>CM055116.1:1184476111-1185076111 GCA_029206835.1 Rana muscosa | reverse complement strand
GGACGAGGTCCATATGGAGTAGGAGGTTGAAGTGGCGGTGGATGTGGCTGTGTAGGTGGAAGCGGCGGTGGAGGAGGACGAGGTAGCCAACCCTGATTCAAAAATACAACAATGGCTGTGTAATGCCGGTGATGTGTCGAATTCTGTCCCCCGTCAAATAGTGTCCACCCTGTACTGCGCTTGCTCAGTATGTAGGAAAAGGGGATTTCTAAAATCTCCCAAGACGAACGGCGCCTGCGTGGTGAGTTCAGGTGAAGGCCACACCATCCGTGGTTCAAGACGAGCCAAGTGAGGCCGTACCCAAAGCGTGGCGATCGAACCGAGCCCGTGAGGGGCCCTGTTACTATGTGCTACCGTATGTCCACTTGGATGGTGGGGCTTGAACCTGCACTCACAGCGCAGGCGCCGTTCATCTTCGGAGATTTTGTAAATCTCCTTGTCCTCTGTACTGCGCAAGCGCTGCGCCTTCGCAGTATGGGCCGGACACAATCCGATGGCCGGACAGTTTTTGTCACAACACCGGTATACATGTCTATTCTGCACAAGGTACGGACAAGTCCTGTGGGATCCATGCCTGGTTCATTTTAATGAACGTGAGCTTGTCCACATTGGCTCTGGACAGGCGGCTACGCTTGTCTGTGATAACGCCCCCTGCCGTGCTAAATACACGTTCAGATAATACACTGGCTGCAGGGCAGGCCAGCACCTCCAAGGCATAAAGGGCAAGCTCAGGCCATGTGCCCAATTTGGAGACCCAGAAGTTAAAGGGGGCAGACCCATCATCCAGTACGTGTAGGCCTGTGGACACATACTGCTCAACCATGTTGGTGAAATGCTGCCTCCTGCTAAGACGTTCCATCTCAGCTGGTGGTGCTGGTTGTTGTGGCGTGCTGACAAAGCTTTTCCACATTTCAGCCATGCTAACCCTGCCTTCTGAGGTGCTGCCGGTGCCCCGGCTGCGTTGGCGACCTCTTCCTCCTCCTCTGCCTTCGCCTTGTGCTTCCACCGTACGCCCGCTGTCAGGTGGGAATGCCACCAGCAGCGCGTCTACCAGCGTGCGCTTGTACTCGCGCATCTTACGATCCCGCTCCAGTGAGGGAATTAAGGACAGTACGTTGTCCTTGTAACGGGGATCCAGCAGGGTGGCCACCCAGTAATCAGCACCAGTTAAAATGTGGGCAACTCGGCGGTCATTGCGGAAACACTGCAGCATGTAATCGCTCATGTGTGCCAGGCTGCCCAGAGGCAAAGAAAAGCTGTCCTCTGTGGGAGGTGTATCGTCTGTGTCCTCTGTATCCCCCCAGCCACGCACCAGTGATGGCCACGAGCTGGTCTGTGTGCCACCCTGCTGTGAAAATGCCTCCTCCTCCTCCTCCTCCTCCTCCATCTCCTCCTCCACCTCGTCATCCTCCAGAACTGTTCCCTTTCCGCCGGACAATTGTGTACCTGGCGTTTGTTGGTGCAGGAACCCATCCTCGTAGCCACTTGTGAAAGACTGCCCTGAAAGCCTTTGAAATGATCCCGCTTCCTCCTCCTCCTCCTCATCCTCCTGTGCCACATCCTCTTCCATCATCGCCCAAAGCGTTTTTTCAAGGAGGCATAGAACTGGGATAGTAACGCTAAGAACGGCGTCATTGGCACTGGACATGTTGGTGGAGTACTCGAAACAGCGCAACAAGGCACACAGGTCTCGCATGGAGGCCCAGTTATTGGTGGTGAAGTGGTGCTGTTCCGCAGAGCGACTCACGCGTGATTGCTGCAGCTGAAACTCCACTATCGCCTGCTGCTGCTCGCACAGTCTGGCCAGCATGTGCAAGGTGGAGTTCCACCTTGTGGGCACGTCACATATGAGGCGGTGAGCTGGAAGGCCAAAGTTACGCTGCAGCGCTGACAGGCGAGCAGCAGCAGGGTGAGAACGCCGAAAGTGCGCACACACAGCCCGCACTTTCTGCAGCAGCTCTGGCATATTGGGGTAATTTTTAAGGAACCTCTGGACCACCAAGTTCAGCACATGCGCCAGGCAAGGGATGTGCGTCAAACCGGCTAGGCCCAGAGCTGCTACGAGATTTCGCCCATTATCGCACACCACCAGGCCGGGCTTGAGGCTCACTGACAGCAACCACTCATTGGTCTGTTGTTCCATGTCCCTCCACAACTCCTGCGCGGTGTGGGGTTTTTCCCCCAAACAGGAAAGTTTTAAAACTGCCTGCTGTCGTATACCCCTGGCTGTGCTGAAGTTGGTGGTGAAGGTGTTACGCTGACCGGATGAGGAGGCGGTAGAGGATGAGGAAGCGGAGTAGGAGGAGTTAGCAACAGGAGGCAAACTGAAGCGCCCTGCAATCCTCGGTGGTGGAAGGACATGCGCCAAACTGCTATCTGCCTCAGGCCCAGCCGCCACTGCATTTACCCAGTGTGCTGTTAGGGAGATATAACGTCCCTGACCGTGCTTACTGGTCCACGCATCCGTAGTTAGGTGGACCTTGCCACAGATGGCGTTGCGCAGTGCACACCTGATTTTGTCCCCCACTTGGTTGTGCAGGGAAGGGATGGCTCGCCTGGAAAAATAGTGGCGGCTGGGCACGACGTACTGTGGGACAGCCAATGCCATCAGGCTTTTTAAACTCTGCGTCTCCACCAGACGGAATGACAGCATTTCAAAGGCCAGGAGTTTTGAAATGCTGGCATTCAGGGCCAGGGATCGCGGGTGGCTAGGGGGGTACTTCCTCTTCCGCTCCAATGTTTGGGAGATAGAGAGCTGAACGCTTCCATGGGACATTGTGGAGATGGTTGGTGACCCAGGTGGTAGTGTTGCTGGCAGATGCTCTGTTTGCGGGGTGGCAGGTGCCACTGTCACTACAGAGGTGGATGAAGAGGCCGAGACTGCAGCAGAAGAGGAAGCAGGAGGAGCCAGAGACCTTTCTTGGTTTTTGAGGTGTCTACACCACTGCAGCTCGTGCTTTGCACTTAGATGCCTGTTCATGCAGCTTGTGCTCAGGTTGAGAACGTTTATGCCTCGCTTCAGGCTCTGATTGCACAGCGTGCAAACCACTCGTGTCTTGTCATCAGCACATTGTGTGAAGAACTGCCACGCTGGGGAACTCCTTGGACCTGGCTTTGGTGTGCTCGGTCCCTTGCTGCGTTGGGCAGTAGCAGACATACTGTCTAGCTGACAGACGCTCCGCTTTTGCACCCTGCTCCCTCTTCTGCTGTGCTGGTGGCTCTGTGCGACCACCGCCTCTTCCTCCAAACTACACTGGTCACCTGCATAACGTTGATTCCATGTGGGGTCGAGGACCTCATCGTCCTCCACATCATCTTCCACCCAGTCTTCACCTCTGCCCTCCTTGTCTGTCTGCACAATTGCGAAAGCAGCAGCAGTTGGCACCTGTGTTTCGTCATCATCCGAGACGTACTGTGATGCTCCTCCTATGTACTCATCATGAAACATAAGTGGTTGGGCATCGGTGCACTCAATCTCTTCCACTTCTGGGGCAGGGCTAGGTGGATGGCCCTGGGAAACCCTGCTAACAGAGTCATCGAAAAGCAGAAGAGACTGCTGCATGATTTGGGGCTCAGACTGCTTGGCTGATTTGCAAGGGGGTGAGGTGAAAGACTGATGGACATGGGTTTCAGGTGCCAACTCTGTTCTTTCATCAGAAGAGTGGGTGGGAGACAATGTGAAGGAACCCGAGGCACTGTCAGCAACCCAATCTACTATCGCCTGTACTTGTCCTGGCCTAAACATTCGTACAGCCTCATTAGGCGCGACAAAATACCGCCGCAGGCTCGGTCGCCTACTCGCACCTGAGGAAGGTGTTTCACTTGTGCGTGTATCTGGCACAGATCCACCACGTCCTCTCCCTGCAACAGGAGCTCCACCAGCAGCACCACGACCGGGGCCACCACGTCCCTTTGACCTTCTCCTCATATTTTCAAAATTTAGGATCTTGCCCTAAATGGGTGTTTTTGGAAGAGCAGAACACACCCACAGTACGTAACCGCTGAATCGCACAGCTACAGAAAATGCTATTCAAAAAAAATGTTTTTTTTTTAGTATAGCACAGTAGGAGAAAACTATATAGAAATTGTTTATTTCACACACCTCAAAATATGTATAACACACTGCAACCTTTTTTTGGTGCCACTAAACGGCGTTTTTTGGAAGAGCAGAACACACCCACAGTACGTAACCGCTGAATCGCACAGCTACAGAACTGCAGAAAATGCTATTCAAAAAAAATGTTGCTTTTTTAGTATAGCACAGTAGGAGAAAACTATATAGAAATTGTTTATTTCACACACCTCAAAATATGTATAACACACTGCAACCTTTTTTTGGTGCCACTAAACGGCGTTTTTTGGAAGAGCAGAACACACCCACAGTACGTAACCGCTGAATCGCACAGCTACAGAACTGCAGAAAATGCTATTCAAAAAAAATGTTGTTTTTTTAGTATAGCACAGTAGGAGAAAACTCTAAAAAAATTGTTTATTTCAAACACCTCAAAATATGTATAACACACTGCAAACTTTTTTTGGTGCCACTAAACGGCGTTTTTTGGAAGAGCAGAACACACCCACAGTACGTAACCGCTGAATCGCACAGCTACAGAACTGCAGAAAATGCTATTCAAAAAAAAAATTGTTTTTTTAGTATAGCAACGTAGGAGAAAACTATAAAGAAATTGTTTATTTCAAACACCTCAAAATATGTATAACACACTGCAAACTTTTTTTGGTGCCACTAAACGGCGTTTTTTGGAAGAGCAGAACACACCCACAGTACGTAACCGCTGAATCGCACAGCTACAGAACTGCAGAAAATGCTATTCAAAAAAAATTTTGTTTTTTAGTATAGCAACGTAGGAGAAAACTATAAAGAAAATGTTTATTTCAAACACCTCAAAATATGTATAACACACTGCAAACTTTCTTTGGTGCCACTAAACTGCGTTTTTTGGAAGAGCAGAACACACCCACAGTACGTAACCGCTGAATCGCACAGCTACAGAACTGCAGAAAATGCTATTCAAAAAAAAAATTGTTTTTTTAGTATAGCAACGTAGGAGAAAACTATAAAGAAATTGTTTATTTCAAACACCTCAAAATATGTATAACACACTGCAAACTTTTTTTGGTGCCACTAAACGGCGTTTTTTGGAAGAGCAGAACACACCCACAGTACGTAACCGCTGAATCGCACAGCTACAGAACTGCAGAAAATGCTATTCAAAAAAAAAATTGTTTTTTTAGTATAGCAACGTAGGAGAAAACTATAAAGAAAATGTTTATTTCAAACACCTCAAAATATGTATAACACACTGCAAACTTTCTTTGGTGCCACTAAACTGCGTTTTTTGGAAGAGCAGAACACACCCACAGTACGTAACCGCTGAATCGCACAGCTACAGAACTGCAGAAAAAGCTATTCAAAAAAAATGTTGTTTTTTTAGTATAGCACAGTAGGAGAAAACTATATAGAAATTGTTTATTTCACACACCTCAAAATATGTATAACACACTGCAACCTTTTTTTGGTGCCACTAAACGGCGTTTTTTGGAAGAGCAGAAGACACCCACAGTACGTAACCGCTGAATCGCACAGCTACAGAACTGCAGAAAATGCTATTCAAAAAAAATTTTGTTTTTTTAGTATAGCACAGTAGGAGAAAACTATATAGAAATTGTTTATTTCACACACCTCAAAATATGTATAACACACTGCAACCTTTTTTTGGTGCCACTAAACGGCGTTTTTTGGAAGAGCAGAACACACCCACAGTACGTAACCGCTGAATCGCACAGCTACAGAACTGCAGAAAATGCTATTCAAAAAAAATGTTGTTTTTTTAGTATAGCACAGTAGGAGAAAACTATATAGAAATTGTTTATTTCACACACCTCAAAATATGTATAACACACTGCAACCTTTTTTTGGTGCCACTAAACGGCGTTTTTTGGAAGAGCAGAACACACCCACAGTACGTAACCGCTGAATCGCACAGCTACAGAACTGCAGAAAATGCTATTCAAAAAAAATTTTGGTTTTTTAGTATAGCAACGTAGGAGAAAACTCTAAAAAAATTGTTTATTTCAAACACCTCAAAATATGTATAACACACTGCAAACTTTTTTTGGTGCCACTAAACTGCGTTTTTTGGAAGAGCAGAACACACTCACAGTACGTAACCGCTGAATCGCACAGCTACAGAACTGCAGAAAATGCTATTCAAAAAAATTTTTGTTTTTTTAGTATAGCAACGTAGGAGAAAACTATAAAGAAATTGTTTATTTCAAACACCTCAAAATATGTATAACACACTGCAAACTTTCTTTGGTGCCACTAAACTGCGTTTTTTGGAAGAGCAGAACACACCCACAGTACGTAACCGCTGAATCGCACAGCTACAGAACTGCAGAAAATGCTATTCAAAAAAAATGTTGTTTTTTTAGTATAGCACAGTAGGAGAAAACTATATAGAAATGGTTTATTTCACACACCTCAAAATATGTATAACACACTGCAAACTTTTTTTTGTGCCCCTAAACTGCGTTTTTTGCAAGCGTACATTAAAGTGAATTTTTTTTTTTTTTGCCCTAAACGGGTCTTTTTTTGCACGAGCAAAATAAAATGCTTTTTTTTTTTTTTTTTTTTTGCCCTATGGGTCTTTTGGAAAAGAGAACAATAAAGTGCCTTTTTTTTCCCCCTAAAAGTTAGATTTTCTATGACACTGGGCTCATGGCAGTGTAAAAAGACTGCACTGCAACACAAATAGGTAGACCTATGCAGATCGCTGATTTTAATCTCTGAATCTGGACTACTATATAATATTCTCTGTCCCTGAAAGCACCAACACAGGAACCTGGCCCTACACTACACTATCTCTCTATCTTTTCCCTCAGATTGTAGAATCAGGAGTACCTCTTCTATCTTTTTATCTCTCCCTAAAAGCAGCAGCAGCAGACTAGATCCTCTCCCTATCTATTCTGAAGCAGAGTGTCATGTGTGCTGTGTGCCTCTAGCTTATATAGAAGCTGGGTCACATGTTGCACTGACCAATCACAGCCATGCCATTAGTAGGCATGGCTATGATGGCTTCTAAGGGCACACCAGCTAATCAAAAGGTGATTGGCTGGCCCCTGAAGCATTTCTAAATGCGTTATTAGATTGCCGAACCCGGACCCGAACCCGGACTTTTGGGCAAAGTCCGGGTTCGGGTTCGGGTTCGGGAAAAAGCTAAAGTTCGGTACGGACCCGAACTTTACAGTTCGGGTCCGCTCAACACTACTCACGATGAATTGGAGCTAATGATATGCAAAGTTTGTCAAACTCTGTCAAAGTGGATGGCATTCGTTCTCCTTTCCAAATTTTATTCAAAAAGTGTATAAGTTGTAGCACCCTCCAGAAGGGAAGAGGGGAGTCAACCATCACTTGATATCGATGTCACTATAGTAGATTAGTAGATTAGATGTCAAAATAACGCACAACTTAAAGTGGTTGTAAACCCACTTTGTAAACAAACACCTACAGGTGAGCCTAGATTAAGGCTTACCTGTAGGTGCATGAAATATCTCCTTAACCTACATGGTTAAGGAGATATTTGCATTTAAAACCGGCGCCGCTGACGTCACGCGCATGCGCACTAGCGGGCCGGCTTAGTAGCCGGATTTCTGAATGGAGTTAGCCGGCCCGAGCGCGCATGCGTGTGACGTCATCGCCGCTCCAGGGCCAATCACAGCACCGGAGTGGCGATACACGGAAGGCAGAGGGGAGCGAGATGGTGGCGGTGACGGAGGTGTCCGAGCACCGCTTCGGGGGCTTCGATTACAGGTAAGTGATTCATAATGAGTTAGTATGCTATGCATACTAGCTCATTATGTCTTTATTTTGCAGGTTGTATATAAAAAAAAAAGGCCAGGGGGGGTTTACAACCACTTTAAGAAACAGTGACTAAAGGGTAATTACATTCAGCAAAAATCATAGAAAATGAGGCAAGAGGGTGGTGCAAGAACACTTAATTAAAAAAAAGCCAACTTTTCAAAACTGCACTCAATACTACAAGGTATTAAATGGGTTGCAATTCAAGAAACCATAAACACTGAGTAAATATGGGATTGCTTTAGGAACATATTAAATATTGGCATTAGCCAAAGTATTCCAATGGGAAACACATTTAAAAGAGCTAAGGTTAAACCTGGGTTACTAAACTTTAAAGTACAAAGGCATATACTAGTGAAAAAATAAATAAAAAACAAGGAATGGAATAAGAAATGCAAGAGCACAATCAAGGCAGCTAAATTAGACCACGAGAGACACATAGCAGAGAAGAGTAACAAAATGTTGGAAATAGTAGGAAAGCGAGGTCAGAATATATTGGCCCCATAAAGGATGATCAGGGGAAGTTTGTTACAAAAAAAGAAGAAGGCATCTGTACTAAATGCATTCTTCTCTTCAATTTTTGCAAGGGAAATTGACTAACGTTTTAAATGTAATAATCACATATCACTAAGTTATTAAGTGCAGCACATTTATTATACAATTTAAAAAACTAGGCTGCAAATTGAAGAGAAGGACCAACCTTCTCTGTATTATTGCTTATGCCATGGGCAATACAGGAAAGGTCCACCTTAAAGAATTGAATGCATGGCTGAAGACCCGATGTAAGAGGAAAAGATTTGGGTTTCTAGAGCACTGGGCTGACTTTTCATAGGGGTACAACCTATATGCTAAAGGTGGTTTGCCCCTAAATGGAAGGGGGTCAGCTGTGCTGGGGCAGAGGTTTATGAGAAGGTTGGAGGAGTATTTAAACTAGGATTGAGGTAGGATGGTGAATTAGATTATAATGAGGCAGACAGGGGTCAGATCCTAATGCTGGGTGGAATTGGGGGAAGATGGGGAGGGCTATGGTAGGTGATAAGAAGTTTCCCAAGTTGCAAACAACTATTGGAAATTATAGTTCTATTTGTACTATAAAAAATATTCAAAACACAAATGCAAAGTTCGACAATCAATCACAGTGTTTGCTCACCAATGGCAAAAGTCTGCCAAGCAAAATAGGTGAGTTGGAAGTTTTGGTGCATGAAGAGAAGTATGATTTAATTGGTATGGCTGAATCTTGGCCTCACTCTTCACACAATTGGGCTATTAATAGTCCTGGCCAGGGATGAGCCGAACACCCCCCTGTTCGGTTCGCACCAGAACCTGCGAACAGACAAAATGTTCGTGTGAACTTTAGAACCCTATTAAATACAATGGACTCGAACGTTCGAAATCTAAAGTGCTAATTATAAAGGCTTATATGCAAGCTATTGTCCTAAAAAGTGTTTGGGGACCCGGGTCCTGCCCCAGGGGACATGTATCAATGCAAAAAGAAGTTTTAAAAACGGCCGTTTTTTCGGGAGCAGTGATTTTAATAATGCTTAAAATGAAAAAATAAAAGTGAAATATTCCTTTAAATTTCGTACCTGGGGGGTGTGTATGATATGCATGTAAAGTGGCGCATGTTTCCCGTGCTTAGAACTGTCCCTGCAAAAAATGTCATTTTTGAAGGAAAAAAAGTCATTTAAAACTCACCCGCGGCTATTAATGAATTGTCGGCTCCCGGCAATACATAGAAAAGACATTGATAAAAAAAAAAAAAAAAAGCGTGGGGGTCCCCCAGAATTCAATTACCAGGCCCTTCAGGTCGAGAATGGATATTAAGGGGAACCCCGCCGCAAATTTAAAAAAAAATGCGTGGAGTTCCCCCAAATATCCATACCAGGCCCTTCAGATCTGGCATGGATTTTAAGGGGAACTCCACCCCAAATAAAAAAAAAATGGCGTGGAGTCCCCCCAAAAATCCATACCAGACCCTTATCCGAGCACGCAACCTGGCCGGCCGCAGGGGAAAAGGGGGGGACGAGAGAGCGGCCCCCCCTCCCTCCTGAACCGTACCAGGCCACATGCCCTCAACATGGGGAGGATGTCCCCATGTTGATGGGGACAAGGGCCTCATTCCCACAACCCTTGCCCAGTGGTTGTGGGGGTCTGCGGGCGGGGGGCTTATCGGAATCTGGAAGACACCTATTAACAAAGGGGACCCCCAGATCCCGGCCCCCCCTATGTGAATTGGTAAGGGGTACATTGTACTCCTACCATTTCACGAAGAAAGTGTCAAAAAATGTAAAAAAAACAAACACACAAAGACCTTGAAAAAGTTCTTTATTAAAAAAAAAACAAAAAAAAACATTCCAGCGGAGAAATCCAGTGTCCCGCGGCGATCCGATGTCCAGCGCTGTCCATCATTGGCTGAGCCTGAGCAGACCTGATGGGGAACTTCCTCCGCAGTCTATTACATGTATAGACCAGCCCCTTCTAAAGTTCCTCATCAGGTCCGCTTAGCCAATGACTCGGTGTAAGGCTGAGGACCTGATGCGGAACATGAGAAGGGGCGGGTCTATACATGTATTACAAAGTGAGAGAAGTTCCCCATCAGGTCCGCCCCCTCGGTATGTCGGACCCCGCCTACGTCATTGGCCTGAGCGGGTAACTTCCTTCACTGTGTAATTTAAATTTACACAGTGAAGGAAGTTTCCCGCTCAGGCCAATGACGTAGGCGGGGTCTGACATACCGAGGGGGCAGACCTGATGGGGAACTTCCTTCACTGCGTAATACATGTATAGAGTCTATACATGTATTACGCAGTGAATGAAGTTCCCCATCGGGTCCGCCCCCTCGGTATGTCAGACCCCGCCTACGTCAATTACACAGTGAAGGAAGTTTCCGGCTCAGGCCAATGACGTAGGCGGGGTCCGACATACAGAGGGGGCGGACCTGATGGGGAACTTCTCTCACTTTGTAATACATGTATAGACCCGCCCCTTCTCATGTTCCGCATCAGGTCCTCAGCCTTACACCGAGTCATTGGCTGAGCGGACCTGATGGGGAACTTTAGAATGGGCGGGTCTATACATGTAATAGACTGCGGAGGAAGTTCCCCATCAGGTCTGCTCAGGCTCAGCCAATGACGGACAGCGCTGGACATCGGATCGCCGCGGGACACTGGATTTCTCCGCTGGAATGTTTTTTTTTTTAATAAAGGATATTTTCAAGGTGTTTGTGTGTTTTTTTTTTACATTTTTTGACACTTTCTTCGTGAAATGGTAGGGGTACAATGTACCGGGATCTGGGGGTCCCCTTTGTTAAAGGGGTCTTCCAGATTCCGATAAGCCCCCCGCCCGCAGACCCCCACAACCACCGGGCAAGGGTTGTGGGGATGAGGCCCTTGTCCCCATCAACATGGGGACATCCTCCCCATGTTGAGGGCATGTGGCCTGGAACGGTTCAGGAGGGAGGGGGGCGCTCTCTCGTCCCCCCCTTTTCCCCTGCGGCCGGCCAGGTTGCATGCTCGGATAAGGGTCTGGTATGGATTTTTGGGGGGACTCCACGCCATTTTTTTTTTATTTGGGGTGGAGTTCCCCTTAAAATCCATGCCAGATCTGAAGGGCCTGGTATGGATATTTGGGGGAACTCCACGCATTTTTTTTTAAATTTGCGGCGGGGTTCCCCTTAATATCCATTCCAGACCTGAAGGGCCTGGTAATTGAATTCTGGGGGACCCCCACGTTTTTTTTATTTTTTTTTATCAATGACTTTTCTATGTATTGCCGGGAGCTGACAATTCATTAATAGCTGCGAGTCAGTTTTAAATGACTTTTTTTCCTTCAAAAATGACACTTTGTGCAGGGACAGTTCTAAGCACGGGAAACATGCGCCACTTTACATGCATATCATACACACCCCCTAGGTACGAAATTTAAAGGAATATTTCACTTTTATTGTTTCACTTTAAGCATTATTAAAATCACTGCTCCCAAAAAAACATCACATTTAAAAAAAAAAATTGCATTGATACATGTCCCCTGGGGCAGGACCCGGGTCCCCAAACACTTTTTATGATAATAACTTGCATATAAGCCTTTATAATTAGCACTTTCGATTTCTCCCATAGACTTTTCGAATTTGCCGCGAACACCCCAATTTGTTCGCTGTTCGGCGAACGGGCGAACAGGCAATGTTCGAGTCGAACATGAGTTCGACTCGAACTCGAAGCTCATCCCTAGTCCTGGCTATGCTCTCTTTCTGAGAGACAGGTTAAAATTAAAAAGTGGTGGTGCCTGTCTCTAAGTAAGAAGTGATCTCAAAGCAATTGTGAAAGAGGGCCTAGTTGATGAAGAGTGTGATGGTGTTGAAACATTATGAGTGGAGCTGCATATGGGTGTGGGTACCTTGAAGTTAATTATTAGAGTTTGTTATTGGCCACCCAGTGTTAATGAGGAGGTGGAGACTCAGTTTGTTGCACAATTAGAAAGGGCTGAACAGTGATAATAATGGGGAATTTTAACTATACTGACTGGAATAATGACTTGTAATAAACCTATTACAAGACAATTTTTTGGTAAAGTCCATAGACGCCCCAACTAGGAATAATGTTTTGTTGGACCTGGCAATCTCAAACCATGCAGAGCTTTTTACTAATGTTCATATAAAAGAACATCTGGCTAGCAGTTAGCATAACACAATTTCATTTAATGTTAGCTGTAAGCAACAAGCGCATACTGGAAAGATAAACTTTAGGAGAGCAAATTTTCCAAGGCTGAGGGCTGCTCTTCAAGTCTTTGAATGGAAGGGAATATTGGCATTGAAGAACACAGAACAGAAATGTGAATGCTTCAAAGAGACTGTATGTGTACACACTGCAAAGTATATTTCCATGGGCAATAAGTCTAAAAGGCTAAAGTAAAACAACCTATGTGGCTAACAGCCATAGTTTAAAAAAATAAAAATAACTATAAATAATAAGAAAAAACATGTAAAAAATATGAGTGAAGGAACACAGGAGCATTGGGAAGCTCAAGTCCAAATGAAGCACTATGGCTCAAAATGTATATGGTCCAGAAATATTTAGATATTTAGACAGAATAAAGGTAAATAAAGCACATAGACCAGATTACACCTGTATTTTAAACCCTGTATAATAATAATAATAATAATAATAAAAATAACTTCAGGTTTTTCAGACTTTCATAAATCCATGCTGGCCATTGCTTAAAGTGGAAGTAAACCCTGATGGGTTTTACTTCCTCTTTATTTCCCTGCAAAGGTAAAGCATAATGGGCTACTATGCATCGTGGGAGCCGCCAGTCATGACCTTCCTTTAGAAACGGCACGATCGTCATTTCTGAAGTGCGCCTGCACCATTGTCTATTGTAAATAGACAGATGAAGACATCGGCGCTCGTCTATTTTGTAAATATCTCCTAAACTGTGGAGATTTAGGAGATATTTCCATCACCTACATGTAAGCCTTAATCTAGGCTTACCTGTAGGAAAAGTGGTTGTACAGGGTGTACAACCACTTTAAAATATTTTTTAAAGATAAGCATTAACTTGTGACATTGTTCTTTTGGGTTTCATTACATGAAAAAAAAAAGAAAAATTGCAGGGTAAACATCTAGATATCCTATTACTACTCAGTCAGAAGGATTTTGGTCAGAAAGTAAGGCCCTGAGCGAGAGAAAATAAAATGAAATATAGTGCAGGGCCGGCATGACAGTGTGAGAAGGGGAAGCAACTATGGGGTTAAGGATTGTAGGTGGAGAAGGGGGGAGAGTTGGATTGGTTGAAGAAACAGGATGAGAAGGGGTTTGTGGTAGTTAGTTAAGCTGGGGTCTCCTGGACAGCAGAGAAGGGAAAGGTGACAAGCAGGCAGTTTCCCACCCACCCTCCCTGTGTTTTGTTTTGTTTGGTTGGTTTGCTTTATCTCTTTAAAGGTGCAATATGAGCAAAGGACGTCACGGCAGCTGATCATGTGGCGGTGGTTGGTCTTTTGACGGTGGAAGAAAATACGGTTGAGATGTAAGTGTGGGGGGCTCATCGGTGGTATGTGCCCCTCTGGTGTATTCCAGTTACTAAAGTTAGCTGGAATACGGTAATGGTTGCACTGCGGGTGTGGGTTGTCTCCGAGGTGGTGTATCACGGCTGGAGGCCTGGTATAGTAAAAGGTCCCGCGGTGTTACAAGTAGAACAATTTGGAATTCTGGGTGCCGTCATAAGACCAACAAGCCGATAAGTTGTTTTTGTTAATAAAAAGGCTGCTATGGCCATTTGTACTCCAATTCGTGTGTGGTCTCATTCATTTAGTTAATAGCAAGGGGGATGGTGAGTACTCATGGTCAGGCAGTCACAAAACAAGGTGGGACATCTTTTCTACACTGGTCAAGAAACGTTGAACCCAGACATAGAGGAAAGATGTTCTGTGGCTGGAACATTTGCTAGCTGGTTATAGGCTTATTCAATCTATGCAAGTGTAATGGGTGAAAACAGATCAAACCTTCATTTCAGTTCTTTTTCAGCATGTGGACAGTTTCCATGAGGCTTATGCCGCGTACACACGATAGTTTTTAATGTCATTTTCAAAAACGACGTTTTTCTCGACGTGATTTTTCATGTTTCCTCTCAAGCCTGCCTTGCCTACACACGTTAATTTAAAAAAACGCTCGAGCAAAGCGCAGTGACGTACAACACGTATGACAGCACTATAAAGGGGGAGTTCTGTTCGAATGGCGCCACACTTCATGTTAGTAAAGTTTGTTGAGTGACGATTCGCGCTTTTCAGCCTTGTGCTTTTCAGTCCGTTACAGCGTGACGAATGTGCTATCTCCATTACGAACGCTAGTTTTACCAGAACGAGCGCTCTCGTCTCATACTTGATTCTGAGCATGGGCAATTTTTTTCCCCTTGTAAAAGCATACACACGACTGTTTTTCACATCGTTAAAAAAAAATACGTGAAAAACGACGTAAAAAAATGGAGCAGGTTCTCATTTTTTTAGGCCATTTTTCACGTCGTTAAAAATGATCTGGGGCCTACACACGATCGTTTTTAATGCCCAATTTAAAAATTGGCATTTTTAACGACGTGAAAAATGATCATGTGTACGCGGCATCACAAGCCTTACAGGTTGTTGGCTTTGTTCCATTATGATAAATCTTACAGACCAAAAGTGGCAGTCTACCTACCTATTATATGGGGATCTAATGCCGCGTACACACGACCGTGGTCATTAAAAATGATCGTGTGTAGGCTCCAGAGCATTTTTAACGACGTGAAATATGGCCTAAAAAAAATTAGAACCTGCTCTATTTTTTCACGTCGTTTTTCACGTTGTTTTTTTTAACGTCGTGAAAAACGGTAGTGTGTATGCTTTTACGAGGGAAAAAAAATGCATATGCTCAGAATCAAGTATGAGACGGGAGCGCTTCTTCTGGTAAAACTAACGTTCGTAATGGAGATAGCACATTCGTCACGCTGTAACAGACTGAAGAGCACGAGGCTGAAAAGCACGAATTGGCTCTCACCAAACTTTACTAATACGAGGATCAGCAAAAGCAGCACAAAGGGTGGCGCCATCCGAATAGAACTTCCCCTTTATAGTGCCGTCGTACGTGTTGTACGTGACCGCGCTTTGCTCGAGCACTTTTTTTCATGATAGTGTGTAGGCAAGGCAGGCTTGAGAGGAAACACGAAAAATCACGTTGAGAAAAACGTCGTTTTTTAAAATGACATTAAAAACGTCCGTGTGTACGCGGCATAACTTCTGTATATTGGCCTTTGGCTGAATTTGATGACTCCCACATGTTCAGTACTTCAGATTGACCTTTTAAGAATAGAATCTTTTTTTTTCCTTCAATGCATCTTAGTGCCAATCTCCCCAAACATGCACATGTAGACATGAAGGTTATTATTACTATAATCGGTCTAATCTACAGGTCCCCATGTCTGGGAGAAGCTTTTTCTAGAAAGCATGGACAGCAGTGAGTTAAAAAAAAATGCTTTCATGTCTAAACAACGTCCCACATGTAACAGGCACAGGCTCATTTAAGTTTTGATATTGGTTTTTAGCTGCCCACTTATTTGGGTCAGGATTGTTTTGAACTGATGACTTAAAATCCGTGACTGTTTACTAGATGTTGTTTACTGTAAACAGAGCAAAGATATAATTAAAAACAAGGAAATTAGGGAAGGGAGTTTTGCCTTTCACTGCCAGGGCTAATGCCTAAGCAGAGCCTTACGAATATAGAATTATTCACCACCCTTGTTTTACCATGGGTTTGTCTGTGAAAGATCAAATCAATGAGGGTATAGCATCAGTTCCTATTGTTACTTGTAACCACATCAGCCCCAGAAGGATTTGCCCCCTTCCTGACCAGGCCATTTTTTTGCGATACGGCACTGCGTCGCTTTAACTGACAATTGCGCGGTCGTGCGACGCTATACCCAAACAAAATTGACGTCCTTTTTTTCCCACAAATAGAGCTTTCTTTTGGTGGTATTTGATCACCTCTGTGGTTTTTATTTTTTTGCACTGTAAACAAAAAAAGAGCGACAATTTTGAAAAAAAAAAACAATATTTTGTACTTTTTGCTATAATAAATATTCCCCCAAAAAAACTATTTTCTTTATCAGTTTAGGCCGATATATATTCTTCTACATATTTTTGTTAAAAAAAAAAATTGCAATAAGCGTATGGACACAGATAAGCCGAGGAGGGGAATTTTCAGCACAAAAAAATGTGCTGAAAAACTCAGATTATACTCGAGTATATACGGTATATTGATTGGTTTGCGCAAAAGTTATAGCGTCTACAAAATAGGGGATAGATTTATGTCATTTTTACTAGTATTGGCAGTGATCTGCGATTTTTATCAGGACTGCGATATTGCGGCGGACAGGTTGTACACTTTTGACACTATTTTGGGACCATTGACATTTATACAGCGATCAGAGCTATACATAGCCACTGATTCATGTATAAATGTCACTGGAAGAGAAGGGGTTAACACTAGGGGGCGATCAAGGGCTTAACTGTGTTCCTTAGGTGTGTTCTAACTGTAGGGGGGATGGGACTGACTAGGGGAGGAGACAGATCGGTGTTCCTACTTAGTAGGAAACACACGATCTGTCTCCTCTCCCCTGAGAGAACCGGGATTTGTGTGTTAAGGCTGGGTTCACACTAGTTTGACACGACAGCCGTCCTACTTCGGATCCGACTTTGCCCCGCGACATGAAGCCGACATATGTCCGACTTTCAAAGAATGGGGATCCGACTTGGATCTCCGCCAATAGCAGGCACTGTGTTTGGTATGAATCTTGAGGAGGAACTCCACGCCAAAATTGAAATAAAAAGAACGGCATGGGTTCCCCCTCCAGGAGCATACCAGGCCCTTGGGTCTGGTCTGGATTTGAAGGGGAACCCCTACGCCGAAAAAACGGCGTGGGGGTCCCCCCCAAGATCCAAACCAGACCCTTATCCGAGCACGCAACCTGGCAGGCCGCAGGGGAAGAGGGGGGGACGAGAAAGCGCCCCCCTCCCTCCTGAACCGTACCAGGCCGCATGCCCTCAACATGGGGGGTTTGGTGCTCTGGGGCAGGGGGGGGCGATCTGCGGCTCCCCCACCCCAAAGCACCCTGTCCCCATGTTGATGAGGACAGGGTCTCTTCCCGACAACCCTGGCCGTTGGTTGTCGGGGTCTGCGGGCGGGGGGCTTATCGGAATCTGGGAGCCCCCCCTTGATAAGAGGGCCCCCAGATCCCGGCCCCCCACCCTATGTGAATGAGTATGGGGTACATCGTACCCCTACCCATTCACCTGGTGGAAAAAAAATGTCAAGAAAAAACACAACACAGCTTTTTAAATTAATTTATTGCACAGCTCCGGGGTCTTCTTCCGACTTCGGGGGTCTCCGCGCTCTCCGGTTCTTTCTTCTGCCGGGCCTCTGCTATCTTCTTCCAGCTCTTTTGCTAGCGGGGCCCAGTCTTCTCCGTCGCCTTCTTCTTCTCCCGCTCTCCGGTTCTTCTCTCGCTCTCCGGTTCTTTCTTCCGCCGGGCCTCCGCTATCTTCTTTCAGCTCTTTTGCTAGTGGAGGCCCGGTCTTCCCGTCGTCTCGTCCGGCTCTCCGTTGTCCTTCTGCCGGCCCTTTTGCTAGTGGAGGGGCCGGTCCGGCGGAGACCCCCGGAGCTGTGCAATAAATTAATTTAAAAAGCTGTGTTTTTTTTATTGCCATTTTTTTCCACCAGGTGAATGGGTAGGGGTACGATGTACCCCATACTCATTCATATAGGGTGGGGGGCCGGGATCTGGGGGCCCTCTTATCAAGGGGGGGGCTCCCAGATTCCGATAAGCCCCCCGCCCGCAGACCCCGACAACCAACGGCCAGGGTTGTCGGGAAGAGGCCCTGTCCTCATCAACATGGGGACAGGGTGCTTTGGGGTGGGGGGGCCGCAGGTCGCCCCCCTGCCCCAGAGCACCAAACCCCCCATGTTGAGGGCATGCGGCCTGGTACGGTTCAGGAGGGAGGGGGGGCCGCTCTCTCGTCCCCCCCCTCTTCCCCTGCGGTCTGCCAGGTTGCGTGCTCGGATAAGGGTTTGGTTTGGATTTTGGGGAGGGCCCCCACGCCGTTTTTTCGGCGTAGGGGTTCCCCTTCAAATCCAGACCAGACCCAAGGGCCTGGTATTCTCCTGGAAGGGGAACCCATGCCGTTTTTTTATTTAAAATTTGGCCTGGAGTTCCCCCTCAAGAGCAGCACAGCACAAGTCGCATGCCAAAGTCGGATCATGCAAGACTGCGGTCCGACTTTGATCCGACTTCAATGATAGTCAATGGGCTGAAGTCGGATCGAAGTCGGACCAAAGTAGTACAGGGAGCATTTTCAAAGTCGGACCGACATGTGTCGGACCAGTTAAGACGGCTCCCATAGGGAAACATTGATTTTCACACGTCATGCGACATGAGCTCCCAATGTCAGAGCGTTTGTCGCCCCAGTGTGAACCCGGCCTTACACACACACATCCCCATTCTCGTTCTGTGACGAGCGATTGCAGGTGCCAGGCAGTCATTACGTGCGCCACTGCTATGACGTCTTAAAGGAGCAACGTATAGCTACGGCGATTTGCGCAGCCGTGCCAACCTGCCGCAGTATAACTACGGCGGCTGGTTGGCTAGCGGTTAAAGGGGCGGTGGCCATCATTAGAGCCTTCAGTCAGGGAACCCCTTTGGCCTAATCAGACATATAATCAGATTTTAAATTATTCATATATAGCCAGGGGTGTTCAATTCTCTTGTTTTTTTTTCTGGGTTTTAATTAGATAAATGTCTTCAAATAGGTTGTTTCGTTTCTTGCCCCTATTTTGAGTCATTTTCCTAATTTCTTGAATGGATGAACACCCAGAAGGGGCCATGGTATAATGGAATTTAGTTACCCCCCCCCCCAAAAAAAAGAGCCTATTACAGGCGAAGCAGTCATCACTAAGGTTACTGGCATTTCCTTCCAGAATGACGTCTTTGGGAACAGTTATGCGGCGTACGATCGTTTTTCATGCCATTTTTTAAACCAACGTTTTTCTCGTCGTTTTTTTTCATGTTTCCTCTCAAGCCTGTCTTGCGTACACACGATCATTAAAAAAAAACGTTCAAGCAAAGCGCAGTGACGTACACCACGTACGACGGCACTATAAAGGGGAAGTTCCGTCCGGATGGCGCCACCCTTCATGTTAGTAAAGTTTGTTGAGCGACGATTCGCGCTTTTCAGCCTCGTGCTTTTCAGTCCGTTACAGCGTGACGAATGTGCTATCTCCATTACAAACGCTAGTTTTACCAGAACGAGCGCTCCCGTCTCATACTTGATTCTGAGCATGCGCGTTTTTTTTCACCTCGTAAAAGCATACACACTATTGTTTTTCACGTCGTTAAAAAAAACGACATTAAAAAACGACGTGAAAAAATAGAGCATGTTCGAAATTTTTAATGGCCGTTTTTCACGCCGTTAAAAATGCTCTGGAGCATACACACGATCGGTTTTAATGCCCATTTTTAAAAATGGCATTTTTAACGGCATGAAAAACGATCGTGTGTATGGGGCATTACTTTCAGGAGGCTTGCAGATGATTTACTAGATTGGCATTGTTTATTCTTTATTCAAGAATAATGATAGGTAAATTTTCAAGGTCAGTTTCCTTTGGATAATGATTTTAAATGTTACAAATGGATACTGCAGTTTCTTTAAGCTTTAGTGCCCTTTTGGAATGTTTTCCTGTTGTTCTGGTGCCTGGCTAGATTTCTGGAGAGCTGATGATCTTTAAAAAGAAAAAAACGGTCCCTTTCCACCTGCTGAAATCTAAGCTGGCATGGATAATGGTAAATGAATGCCTGTCGGCTATTTTTTAACAATACAATTGCTTTATTTGACAAAACTTGGGACCCCTAGAATAAATACCGTACCCTTCAGATGCATTGTTAGATGGGATTGGCTCTGGAGTGCTCTTCGTTGGGGCTAAAGTTCAGCTCTTTTCACTGCACTCTATTTCCTTCTTCTGTCATCTCTTTTCCCTTTCTCTTTTCCTTCTGTCTGAATTTGCCTCTCGATGGGCCCTCGGGCCAGTTGTGATCTTTGGGACTACACAAGAGTTAAGTTTGAATGTTGCATCAAGTAGATGTAGTAGAGGGGGAAGGGGGTTCACCTCTCAGTGCTTCCCTTGTTATGCATTGAAATTCATCCGTGAATTACCGAGAGCGAGAAGGGTTATTCCGGAATAAAGACTATAGTATGTATGCACCCCCCCCCCCTAAGTTTTGTACATATCTAGTGGGATGAGTGGGGAGGGAACAAAATATTGTGTAAACTCATCGCTTGATGCTTCTTATATATGTTATACAGTATTTCTTTATTGTTCTTTTTTTCTTCTTTAAACATAAGTCTAATATGTGGATGATGATATACTAAGTTTTACATAGTTACATAGTAGGTGAGGTTGAAAAAAGACAAGTCCATCAAGTTTAATATCAACATATACTCTTCTCTGACGTTAACAAATAATATCCGGTTTTATTATAAGCAATTACTCTTTGTTACAATGGTAAATGCTGATTTTGTACTTTTTCAACATTTTCTGAATAAAAATATTGAACAAAAAAAAAAAAACAACATATTACTGGAACAGTTTCCTGTCATGGTTGCAGTGGTAGCATGAGGCCAGCATTTTTTTTTGCAACAAACCTATTGTTCTGCAAACATATAACAAATACGTCATGTATGCAATTAATAGTCTGGTCCGTCTCCGCCAGCAGTCAGGCTGTGCTGAGACCCTGAAGCCTAGTACACACGGCCGAGAATCTCGTCAGGAAAAAAACTCGTTGTTTTTCTTGACGAGATTCTTGGACAAGAAATTTGTCCCGGCCGAGTGTACACACGCTCAATTCAAAGAACCCGCGGTTCTTTGAATGGAGCGAACGCGGTGACGTCATCGACTACGACGAGCGTGCGCTCGTCACATTAGATGCCGTCGCCGCCATCTTACTACACCCTACCTATGCCTAGGAAGCTACCGCGCATGCGTCAAAGTCATTTCGAGCATGCGCGGGTTTCCACCGCGACAGGTAAGTGTGCACACACTCGGGTTTCTCGTCGAGAAACATGCCGACGAGAAACCCAACGAGAAAATGGAGAATCCTGACGAGAATATAGAGAGCAGGTTCTTTATTTTTCTCGTCGAGATTCTTGTTGGTTTTCTTGACGAGAAAACTGAAAGCCGCGTACACACGACCGATTTACTCGGCAAGAAAGCTCTGCCAGCAAGTTTCTTGCTGGTTCTTGCCGAGAAACTCGGTCGTGTGTACGAGGCTTCAGTGCTTTATTGCTTACATTGTAAAATTTAGCTCAGGGCAAAATGCCTGGCAGACAAACATAAGGTAATTGCTGGAAGTTTTATATCTCCAGAATTCATAACTGCTCATAAACTGGCCCAAAGGAGCAGCGGTCAAAAGGTCTAAACTGTCCAAAAAGTTTGGTTCCTTTTTATCAGCAATCATTTCAGGATGTGAAGAGACATGGAGGAGGAGGTGTGACTAATCAGATGCCTGTGATTTATTTCCATTAGCTGACTCACCGCAATTGATTCTGATTTTTATATATATTATCGTTTAACATCTTCAGTCCAGTTATTATTATGCACATTTATCCAAAACCAGTGGCGGCTGGTGCTCAAAATTTTTGGGGGGGGGGGGGGTGCAAACAAACTGAAAAAAACAAAAAAAACAATTGCAGCCTCACTGTGCCCATCAAATGCAGCCATTGTGCCAATCAATTGCAGCCATTGTGCCCATCAACTGCAGCCACTGTGCCATCAATTGCAGCCTTTGTGCCCATCAAATGCAGCCACTGTGCCATCAATTGCAGCCATTGTGCCCATCAAATGCAGCCACTGTGCCCATCATATGCAGCCACTTGTGCCCATAATATGCAGCCACTGTGCCCATCATATGTAGCCACGGTGCCAGTCATATGCAGCTACTTGTGCCCGTCATATGCAGCCACTTATGCCCATAAAATGCAGCCACTTTGCTATCAATTACAGCCATTGTGATCAAATTCAGCCACTGTGCCCATCACATGCAGCCATTTGTGCCCATCATATGAAGCCACTTGTGCCCATCATATGCAGCCACTTGTGTCCCATCAAATGCAGCCAACTGTGCCCATCATATGCAGCCACTTGTGCCCATCATATGCAGCCACTTGTGCCCATCAAATATGCTGCCACTGTGACCCCCGCCCACCCACTGTCTGCCCAACACTTACCCAATCTTAGTGGCGGGTCAGGCAGCGGGTGACGGCGGCGAGCTGTAGGACGGCTCCTGTGTCCTCCATGCTGTCCTCCATGCTTCCCCCCTTTTCTCGCCTTCGGTCTGCTAGACATCCAATCGGGGGGCCTGTGCCTTCAGCCAATCAGGTGATGGGTATTAGACCCATGCTACCTGATTGGTGGAGAGGTGGTTCAGTGTTAGAAAAGCAAATATTAATTTGCGTTAATATGCGTTTGTGTTACTCCCCATAAAATTCAGTGTTACTCCCCCGACAGGAGGTCATTTATTTCAGATATAATGCTCTGTGATCTGCTTAATGCATTGGAAATTGGCATTTTTTTATGCCTTCCATATCTTGGAACTAGTTTTCTTGTTTGTGTAAGTATGATAGAGGTTTGTTGCTGGAAAACATGAGGATAAGAGATAACACTATTAATATATTTTGTGCAAATCAAGAACAGACCAGTTGAGTAAAGGTAAATGGTTAACCCTTTATCCACGTGGTGGAAGTTATTGGTTCTGTTGCATATCTCGGACGTTGGCAGCCAGGTCCCCCTCTATCTCGTTTCTAGTACATGCAGATGGTACTCCTCGGTTGTAATGTAATTTAATGTGGTATTTAAAAAAATAAAATAAAAAATGTTTAGCTGCAAACAGTCTCATTGACAAACAAGTTTCCACCAATTCTTTTACAACTTGAGCAGCTACTGAAGCAGCTAAGCTAGGCCTTAGCCAAAACTGTATCAAGATGTGTGGCAGGTGGGAGTCTGGTAGATTTTGACCCTTGCTTTAAATATTTATAAAGTATTTTACTTCCTTTTAGATTCCCCAAGGGGGAGCTGGAATTTAGAGAAAAAACTAAAAGTGTACAAAGGTGAACTTACCCTTTAAAGTTTTCATGGTGAAATTGGTCTGAGTGTTTAATGTTAAAGGTATGGTACAACGAAGTTTAAAGGTTATCATATTTGTTTTAAAACCCAAATAAAGGGGCACAGCCATAATTTTCGACACTTCCGTTTCATGTTTTTCTTTACTATCATGATTGATCAGATGGGGATGGTGAGGTGGAATTAGGGTGGCTGTTTGTGGGGTTGTACAGTCTCATGTGTAAGGTAAAGTCTACAGGATTGGAAATATCAGTTTGTAAATGGATAGAAAACTGGCTAAAAGACAGAATTCAGAGAGTCGTGGTTAATGATTCTTACTCTAAATGGTCTAAGGTTATCAGTGGTGTACCCCAAGGTTCAGTGTTGGGACCCTTACTTTTTAATATCTTTATAAATGATATTGGGTCTGAGATCAAAAGTAACATTTCTGTCTTTGCAGTAGACACCAAGCTATGCAGTGGAATAACGTCCTTACAGGATGTCGCCAATTTACAAGCCGACCTCAATGCTCTGTCTAATTGTCGACTATGTGGCAAATGAGGTTTAATGTTGATAAATGTAAATTTATACACTTGGGGACCAAGAATAGGCACGCATAATACATACTAGGGGGAGTACAACTGGGGGGATCCGTAGTGGAGAAGGATCTGGGGGTTTTGGTAGATCATAAGCTCAATAATAACATGCAATGCCAAGCTGCGGTTTCCAAAGCAAGCAAAGTCCTTTCTTGTATTAGGAGAGGTATGGTCTCCAGAGAGAGAGATATCATTTTGACCCTGTACAAATCATTAGTAAGATCTCATCTGGAATGTTGATAAATGTAAGTTATACACTTGGAGGCTATATGCATACATACTAGGGGGGAAAAGCTGGGGGAGTCAATGATTGAGAAGTATCTGAATTTTGTGGTAGACCATAAATTTA
Organism: Rana muscosa; assembly: GCA_029206835.1. NCBI lineage: Eukaryota > Metazoa > Chordata > Amphibia > Anura > Ranidae > Rana > Rana muscosa. The sequence goes on along the minus strand of CM055116.1, from coordinate 1,185,051,619 downwards.
AAGTGGCCCTAAAGATTTTTTTACTTTACTGCATTCGTTGCATTAAGGTAAAAAATGTTTAGGCATCAGCAGCCCCCCCCCCCCCTCATTTTGCTTACTTGCTGGATCTGCTATACCATGGACCACTAAGTGCTGCTAGCCCCTGAACCGCTACTAGCAGCTGCATATGCTCTGCTAGAGTCCAGCCAGCATTACACATCTTCCGTAACGCTTTCCTATTATATTCCCTGTTGTGCACATTTACCGGGCAATATTACTACAACAATGTATTACACAATGACTGTTTTGGGAGTAACACAGGGTGACAGGGGCAGAGACAAGCTGGTTTGGCAGAAGAAGGAGCACCTTCTGGGTGGCAAATACAATAAAACAATTACATCCATTTATTTCCACATAAATATATAATGTTGACGCCAAATGTTACAAAAACTATAATCAAGCTGCATTCACTGTAACATAGTGATCCCCCTCCTGGGCATGCTTCTATAAATGTCATGTTTACTACAACACTATAGACACTACAACATAGCATGGGTTGTAAAACTGAGATACAACATTGTACAGATGTCTCATGATCATAATAAATCCTTTATCTATACCAGTGGTCTCCACACTGCGGCCCGAGGGCCGGATGCGGCCCTTTGCTTGCCTTAATCCGGCCCTTGGAGCACTAGCCCTCCCAATGATACGAGACACTATTCTGCCATCTGACACCGACAATGGAGCACCATTTCTCCCGCTGACACCACTAATGGGGCACTATTTCTCCCTATGATACTAGCAATGGGGCACTATTCCTGCCCCTAATACCAGATGTTTACTCCCACTGATGCCAGGAAAATTTTCACTCCTGCTGGCTAAAGTCCGGCCCTCCAAAAGTCTGAAGGACAATAAACTGACCCTTTGTTTAAAATGTTTGGAGACGCCTGATCTCTACCATGCACATATGTACTGTATATATGCGTAATATTTCTTGCCACTATAGTATCCCCAAAAATATATACACATGTGGAACAAATGTATGCAAATGATTATATCTGCCATATTTGTACTTTTGTTCAGTTGTTATTGTGATTCACAAACTTCTGCCATACTCTATATCTTCCTTCTCCAATTTACTAATTACTGATATAACAATAGTGCGATGCATTGGCTAGAAAGCAGGCTAGTAATAGTAAGGAAGAGGTGATAAGAGGCTGCAATGCTAAAGAAGGAAATAATGGTATCAAGCTACTCGTTTCGGATTCTCATGCTCCTTATTTCCCGTCGTAAAAAAGTTGGATGGTTTTTCTGACGGAATTCCGCTCAAGCTTGGCTTGCATACACACGGTCACACCAAATTCCGACCTTCAAGAACGCGGCGAAAAAAATTAAGTTCAATGCTTCCGAGCATTCGTCGACTTGATTCCGAGCATGCGTGTTTTTTTGTTTGTCGGAACAGACGAATGGATTTCCCGATAGGAATTTTTTCCATCGGGAAAATAGAGAACCTGCTCTCAATCTTTTGCTGTCTGGAATTCCGACAGAAAAAGTCAGATGGAGCATACACACGGTCAGAATTCCTGTCCAAAAGCTGATGCCGCGTACACACGATCGTTTTTCTTGCCATTTTTTTTCTTGCAGTTTTTCACGTCGTTTTTTTTCATGTTTCCTTTCAAGCCTGTCTTGCGTACACACGATCATTTTAAAGAACGATCAAGCAAAGCGCAGTGACGTATACCACGTACGATGGCACTATAAAGGGGAAGTTCCGTGCTAATGACGCCACCCTTTGGGCCGCTTTTGCTAATTCCGTGTTACCGCGTGTTAGTAAAAGTTTGGTGAGAGACGATTCGCGCTTTTCAGTCTTCGTGCTTTGAAGATCGTTTTGTGGAGTTCAGTTTGTGCTTGTGGGGTCGTATCTGTTTGGCAGGGCTTGTAGTCAGTTCGTATCTGTTTATTCAGTGCGTTCTTGTCTGCTCGGTCCTGTTTTTCAGCTTGTTCTTCATAGGCCTTGCTGTTCTTCTGTGCGTTCTTCTAGTTCGTTCTGAGCTGCCGACCTTTATCTAGCCATGTTGCGGCTACGTACTCGTCATAGAGTTCGTGCTGTAGTTGGTGCAGGGGTTCATGCTGTATCCCGACTCCATGCCATGAGCAGGGTCAGGAGGAGTTCATGGACCAAGAATTGGTTGCTCCAGCGGCACCAGTTCTGTCATATGCCTTTGTTGCGGGAGATCAGGGAGAATAATCCTGATGACTATAGGAATTTTCTCCGGATGTCTGACCCCGTATTTCAGCATCTGTTGGCTTTGGTGTCCCCCTACATTACCAGGCAGGACACCGTTATGCGGGAAGCCATCAGTGCTGAGCAGAGGCTCATTGCCACGTTGCGATACCTGGCGACTGGGAGAAGCCTGCAGGACTTAAAGTTCTCCACAGGCATATCCCCCCAGGCTCTGGGTATCATTATGCCAGAGACGTGTTCTGCCATCCTCCAAGTTTTGCAGGAGGACTATATTAAGGTAAGTGTTCTTATTGCAAACATCACATTGTATGTATTTTTTAGAATGTTTTTTTGGGGGGGGTTTCTTAGCAGTCCCTAATTCCCATGATTCTTAGCTGCAGGGAATTTCCCCTTTCACCACATGCTAATTTTTTATTTAAATTTTTTTCATTAGGCCTACATTAACATTTCCCTTACCTAACCTCTCCAGCATGCTATCCTGGGGCCATACCCACCTTGCCTAGTCCTTTCCATGTATTTTAATCTATGCTCCATCGTAGTGCTTTACCCTAAACGCCCCCTAAAGATTGCCTAGGAATGTAACATTTGTCCTAAATTCAGACAGAGTGCTCCAGTCTTCATTTGTGATCTCCCCAACTCATCTTCAACCCCCCCCCCCCCCATTTTTTATTATATTTTTTTCGCTTTTTTTGTTGCTTACTACTAATGTTTTAATTTTTCTGTTTGCCCCAATGTTGCCCATGAATGATTTCCTTTAATCTGCTTTCAATGTTTCAGTCTCAAAGTATTAATTTATTTTTGATTTCATTACACAGTTCCCTTCTACGCCACATGAATGGCAGAATGTGGCATCGGACTTTGCCCAACGATGGAACTTTCCAAACTGTGGAGGGGCCATCGACGGCAAACATGTTCGGGTCGTCCCACCACCCCATTCGGGATCCTTTTATTATAACTATAAGGGGTTCCACAGCATCGTCATGATGGCAGTGGTGTCGGCCACCTACGAATTCCTCTATGTGGACATTGGCAAGAATGGCAGGATGTCTGATGGAGGAGTTTTTGCACAGACGGAGTTTGGGGAACGGCTCCTTTTGGATCAGCTGGCCTTGCCACCAGCGGAGCAGAATGTGGAGGGACTCCCATTTGTCTTTGTGGCAGATGAGGTGTTTGGCCTGGGTCCCCATTTGATGAGGCCATTCCCGCAGCGCACCCTCACCCCTGAGAGGAGGGTGTACAACTATCGGCTGGCCAGAGCAAGAAGGGTGGTTGAAAATGCCTTTGGCATCATGGCCAGCCGCTTCCGCCTGTTCCTCACCTCCATCCACCTTGCCCCTTACAAATGGAACCATGTTGTAATGGCGTGTTGTGTCCTACATAATTATCTCCGGGTGCATTCCACAAATTATCTGACTTTGACTGGGCCTGAGGCCACCTTAATGGAAGCAGAACATCTTGTGGACCTGGAAGCTGGCCGTCCAGGCTTGGCCCCCCAAACCGGACGTGAGGTCCGTGACAAATATGTGGATTATTTTGTGGGTAGGGGGGCCATTGAAATGCCTGATGACTTTTAACCTTTTAACCTTTTAATTTAGAAAAATAAAACATTATTTTTCACAAAGATTGGTTTTGTGTATAATTTTAATAATGGTTTCTGTTTTTCGGAGGTTTACCTAGTGGACTTGTATTGCCATGTGTATTGTGCATTCTTAATTCGCCTTCATTGTCAGTGTAAACACAAAACATTGCTTAGTTCACAGTAGCACAACATTTACCTAATGAAGCCACAACTTCTTGATACCAAAATGCCATTTTTTATTTTAGTATTGGACAAATACTTTTAAATGTAGATGTCCTAAACATTTTTTGCTTGTTAAAACGCATGAACAGCCATGCATACCAAAAAAATATGAAAATATATATCTGAAAAATTTACATTTACTAGTCCTAAAAGGTTCAATGAAAAACATACCTGCCAAAACACAGCAAGTTCAACGTTAATTTTTTTTAAAACATTAGACACGCCCAAGCACAGCCATGATCTTTTGTAGCCTTTCCTCCACCCGCTTGGTATTTTCCCTGATCTCTATCAAGTCTCCCTTTAATTTTTGAAGGTCACGACAGCAGACCATCAGGTATTGGATCAGGATCTGGGCACTGTGATGTGTCAAATTTTTGGGGTCTTCGGCCAGAACTGCACCTACATTTAAAAAAAAAACATGTAGTATAGAATATGTAGGCCTACATCTATTAACCTGCATCTGTCTGGTTTGACACTGACCTGTTGAGGTGGCACTTTCCACTTCCACAACCTCACGTTCCTCTCCATCATGTGGGTCTGGGGCTATTGTTGAAGGTGTTGGATTTCGAGGCTCATCTGACATAGCTTTTTGAAGCCCTATGGAGATTGCAAGAAAAGGTATAGTTTCATTATTAAGGTTGATTTTTGGGAGAAAAAAAAAGCATGAGAAAATAATTTGCAAACATTCTTTTGAAGTGTGGTCCATTTTTCAATGTACCCCCAGTGACAACAGGAAAACATGATTGGATACATAGCCAAATACATAGCATATCTTTTTTAAAACAAAGTTTGACACATTGTAACACCCCAAAGTATATACACAGGATCACCTGTGTGTGACACCCTCAAACTTTGGGGCTTTTGGCCCTCACTTGTACTACTGCGTTCAGATGTTTCATCAGCTGCTGAGCATTCTCTCCCTTAACATTACCATGCATATCCTTTTTTTTCCAAAAATGTCCTTTGGATTTGATCCCTAAAAATATTTGGTGACCAAATTTGCTACCCCCAAAAAACAAAATAAAATGGGTGTTCACACTGGATGATCCAAAAACATTGTTTGATGAACTGTACGGAGAATGAGGTTTAATACGTCCGTTTACTTTGGGGACGAATCTGAAAGATGGTATCTTTCACTGTACGATATCAAAGACAAACATACACGACATAATACAAGTAATAATCTCTAGCAGGGAAAATAGCACTATAAAACTTACTTTTTCGTAGAACTTTCTTGATTCGTTTGTATTGGTCGGGCTCCCGCAATTTCAGATCAGACCATCGTTTTCTGAGCTGTTCCTTCGTTCTGCACACCCCGAATTTTTGGTGAAGACTTTTGACCACTTTGCCCATAATTTTTGACTTGACCAGATTCGGCCTTTTATACGGCCCATGCTTGGCATCATAATCCTCCCTCTTTAAAATGGCGACCATCTCCACCATTTCCTCAAATGACATGTTGGATGCCTTATATCTTCTGGATCGGGATTTGGGCTCCTCTGGAATTTCATCCTCTGTCGAGGTAATCTCAGCCACCTGTGTCTCCGCCATGTTGCTAAGCACTACGACGAGCGAGAAGGGGCGGGGAAAGTACAATATCGAACGTCAGGGGCGGGTAAAGCGTGCGTAGTTCCACACATGCGCAGTGTATATCAAGTGCCAATCCATGTGTCGAAAATACGTTCATTTGGTGGGAGAGGGAGTTTGCAACGAACGTGTTGACCAAGGTACATAACATTCTTAAGGATTTTGGGTTACGCAGACTTTTATATCTGTTCAAAATGCTGATTTGATGATTGTTGCCTGAAACATATGTCTTTTCTTGGTTTTTGATTTTACAGAGAGAATGAATACAATCAAAAACCCGGAGTTCATGGGGGAGTTCATTGAAAAATGGAAAGAACTCCCTATCCTGTGGCAGACAAAAAGTGGGTCCAATAAAAACAAAACGGCCAGGACAGCAGCACTGGAGAGCCTGCTTGCATTTGTCCAAACCCAGATACCCACAATAACTCTCCAAGATGTGAAAACCAAAATTGCTACCATCAGGGGGACATACAGGACCCAGAGAAATATGGTCCTGAAGTCCCAGAGGTCAGGTGCTGCAGCAGATAAGGTTTATAAACCCAGTCTGTGGTACTACAGCAAGCTTTCTTTTCTGGATGACCAGCTGGAAGTGTGGGAATCTCTCTCCACCCTTCCCCCCAGAGGTCAATCCAGCCTTCCTTGTAGCCAGCCCTCCAGCCTTCCTTGCAGCCAGCCCTCCAGCCTTCCTGGCAACCCTGCTCTGGCTTCCTCTGAGGATCAAGATCAAGCCCTTGAGGAGGCAGATTTGGATATATGGAGCCAGGTAAAGTATTGATATCTCCATTTAGATGTTACAAAAGTGATGCATTTAAAATGAGGATAGTATTGTTAGGTATTTTATAAAAAAAAAAAAAAAAGGATTTAAAGAGCAAGATACAGTAGTGGTCAATTTTGATGTGGACAAGGCAACAATATCAGGAGGCGGAATCTATGAGAATTTTCTAAATTTGCCCATTCATGTCAAAGATGTCTGGAGGTGAACAATGTGTGTGATTGATGGTGGCCAAAAAATAATAAAGTCCCTATCTTTTTTTACAGCCAGAGCAGAGCCAGGAAGAGGGTGATGGTGGGGACCAGGAGGAGGCAGGGCCAAGTGGCACCCAGGAGGAGGCTGGGCCAAGTGGCACCCAGGAGGAGGCTGGGCCCAGCACAAGAGCCCAGATGCCTCCCCTGGTAATGAGACCACAAGGGCCAAGGAGAGGTCGGCAGGTGGAGGAGGAAACAAGAGCCTTCCTCAAAGAGGCTACTGTGGCCCTCAGAGAGGCACCCTCTGCTGAGGAGGGCTTTGCCGCAGTCCTGGCCAATAAGCTAGCCCAAATGGACCTGCGGCAAAAGCTGTATAGCGAGACCCTCCTGTTGAAGGTGATCAACAAGGGATTGCTCGGTGAACTCACCAAGTACACCGACATCACAGAGGTTGTCCCTACTCCTCCACCTCCTCCTCCTCCTCCTACTACTCCTCCTGCCACAACCTCTCCTCCTGATCCCCAGCCTCTGAGGAAGAAACCAACCAAGGCTGCAGGGAAGGCTGCAGAGAAGGCTGGAGAGAAGGCTACAAGGAAGAGAAAAAAATAATGCCTGCTGTAGTACCACAGACTGGGGACATATATGACTTAGCTGCTGCGGTTCCTGACCTCTGGGAGTTCAAGCCAAGATTGGCCTCCTTTTTGGTTTTCACATCTTGGATGGTTGTTGTGGGGTCCAAGAGATGAACAAATGCAAGCAGGCTCTCCAGTGCTGCCATCCCCTTTAATTTGTTATGTTCCGAAATAAAGGATACTTTTTTTTGGCTTTAAATACTAGACTATGTGATTTGTATTTCAAAAGAGAGTTTGCTAGGGAGCAGGCAGGGACATTTCTAATAATATTATTGTTATTAACAAGGGACACAAACCTCCTTGAGGAAAAATTAGACAAATTTTGAAGGTTGGTGTGGGACATTTCCCCAAACATAATTTAAGGGGAAAAAAAAAAAAGCCACAGAAAAATGAAGAGGCTAACTTAAGTACTAAAAAAAAATGCAAAAAGAACAAAAATCAAAAAAATTATCTTTACATTTCTTAAGGAATTTATGAGGGAGATGTGGCTTGAAAAGAATATTTTTCTATCATTAAAAAAATTAGGAATTACTTTAGAAACAAGTTTGGCATATCTCTCAATATCATTATCAAAAGAGGGTAATTGTTCAAGCATTCTCTAAAGAAGAACGGAATGCGCAGCATTAAAACAATGCTATTAATTCAACCGTGACGAATGTGCCATATCGATTTCCAACACTAGCTTTACCAAAACAAGCGCTCCCGTCTCATACTTGATTCTGAGCTCGCCATCTGACATGGAATTTTATAGATATGCAACTCCTATCCTCATATTGATTAGTGGTTCCAAATTAATAATAACTACTGCAGTAGGGAACAGACACAAAAGATACACTCCGCATCTTTCCAAATAACTGTTCTGCTTTATTATGACGCAATTGAAGGTTTTTATACACATGATTATGTAGGTATCACATTAATATTACAATTGTACGTTTATGGTAACAAGGGGCGTAACATAGTCAGGCTAATTCTAATCAGGACTCGAAAGAATGCAAACGTAATGAAAACATTATTAGTGCCATGTGCACAGTGAGGGCAGTTGGCAATACATACAAAATAGAAAACAATTATATACAGAACTTACAGATTTCCTTTACACTGTGCAAATTACAGGACTGGCTGAACACAATTTATATATATAGAAATATTAATAATAATAGCTGATCGTAATAAATAGCCTATAGTAGTATTAAACCCACACCATTTTTTTTTATTTAGCTCAACACATTGAACACAATACAATAAACAATTCCCTGTACTGTATATAGTTTATTAAAATGTATACTTCTGCACTTACAGTTTCTAACTTTCAATGCTGCTGGCTCCTGCTCTCTCAGTGCTGCTTCCCTGAACTTCTAGTCATCACAGGAAAGAGTTAACAATGGGCAGTCTAAAAAAAAGTCTGTTAGCTTGGAGAGAGGATGTGGAGGAAGGAGCAGGGGAGTGCCATGCCATCCTAGGCTATGGGGCTGTGTGTTTCTATTGATGCACACAATGTAGGGAGACACAGCTCTAGTCTCTGAAGACAAGGGTGGCTCCATAGGATACTGCAAGAGAAAGGAGCCACCCTGAAACATGAAACCTGGGGCAGTGTATATGGAACCAGCTTAACCACTTCCCGCCCGTAGGACACATTATATGACGTCCTTATGTTGGAGTAGCTATATCTGGATGATGTCTGCAGCTACAGGCACCATCCAGATATCTTTTTTTTTAGCCGGTGATTCCCTCACTTGTAAAAGCCATCCTAGCGGCTGTTTAGCCACTGGATTGCTTTCACAGGCAGTGGAAGGGGATGTCTAAGGGCTCTCCTGTGCGTTTGGGAAGTCAGAGATCTGATCCGGCGGTGGTGCTGGTCTACCATAAAACTGTCCGGGGACCAACCAGATTGTCCCCGGCCACCTATATTACCCTGGGAGGGTGGAAGCGATGTCATGATGTATGATGAAGATTTAAACACTGCCATTTTTTTTTCCCTTGAAAGCAGAGATCATGTTTTGTTTTTTTTTGTTTTTTTAATCTCTTACTTTCCAGGGTAGAGGCGATATCTGGGGTCTTATTGACCCCAGTTGTCTCCATAAAGAGGACCTGTCCTGCCTTATCCCTATTACAGAGGATGTTTACATTTATTGTAATGGGAAAAAATAAATAATTGAAAGCGCCCCCGCCCCCTTGTGCTCGCACGCAGAAGGGAAAACATACGTAAGTTGCGCCGAAAATGTAAACGGCAGTCGCACCACACATGCAGGGTATCGCCGAGAACGTTATAGCGAGATAAATGGAGAATGTTAACCACTTGAGCCCCGGACGATTTTACCCCCTTCCAGACCAGAGCACTTTTTACAATTTGGCACTGCGTCGTTTTAACCACTTAAGCCCTGGATCAATATGCAGCTTAAAGACCAGGCCCCTTTTTGCGATTCGGCACTGCGTCGCTTTAACTAACAATTGCGCGGTCGTGCGACGTGGCTCCCAAACAAAATTGGCGTCCTTTTTTTCCCACAAATAGAGCTTTCTTTTGGGGGTATTTGATCACCGCTGCGTTAATTTTGAAAAAAATTCAATATTTTTTACTTTTTGCTATAATAAATATCCCCAAAAAATATCTAAAATTTTTTTTTTCCACAGCTTAGTCCGATATGTATTCTTCTACATATTTTTGGTAAAAAAAAATCGCAATCGGCGTTTATTGATTAGTTTGCGTAAAAGTTTTAGCGTTTACAAAATAGGGGGTAGTTTTATGGCATTTTTATTCATTTTTTATTTTTTACTAGTTATGGCGGCATTCAGTGATTTTTTTCGTGACTGCGACATTATGGCGGACACATCGGACACTTATTTTTTGCTATAATAAATATCCCCCAATTTTTTTTTAAAACAAATTTCTTCATCAGTTTAGGCCGATATGTATTCTTCTACATATTTTTGGTTAAAAATCGCAATAAGCGTATATTGATTGTTTTGCGCAAAAGTTTCAGCTTCTACAAACTACGGGAAAGATTTATGGCAATTTTATAGCAGTTTTATTATTATTATTTTTTTTACTAGTAATGGCAGGGATCTGAGATTTTTAGCGGTACTGCGACATTGCGACGGACAGATCGGATACTTTAGACACATTTTTAGGACTATTTACATTTATACAGCGATCAGTGCTATAAAAATGCACTGATTACTGTATAAATGTCACTGGCAGGGAAGGGGTTAACACTAGGGGGCGATCAAGGGGTTAAATGTGTGTTCCCTCAGTGTGTTCTAACTATGGGGGAAGGATAGGACTGACTAGGAGAGAAGACATATCATTGTTCCTACTTAGTAGGAACAAACAACATGTCTCCTCTGCCCTACAGCACAGGGATTTGTGTGTATTGTGACAGCAGGAAGGTAAAGTCACCTGGTTGCATCCAGGGGGATAGATATATTTCTCCCAGATTCAGGCTTTACGCCGACTTATACAACTAGGTGGAGAGTTGTATAAGCCCAGCTAAGGCTAGTGGGCTCATGGATGACTCATACCTCTAGGGAGAGTTGTATAAGCCCAGCTGAGGCTAGTAGGCTCATGGATGACTCATACCTCTAGGGAGAGTGCTGGGCGTCGTGCAGACAGGGAGTTGATGAGACCAGCTGAAGCTTGTCAGCTCATTTAGGCCTCTATAAGAACTCCCAGCTTCATTAGATGTTAGCTCATGCCTGGACCCAGACCTGTGTGGACTGTCTAGGGAGAGTGAACCCCTGTGCGGTGAGGCAAAGCCTGTGTGGCTATTTGTTTGGACTTTTACTAAACCAGGGACTTAGGGACTAGGACAGCACCAGGCTGATCCCAGTTGTTAGTTTAGGAAACCTGCATGTTTAGTCAGAGGTCACGCTGACCAGGATTTATTTTGTTTATGTTTCTTTTTGGCTTTGCTGTGTTTTTGTCACTGTACATAGAGAAATAAACCGCACCTTTTGATTTTGAAAACCACAACCTCCGTCTGCTGGCCCTGTTTTTGTGTGGGGAGCCCAACCAGGGGGTCACACACACCCGCTACCGAGTGAACCCCCTCACAGTTGGTGGAGAATGCGGGCAGTTTTTTTTTAAGCCAGCATGGAGGAGATACTGAAACAGCTGGCTCTAGCAAATGCCAATCAACAGCAGACAAATGCAGGTTTGCAAAGGAGCCTTGCAGCCCAGCAGCAAGCTCATCAACAAGCCCAGCAGCAATCTGAGGCCCGCTTCATAGACCTGTTACAGAAGCAAGAGCAGAGACTACAACAAATGGAAGCAGTAATGCAGCAACGTCCGCAGACCAGTGAGGAAAGCCGTCCCACTAATACCGCGTCCTTTGGGGTGAGTCGTTTATTGACAAAAATGACTGGAGAGGATGATCCAGAGGTATTTTTGACCACATTTGAAAGGACTGCTGAAAGAGAAAAGTGGCCTGAGGAGCAGTGGGCTGGACTGGTGGCTCCTCTGTTAACTGGTGAATCGCAGAAGGCTTACTATGACCTAGAGCCTGACCAAGCAAAAGACTATGTGATGCTAAAAGCTGAAATATTGGCAAGGCTGGGTGTCACCCTGGCTGTCCGGGCTCAGCGTGTGCATAACTGGACTTTCCAGCGTGGAAAACCCCCCAGGTCTCAAATGTATGATCTCATTCACCTGAGCAGGAAGTGGCTACAGCCAGAGACTTTGTCCGCACCAGAGATTGTGGAACGTGTTGTAATGGATCGGTTTTTGAGAGCTCTTCCTACTGCCATCCAAAAGTGGGTAAGCCATGGAGACCCAGAGACGGCCGGTGGTCTTGTGGATCGTGTAGAGAAATACTTGGCTACAGAGAACCTGACGGCCTCTTCCAGAGACTCTCGGACTTTCCACCCTAAGACCAGACCATCCCCAGGGGCGGATAAGAGGATTCCAAGGGGTGAGGGTGGAGAGAGTGAGAGGGTGGGAGCTCTACCCAAAGTTTGGCGAGAACAGCCTGGGAAGTCAGGGGCTCAAGAGGCAGCCAAATGGATTGTTTGCTACCGCTGCCGGCAAGCGGGACATATTGCAGCAAATTGCCCGGTTGTGGAGGAACCCATGCAATGTGACTTTCTGACGGACAGACGTCAGTCGCTGTGTGCGACAGTCGCATGCACTGCCATTCGGGGAACTGAGAAACATTTATGCAAAATGTGTATTAATGGTAGAAATGTTGTGGTATTACTGGATTCAGGTAGCCTTGTGACCCTGATAAAGGCTGAATTAGTTAAAACAGAGGTCTCTGGGAATAGCAAGGTAGCTGTTATTTGTGTGCATGGGGACACCCGAGAGTATCCAGTGACTACAGTGTGTTTCGAGACCCCCAAAGGTACCCTCTCTCATCCAGTGGGGTTAGTATCTCAATTACCGCATGATGCCATTGTGGGAAGGGATTTTCCGAAGTTCTGGGAACTGCGGGATGATCCTGAGCCCCCCACTGGTGCCCCTATGTACCAGGAATGTGATAGCCAGAACTCCTCTGAGAGTGGTGAGGACTCTCCAGAATTTCCCTTGTCAGTATTGGCAGGGGAGACTCAAGAAACTGGAGAGGAGCCCACCTCCTCAGACGAAAACCTACCGTCTGTGGAGTTTTCTGATCTGGAGGTTCACAGGGAAAATTTTGCCACAGAACAGTTAAAAGACCCCGCCCTAATAAAGGCACGGGAAAACGTAGTGGAAATAGATGGCGAGTTAGTGAACCCAGATAATACCTGCACTTACCCATACTTCAGCGTAGAGAAGGACCTACTGTATCGGGTGGCAAAAAGGGCAGAAGAAACCGTTGAGCAGCTTGTGGTGCCCAAACCTTACAGGAAGTTGGTGTTGGAGTTGGCCCATGGGCACATTCTTGGAGGTCATCTGGGGACAGAGAAAACCCGAGAGAGGGTATTACAGAGATTCTATTGGCCTGGGGTGATGAAGGACATAGAAAATTATTGTTCCTCCTGCCCTGTGTGTCAGAGGTCGGCCCCGATGCCACATTTCCGTAGCCCGCTGGTCCCTCTACCCATCATTGAGGTCCCGTTTGAGAGAATCGCAATGGATTTGGTAGGTCCTATAATCAAGTCCGCTAGGGGGCACCAGTACATATTGGTTATAATGGACTATGCCACCCGTTATCCAGAAGCGATCCCTCTCAGAAATACCTCGGCCAAAACCATAGCCAAAGAGCTATCTCTTGTTTTTAGCCGGGTGGGTATCTGTAAAGAACTGCTTACGGACCAAGGTACACCCTTTATGTCCCGGGTTATGAAAGAGCTGTGTAAATTGTTCAAAGTGACGCAATTGCGTACATCTGTGTATCACCCCCAAACCGATGGGCTGGTTGAAAGATTCAACAAAACCCTAAAACAAATGTTGAAGAAAGTGGTGGATAGAGATGGAAAGGATTGGGACTGTCTACTTCCTTATTTGATGTTTGCTATTAGGGAGGTGCCCCAATCCTCTACGGGATTCTCCCCCTTTGAGTTACTGTATGGGAGACACCCAAGGGGGCTGTTGGATATTGCCAAGGAAACTTGGGAAAGTGAGAGTTCTCCCCACAGGAGTGTGATTGAGCATGTCGCCCTGATGCAAGATCGAATTGCACAGGTAATGCCCATCGTGAAGGAACATTTGGCCCAAGCGCAGTTGGCACAGCAGAGAGTGTACAACCGTGGAGCCAAGACCCGTACCTTTTCCCCGGGGGATAGGATATTGGTACTTGTCCCTACGGTTGAAAGTAAATTCCTTGCCAAATGGCAAGGCCCCTACGAGATAATGGAAAAAGTGAGCGAAGTGAATTACAAGGTCAGACAACCAGGAAGGCGAAAGCCCGAACAGATATATCACGTTAATCTGTTGAAAGCCTGGAGGGATAGAGAGTCCCTAGTCGCAGAAACTTGGTCACCAGCTCAAACTGGTTGCGTGATTCCGGAGGTTGGAATAGCAGCCACCTTGTCACAACCCCAACAACAGGAGGTTAAGGAGTTTGTGCTTCGCAACAAGGAGGTGTTCTCTGAGCTGCCGGGACAAACATCTGGGGTAGAGCATGATATTATTACCCCGCCCGGTGAAAGGGTGAAGTTAAAACCCTATCGGATCCCAGAGGCCCGACGGGAGGCAATACGGGAGGAAGTACAGAAAATGCTGAACTTAGGGGTGATAGAGGAGTCCCAAAGTGATTGGTCTAGTCCCATTGTGTTGGTGCCTAAACCGGATGGGAGCTGGCGATTTTGTAACGATTTTCGTCAGTTGAACAAAGTTACAAAATTTGACACCTACCCCATGCCACGTATAGATGAGTTGATCGACCGGCTGGGAACAGCCCGATACATGACGACTCTTGACCTCACAAAAGGGTATTGGCAAATTCCCCTGGCCAAGTCGGCCAAAGAGAAAACCGCATTTGTAACCCCAGACGGGGCGTTCCAATATAAGAGAATGCCGTTCGGGTTACAGAATGCGCCGGCCACATTCCAGCGGAAAATGGACCAGATACTGAGGCCCCATCGGAAGTATGCTGCGGCTTACCTGGATGACGTAATTGTCCATAGCACAGATTGGGCCTCACATCTGCCAAAAGTGCAAGCAGTCCTAGACTCTATCCGGGAAGCGGGGTTTACGGCTAACCCCAAGAAGTGTACCATTGGGCAGGAGGAGGCCAAATATCTTGGGTACACCATTGGCAGGGGAGTGATAAAACCCCAACTCAACAAAGTCGAGGCCATCCAGAGTTGGCCACGTCCCAACAGCAAGAAGCAGGTACGGGCCTTTCTGGGAATCGCGGGTTATTATCGGCGCTTCATTCCCCACTTTGCTTCTAAGGCTGTGCCCCTAACCAACCTGACGAAAGGGAAAGGGTCGGTCATGATTAAATGGACCCCCGAGGCTGAGGCAGCATTCCAATTCTTGAAACAAGCCTTATGTAGCCAGCCAGTGTTGTACTCACCCGACTTCTCTAAAGACTTTGTCGTACAAAGTGATGCGTCAGATGTGGGGTTAGGAGCAGTATTGTCCCAGGTCTGGAACGGGGAAGAGCACCCAGTCATTTACCTCAGCAGGAAGTTGAAGTCCCATGAGGTAAATTACGCCACCGTTGAAAAGGAGTGTTTAGCGGTGAAGTGGGCTCTAGATTCCCTTCGGTACTACCTGCTAGGTAGGCACTTTGACATGGTTACGGATCACGCTCCGTTAAAGTGGATGGCTCAAAACAAGGAGACAAATAGAAGAGTGAATAGGTGGTTCCTGGCCCTACAGGAATTCAACTTCACAGTAAAGCATCGCCCTGGCGTTCAAATGGGGAATGTGGATGCTTTGTCTCGAGTACATGAATGCCTGATTGCTGGTGTTCCAACCCCAAGGTTAAAACAAGAGGGGGGGGTATGTGACAGCAGGAAGGTAAAGTCACCTGGTTGCATCCAGGGGGGTAGATATATTTCTCCCAGATTCAGGCTTTACGCCGACTTATACAACTAGGTGGAGAGTTGTATAAGCCCAGCTAAGGCTAGTGGGCTCATGGATGACTCATACCTCTAGGGAGAGTTGTATAAGCCCAGCTGAGGCTAGTAGGCTCATGGATGACTCATACCTCTAGGGAGAGTGCTGGGCGTCGTGCAGACAGGGAGTTGATGAGACCAGCTGAAGCTTGTCAGCTCATTTAGGCCTCTATAAGAACTCCCAGCTTCATTAGATGTTAGCTCATGCCTGGACCCAGACCTGTGTGGACTGTCTAGGGAGAGTGAACCCCTGTGCGGTGAGGCAAAGCCTGTGTGGCTATTTGTTTGGACTTTTACTAAACCAGGGACTTAGGGACTAGGACAGCACCAGGCTGATCCCAGTTGTTAGTTTAGGAAACCTGCATGTTTAGTCAGAGGTCACGCTGACCAGGATTTATTTTGTTTATGTTTCTTTTTGGCTTTGCTGTGTTTTTGTCACTGTACATAGAGAAATAAACCGCACCTTTTGATTTTGAAAACCACAACCTCCGTCTGCTGGCCCTGTTTTTGTGTGGGGAGCCCAACCAGGGGGTCACACACACCCGCTACCGAGTGAACCCCCTCACAGTATACACACACAAATCTCCGTACTGCCTCCCGTGCATGCGACCGCACGTGGTCGACGGTGATTGCGACCGCCGGCCACACGCATCATGTCCCCCGCTTTGCAGCGTGCGCGCATGCCTCTGTCGGCCCTGTACGGGGTTTCACACAGAGGTGCCATTCTGCCCCCGTAAAAAGACGGGAACCGCTTAAGTACCGAAGTTTGCCACATTCCACACATGACGATGTTAGGTATCTATTTACTTGGCGTAACATCATCTTTCAAAAAAATTGTGTTATATAATGTGTTTTTTTGCAATAAAATTCATTAAAGGGTATTTTTCCCCCAATTTCGGTTTAAAAACTTGCTTCGCAAATACAGTGTGACATACCAAATTGCAATGACCACCATTTTATTCTCTAGGTTCACTGCTATATATATATATATATATATATATATATATATATATATATAAAATGTTTGGGGGTTCTGAGTTATTTTATAGCTAAAACATTATGCTTTTTACATGTAGGAGAAAAATCCCAGAATTGGCCTGGGTGGGAACTGGTTGAACTGGAACATTATATAATGAAAAACCCAGCCTTTGATTGCCAGCAGCCTAACAACCCACACAAAAGCTTCAGTATACCACCCACATTTATCAGCAGTATAAGTCCTACTATAGTCAGCAGCATAACACTGATGCTGTATATAGAATACGTTATAGGAGCAAAAAAAAAAAGTAGGGTGGTTTACAAAAAGTTAAGAAAGTGGACGAGGGGAACATTTTATTCTAGATTTAGATACACTAACAAATTGAAGCCAACTTTAGGCTCACACTGCCGTTACACAAGCAGTTACAGCGACAGTTTTTTCTTCGGAGATAAAGGTTTTACATGAAAAAAAAGCTGATCGTTGTAAGCCCCCCTGTCTGTGGCAAATTGTTTGTCTCAACACCCTAACTGCTACATTTGCAGGAGAGCTTGTTCTGTTGAAAAAACGACAGATGTACTGGCAGGATCACCAGTTGAAAAGAAAGGACATCAAGCCTAAAACGAAAACTAATGCAACCACCACATCTAAGAATTGGTAAGCTGAAATATAATAAATATTTTCTCTTGGGTTTAATACTGCTTTAAATTTATGTTCTTGGGTTTAGTTTATATACATAAATACAGATGTTTTGATTACTCGTTTGTGTAACATAATATATGTGGCCTTTTAATGTAGATAGAGATGTGGTGACGGCGATAAGATTAAAACTGGACATCTGCCGAACAGCTTTGCTGCCAGTTCTTCTTTGTATGACTACAGTCTCTCCTTTTGATTTGTGGTAATTGGTATATAAACATATCCCTTTTGATTTCTTGCTTCATTCCTCTACTCTTTTTATCGTAGCCTTACAGTAATTATCTGCATCCTGCACACTGCTTGTTGCTCCTAATTAGGTCTCAGTCAAGCACCATATCTTCTATGTAAATGAGCCTACATGCCAACCTGACCTTTCTCGTGGCAAGGTAATAGTCTGTTCCTTCTGTGCCACATCCTTTATAATTACAATGACAGGGGCTAGTATTCGAAAGTGGCGTTTATGACAACATCTCATCTACAAGCAGAGGCGGCTCTTTAATTAGGCAAATTAGGTGGTCGCCTAAGGCCTCGCACTAACAGGGGCCTTGCGGGTGCCTAACTTACCTAATGCATTACTCCTGTTTTGAGGGACAGGGGACCTTAACACTGCTGTGCTCAGGCAGCGTTAAGAGCCCTGACTCAGGAGCGGGGCCACCAGCATCCCTAACAACCAGTGAATATCGGTGACACCACCCCTTGTGATGTCAATGACCCAGCATGCCCTCAGTCAATGACGTCACAAGGGGGCGGTTTCACCAGGTGACATCTCCGGGTGGCCCCCGCCCCTTAGTTATTAAAGAGCAGGATCTGGGGGCCGCCTTGTTAAAGTGGGCTTCCAGATTCCAATAAGCCCCCTGCACGCAGACCCCCCCAACCACTGGCCAGGGTTGTGGGGAAGAGGCTCTTGTCCTTGAATTATTTTTCCCGTCATGAGCATGAGTGGGGCCCCATGTCAAGTTTTGCCTAAGGCCTCACAAAGCCTAGAGCCGCCTCTGCCTACAAGAGAACATTTGGACAGGAAGGAATTCATTAATTCCAGTTCTCTTAACTCTTAAATGTTTAAATAGGTCCATCTTGAACCAATGTAGGTATGTAAGTGCCATACCTATTGTATCCCCGCAGAAGCTGGAAATCACTGTAGTAGGCAATGCCTCAGGGTCCCATGCACTGCCTCATGGGACCCGGAAGCTAGTGGAGATCACTGTAGTAGCAATGCCTACTACAGTGATTTCCAGCTTCCATGGGAATCAGCCAGGTATGGCACATACATACATACATTGGGCCAATGTAACTATGTAAAAATTGCCATACCTGGATTTCAGCATCAATTAGACAAGGGAACATGTTTTCCCAGGTCTATGATGGTTTGGATTAGGCTGTGTTTTTTTTGTTCAATTTGAAATAAAATGTTGTCAAATTTGAAATGAAACATTTTTGAATAATTACAGTGTCGAACCAAATCATAAGGACCAACCCTGTGTCTCAAAGGCAGGTCCTGGGATGCTCAATCCGGCACCCAATGCTGGTGTCAGGCTGAAGCCCATACAGTAGAGTGGTGAAAATATATCCCCACTTCCTGTTTTCAGTCATGTAATAAAAACATAACAAAGAGTCCCAGGGAAACCTGGGATAGATTTCCTCAGTGTGCTCTGAGGTGCTGCCCTGCTCAGAGGTCTGAAGGGTTGTGGAGGGTGGAAGAGAGAGTGCTGATCTGGGGTCTGAAGAGTTTGTGAAGGGTGAAGGGCAGATTTGAGGTCTGAAAAGGTTTTTAAGGGTGAAGGGACTGATCTGAGGTATGAACAGGTTATAGTGGGTAAAGGGCGAATCTTAGGTCTAAAAGGAATTATGAAGGCTAAAGGGACCGATCTGAGGTCTGAAGAAGTTGTGTAGGGTGAAGGGACTGATCGTAGGTCCAAAGAGAATTGTGAAGGCTGAAGGAACTGATCTGAGGTCTGAAGAGGTTGTGGAGGGTGAAGGGACTGATCTGCGGTATGAACAGGTTATAGTGGGTAAAGGGCGGATCTTAGGTCTAAAAGGAATTATGAAGGCTAAAGGGACCGATCTGAGGTCTGAAGAAGTTGTGCAGGGTGAAGGGACTGATCGTAGGTCCAAAGAGAATTGTGAAAGCTGAAGGAACTGATCTGAGGTCTTAAGAGGTTGTGGAGGCTGAAGGGACTGATCTGCGGTATGAACAGGTTATAAACGGTGAGAGGCAGATCTGAGGTCCAAAGGGATTGTAAAGACTAAAGGGACTGATCTGAGGTCTGAAGAGGTTGTGTAGGGTGATGGGACCGATCGTAGGTCCAAAAGGAATTGTGAAGGGACTGATCTGAGGTTTAAAGAGGTTGTGGAGGGTGAAGGAAATTATCTGAGGTCCGTAGAGGTCATGGAGGGTGGAGGGACTGATCTGAGGAATAAAGAGGCTGTGGAGGGTGAAGGAAATGATCTGAGGTCCATAGAGGTCGTGGAGGGTGAAGGGACTGATCTGAGGAATAAAGAGGTTTTGGAGGGTGAAGGAAATGATCTGAGGTCCGTAGAGGTCGTGGAGGGTGAGGGGACTGATCTGAGGAATAAAGAGGTTTTGGAGGGTGAAGGAAATGATCTGAGGTCCGTAGAGGTCGTGGAGGGTGAAGGGACTGATCTGGGGTCTGAAGGGGAGTTTTAAGAGGAGTTGATCTGAAGGTTGAATGCTAAAGAGGCTGATCCGGAGTCTGACTCTTAAGGGAGGTCTAATATTGGGTGTGAATTTTAAGGGGGTTGATATGGGGTTTGAAAGTTAAGGGGGGGGGGGGTTTATCTGGGGTCTGAATGTTAAGTGGCACAGATCTAGGGTCGGAATGTTAGGATGGGCTGATCTGGCGTCTGTGGTCAGGTTGTGATGCATATTGTGAACATAAGAGGGGGTTGGTTTGAGATCCTAATGTTAAAGTATCTCTATACCCAAAACTTGTTTTTAGTTTTGGATAGTGTGCAAAGTGTAGAACACCTGTCAGGTTCTAATGCTATCCGGGACTCCGTTACAAAATTTTCTTTTTACTTTCTATTTTGGAGAAAGCCTTTCCCCAGACAGGAAGTGAGGGAAAATCTACATCTGGGAAACAGACCACAATAAAAGTGATTATTTTGATGTACCTTGTACCCATGAAATTAATCTATGTGTTGTATAAGGAGTGTACTTATAATTTTCCTGCCAAGAACATGGTGGCAGACAAAGTTTCCAAGTGGCATACTGTGCAAGACCCATTTTTGGGGGCTTCATCTAGCCGCCAATTAAAAACATTATTGATGTCATTAATTATGTATATTAATTATTGGCTAGATAGTGAGCTACGTTCAAGTCTACATAACAGTTCTCTGTACTTAGGCCGGCCATACACAGTTTGAATCTCGGCCGGTTCAGTAGGAACTTTAATGGGTAGGCTGAATGTACTTGATTGGTTGATAAACCAGCCTACCGGATTCTCTTGCGATTATCGCAAATGGCTGCTATAGCTGCTTGCGATAATAATCCCCCCCTCTCCGGGAGAAGACAACCGATTTTTTTTTTACCAAAGACATGTAGCAGAATAAATGTTTGCCTAAATATAGGCATTTTTTTTTATATTATTAGATGTTTTATTGCAGAAAGTAAAAAATAAATAAAAAATTCAAAATGTTCGGTCTTTTTTCGTTCATAAAATAAAAACGAAAAAACCCAGTGGTGTGCAAATACCCCCAAAAGAAAGCTTTGTTTGTGTGAAAAAAAAAGATATACATTTATTTTGGGTACAGCGTTGCATGACCGCACAATTACCAGTTAAAGTAATGCATTTCTATATAGCAAACAAATGGACTGCCCATGAATGGGGTAAAATCTTTCAGAGCTCCAGTGGTTAATTAAACTCCCCCCCCCCCCCCAGAGAGTTAACCACTCCAGACAGTTTATAATGGGGATCACAGACGATCCCATCAAAGCTGGGGGTTATTACATAAGCTAGCAACATTGCTGGGGATTATTGTTGCGGAAACTGATGCAAATGCTATGGTTTATTATTGCATATTAAATTAATAAACTAAATTAAATAAATTAATAAACCTAATTTAAGTTGTATTGTTCTAAGTATTTTCTTATTTTGGAATGATACGGACTCTTTCTTTACAGGGGGGAGCAGTTTTTCATCTTCGCCCTGGGCACCGGATTACCTTGTTACGGCACTGCTACCAAGTTCCTACTGGCACTTCTGCCTTTCCTTCATCCCTGCAGTCCCTGTCTCAACCTCCAGGGGTACCTGAACAGGAGCTGTGCAAGAGGCCACCCTCATCATCCCAGGCTCTGCATACAGCTAAATGATAGTATTGCACCAAGCCGTCCCATCATTCAGCTTTCTATATGATATCTACAGACTGCAATGACAACACAGAATAGACAAGGTGTAATAATGATAATGGAAATTTATGTTGATATAATGTAGAATCTTATGCCTGGTACACACGATCGGATTTTCCGCGGACAAAGCGTAGGACTTTTGTCCGAAGGACATTGGCCATGAACTTGTCTTGCATACAAACGGCAAAGAATTGTCGTCCAACAAACACGAAACTACGTGGTTTTTCAGCTCTTTAGCTCCACCCTTTGGGCAACTTCTGCTAATGTTGTGTTATGGTGAGCATTGCTTCTGAGCATGCGTGTTTGTACTTTGGAGTTTTGTCCGATGGACTTCTGTACACACGATCGGATAATCCGACCGCACACATTTGCTTTCGGAAAATTTTAAAGCATGCTAGACCACATTTGTTGTGGGAAAATCCAACAACAATTGTCTGATGAAGCGTACAAACGGTCGGATTTTCCGACAACAGCCTGTCATCACACAATTCCCGTCGGAAAATCTGATTGTGTGTTTGAGGCTTAACAGTATCCAGTATAAGCAATAGTCCACGTTTTCCCAGGCTATTTGCCTAACAAGCTAATATAGTTTATTACTTATTCTCACGTACTGTCCCAACTTGTCCTCCTATCGTTTTTTAATTTGAAAACCTGTAACGTAATTATCAGATGTTGCATAAAATGCCTGAGGATAACCATGTTTTTTTTTTCCATGTTGCAAGTATGTTATTACTGCTTGTTTATACAGGGACCTGGTGATAAAAGAAAGAGAGTGAGCACAGATAATTCCCATAAGAACAAATTGATTTTTGATTTAATTTTCTCAACAAAAAAAAAAAAAATCTGAATGGTTGCTGTTTATGGAGTACTTATTTCTGTGGTTTTAAAGCGGAGTTCCACCCTAAAAATTAACTTTCTATTAACAGCTTGCCTTTAATGTAAAAAAAAAAGAAAATAGTAATTTTTTTTTTTTACTCACTTCTATCTGGCTGTTACTAGGCAGATTTCGTGATCTGCCTAGTTCCTGGTCCTAGGTGGTTCAACTTCCTGTCCTAAGACCCCATTGCCTCCTGGGAAATGATGACACTCATTTCCCAGGAGTCTCTGGGCATTACTGTGCCTAAAAATCGCCCAGCATGCACCTCTCCCTGAAAACCAGGAAGAAAAAGGAACTGGGCTTCACATGCCCACACATATGATGGATACGGCCACAACATGAGCTGGAGGATATAAGGCAAGTGTTTGCAATGATTTCTGGAACGATTGGGGAGCTATTAATATGTTTTAGGGACTATGTAATGTGATTCATTTTAGCTTGCAAAAAATAAATAAAAAATTATGCCCGGAACCCCGCTTTAATGAACAAGGCCCACAGTTTCGCTGAATTCAGTAACCAGTTAATCACTTGACCTCTGGAACATTTTACCCCCTTCATGGCCAGGCCATTGTTTGCTATTTAGGACCGCGCTACTTTAACTGGTAATTGCTTGGTCAATATAACTTATAACTTTTATATAACTTTTTTATATAACTTTTTTTTACACAGACATAAATGAAAAAAGACTGAATATTTAAAAAAAATAAACAATATTTCTTACTTACTAAAACATAAAAAAATAATCTACGATAATTTCTTCATGAATTTTGACCAAAATGTATTCTGCTACATGTCTTTGATAAAAAAAACATCCCAATAAGTGAATGTTTATTGGTTTGCGTGAAAGTTATAGTGCCTACAAACGATGGTATATATACTAGATTTTTTTTTTTTTTTTTATACTAGTAATGGTGGCAATCAGCTACTTATAACGGGACTGCAAAAATGCGAGAAAATCTGACACCAACTGACGCTGGGGGGAACTGACTAACTGCCACTGACATCACCAGTGACACTAATACAGGGATCAGGGATAATAATATACACTATCACTGTACTAATGACACTGGCTGGGAAGGGGTGTGTATTATGTGTAAAGTGTGCTGCTTTTACTACAGATCTCCAAGTTTCTCATCCCTCGGTACAGAGCTCTGTGTTGATGGTCAACACAGGGCTCCGGGCTGTGATTGGACACAGCCGATTATCAGGTCTCGTTCATAAACCATTGGCCAAGACTCGTTGACAAACCCAGAAGCAGGTAGTGACTGCAGTACATTGTGGGCAGGTGATCCGCAAGTGGTTACAGTTGACCATACACAGTTAGATTTTTATTCAAATCCTATATTCTGAAAAATCTGAGCATTCTGTGATGCCATCATTGGGTCAACTCCTTTTAATCAAAGGTACAAATTTCAACCAGACTTGCTACTTAAATCCATCTCCAGACATAATAAACAGGTTTCTTTGATTTGCTAAAGAAATCAACGATAAAACCTGGTTCACACCTATGTAGGTTGCGATTAATGCGCATCACATTTTTTTTATGTGTTTTTTATGTATTTCTAATGCATTTTTGATGCGTTTTGCATTTTTTTGAGAGATGTCTGTTGTCATGCGGGAAAAACAGCAAGAACACAGCAGAAATCGCTATTTTTTTATGAGTTTCTGCTGTGCTTCCATTGAAGTTTATGGAACTAAAAATGCAACCTGATGTTGGAAAAAAAATTCCCTGCCCCTTTCCAAAAAACACACCAATAGAAAATGCACACATGTGAACTTGGCCTATAGGAAACCATGTTAAATGGACTGTAGTGCATTTCTGCAAAACTGAAAAAAGCACTGAAAAATGCATAGGTGTGAACCAGGTCTTATAATACAAAACAGTTTAATTACCCCATGCCAGCCCTTCAATGGCTGAAGAGCACCTGGAGGCAGGGCGGGGCTTATGGTCAGCAGCGAACGGGAGCTTTCAGTAAGAAAAAAAAAATTTCAGTAATAAAAAAAAAAAAAAAAATTCATACAATTTGTCTTTATTAAATGGTTAATAACCATTTGGTTTTTAACTATTTAACTATTTAAAGATCACCCACCGCAGATATACTGCAGCAGGGTGGCTCTATTGTGTGAAATAACATACCTGTACACCATTTTGTGCAATAGGCCAGAGGGGGAGCCAATCAGCGGGTCCTGCAGACGTGATGACCGCCGGAACCCGCCGATCGTTCCCCAGAGAGCAGAACAGCAATCTGCCTATGTGAACAAGGCAGATCGCCGTTCTGACAGGGGAGAATACAGTAATCTCGTGTAATCTTGTTTTCCTGTTCATCCAGTCAATCTATCCCTCACACAGTTAGCAAGCATCCCCTAGGGACACACTTAACCCTTTGATCACCTCTGGTGTTAACCCCTTCCCTGCCAGTGTCATTAGTACAGTAAAGCCCTGTACACACGATCGGATTTCCTATGGATTCTAACCCGATGGATTTTTCCATCGGAAATCCGATGAAGCTGACTTCCATCAGTCTTGCCTATACACCATCAGTCAAAAATTCCGACCGTCCCAAACGCTGTGACGTAAAACACTCCGACAAGCCGAGAAAAATTAAGTTCAATGCTTCTGAGCATGCGTCGACTTGATTCTGAGCATGCGTGGGTTTTTTTGTCCGATGGAGTTCCACACAGACGATCGGAATTTGCTATAGTTTTTTTTCCATCGGATAAATTTAAAACATGTTTTATTTTTTCTCACCGATGGGAAAAAAGACAGATGGGGCCCATACACGATCGATTTGTCCGATGAGAAAAGTCCATCGGACTGTTTTCATCGGTAAAACCGATCGTGTGTACACGGCATAACAGTGCATATTTTTAGCACTGATCACTATAATAATGTCACTGGTTCCCAAAAAAGTTTCAAAAGTGTCAGTTAGGTGTCCGACTTGTCCAAAGCAATGTCGCAGTCCCGCTAAAAATCACGAATAGCCGCCATTACTAGTAAAAAAAATAAAAATAAAAATGGCATTAAAATCTCCCATAGTTTGTAGACACTATAACTTTTGCGCAAACCAATCAATATACGCTTATTAGGATTTGGTTTACCAAAAATATGTAGCAGAATACATATTGGCCTAAATTGATGAAGAAATTCGATTTTTTACATTTTTTATTGGATATGTTTTATAGCAGAAAGTAAAAAATATTTTTCTTTTTTTTTCAAAATTGTCAGTTTTTTTTTTTGTTTATACTGAAAAAAGTATAAAACCGCAGAGGTGATCAAATACCACCAAAAGAAAGCTCTATTTGTGGTAAAAAAATAAGGCATACATTTTATTTGGGTACAACGTCGCATGGCCATGCAATTGTCAGTTAAAATAACGCAGTGCTGTATCGCAAAAAAAAATTGCTTGGTCATGAAGGGGGGTAAAACCTTTCGGGGCTGAAGTGGTTAAGGAAGGATAAACAATGTACGGTATGTCAGATACAAAAGAGCTCATTATATGATTTTTTTCTATGAGTGATTTAGATACTAACAAGTAACTACAATCCAGGTGCTAATGGGTGCATTCTTTTAAAGTATAACTATTGCTGTCTGTGTGCCTGGTTAGGGAGATTAACCCTCTCTATTTGTCCTGTTTAACCGTATCAAAAGTGAAAGCAAAAGAAAATCTTAAATTTTGGGTTGACACCAAAATAATAGAGGCGGAATCTTCCAATGGGGACACTAGGTCTGGTGACACACCGGGATTCCTCCACTTTGCAGGGACTCCCCCCCCACTTCCTGCTTTGGCTATGGCCTAGGCCAGATATGTCCAAAGTCCGGCCTGCGGGCCAATCGCAGCCCGCGGTCTGGTTTTGAATGGCCCCGCCTGGTTATCTAAACATATATATCTTTTGTGGCCCCCGACGATCTCCCAGCGCCGGGGCCACAAAATATATATAGGCTGGCTGCCTTGGAGGGGACAGGGAGGAGACGGGACGAGTGCCGTGCATAAAGGAGGAGAATTTCCTGTTTACAGGCGGCCTCTGTAATAGGAAGTCCCGTCTCCAGCGCTGCCATTGGAAGACTGTTATGTCCATCAAAGGAGGTGGGACTTTCTATTAAAGAGGCCGCTGTGTAGGTAATATTTGGCACTCATCCTGCCCCTCTCCCTGTCCCCTCCAATGGCAATGGTGGGTGCTGCATTCCTGGCAATGGTGAGTGCTGCATTCCTGGCAATGGTGAGTGCTGCATTCCTGGCAATGGTGAGTGCTGCATTCCTGGCAATGGTGGGTGCTGCATTCCTGGCAATGGTGGGTGCTGCATTCCTGGCAATGGTGGGTGCTGCATTCCTGGCAATGGTGGGTGCTGCATTCCTGGCAATGGTGAGTGCTGAATTCCTGGCAATGGTGGGTGCTGCATTCCTGGCAATGGTGGGTGCTGCATCCCTGGCAATGGTGGGTGCTGCATTTCTGGCAATGGTGAGTGCATTCCTGGCAATTGGGGGTCTGCAGATGGGCACTGACCCTTATTTTGCTTCACAGTTCTTTATTTAAAATTTCAGTTTTTTTCCTGAAACTTCCCTCTTAAAGTCAAGGTGCGTGTTATACGCCAATAAATACGGTATATCCAAATAACACGCCCAAGCTCATCTCTTTACCACACACAGCCACAAAGGCAAGAGAATTCTTGTTGGGCAGTGTATTAGTGCTCGGACGAAGACACTTATGCCCCGTACACACGATCGTTTTTCATGCCGTTAAAACTGCCATTTTAAAAAATGGCCCTGAAAAATGATCGTGTGTATGCTCCAGAGCATTTTTAACGACGTGAAAAACGGCCATTAAAAATTCCGGACATGCTCTCTTTTTTCACGTCGTTTTTCATGTCGTTTTTTTTAACGACGTGAAAAACGATAGTGTGTATGCTTTAACGACGTGAAAAAAACGCGCATGCTCAGAATCAAGTATGAGACGGGAGCGCTCGTTCTGGTAAAACTAGCGTTCGTAATGGAGATAGCACATTCATTACACAGTAACGGACTGAAAAGCGCGAATCGTCGCTCAACAAACTTTACTAACATGAAGGGTGGCGCCATTCGAACGGAACTTCCCCTTTATAGTGCCGTCGTACGTGTTGAACGTCACTGCGCTTTGCTTGATCGTTTTTTTTAATGATGGTGTGTACGCAAGGCAGGCTTGAGAGGAAACATGAAAAAAAACGAGGAGAAAAACGTCGGTTTAAAAAATGACATTAAAAACGATCGTGTGTACGGGGCATTAGACTGAATTTTAATGGTTCAAAGAATGTCAGGCAAAATGGTCGGCCCTCAAGCATGTTCACTTCATCAAATCTGGCCACAGTCACACTCTGCTAGTGCAGTTGCTCCAGAGCTTAGTAAATGAGTAAAAGTTTCACTTTGCAAAGAATACCCAATCACGTGGAAGAAAAATGAAAAATAAAAACTGCATTTTTGCTTGAACATGATTGGATGATGGAAGTCAGCAGAGCTTCTGCTCATTTATTAAGCTCTGGAGCTACTTTTAATGCAAATTGCACAGCCTATTTTCATTTAGTAAATCAACACCTTTAGACCCGGTTCACACAGGGGCGGCACGACTTGTCCCGCGACTCTGCTGGGGGATCTCCACACGACTTCAGAGGTGACTTGCAAAATGACTTCTGTATTTAAGTCAATGCAAGTCGCCCTGAAGTCGTCCCAAAGTAGTACAGGAACCTTTTATCTAAGTCGGAGCTAGGTCGCCTGATGAGTCGCCCCTGTGTGAACCGGCTCTTAAGTGTGCATATAGTATTGATGTTTACATTTTGATACATTTAATAAAAATAACTTTTTAAGGAATTATCATATAATGGTCCCTGGTTATCACCTATTTATTCTTTTTAAAATTTATGAATGATTACTGGATTCAGGGACCTGCCCTAATTACTGATATTAAGATTTTCTTATTTATACAGTTTAGGGGCTCCTGGTTCCACATAATTATGTATTTATATATGTAGCGATACCCCCAAACTAAGAGAGCCGCTGGTTTTGTTTCGGCCCTGTACACCTCACAGCCAACCCCCGGCAATCTACTCAACCCTTCTCTGGCACAGCTAGTCTAGGGGTGGTATACTTGTATAACTCTCTACCAGTTCATGTACAATCCCTCAATACATTTAAACAGTGGTAGAATGTAGTAATAGACTCCAATACCAGAATGATTAACTGTAAAAGGTTTACTTGTATATATTAGTTACCGATCAATATCACATATAACACATGCATGCAGAGCCCTGCAGTAATACTAACACTAGTCAACTATAGTGCACGATTAGTTCTATCACACACTGACATATAGCTAGAGTCCCTGTTAGCAATATGGCGCTCAGCAATGATATAAACTCCCAGTCAGGCCTGACTCAGTTAAAGCTCAGTCTTTAAAGGAGGAATCTTCGCATGCAAGATGATCGGTGGTGCACATACAGGAACAATATTTGTAATCCAATAATGGTCTCAGGCAATGGAAGCAACTCCCCGGAGACTATGTAACTCAGTTCTGCAACTAGTCTCCTGACAGGAAAAGGGAAAGTATAACCCGATGGGCCAAGGCAGTCAATAGGCCTAATAAAGTACTCGGTTATAGTCGTGAGCAGGTGCTCTCTCACCCCTCCGGACTCGATCCCAGTCGGGGACTCCCACCGCTGTGTCCACGCACACAGGATCTGCCACCGCCTGATCTCCGGTCCACTGACGTCCGCGAAGCAGGTAAATGTCTGCAGCCGCACAGGCTCCGCAGCGAGGTGGAAGGCTCTCTGGAAGTGCGCAAGGCCCAGGCCTCGGGCCTTGCACTCGCAGAAGGTCCGCACAGGAAGTCCTCTTGCCAGCCGTGCGGTGTCCAAAGAGGCCGGGCTTAGCCTCGCCCTCCCCTTTTATACCCCACCCATGAGTCTCTGCGGCAGCCCAATGCACCCTGGGTGCCAAACGGGGTTCTGGGTAACGTAGTCCATGGGGCCTCAACGGAGACCCCGCTGCATATATTAAGATTGCTTTATTGCAGAAGAGTTGTAATGGGGTTGATTTACTGAAGGCTACTGCTCACTTTGCAAGGGAAGTTGCACGTTGCAAGGGTACTTTCTCCAGAGCTTGGTGAAGGTTTGCTGCCTTCTATTATCCAATTATATGCAAGGAGATTTTTTATTTATTTTTCTTTGCATATGATGTGGTATTCTTTGCAAAATTAAATTACATTGCATTCACTAAGCTCTGGGGAAAGTTACTTTGCAATGTGTAATTTCCCCTGCAAAGTGAAAAGACTTTGGGGTTGATTCACTAAAACGGGAGAGTGCAAAATCTGGTGCCACTGTACATGGTAGCCAATCAGCTTCTAATTTCAGCTTATTCATTTAAGCTTTGATAAAAAAAAAACCTTGAAGCTGATTGGTTTCTATGCAGAGCTGCACCAGATTTTGAACTCTCCAGTTTTAGTAAATTCACCCCACTGTGCCATTAGTAAATCAAAACCATACATCCTTTAACCCCTTTAGCGGTATTCCCGAGTCTGGCTCGGGGTGAGTTTTTCATACCAAGAGCGGTAACCCAGAGCCAGACTCGGGCTGCATCGCAGTATCCAGGGAGAGTTACTCACCTTGTTCCCTGGATCCTGCGATGTCTCCCCGCAGTGTGTGCGAGCTGTCTCCTCGCTCGATTCACACTGCCGAGTGCCGAGCTCCGTTCCCTGCAAAGTTGCGGCGCACGGGGGCGGAGTTTGGCGCCAAATTCAAAAAGTGAAAAAGACAGTATAGATACAGTATACTGTAATCTTACAGATTACAGTACTGTATCAAATAATTACACATCCCCTTTGTCCCTAGTGGTCTGTCCAGTGTCCTGCATGCAGTTTTATATTATAAAAACTGTTCTTTCTGCCTGGAAACTGGAGATTGTCCATAGCAACCAAAAAGTGTCCCTTTATGTCAAAAGTGGTTTTAGACCAGCTAGAAAACAGCGATAATAAATTAGAATCACTTGCAGAATTGAGCGATAGGGATTTGTGAGGAAATTCGTCATCAAACACTAAATCTAATGACAGCGACAATTCTGCAACTGAGCAAATTTCAGTGTTTTTGATTTGATTATATTATTGAATCATTTTTATTATAATTAAATTACTATTTGTTATAATTATTTATAGTTATTTATTATATTATTATAGCGCACCAACCCCAGACTTTACCTGCTTTTCTTAACTTGGCTCCTCCGCAGGAAAGACTGAGGCACACCGCACTACATGCCCGTACCCTCCTGGATGGGGAGGTTGAGCGGTGTTAGTTTTCTCGGGCCTGCCTGCGGCTGGTGTTAGAATCCTCCCGAGCTGATCTCGCTTCTGCCTTGGCCAGAAACAAGTCCTTAATTCTCCCCAGTAAAGTAACTGTCCACACCAACTGAAAGTCCAACTTCTGTATTTATTTCACATGGATAATATATAGTCCCTTTAAGAGCAGACGGTTGAGACGAGACACAGGTCAGATAAGGTGGGAGGAGGTCCAGGCACAAACTTAAATCTTGGTTCTCTTACTGTTCTGATATGCACAAACAGGTTTGGCTTACAATCTTTGCCACAGACCTAGTGAATATGAAAGTCACTGCCACTGACTTGTTGAGAATGGTCACTGCCACTGACCGGGGGAATAGGGCCTTGCCCTAGTTGGTCACTGCCACTGACCTGGTGTGCGTAGAGTCACTGCCACTATGACCTACAGAACATGCACTGCCTTCTTGGAGAACTTTGCCCATGTCAAAGAGAAAAACATCCCTCCGGAGAGTTACCAGAGGCCCTCACTGTCACCACGACTCTGCGCTGGGTCTTCAGAAAGGGTCACCTCCCTGGCCTCCTCGAACCAAGATACGGGTCCCCTCGTAAGGCGGTACCCTGGGAGCTCTCGATCCTTAGCGGACCCCAGCCGAAGGTTGCTGGGCCCCAGGCCTCCTATTTAGTACCTCACCCCAGACAGAAGGTGTCTGGGATGGAACAGCAGCTCCGCCTCCGGGCCTAGAGCACCCGGAGACGACACACGCACGCACCCAGGCCTAAGGTGCCTGGGCGCAGAACGACCAACTGACCAGGCCTCCAGGCCTAGGGCACCCGGAGGCGACACACCCAGGCCTAAGGTGCCTGGGTGCGGAACCACGACGACGACCCCTCATGGAAGATGGCCGCCCCTTTTTATACCCTCTCCCGACAGGCACAGCAGGTTCCCCGCCCCGCCGCACTGCTGTCAAGAAGGGATAAGAAAAGGCACAACCCTGTACTGTGGTTCAACCCGGGCCTATGGCAACAGCGCCACCTATAGGCCCCAGGGAACTGTACATCAATACTGTCTCCCAGGGACAGAAATGGTCCATGAACCCTAACAATTTGTGTATCTGAGCCTTATTACCACTCAGATACTTCTCCTAAATATAGCACCCAGCTACATTATAATTTATGATTTTGTGTTTCAAACTTTATCATACCTGGGATGTCTACTAGACTCTTGTTTGGTCAAGTTTAAGTAAGTAATTACTAAGAATTGCAGGCCTACAATACATAACACCAAATTTCAATGCAAAATAATTTTACCGCTTTTGGTACAAAATTCCAGACAGAATCATACCGTCAGGGAGGTTAAAAAAAAATAAGTACCGGTAAATTAACCAGGCAGGCTTATTATTGCAAAGTTTTTTTTTTTTTTAAAGTTCCACTTTAATTTAGCCAGTAAAGATAAAAAAACGCTTTTATCAGAGCATACTGCTTGCACTGTTCTCCCACTCATGATCAATACCAGGCGACATGCCCTCAACTTGGGGAGAGGATGGTGGGCATGGATGAGAGCAAAGACATCTTCTCCACAACATTGGACCGGTGATGGTGGTGATATGTGGGCAGGTCTCATCAGAATCTGGAAGCCCCAAATTAACAAAAAGGTGTCAGGAGGGCTCCCAAATACCACCCCAAGTCCTTTTTACTTCTTGTATGATGCAAAAACAACTGTTACAGTAAAAATGCTCAAAGCCTTGCATTGGAAATGAAGCTAACTGACTTTGTATTTTAGTTGTAAATTTAAATGCACAATAAAAATGTCAGCTACATTGAGAAATGAAAAACAACTGTAATATAAAAATAATTATTACAGTTTATAACACTTCTAATGAGGTCTGCAGCTAATTGGTCTGTGGACATTTTATGACATAGCATAAAACCTCGATCATGTTTTTCAGATTAACTTACGCACTTATGACATCTGTGATGTCCTCTTGAGATAAATCTGATGTAACAACATTCACCTTCAAAATACAATGCCAAATGAAATACACATAAAAATGACCAAGGAATTCATAAAATCAAATGATATATTAAACTTTTCCCACAGTACAATTTAGAGGCAAATATATCTTTATTGTTTTACAATATAACAAGGAAATATTGAAAAAGAGAAAAACAAAGCCACTATACGTCATAGGAGGGTCAGAAACATAACATGCAAACATAGTGAGCAAGATATACCATTGATAGCAAAAAAGAATAAAGAAATACAAATAAAGGGCATAATTTTTTTTTACTGGTGTAGCGCCCCTCTACTTTGAGGGGTGCTGTGTGCCTAAATTTAGGGGTTGGTCTCCAGGCCAGGGGTGCGCGTATGCATCGGTCTCAGGCACCTTTAGCCTGGGGCTGCAACTTTGCCATTGGGCCCAGCACCTTTAGCTGGGGCTCAGCTCTAAGAGGAGGAATCCCAGGGTGTCCCGGGAGAGGGGACCCGCTCTAAGAAGAAGAGACTGGGGGAGGACCTTTCTGAGGGACCGGTGAGAGTTTCACAGTGAAAGAGAGGCCCGGTAAACTTCTGGAGGGATTCCACTAATCATCTGAGGCCTTGTAATGTGCAGCAACTTGCACCTGTTCTTTAATTACAAGCGCTGAGAGGTTCGGGGCTCAGAGATTCTGTGGCAGAGAATCTCCCGATCATATCTCTAAAAGAGGGACTTAAGAGAAGTAAAGTTCGTGCATCACTCCGGCTGCTAGTACCGTGAGAGGGGACTATCCGGGTGAGCAGAGCCCACTCGGGATTGAGTGGTGATATCAAGTGCCTGAACCTACCTCCCTGTTTCTTTTATTCTTCAACTCCAACTTTCCTATCCAGTTATCAGCATAAATAAAATAAACCTTCCTTCATTAAGGTTTAACCTTGTCTGGACATTGGCCTTATTGGTGCACCTACAACAGACTCTTCCCTACACTCTGGGGGTGAGAACCAACCGAGGGAAGGTAACTCGCTGCGGGACCCAACAATTTCTAAAACACCGCTCACCCTCTTATTCAAGAAGGAACCTGGGCATTGTGGTACGGTGTGTCCCGCCTTGAGGCGGTAAGGCGAGGGATCTGTGTGCTACACTGGTAATGGCGATTATTGCACACATAGGTCATAGGATAAATAAAAGTGGTAAGACATGTATTGCCAGGATCTATAGTTATAGGAATAGTGAGGTGGCATAATAGTGTGTGTAAAGGGGGACTAAAGGAGAGGTAGATGCAAGAATGAAGGGGAAGACCATAGGTGGCCAAAGAGAGAAAGAAAAGAGAAAATATAAAAGAAGTAGAGAGAAAAACAAGACAAGGGTGAATCTTTAGGACCAAAAAAGTAATAGTAAAAATATGAAGATAAAAAGGTTAATTGCCTGAGGGAAGTATCTGGGACAACCTTTGGGGAGAGTCTGGAAAAGTGTCAGAGAAACCACTATACTGTCCTATTTTAGGACAGAGGCGGTATAGTCTCTGGATCATCAGTAGGTGATAGCAGCTCCTTATGGGCATCAGATGTGGGGAAATTAATCCAAATGTACCACAAGACTTTGTATTTCTCAAAAGTATAATTTCCAGCGCTATACATTTCTTCCATATGCATGGTGTCATTTACCATGGAAACCCACAAGAACAATGGGGGGGGGTTACATCAATCTTACAAAATAAGGGAATGAGTTCTCGTGCTGCTGAAAGAAAGACGCCCAGCAAGCTCTGTTTCTGGGAAGTACCAATCAAATACAATTTAAAGCAGAACTCCAAACAGGGCAACATGACCAGTGATCCCTATTAGGTTCTGTATTCTTGGTTTTGTTTTGCAGGACTGATACCAAATTTTCCAGTACTGAATGTAAAACCAATTCTCAGCAGTTGAGTGAAGGTTACATTGGGGTTGGTTTATCTTTGCAAAATTCACTCCGCTTTATCCCAATCCACTGGGGTCTTTGTGATCATTTATGTCAGTGTGCGGTCAGACCTGTGTGCAGGATCATAGATTGGGCCCCCAGTGCCCGATCTACTCCACATCACAAGCGCTAGGGCTGCAGCAAAGATTCATGTAGCATTTGTGATGTGGAGGAGATTGGGCACCAGGGGAGAAGACCAGTTGACATATTCCTTCCTCTCCAGATGACAGCTGTCAAATAACCAGCGGACGCTTTGGTAGCTGTGAGGTTTGGCTCCCACTGGTCTCCACCTCCAGCAGGCGTGGGGTTTAAAAAAGAGAGGGCACTGGTGTATCCCTATATTGTGCAATGTGTGAGGGCACAGAGGGCCCCCCTCCCTTGGGGTCCCTCTGCACCATACACATTGCACCCATGGATGATACACCACTGTGTGTGGTCAGGAATAATCCAGGGTCAGCGTATACTTCATTTGTCTACTTGGTTGTGTGTTTACAAGTTGTCTAACATGAATCCGACCCTCGTTGTTTCCTCTCATACTGAGATTGGTTTACTAAAACTGGACAGTACACAATTTGGTGCAGATTCCAGTTTTTTCTGTTAAAGCTTAATTGAACAAGCTGAGGCTAAAAGCTGATTGGCTACCATGCACAGCTGCACCAGATTTTGCAATCTCCAGTTTTAGTAAATCAACCCCACTGTGACTTGTTACAATGTCCACAATGTAGTAGGTAAATAGGCAGGCACAGCCGGATGTTCACTTAGGACATTCTGATGGCATTATACACAAGAGCCAATGAGTTGATATACCGTATATACTCGAGTATAAGCCGACCCGAATATAAGCCAAGGCACCTAATTTTACCACAAAAAACTGGGAAAACTTATTGACTCGAGTATAAGCCTAGGGTGTCCATCTGCATGCCTCACTGTGCCTCACTTTGCCTCACTGTGTCCATGTGCATGCCTCACTGTGTCTGTGCCTCACTGTATCCATGTGCATGCCTCACTGTGCCCATGCCTCACTGTGCCCATGCCTCACTGTGTCCATGCCTCACTGTGTCCATGCCTCACTGTGTCCATGCCTCACTGTGTCCATGCCTCACTGTGCCCATGCCTCACTGTGTCCATGACTAGACTGACTTTTAACATGGGAGTCTATGGAAGGGTTGAAAAATAGGTGCTCCCCGGATGTAGATCCCCCAGACAAAAAACTTTGCACACTTATAGAGGAGACATGGGGCTACATGTGTGCCAAGTTTCGGGTCAAGGAGACCTACGAACGGCCGGTACCGGGTCCCCAAATTCACTGGAGAAATGACCGTTTAACATGGGAGTCTATGTAAGGGGTGCCCGGGTTTGAAAAATCGGTGCTCCCCGGCCGTAGGTCTCCCGGACAACAAACTGTGCACACTTGTAGAGGAAGAGTGGAGCTACATGTGTGCCAAGTTTAGGGGCCAGGGGACCTACGGTCAGCTGGTAACGGCTCCCCAAAGTCCAGGAGACCAGGCGCAAAAAGGTGACTCGAGTATAAGCCGAGGGGGGCATTTTCAGCACAAAAAAATTGCTAAAAAACTTGGCTTATACTCGAGTACTTAAAGGCCACTTTAATATTTTTCATCACAAATACAGAAAGGCAACATACAGATTCCTTCTACATAGTTACATAGTAACATAGGGGTTGATATACTATAACTAAAATGCTTTTACTATGAAGAAGCCTTTCCATATGTGGCTAAAACTAAAAATTGTGATTGACTTTACTGGTACAAATGGGACAAACAAGTCAGTTAGTAAAAAAGTTTACATAGGGGGCGTGGCCTAGCGAGCGAGCCGGATGGCCGTGCATTAGAGGAGCTCCGGCGAACTCAGGGACAATAGCGGCACTAACCGACCATCCATAGCGGATTCATCGACACAACCGGCTGGTACGGCACCGAGTATCACCGAACATGTCCGGGAAGAGACGGAAGGATAAAAAGCTGCAGCGCCTGACGGATTTTTATCCCACGAGCGGCAAGGCCGAGGGACAAGATGGCGCTGAGGCCTACTTTTCACCGGAGACCTCGAGGCAGCAAAGATCCTCACAACAAGGTAATCGCTCCCAAATAAGAGACTCCCTGGACGATGGGGGACACTGTCCTTCTACCCCATCCACCTGCAGCCCAGCAAAGACCAGACCCAGGCTAGATGCCGAGCGATTGGATAGAGCAGGGAGCCCGGCCTCAGCCTCGGGGGATGACACCAGAGAACTCCCAGACTCCATCGAATCTTTCCCTACACAAAATATGCCGGTCATGGACACTGTCCTAAAAGACATGCTTTTGTCACTGAGAAGTACCTTGCAATCAGACATGGTAGGATACCTGCATCGTACCAACAGAGATATCCAAGAGGTGGGGAACAGGGTAGATCACATAGAAACTAAAATGGGGGAATATGCTTCTGTCATCAATGAGCTAGTAGATGCCCAGGAAGATACCGAAGCAGAATCAGACTGGATCAAGGCTAAAATAGCAGATTTGGAGGATAGATCCAGAAAGAACAATCTAAAGATAAGAGGGATTCCTGAATCTGTTCTGCAAGCAGATCTAGCCACTCATACTGCCGCCATATTCAAATCCCTTGTACCATCACTTACAGATTTAGACATAACCATCGACAGAATCCATAGACT
Organism: Rana muscosa; assembly: GCA_029206835.1. NCBI lineage: Eukaryota > Metazoa > Chordata > Amphibia > Anura > Ranidae > Rana > Rana muscosa. Next base: position 1,185,014,115 of record CM055116.1, on the reverse strand, counting down.
ACCTAAACCCTCCCACCTGTCTGACCAAATACCTAGGGATGTAATCCTCAGATTACACTTCTTCCATGTTAAAGAGCAACTTATGTATGTAATGAGAAAGCAGGACCAGATACCTGCTCAGTGCCAAAACCTGCAATTTTTCGCGGATCTGTCGCAATACACATTGCAGAAACGCAAAAGCCTGAACACGGTGACGAAAGCGCTGCGTAACCATAAAATCGTGTACAGGTGGGGTTACCCCACGAAACTAACTGTCACCAGGAACAACCGCACATATACTGTGAATTCCCTGGAGAGGGGCATTGCTCTCCTGAGAGAATGGGATATCTTACCAGAACTACCAGAGGATTCTGCACCAGCCAGCAACCCGCGCCGACTCTCCCAAGAGTGGAAAGCTGTCACTAATAAAAATGCCTCTTCCCACTCCTAAACACCATAGGATGGCATTGCATTCATATTCTGTCCCTGACCATAGGAGTCGCTAGAACCGAACTTATTCCCCAATAATGACCAACAGCGATAAGCTGTCATTGGGTACCAATACCCCCAAGTTGAGTTACATTAAGATCAATGTAACAAAGTTGACTGTTAACCTCTCTTTGTTCTCTTCCCACTGTTTGTTCTCTATTTTTTTTTTTTTTTTTCTCTTTTTTTTTTTCTCCTCTCCTCTCTTTTCCCAACTCTTTATGTGGTGCACGTTGGACGTGGTCGATACAGTTCTAAACTCATCGTCGTATCCACGCAACAAGAAATCTCCAGGTCGACATCAGCGGAAGCAGTAATCGCCAACCGAGATATCAACCACCTGCAATCCTACATGGCGCTGTCAACACCTCCAAATATCAGACCTAGTAAGTCCTATCATCAACACTACATCTTCAGCATAACGACTATATATAGACCAAGTGTTGAGATAGAGGCTTCATCTCAGTTTCAAGACTTACTCTATAATTAGATTATGGCTGTTAACATAGTGTCAATAAATGCTAAGGGGCTTAATCACCCCATGAAACGCAAATCCATGTGGCAAGAAGCAATATTACACAAGGGAGACATTATATGTGTTCAAGAGACACATTTCTGCAAGACAGCGCCACCAAAATATACACACAAGAACTTCCCGTTTGTATACACAGCTAATGCGGACACCAAAAGTAGAGGAGTATTAATAGCTGTTCGTGACTCAGTAGCGTTCACGTTGCATCAAGAGATCCAGGACCCCTTGGGCAGATATCTGATTCTACTGTGTACAATTGACTCTGCGCCATATACCCTAGTGACTGCTTACTCACCAAACAAACGCCAGGTGCATTTTTTTAACACATTGTTGAGAAGGGTCAGGAAATGCCAGAAGGGCCCGCTTATTTTGTGTGGAGACTTTAATCTTACCCCAGATCCATCAAATGACTCAACGTCCAAACCCTTGCGCAGCCCGCCTTCATTAAATTCTTCTTTCAGGAAATATGGTGTTTACGATGCCTGGAGATGTATGCATGGTAATGAAAGAGACTTTACTTTTTTCTCTGCACCCCACAAGATATATACTAGGATTGATCTTGCCATAGTTGACCAACAAATCCTACTAAATACCAAAGATGTCCGCATCAATTCTATAACGTGGTCAGATCATGCCTCAATTGTATTGACACTAGGCAACACCACCTACCTCAGACCTAGCCCAGTATGGAGGCTGAACACTTTTGTATTACAACAGACTGCCACTAGAGAGCAAATAACGAAGCATTTAAACAATTTTTTCAGAGATAATGCTAATTCTGTGCAATGCCCTTTTGTACTGTGGAACGCCCATAAGGCATTTATAAGAGGTATGTTTATTCAAATAGGAGCGGGGGTGAGGAGGCGGAGGCAGCAGCGAACAGTAGAATTAACAAAACAGATCTCAGAATTGGAAATCCAAAACAAAGTATCAATTGACCAAAATACCACGCAAAAATTGACGCAACTTAGATATGAACTTAGGTTACATCTTTTAGATAGTTTTGAAAAAGCCACCAAAAGACTTAAAATGAATTACTACGCCAATGGTAATAAGGCAGTGTGGTGGGGGTTAGCTCGGTAGCGGGTGTGTGTGACCCCCTGGATGGGCTCCCCACACAAAAACAGGCCCAGCAGACGGAGGTTGTGGTTTTCAAGATCAAAAGGTGCGGTTTATTTCTCTATTTACAGTGACAAAAACACAGCAAAGCAAAAAGAAACATAAACAAAATAAATCCTGGTCAGCTTGACCTCTGACTAAACATGCAGGTTTCCCTAACTAACAACTGGGATCAGCCTGGTGCTGTCCTAGTCCCTAAGTCCCTGGTTTAGTAAATGTCCAAACAAATAGCCACACAGGCTTTGTCTCACCGCACAGGGGTTCACTCTCCCTAGACAGTCCACACAGGTCTGGTTCCAGGCATGAGCAAACACCTAATGAAGCTGGGAGTTTTTATAGAGGCCTTAAACGAGCTGACAAGCTTCAGCTGGTCTCATCAACTCCCTGCCTGCACGACGCCCAGCACTCTCCCTAGAGGTATGAATCATCCATGAGCCCACTAGCCTCAGCTGGGCTTCATCAACTCTCTCCCTAGTTGTATAAGTCGGCATAAAGCCTGAATCTGGGAGAAATATACCTACCCCCCTGGATGCAACCAGGTGACTTTACCTTCCTGCTGTCACAGCAGGTAAACTCCTAGCGCAGAACCTCCAGGGCCATAGATACAAGTCTAGAATTCCGTATATTTTACACCCGGCTACCAACCAGAAGGAATTCCATCCCCAAAAAATTGCGGACGCTTTCAGCCACTATTACGGATCCCTATATAATTTGAAAGATGACACTGCCACTATACAACCGACCCCTGAGATCATTAATGATTTCTTGGGGAAACTAGCGATACCAAAATTGTCACCTCAACAGTTAAAATCTCTTAATCACTCATTCTCTGAAGATGAAATTCAGAAAACTATAGACTCCCTACCCATAAATAAATCACCGGGGCCGGATGGGTTTAGCAGTGAATACTACAAGGAATTTAAAAATATATTGACCCCCTTCTTGGCACCGGTATTCACATCAGCAGCTGCCTCGGCCTCTTTCCCTACTGAGATGTTGGAAGCCTTAGTGGTGGCCCTGCCGAAGCCTGGAAAGGAGCCCACCACTCCATCTAACTTTAGACCAATCTCATTATTAAATATTGACCTGAAACTGTATGCTAAACTTTTGGCTTCTCGCCTATTGGATATTTTACCCACTCTAATTCATCCTGACCAGTCTGGCTTTACTAAACATAGACAAGCCTCTGATGCGACTAGACGCATGCTTAATATAATACATCTAGCGAAAACACAGAGAAGGCCTTCTCTGCTCCTGGCGTTGGATGCAGAGAAGGCCTTTGATCGCATACATTGGTTGTATCTGGCCAAGGTATTGGAATCATTTGGGTTTAGGGGACATATATTTTCAGCCATTATGGCTTTATATTCTAAGCCTTCTGCCAAGGTTTTTATGTCTGGCACTATATCCGCACCATTTGCTATTACAAATGGGACTAGGCAAGGCTGTCCTTTATCTCCCTTAATTTTTAACCTATTAATGGAACCTTTGGCAATTTACATTAGAAGTCACTCAAAAATAATAGGATTCCCCATAGGCCAAGATAGTCACTCTATAAGTCTTTTTGCTGATGACATCATCATGATATTGACTAAGGTGGGCTCCTCTCTGGCGGCGGCACACAAAGCTTTAAGCTTATTCAATAAAGTCTCTTATTATAAGGTTAACGACAACAAATCTTATATACTTGGTCTAGGAATAGATCAACTCACATGTGATAGCCTCCAAAAGCAGTTCCCATACAGATGGGCCACAGAAGGTATAAAATATCTAGGGGTGACACTAACCGCAGACATACACAAGACCATGGAAGCCAATTACACTAACTACCTATTAACCCTACCTCAAAAACTGCAATCTTTATCTAAGACGGAATCAACCTGGTCGGGGCGTCTAGCGGCATTTAAGATGATGCTACTCCCCCAACTTCTATATATCTTCAGAGCCCTCCCAATACCAGCGCCAAACAATTTCTTCGCCCGGGCGCAGTCCATGATTAATGGATTCCTCTGGCAGGGGAAAAGAGCTAAATGTGCATTCCACAAACTGATTAAAACAAGAGGGGCAGGAGGAGTGGGGCATGTGTTACTAAAAGATTACTACTATGCAGCAATTCTAGCACAACTGAAATCCTGGTTCCCTGGCAACCATATAATGAGATGGCAAAGACTGGAAATGTTCCAGGCTCCAACTCATAGACTGCATGACTTGCTACTGACCTATGAGCACATGCCTCGTTGCTCCTTAAAATTCTCACCTACTATGGTAGCCTCCCTGTCTGCTTGGACGGTGCTCCTAGACTTACCCGAAACAGATATCCCTATGAAATCTATACCTATACCTATCACTAGTTTAGCGCTACTAATACCGGACCTGAATATTAACCACTGGGTACACAAGGGGATCAACTCTATCGACGATCTTTACATAGGACCTGCGTTAAAGTCTTTTAGAGCACTACAGATAGACAATGACTTAGAACCTAGAGACCAGTTCGCATATTTAAGAATCTCTCACCTATTGAAATCCAAAACGCCTATTAATGCGAAAGTCCCCTGGAAAATCTTTTTATACTTGACTAATCCCAAGTCTACTATTAAGGGTATTTCCATGTTCTATGATCTTCTACATCTTAAGTCGATCTGTGTCAAATCTCCTACTATGAGAACCTGGGAAATTGATCTTAATATGTCATATTCCAGTGAACAGTGGCAACGGGCCATTTCGTCCATATACAAAGCCACTAAATGTGTAAATCTATGGGAACTTTACCAAAAGATATACTTAAGATGGTATCTGACCCCCACACGGTTAGCAGGGTTTAATCCTGACGCTTCTCCACTATGCTGGAGAAACTGCGGACTTAGGGGTTCTATTTCTCATATCCTATGGGCATGCCCCAAAATACGACATTATTGGCTCAACGTATTTTACGTTATTCACAGGGTCACTAAGTATCGGTGCCCTAGTGGCCCTAGTATGGCTATGCTAACTCTGGGAATCGAGACGATACCATACCCTATGAGAAATGTAACTACTCAGATCCTTACGAGCGCCCGACTGGAACTCACGAGACGAGGTCTAAAAGTAGAGATTCCCACCATCAAAGATGTGATAATTACCACGAACCTACATATTTCTTACGAACTTATGTTCGCGGCCTCTCAAGGCACTTATTTATCCAAGTGTCAGACTTGGAATCCATGGGTTGAGTGGTACCATAATGAATACAACCCAACAATTATTAACTAGATCACTTCCTCCTTGTTAGAGGAGGAAGACCATACGCCCCTTGTGCGCCACATACCTTCTTCCCCCCTCTATTTCTTCCTAAACTTCTTTTATTCACTTATTATCTTATTTTATCTTTTATTTCCCTACATCCTACTGATTCACTATAGGCAAAAAAAACTGCTTTATATCACCATTCATATGGATACAATCCGACATTCCTTAGATGGTCCGTTCTACACCAAAGGTAGCGGCACATATGACACACTAGGACCACAACTGATATAGTGAATCATAAAATTAAGAACGTAGAATAAGAGATCTGCACAATACAAATTAATAACTACGGGTGTGGGGCCACTCCCTTGGAGCAGTGTGTGCCTAGATGGGGCTCTGGGGGGGTGGACAACATATCCGGGAGCATATATATGAGCGGACTTTGTTCTACAATGTCAAAATTAGACATACCCTTACTTTAGCAACTGGCTTAGAGAATTAATAGGATAAGCAGTATTGATAGCTGTTGAACTACAATGGATGTATACCCCTATTCTCTGTTATTGTTGATTATCGGCTACTTCTTTTGTTATAGTCAATGATCTTGTTAATGTTTTGCAAGCATTACCAATAAAAACCTATTGAAGTAAAAAAAAAAAGTTTACATAAAGTTTATTACAGTTAAAATCACATATTAAAAGAAAAACTTCTTCATATTAAAAGAAAGACCCACAAAAAAAAAAAAAAACATATATACTGCTCAATTACTATATGAACCACAAAGGGTTATCCAAGCGATCAAAGGTTGACGCGTTTTACTTTATTTGCTTCCTCAAGGCCTTGTCTTCTTGGATGTAGGGGTTAGTAGTCTAGCTAAAGAAATATTCGCTCATCCATGTTTTGCTTTGTGCACTGGTCAAAATCATTTGGTAGAGGGGGGTTTATTGTATGGAGTTGTTTTTTAGGGTTTGGTATTGGCCCTTTAGTTCCAGTGAAGGGAATTCTTAAGGCGTCAGCATACCAAGACATTTTGGACAATTTCATGCTCCCAACTTTGTGGGAACAGTTTGGGGATGACGCTTCCTGTTCCAACATGACTGCGTACCAGTGCACAAAGCAAGGTCCATAAAGACATGGATGAGCGAGTTTGGGGTGGAGGAACTTGACTGTCCTGCACAGAATCCTGACCCCAAACCGATAGAGCACCTTTGGAATGAATTAGAGCAGAGACTGCGAGTCAGGCCTTCTCGTCCAACATCAGTGCCTGACCTCACACAAATGTGCTTTTGGAAGAATAGTCAAACATTCCCATAGACACACTCCTAACCCTTGTGGACAGCCTTCCCAGAAGAGTTGAATCTGTCATAGCTGCAAAGGGTGGACCAAGTCAATATTGAACCCTACGGACTAAGACTTGGATGCCATTAAAGTTCATTTGCGTGTATAGGCAGGCGTCCCAATACTTTTTGAATATATACAAATGTGTGACTTACATACTGCCTTCAAGTTGTAGGACAAACAGTAGATTACGTCTTTAGCAGCCAGATCTTTTTTATTTAACCTTTCCATATGTGGAGGTTACATCTCTTCTAGATGTAAAAAGTGTCCCCTTGTCATTCTATGCATGAAGGTAAAAAAACCTTTAGTATGCAGTTCCCCCCCTAGCTCCCCCCAATACTTACCTGAAGCCAGGGCCGGTGCTACCACTAGGCAAACTAGGCAGCCGCCTAGGGGGCACTGCTGCCTAGGGGCGCCCAGACACTGGTTTCCCTCAGAGTCTGCATGCTCTGCAGGCTGCAACATGTAACCAACTCAGTCCCAGGCAGCTGCTCTGTCCGAACGGTGGTGTAATTAGAGGCACATTGCAGAACTGAAACCAGCGCTAGAGGAAGCTGATGCTTTCTGTATAGCTCTGCCTCCTGTCACATGGGTAGGGTAAAGGGGGTGGAGTCAGGGATGGAGCCAATGGGGGCGGCAAAATTAGGTTTTGCCTAGGGCAGTGATGGCGAACCTTGGCACTCCAGATGTTTTGGAACTACATTTCCCATGATGCTCAACAACACTGAAGAGTGCATGAGCATCAAGGGAAATGTAGTTCCAAAACATCTGGGGTGCCAAGGTTCGCCATCACTGGCCTAGGGTGTCGAAATTCCTTGCACCAGCCCTGCCTGAAGCCGATATCGGTCCAGCGATGTGCAGGAGAGCAGCTGCTCTCCCGGCTCTCCAGCTCAGAGCAGTGGAAGCTAGACATGTGCAATTCATTTCAGTCTGATAACAAATTCGGATGGATTTTTGGTTATTCAGAGATTCGGATGTATCTGAATCTCTGAATAAAATAGTAACAAATTTTGTTGAAATTCGTTAAAATTTGTTTTGTTTATTTGTTTACTAACAAATTCCAACTTTTTAGAACAATTAGAACTTCCTGATTGGTCGAAAAACGATCAACCGATTCAAATTCTGTGTGAAGAATAGCTGGCCGCCCGCGTCCTTAACAGCCATGGCTCATTATCTGTCAGCTGGCTTCCCATTCACTTTTTTTGGTCAATGGGTAAGGGTACGGTGTACAATGTACCCGACACTCATTCACATATAGGGTGGCTGGATCTGGGGGGCACCCTTGTTAAAGGGGGCTTCCAGATTCTGACAAGCCCCCCGCCCACAGACCCCCACAACCACCAGCCATGGTTGTGGGGATGAGGCCCTTGTCCCCATCAAAATAGGAACAATGTGCTTTGGGGCGGGGGGAAGAGCTCCCCTGCCCCAAAGTACCCACCCCCCAATGTTCAGGGCATGTGACCTGGTATGGTTCAGGAGGGGGGGGCGCTCACTCATCCCCCACTTTCCTGACCTGCCGGGCTGCATGCTCGGATAAGGGTCTGTTATGGATTTTGGGGGGACCCCACACAGTTTTTTTTTAAACTTTGGTGTGGGTTTTTTAACATTTTTCTATTGCAGGGCAATTGCCAGCATTCTTTTCTGTACATTCATCTGTCAGTGGACTAGCCCGCTAACAGATGATGAATCATGGTTGTTAAGGACCTGGGTGGCCAGCTTAACGACCAGCTATTCTTCACACAGAATAGTATCATTTTAAATAGATAGTGGCCCAGTAGGGATGTGAGACTATGACCCAGAGCTACAAGGAAAGTGCCAACTTCGTAAAATGTATCTACAAAATAATTTTATTTTTATTTTGGATAGAGAAGGGTCTTTTTTATTGTTCACTCCTCTGAGGAGATTGACCCTCTTTACTTGTCCTGGTGACTATTAATATTGATATTGAAAGCCAGGGACAATCCAATATTTTGAGTAATAATTTTATTTTATTTTTTTTTAATTTGCTGCGACTTTAAGTTGCAGTGATTTGAATGGGTGACATTGAAAATAATGGTGTGCGATTTGTAATGTGACTTTAATGTCCAAAGTCGCATGAAAAATCGCACAAGTATGAATGGACTATTAAGTATTGAAACGTTGCATATTTATTTGCCACAATTAAAGCTCTGTATGATCAGTGAGGAGTTCTGGTGGCAATCATGATCTTCTGGATGTTAAGCCTCGTACACACGGCCGAGATTCTCGTCGAAAAAAACATGTCGTTTTTTTCGACGAGATTCTTGGACAAGAAACTTGTCCCGGCCGAGTGTACAGACGCTCGATTCAAAGAACCCGCGGTTCTTTGAATGGAGCGTACGCGGTGACGTCATCGACTACGACGAGCATGCGTTCGTCACATTCGATGCCGTCGCCGCCATCTTGGTATACCCTACCTATGCCTAGGAAGCTACCGCGCATGCGTCAAATTCATTTCGAACATGCGCGGGCTTCCCGGAGGACAGGTAAGTGTACACACACTCAATTTTCTCGTCGAGAAACATGCCGACGAGAATCTCGACGAGAAAATAGAGAGCAGGTTCTCTATTTTCTCGTCGAGATTACTTGTCGGTTTTCTTGATGAGAAACCATACACACGAACGAATTTCTCGGCAAGACATCTCTGCCAGCAAGTTTCTTGCTGGTTCTTGCCGAGAAACTCGGTCGTGTGTACGAGGCCTTAGAGTATAAACAGCGGTTGCACTGTGTACAGCATAGTGCTGATGAGGTTACTGCTACTTTCAAAAGGTAATATGTGTAGTCGCAAAGGCACTTTGTGCACATAAAGTGGATTTATATCCTTTGCCGGTATTGAGAAATATATTTAAAAAAAAATGTTTGTGCCCTGATTTCAGTTTTTCTTTTTCCAATACTTTATTTAACCACTTGCCACCCGAGTCATAGTAATATGACGGCCGCAGGAACCCTTCGTCGCTCCGGGCGGCCGCCATATGACGTCCTCGGCTTCCCAGGATTGTGGTGAGCGTGCGCACGCTGCCGGCGGCGCGCACCCGCCACATCACTCGGGACCCGATGTGCGTGCCCGGGGGCCGCGATGTCCGCCGGGCACCCGCGATTGCTCATCACAGAGCAGGGACGTGGATCTGTGTGTGTGTAAACACACAGATCCACGTCCTGTCAGGGAAGAAGAGACCGATTTGTGTGTTCCTTGTATATAGGAACACCGATCAGTCTCTTTCCCTAATCAGTCCCCTCCCCCCACAGTTAGAATCACTCCCTAGGTAACACATTTAACCCCTTGATCGCCCCCTAGTGTTAACCACTTCCCTGTCAGTGACATTTATACAGTAATTAGTGCATTTTTATAGCACAGATCGCTGTATAAATGCCAATGGTCCCAAAAATGTGTTAAAAGTGTGCGATGTGTCTGCCGCAATGTGGCACTCCCGATAAAAATTGCAGATCGCTGCGATTACTAGTAAAAAAATAAATAATAAAAATGGCATAAATATTGATTGAACCTATTTTGTGGAAGCTATAACTTCTGCGCAATCCAATCAATATCCACTAATTGCGATTTTTTTTTTTACCAAAAATATCGGCCTAAAGTAGAGGGAATTTTTTTTTTTAAATTGTGATATATATTATAGCAAAAAGTATTGTGTTTTTTTCAAAATTGTCAGTTTTTTTTGTTTATAGTGAAAAAAATATAAAACCGCAGAGGTGATCAAATACCACCAAAAGAAAGCTCTATTTGTGGGGAAAAAAAAAATCAAAAATGAATGAACATCACACGACCGCACAATTGTCATTCAAATGTTACAGCGCTGAAAGCTGAAAATTGGCCACAACCACAGCATTGACAGACCTGAAATGAAACATTGTCATGGATAACACTTCGGTGCATATAAAACCAGCGCATATAAAAGCAGCTAACATGTATATGAAGAATAATTCAGAAAAGCCGGGTCTAGGGAGTCTACGTACCCCATGTGGCGATTTCTACGGTAGACACAGTTTTTATAAAGAAGAAGAGAGGCAGGAGTGACCCAAAGGATCACACAAACAAAAACAATAAGAGCAGTATAGAAAAGAAAGAGAAAGGATGCGGAAAAGAAAAAAAAAGGAGGGGGGGGAGTAAAGGGAAGGGGACCAGGGAACTATTCCAGCTCCCGTCCAATCCACTCGGGTGTGGGAACCCATCATTATTTTCTCCAGAATAGGGGATTTAAGTCAGTAGCTCTTTGTACTCCTCAGAGTAGACACATTTGTGCCAATAAAACCATTTTTGGAGGAAATTTTCCCGAAGGCCCTTCTTCGTGGCCGGATTTCAGTTTTAAAGTACTGTCCCAAAGCTAGCATTAGTCTCAAACGTGCTGTGATTCTGCAGGAGGGAAGAGACTATACCACTGTGTTACCACTGTGTTAATTAATCAGTACCTGTTACTCGTCCATTTCCTTATTGTTGGGGATTTTTGGTAGCATTGGCCAATGTCCTTAGGCGGTATGATACTTCCTCCATTTAAATCCGAATACATACATACTTTTTAAGTTTTTATCACAATTTTTTTTTTTGGAGGTAGAACCATAGCAACTTTTAGACTTGATATAACATCCTCGGGTCAAATTTGGATGTCCTGGTCGTGAAGTGCCCCCCCCCCTTCTATGTGTGTCCACCCCTATTGGGGACTATGGATCGGGGATGATATTATCTGTGCCCCCTTCTTTCTGCGGTTAAACAGTCACTTATACTGTATGCAAAACAGCTCACCGTAATAAATCTCCTGAGGAAGCGTAATCTGCAAAACGCATTGAGATCCAGAAAACTGTGATTTCCCTCTCTCCTGCTACATTGATGTCCTGTTCATATATTCATATGACTGTATGATCTAGTTTATTTCAGGTGTGTTTGTTCAGTGGGCACAATGCTTAAGATATGTGGTATAACAAATGGATTACACAAAATTCCATAACAAATATTTTAATTCAGATTTCTTTTGAACCTTTTCAATGTAATAAAACATTATTTTTAAACTTTTTTTGTGTTTATTCCTGAGTTTATAAGAACTTTCAGAGTCCCATTTTTTTGATCTATATACATTTTTCATGTTAGTCCCAATTTGCATAAAGTCCATAACTATAGAAGAAGAAACCAAAAATGTCATAATTGGTCTGTAGTGGGGTAGTGATAGAGATGGGGGGCTGCTGTGTGCCATAGTCTTGGTTTCTCCCAGGTCATAGGCCATGCAATGTCCTCTTCTCCTGAGAGGTTCACACTAGGGTTACACCTATACCGTAACCGGTATAGGTGCCGATACTAAGCATTAGCACAAGTATTGGTACTCGTGCAAATTCTCTAATACCTGAAACCGATACTTTCAGGCTCTGTTCTTTCAGCTGACAGTGGGATTCCCCCACTGATAGCTGAAAGGTAAAAAAGCCGGCAATTATCAGTTGTTAAGGAGTGGGGCCACTGCGTCCTTCACAACAGATGACTCATTCAGCTGTCAGTGGGGTTCCCCTGTTGACAGCTGAAGTGTAAACTGAAGTCCCAGCAATTGGAACTGTCAAAAAAAAAAAAAGCAGCCGGGCAATGTTTATCAACAACCTCACTCAGCCGAAAGATAAAAATAATCATTGGGGGTTATTTACGAAAGGCAAATCCACTTTGCACTACAAGTGCAAACTACAAGTGCAAAGTGCACTTGAAATTGCACTTAAAGTGCACTTGGAAGTGCAGTCGCTGTAAATCTGAGGGGTAGATCTGAAATGAGGGGAAGCTCTGCTGATTTTATTATCCAATCATGTGCAAGCTAAAATGCTGTTTTTTTTTCCTTGCATGTCCCCCTCGGATCTACAGCGACTGAACTTCCAAGTTAACTTTCAGTGCAATTTCAAGTGCACTTTGCACTTATAGTTTGCACTTGTAGTGCAAAGTGGATTTTCCTTTGTTTCTTTTTGTATCTTGCTGTTTTTCTTCATCTACAGATCAAAGGGATGAACTGCGATCTGCAGATGAAGTAGTTTAAAACCACCTCTCAAGTAATTTTTTTTTTATATTAAATGTTCCTCTATTCCTTATTCGTTAATATTTTTACACCTTTAACATATATTTACACGTTTCACATTGAAAATAGAGCAAAAAAAATGTTTTTTTATTTAATTTGTAAATAACTTTTCAAAGCTTTATACCATTGCTGACAGCTGAAGTATAAACAAAACAGTTGCGGTAGGTATCGGTAATTGGTATCGACGATTACAAAAAAAAAAGTATCGGTACCTGTTGTAAAAATAATGGTACCGTGCATCCCTAGTTCACGCCCCTCCCTGCTCTTGATCTCTTCTACATCTCCAGACTCCCTGCTTATTCCTTCTTCAACTTTTATATAAATGTAAGCGGGTTGCAGCTGAGATAATTACGTGATGCCTTGGACGGGAGGGTGAGCGTTAATGTTTTTTCCATTTTTTTTGCCTGGCGGGTTTCCTTTGTGTCCGACCCACTGATCATGGCATATATGAGAGAAAGTGGTCCGGAGCAGAGAAAGCAAGAGTCAGAAGGGGAGAGAGTCGGAAAGCTGCGCTTATGGGAGTGGGAGTTACTGCAATGATTATAATGTATGAGGTCATCAGGACCTGGGGTTCGTCCTCGAAGACCAGCCACTAGGAAATGCCACTGATGGACCCTGGGGTTGCCACCTCATCCCTTAAAAACCAAACACATATTAATTTCACAGGTTCTTTGGCTGATTAAAGCGGTTGTTAACCTTGTTTTTTTTTTTTTTTTTCTTCTTGCCTTTCCTGCAAGGAAAAGGCATAATGTGCTAGTATGCATAGCATACTAACACTATATGTGAAATTTACCTGAAAACTAAGCCTTCTAGCGATGCAATGTCATCGCTGGAGACGGCATCCACCTATACCCGGTCTTCCTTCCGGGTTCGCGGCTCTGGCTCTGTGACTGGCCGGAGCCGCGATGACGTCCCTCCCGTGCATGCACGCGGGAGCCGCTGGTCACGGCACACTGCACTGAAGAAATGGCACAGGCGGACGTTGCTTCAGAGTGCATGCGCCAGTAACGTACCGTATTTATCGGCGTATAACACGCGCCGGCGTATCACACGCAACCCAAGTTTATTTTACGGAAAAAAACTTTTAGGAGGGAAGTTTAAGGAAAAAAAACTTACATTAAAATGCAGCCTTACCAGTGTCCATTGCAGCCTTGTCAGTGCAGCCTTGCCAGCAGTGTCTTGCCCTAGTGTCCATTGCAGCCTTTTCAGTGCAGCCTTGCCAGCAGTGTCCATTGCAGCCTTTCCCCAGTGTCCATTGCAGCCTTTCCCCAGTGTCCATTGCAGCCTTTCCCCAGTGTCCAGTACAGCCTTGCCAGCAGTGTCCATTGCAGCCTTGCCAGCAGTGTCCATTGCAGCCTTTCCCCAGTGTCCAGTGCAGCCTTGCCCCAGTCACAGTGTCCAGTGCAGCCTTGCCCCCAGTTTTTATTGCAGCCTTGAATTTCAAAATTGGCGCAGCCAAGAGGATCGCCGCTGAGACTGGGCGGAGTGGGGCGAACGCCGCTGAGAACGCAGGGACTGGGCGGAGCCGAGATACACATAGCCGAGTGTACTCGGCTCTAGTCGGCTCTTCTCGACTCCGCTCACAGTCACGCCGAGTCCCGCCCTATGATGGACATAACACTGGGCGTGACTGTGAGCGGAGCCGAGAAAAGCCGAGTACACTCGGCTATGTGTATCTCGGCAGCGATCGCTGCGCTCCGCTCAGTCAGCGGAGATCGCCGGGACCTGTGAGTATCGGCGTATAACACGCACCCATGATTTTCCCATGATTTTAAGGGGAAAAAAGTGTGTGTTATATGCCGATAAATATGGTAACTGGCTGCTAGGAAAATAAATATCTCCTAAACAGTGCATGTTTAGGAGATATTTGCACTAATATTTACACTAATTTAAACTTAAAGATGGAAGTTTATTTCCTCTTTAAGGTGGTAATTAAACTCAGTGCCTTACCTGCATTAAATTAGCCATAACCTATGCAGTTAATATGTGTTCAGTTTTAAAGGTATGAGGTGGCAACCCTAATGGACCCCCTTTATTATACAAGGTATGCAGGTATGCCGGGGCAGCAGGTAGCCTGAGTTAAGGTTAGGGATGTAGGGTAGGCCTCTAATGTGACCTTCGCTTGGCTCCCAATGAGGAAGGGAACATAGAAGAAGTGTCACTCCCCTTACATACTATTGCCAGCCTCTAGATCTATACCAGTGGGCAGGTAAAAGGCAAAGGCAGCAACCCCCTCTTACAAAAAAAAAGAAAAAATTTGTTAAAAACTAATATGCAGTGTATTACATAATTAATAATAGCAGCCAGTTAGAGAAAAAGTCCATTTGATCTTGAACTAAAAATAGCGATAAGAAATCTAGGTATGCAATGCTAAAAATTATGATAAACAATGATAATCAAACTAATAGATTCATATAGAGGTGAGACAAACAAACTCAACACCATCTTCAAATGTGATGGAAGACAGCACTAGACACCAAGGTGATCAAACCAAGCCGCTTACCAGATAATAGGGACTCCTAAGTTATAGAGTGGTCACCAAAGTGGTCAATTGTGATGAAATGCGTAAGCCAGGACCTATGACGTATGACGTCAGCACATGCTGATACTTCTATATGCATGTGAGTCTAATACATTCATAAATGATTTGTTTCAACTAAACATATTACACTATAGAGGCTTCGTTACTTTTTATGAGGATATGTTCATATGTCTGTTGATCTGTGCTGGCCATTAGGTGACCAGTTAAACCCTGGAATATCTGTATCATCCGAGTTATGTGGGAGATCTGCATATCTTTGAGCTTTTGTGACCACTCTGTAACTTGAGGGTCCCTATTGTCTGGTAAGCAGCTTGGTTTGATCAACTTGGTGCCGAGTGCTGTCCCCCATCACATTTGAAACCCCCTCTTACAAGCAGATCAGATACAGTTTTTTAGTACCTTCATCCATTATCGTACATACTTATTTACATTATAAAGTATTTCATTCTGTTGGGTTTCTTTATTGCAGCATGCATTCAGCTGAGAGACAGCTGGATGTAACATCAAAGGTAGCTAAGAGCCGCATGTGCCTCCCAAGCCGCTGCTTTAGGAATACTATTATAGACAGTTACAGATCATTAGAGACTCAAACCTGTGTCTTGTAAATTTGATTTTGGTGACTTTTCTATTGAATTCATACAGTTTCTATAAATGTCCTCAGCACCCTCTTCGATAGCCCTATCTAATTATTTCCTGTGCATACAATTTGCTTAGTATTTAAATAAAGAGATAGATTCGGATCATGCTGGCACTATATTTTTCTATCAATGTTTATCTAACAGAATATTACAGAATCTTCTCATTTATAAGTGTGGCATGCAGAAACAAGATAATCTTCCCTTCCATGTGCTGCTGAGTTCTAAGAATTGGCAATAACTTATTTAAATCTTGTTCAAGTGGCGTCCTTGTGTGGAACAAATACACGGTGACCCTGAGATGCGGCAATCATCTTGTACTCAGAGGAAAAAAAGAGCAATATTGATGTATTTTATGTTCCTATCAAAGCAGCAGAGAGTTTGTAAAGACACGTGGGGATGGGGGTTAGATGAGTCCTTATTTGATCTATGCTAAGCTGGCTGTAGATAGTTTTTTTCAATGGGATGAACAAAAAACGACCGATTTCCCCAGTAACAATAAAGAGGTGGATAGAGAAATCCCCCCCCCCCCCCCGCTGGGACATTGTATTCTGACAACAGCACAGAATACACTGCAATATATATCAGAATACACTGTGCAATATCAGAATACACTGTGCAATATATATCAGAATACACTGTGCAATATATATCAGAATACACTGTGCAATATCAGAATACACTGCACAATATATATCAGAATACACTGTGCAATATCAGAATACACTGTGCAATATATATCAGAATACACTGAGCAATATCAGAATACACTGTGCAATATATATCAGAATACACTGTGCAATATATATCAGAATACACTGTGCAATATCAGAATACACTGCACAATATATATCAGAATACACTGTGCAATATCAGAATACACTGTGCAATATATATCAGAATACACTGAGCAATATCAGAATACACTGTGCAATATCAGAATACACTGAGCAATATCAGAATACACTGAGCAATGTCAGAATACACTGAGCAATATCAGAATACACTGAGCAATATCAGAATACACTGAGCACTATCAGAATACACTGAGCAATATCAGAATACACTGAGCAATATCAGAATACACTGAGCAATGTCAGAATACACTGAGCAATATCAGAATACACTGAGCAATGTCAGAATACACTGAGAGATATCAGAATACACTGAGAGATATCAGAATACACTGAGAGATATCAGAATACACTGAGAGATATCAGAATACACTGAGCAATATCAGAATACACTGAGAGATATCAGAATACACTGAGAGATATCAGAATACACTGAGAGATATCAGAATACACTGAGAGATATCAGAATACACTGAGCAATATCAGAATACACTGAGCAATGTCAGAATATACTGAGCAATATCAGAATACACTGAGCAATGTCAGAATACACTGAGAGATATCAGAATACACTGAGAGATATCAGAATACACTGAGAGATATCAGAATACACTGAGAGATATCAGAATACACTGAGAGATATCAGAATACACTGAGCAATATCAGAATACACTGAGCACTATCAGAATACACTGAGCAATATCAGAATACACTGAGCACTATCAGAATACACTGAGAGATATCAGAATACACTGAGAGATATCAGAATACACTGAGCAATATCAGAATACACTGAGCAATGTCAGAATACACTGAGCAATGTCAGAATACACTGAGCAATATCAGAATACACTGAGCAATATCAGAATACACTGAGCAATATCAGAATACACTGAGCAATATCAGAATACACTGAGCACTATCAGAATACACTGAGCAATATCAGAATACACTGAGCACTATCAGAATACACTGAGCACTATCAGAATACACTGAGCACTATCAGAATACACTGAGCAATTTCAGAATACACTGAGAGATATCAGAATACACTGAGCAATGTCAGAATACACTGAGCAATATCAGAATACACTGAGCAATATCAGAATACACTGAGCACTATCAGAATACACTGAGAGATATCAGAATACACTGAGCAATATCAGAATACACTGAGAGATATCAGAATACACTGAGCAATATCAGAATACACTGAGCAATATCAGAATACACTGAGCAATATCAGAATACACTGAGCACTATCACAATACACTGAGCAATATCAGAATACACTGAGCACTATCAGAATACACTGAGCACTATCAGAATACACTGAGAGATATCAGAATACACTGAGCAATATCAGAATACACTGAGCAATATCAGAATACACTGAGCAATGTCAGAATACACTGAGCAATATCAGAATACACTGAGCAATATCAGAATACACTGAGCACTATCAGAATACACTGAGAGATATCAGAATACACTGAGCAATATCAGAATACACTGAGCAATGTCAGAATACACTGAGCAATATCAGAATACACTGAGCACTATCAGAATACACTGAGCAATGTCAGAATACACTGAGCAATATCAGAATACACTGAGCACTATCAGAATACACTGAGCACTATCAGAATACACTGAGCAATATCAGAATACACTGAGCAATATCAGAATACACTGAGCAATGTCAGAATACACTGAGCACTATCAGAATACACTGAGCGATATCAGAATACACTGAGAGATATCAGAATACACTGAGAGATATCAGAATACACTGAGCAATGTCAGAATACACTGAGCAATATCAGAATACACTGAGCAATATCAGAATACACTGAGCACTATCAGAATACACTGAGCAATATCAGAATACACTGAGCAATGTCAGAATACACTGAGCACTATCAGAATACACTGAGCGATATCAGAATACACTGAGAGATATCAGAATACACTGAGAGATATCAGAATACACTGAGCAATGTCAGAATACACTGAGCAATATCAGAATACACTGAGCAATATCAGAATACACTGAGCACTATCAGAATACACTGAGCAATGTCAGAATACACTGAGCAATATCAGAATACACTGAGCACTATCAGAATACACTGAGCAATATCAGAATACACTGAACAATATCAGAATACACTGAGCAATATCAGAATACACTGAGCAATATCAGAATACACTGAGCAATGTCAGAATACACTGAGCAATATCAGAATACACTGAGCAATATCAGAATACACTGAACAATATCAGAATACACTGAGCAATATCAGAATACACTGAACAATATCAGAATACACTGAGCAATATCAGAATACACTGAGCAATATCAGAATACACTGAGCAATGTCAGAATACACTGAGCAATATCAGAATACACTGAGCAATATCAGAATACACTGAGCAATGTCAGAATACACTGAGCAATATCAGAATACACTGAGCAATATCAGAATACACTGAGCAATGTCAGAATACACTGAGCAATGTCGGAATACACCATGCAACGTCAGAATACACCCAGTTGGCTGCAGCTGCTGATCAGCAAAAAGTTTTTTTAGCATTTCACTTTAACAGGTGTTGATTAAACAATCAACTTCTGTTGAGCAGAGATGGTCACACACTGAATAGCATTTAGCTATGTTGAACCCAAAAACATTTGATCTGTCTATGGCCAGCTTTAGTGACTCAAAATACCAAAACTATAGGGATGGCATCAGGCCCGGACTTGGACAAAAAATAGGCCTGGGCATTTTACACTGAGCAGCCCATGACATATTTACCAGGGGTGGGCACAGAGAACACGGGGGGTGGGGATGCCTGGGGGAGCATGGGGGGTGGAGAACACAAGGGGTGTGAAGAGCACAGGTGGGTGGAGAGCACTTGGGGGGGGGGCCTGAGAGCACAGGGGGGGCTGGAGAGCACTGGGGGGGGGGCGGAGAGCATGGGGGGCATCGAACATGGGGGAGCGAAGAGCACAGGGGGCAGAAAGTATTAGGGGGACTGGAGAGCACAGCTGGGTTGGAGATCACTGAGGGGGGGTGTAGAGCACTGGGGGCTGGAAAGCGCAGGGGGGGCCTGAGAGCACAGGGGGGGGGGCTGGAGAGCACAGGGGGGGCTCGAGAGCACAGGGGGGGCTGGAGAGCACTGGGGGCGGAGAGCATGGGGGCGCATCGAACTTGGGGGAGCAAAGAGCACAGGGGGCGGAAAGTATTAGGGGGACTGGAGAGCACAGGGGGGCTGGGAGCATAGGGAGGGCCGGAGAGCACTGGGAGGGCCAGAAAGCTCTGGGGAGCTGGAGAGCACTGGGGGGGCAGAGAGCACTGAGAGGGAGGGGAGCACACAGGGGTTGGAGAGTACTTGGGGGAACCTGAGAGCACAGGGGGGCAGAGAGCACTGGGGTAAGCGAAGAGCACTGGGGAGCTAGAGAGAATTGGGAGGGGCAGAGAGCACTGGGGGGCTGGAGAGTACTGGCAGGAGCCTGAAAGCACATGGGGTGGAGAGCACTGGGGGGCTGGAGAGTACTTGGGGAGGCCTGAGAACAAAGGGGGGCGGAGAGCGTGGGGGAGCACAAGTGGGGGGCCGAAGGGCACTGGGCGGGTGTATAGCATGGGGGAGGGGGCAGCGGAAAGCACAGGGGGGCCTGAGAGCAAAGGGATGGAGAGAAAATGGGGGAGTGGCAGAGAGCACAGGGGAGTGCGAAGAGCACTAGGGGGGCTGTAGAGCACTGGGGGGGGGGGGTGTAGAGCAGGGGGGCAGCGGAAAGCACAGGGGGGCCTGAGAGCACGGGCGGGGCTGTAAAGCAATGCGGAGCGGAGAACGTGTGGGAGGGGCGGAGAGCAAAGGGGGGTGCACACTATGAAACATATCCAAGCAAACATACAGCTATTAAGGCTAGTAAAATAACTCAAACTTCATATATATATATATATATATATATATATATATATATATACACACAGTATAGCCCGCCATATATCTATCTTATCCTCTGCTATCCCGTTTACTGTAGCCTTGTATCTTTCCAGCCATCACAGCCTCCTGTAGCGAGTCTTGAAGTCTCATTACACGGTCAAAGTGTTCAAGTTTTATCTACGCTGCCAATCCTTCTAGTGAACTCTCTGCTTTAATTTCCTAGACTCTAGTAGCTCCTGTTAAAATACACTTATCCTACCGAAATGTTCTCTTGTTCGACTTTTTAAAGACCAGGAGTCATTTCTATGACTTTAGAAGATTTTCTTGAGAAGAGCTGTGGGTAATACAAATAAGGTCTAAATATGTCGACACCGCTCCTGGCAGCTCCGCCGAGCGCCCCTTGGGCACATTTAACAGGCTCGGCTCTATGTGATGCTCCGACTCGACAGGCCTGTAGCTAACATGCTTCCATGCTTTTAATTGAAACCATCTTGACAATGACGTACGGAATCCAAATCTGTCTTGTCTAAAGAATAAGAAAGCGGCTTCTTCCACACTGGAGGCATGTGTCAGCTATTTAAAACGTACAGACTGTTTCCACTGAGGAAAGAATGGTGATGTTCCTTACTAGGACTTTTCAATGCAATTTATGTGCCTATTTCCTGAGCTATAAGATACAATGGTGTGCTGACTCTGCATAGCTGGATCTACTTATGGAATACTAATATAATTTATTTTATTTGTTCCCTAATTTTTTACCTATTGCAATATTTAACCCTTTCACTGCCCAAACAGTTTTGCATGTTTTTTGCACACATATTCAAAAAATTCCTATTTTTTTTATTTTCACTAGAACTCCTGAGTAGGAATTCAATCATAATCCCACAGATGGTAGCTTCGCTTCATTGGCTCCTCAGCCAAGCTTTTAGAGATTCATTCACTCTTTATATCTGTCTTGCTCACAATTGTCACTGGGACTGAAAGATTAGTTAAAACCTTCAAATAAAGCAGAGACTCTGGAGCGGTAAATTATGGCAGTTCCAAGTTTTTATGTTACATGATAATAATGCAATGGTTTATCAAGAGCACATTTTCAGTATTTTAAGGCACACAAACATAATATATTACCCAATAATAAATGTAAAAGATGAGGTTGCTCCGAGTAAATAGATACCAAACATGTCAAGTCTTATACTGTAATTGTGCATGCCTGTGAAACAACAACAAATACCCAACATATTCCATAGGTGACACTTTGAAAGCCTCTATAGGTTATCAGTTTAGAGTTAACCATAAATATTGTCTCTAGAATTGTTGTTTTCACTCCAGCGTATGTGGCAATATGTAATATGTAGTGCAATCAACATTTTGATACGCAGGCGCATGTGTTTACAGTCATAGGTGCATAAAACACATAAATACAGCGCTTGCAACTTAGGTCCCTGATGACGCCCTGTGGGAGGGTGAAATGCGTTGATTCAATTTCCGGTTTCGGGTCCTAACGACATCACTTCCAGTTGTCGTTGAAAGGACGCTGGTTCCGGTGTTCCCGGAAAGATTCCTTGCATTGCACAGACTTGTTTTTATCTTTTGTCCTGTAAGTATCTTTCTACTATTGCATAATAATCAGCAGCCTGACAGTACTTTACTATTGGTTCCCTCTTTTATTTTTGGCTTGGTGAGCATTCCGAATTTCTGAGAGCCACCCTGGGGAGATCCATACTGGACCCTTGTGACCCACCATTACCTAACAGATCTAAGCCTGTTTGACCCTCAGACTGAAAAGCTGGGGGTCCATTACCTTTGCCAGGTGAGTAGGGATACATGAGGGATGTGTTTATGTGTTTACATCACGGAGTGAGTTTATTTTGAGCATACCAGCAGTTTTAAGAAGATTGGAGCACAAGAGCACTTTAATATATTGGGACAACATTTGCCATATAACTTCTTTATTGGATGTTTTTTGGACTTTTATTTGAATTTGTCATTTGTATTTTCACACAGTTGCAAGCACTGTATTTATCTATGTTTTATGTTTATAAGGGATCAAACGTTCCCTATGTGAGAGCATTTTGTTTTAATGGGTTGTCTTCAATGAGACATCAGGGGTCTATTTGACCCCTGATGTCTCAGTTGCCCTCCAATGAAGCTAATGGAGTGCAGATAGAACTCCAATTGCTTCTTCCCCTGCCACAGAGGCCAGGGAAAGTGACAGGCAAACCCAGAAGTGACACATTGCATCTGACTTTGCTCATGTAACTGTGAGAACCGAGCGATAGGCTGTGTTCAATTGCTCAGTTCTCAGTGTTAGAGCTGGTGGAGGACAGATGCAGCATCGGATCGAAGCTGCATCCACCTAGGTAAGTATGATTCTAACCACTTAAGTACCAGCCTGTAATACCCCTTTCTTTCCTGGCCATTTTTCAGTTTTTCAGTTTTCAGTATTGTGATTGTCTGACTGACATTTACTCAGTTATGCAACACTGTACCCAAATTAATTTTATATAATTTTTTTTTCTTAGACAAATAGAGCTTTCTAATTGGTGATCACATTTTATTTTTTTTCATATGAAGAAAAACAAAACAAAAACAAAACACTTGTAAAAGAAACTGATGTATTGCATTTCTTGCGACCCTAAAGTGTTTAGTGTAGGACACATGCATTTCAGCAATCATAGAGCAGTGGTCAAGACTCTATGGTGGTGGTTGGTGGTGAGTGCTCATTTAAAAGCTGATGATCATTGATGATCAGTGGTGTTTTCCCCCTTAACATCTGTTGTCAATGTGCTCTTTTATTGTCCCTATGCCCTCTGTGTGCCCCCTTGCTGTGCTCATTGGTGATCATTGTGCCCCCGATGCTTATCAGTGTGCCCCCGTTTCCTTGGTGGTCAGTGGGAGCAGTGCAACTTACAGGACCAGACAGGAGTAGAGCTGGCTGCAGAAAAATGAAGAGGATTAGGCCAGAAGAGAAAGGGGAGGGTGTTCACATGCAAACACATACCAACCACAGCGATCACAAGGCACAGAGCCACTTGGATTGGCTCTGTGCCTTTTGGCTGTGATGTGAGCTGTCTAATGACAGCTTCAATAGAGACATTTTAAAGGACACACTTACAACTTGTGCCTCTTTTCTGCAGTGCCGTTTATAAATGTAGGAATACTTATGCCTTTTTGTATTTAGACAATATTTGTTTTGTTCAGATTTCAGCTTTAAAAAAAAAAAATCTGTTCAAGTATGTATTCTTAAAGTGGTGTTCCGGGAAAAAAATAAAAATAAAAGCCAGCAGCTACACATACTACAGCTGCTGGTTTTTAATAAATGGACACTTACCTGTCCTGGAGTCCCTCGATGTTGCCTCCGCAGCTGATGTTTCCATCAGCTGTCGGGTGCTGCCGCCGCCATTGCGGGTGAGGGAACACAGCAGTGAAGCCTTTCGGCTTCATGCCCGGAACCCTACTGAGCATGCGCGAGGCCTCGCTCCTCTCTCCTGTTGGCCCGGCGGCCGGGGGAGGAGGAGGGAGCCCCGTGGTGACGTCCGCGGCCCGGACTCTAGGAAGTGGGAAAGGATACCTGTCTCCCCTCCCCCGAAAGGTGCCAATTGTGGCACCAGAGAGGGGGGAGGAATCAGATGAGCAGAAGTTCCACTTTAGGGTGGAGCTCCGCTTTAACTAAGAATGATACCTTCTATTGTTCTCAGCCTCCTTCAAATCTCCAAATTCATTTTTTGCTGTGATCTGACTTCTTTTTAGAGGGGGCTATGTTTGCTCTCCATGGTCCCACTGTATGTAGGAATGTTTTCTTGCTTGCTCCCAAGATGGGCTAGAGACTATGGACAATGTGATTTGTATTGTGCATAGAGCAGTGCACTTCTTTGCTTCAAACAAACAGAAGAAAGGGGTAAAGAAGTTGTTCAGTAGCTCACAGAGCACGTTACAAGGAGCAGAAAATGCAGTAAGTAATAATTTCATGAAAAATAGTTTACAGGGCCATGTGTGTATAGATTATTTTTGGAGAATAAATGTTTAGTGTCACTTTATTGCTGTAATTATATTACAGTATAAAAAAAATGTATAAAAAAAAATATACATACATGTATACAAATATACATACACCCTCTAGTGGGCTACTAGTGTTAGTGCATGCAAATTTATGTTATGACTCATGGTTAGCTTGTGAGTCTGAATATGGGTCAGGGTTTACTGCAGGTCAGGCTGGATGACTCACAGAGGCAGATCTCTGGTACCCCCTGGATCTGGAAGTTAGGATAAACTTCTAGAAGTTAGTGGGGGGAGGCCAGGAGGGCTGATCTGCATACTTGATACTTCAGGGAGCTTGGAAAATCCCCAGGTAGAATTCCTGGCAGGGTGGCTGAGTCAGCCCTTAAATATGTTGGAGCCATGCCAGCAGTGGAGTCGGCTGGAAGATGGAGTGCTGAGGAGGCTGTTGGTGGTCTAGGAGGGGTCCCTGAGGTCTAAGGGGGCCTTTGCTTCCAGGCTGGGCTCGGGCTGGCTTAGAAAGATCCATTCAGCATCATGGTTTGAACAGGATTCTTGCAGTGGGAGCAAGAAGCAGTTGGAACAAAGAGGACAGAGTAGATGGACACACCCAGAGATTTACAAGGGGAGAGACTGCCACATGAAGCAAGATTTCAAAGGACAGCCCTGTGCTTAACCCTTTTATCCCTTGTCCTGGGAGATCTTCAGAGCAGCTGAGTGGGCTGGTAGACAAGCAGCCAGGAGGGCTAGTAGTACCTGCAAGAAGGCTGAGAAGGGACTTTGCCGCTGATCAAAAAGACAGGGTGTTTCTAACAAGGAAAGCATTCTAGGATATTTTCTCTGTACATAGGAAGGAAGTTGTCCTCATCTGTTGTTCTTCAAGTCAAGTTGGGCATCCCATAATCCCTATACCCTATCCGAGTTATTTTCCCAATAAAACAACAAAACAAGCCTGATTTCTTGTGTCTGGATGCAAGTTGAAAATGTGTGTTGCCTGGCTGTGCAGGAATAGAAGAGCCAGTTACCATTATCCCTTGCAGGGTAGTTGCTACATATACTGCATAGAAGTCAATGGAAACGAAAATAATTTGTTCCACATTGACTTTCTATGGCATGCAATACCGCATGTGGCCAGAGGTGGGGGGTGCCGGAGAGACTCAGAAATACTTGGAGATCGTTCAGCTGCCCTCGGAAACCCCCGGAAAGGCTCAAAACACTCAGGAGCTGAGTATTTCCGAGTGTTTCTGAGTATTTACGAACGGCTCTGATCGGCGCCGGCGCCCCCGCACCTCTGGCCAAATGCGGTACTGCACACCGCAGAGGCTTGAATCCTGCTCGTTTTGCGAGACAACGCTCGCAAACCGAGTCAGGATTTAAAAAAAAATATTGCTTGTATTGCGAAATGCCCGTTACTCGCAATCCGAGCTTCCACTGTATATATAATGATTAAATTAATTAAACAGAGAAAAAGTATACATTTCTTAATTACATTTGTATGCATCTGTTAGCCTACAAAATAAAACCTGGTTCAGACATTAAAAACATGTACAGTATTTGCCTTTTTTGTATTATCTGATTTTGACCTTCATTTCACAAGGCAGCCTCTACTGTGTTCTTATCATGGTAAGTTTTGGCAATATAATATATGACAGAAATCTTCCTTTACAATGTTTAGTTTTCAGTGTATGCTAATGTTTTGAGTCTTTTTTTTTTGTCCTGTCCTTCTGCACTTGTGTTTTTGAGGTCTATATTTGAAAAAAAAAACTCATTCTTGAGCCCCAGGCAAGTGACTGTGCCTAAGCTAAGATGAAGTCATTAGTTTCCGGCATTAAGAAGGGAGCATATCCTCAGTCTTCTTCGACCTGGTGCGAATGTGCATTGGAATGTAAACATCTCGGTGTGTGACCAAGAATATGGGCATGTCCATCACAGATACAGCACCTAGTGTAGGGTGACTGACCAGACATCCCCAGTTTCAGGGGACAGTCCCTGGATTGAGGACACTGTCCCCGGACCAAGTTTGTCCCCACTTTTGTCCCCAGTTTTGTCCCCGGATTGGATTTGAACAGGGGCTGGGGAAATTTCAAAGACAGTCAGTGCAGAATTAAAAAAACAAAAACATTCTGAATTGCACACCCCCGCTCCGCCACTCCTAATAGCTTAGGGGGGGTGCATTTTTTTCCATTATCTGTGCCCCTTTCTGATGATCATGTGCTGGTCGGAGCGGAGGGACCATTTCTTTCGTTTCGGGTGCATGCCCATTCAGCTCCGCTCGCATGTTCTTCTGCCTTGGCTCAAGTCCCGGCCAGCCGTCTGCCTGTTTATCTCCTTGCCTTCCCTGGTGGAGTGATCTTCCTCCGCACCCCACCCAGTAGTAGCCGGGGCCCGAACAGTGAGACTTGAGAGGCTGTGAGGCGGGCGGTGGTGGCGACGGGCAGAGAGTCGCTGATTGCCGCCATTACTAGTAAAAAAAAAAAGATGTCCCCAGATTTCATTTTAAAAATCTGGTCACCTTAACCTAGCGAGCAATTTAAACCTGTGTCCTGCAAAGGATCATAGCTGAATTCTTACAATTCCTGCCCCTGAAACTTTTTTGCTTCTGGATTATTCTTTTCTATCTATGATTGCTGCTTATTTCTGTTACCGATCTCGGCCTGGACTTTTGACCAAGAATCTGCCTATCGTCTCGGTATCTCACTGCCTGCACTTTGCCAACCTCTGCTTATTCCTGACCTTAACTTTGATAACGGTTTGATACCTTCCTGCTCAGCTGTTACTGAACCCAGTTTATGATCTGCTCATAACTGCACTTGGTGTAGCCTATGTGGACTACCAGCTGTACTTCTGCTTGTCTGATATTAACTCTACGAAGTTCCAGTCTTCATTTTCAACCCCTTGGCTTTTGTTCTATTGCACTATTGCCCCTGTAGACCCTGTCTCAACTTCCAGGGATGCTTGAACAGGAATCATGCAAGAGGGCACCCTCATAATCTTGGGCTCTACATACAGGTACATAACAGTAACCCTGAATGAAGTCTGAACAAACATGGTTACAACATTCTGGAGTGGCAAGTAGATGTTAGGAGTTAAAGTGTTACTAAACCCACAACAGTAAAATCAGTCTGTATATGCAGTAAAGCATGCTTGTTATACTCACTGTGGAACCTAAGGGATTAATCCTCCACGTTGTGTAAAAATGCTGTTTGATCCTGTCTTCTCTGATCCCCAACTTCTTCCAAAGTCCCCAATCCATCTCCTGATTGTACAGAGCTTTAGGGGCACTCTGCACATGCTCAGGTTGCTGTGTATTTCTAGAGAGTTTATTTTTCCTTTTCTTGGGAGAGTGCATGTGATCAGCACAGGCCCGATCAGCACTGTCCAGACAGATGGTCAGGGGTCCTGCAGCCTCATAAGACAATCAGGGGAGAGTGAAAACTCATCCTACAAGCTTTAACCAGACACTGATAGAAGTCACAAGACTATAACTGCTGGCAGTGTATATTTACTAAAATAATGCATTTCCATGTTCTGTGTATTGTGGGAGATCAGATATAGTGAATGCAGAGTCCTGGGGTTAGTAACACTTTAAAGTCATGAGGCATATCCCACACAGCTTTAATTATAATTAATACATTACATTAATTGTGCTATGATGTGGTTCAGTGTAGGGAAAGGAAGAGGTGACTGGTGATAGGTTCCACCATTGGTGTTATGATGGCCATCTTATAGCCCTTTGAAAGTGTAACAAAGTGGGCAAAAAAGCCTACTATTAGCATTATATAATTCCCAACTTACCGTATATATTTGAGTATAAGCCGACCCACCTAATTTTACCTTTTACCACAAAAAAATGGGAAAACGTATTGACTCGAGTATAAGCCTAGGGTGTCCATCTGCATGCCTCACTGTGCCTCACTTTGCCTCACTGTGTCCATGTGCATGCCTGACTGTGTCCATGCCTGACTGTGTCCATGCCTCACTGTGCCCATGCCTCACTGTGCCCATGCCTCACTGTGTCCATGCCTCACTGTGTCCATGCCTCACTGTGTCCATGCCTCACTGTGTCCATGCCTCACTGTGCCCATGCCTCACTGTGCCCATGCCTCACTGTGTCCATGACTAGACTGAGGTTTAACATGGGAGTCTATGGAAGGGGTGCCCGGGTTTGAAAAATCGGTGCTCCCCGGCCGTAGGTCCCCCAGACAACAAACTTTGCACACTTGTAGAGGAAGAGTGGGGCTATATGTGTGCCAAGTTTGGCCGGTACCGGGTCCCCAAAGTCCGGGAGATCAGGCGCAAAAAGGTGACTCGAGTATAAGCCGAGGGGGGCATTTTCAGCACAAAAAAATGTGCTGAAAAACTCTGCTTATACTCGAGTATATACGGTACTTGCTTCATTCTGTTTGAAAGATAAGGTTTCCTATGTCTTGGTTCAAGATCATTAGACGTCAATGAGTGGTTTGTTCTGTATGTACCGTACCTTCCTCCATCATTGACAAAGACTTTATGAGAAGTGCCCATATATAACTCTTTTTTTCATTCTTCCACATGCTTTATAGCTGTTAGATGCATAATACGTTTCAAAAATTAACCCATGTTACTTATTTTGTTTAGATATGGTTCCTTCTTAATGGCAACGTACAACATGTAATGGTTTTGTTCACATTTTCTTTATCATCAGAAGTAAGAAAAATACAGTTTTAAAGTATTTGAGATTTAATATTTAAATATTTAGGTGATTATGAAATACTGCATATTAATATTCTGCATTCTCTAGCTCTGTCAGCAAAAGGAGCTTTAGGCTCTTTTTTTTACATTTCCCATTTTCGCTACCTCCTGTTCAAAAAAGCCTGTTTACAGACCTCAGCAGCTCAAGCTGAAACGTACGCACACAAGTGAATGAGTCAGTGATGGCTTTGTCCAAGTTAGAGTCATCTTGCTTTTAAGAATGTTTATATCCAAACATAAAAAGTACTATATTGCAGCTTCTCATTGGTCAGCATGGTCATGTGGCTGCACTGACCAATGAGCACTTGCAAGCATTATTATAGATACTCACCCTGGGGCTGTGTATTGTGGTGTATGGTATACAAACCACTACTCCTGCAGCATGGGGCACCAAAGCCCCTATGTGCAGTGGGGTCTAGAGGAATGGCCAGGATATTTGGAGTTAATTCATCTTTTCATTTTTCTTGAAAAGGAGAACATACCCTTTAAATTAAACTGAGCCCAAACCATTATATTTCTGGGTTCAAAATGAGTCTGCAAAAAAGCCCATTGTGATATGTCTAATGCCCCATACACACGATCATTTTTAATGTCATTTTTAAAACTGACGTTTTTCTTGTAATTTTTTTTCTTGTTTCCTCTCAAGCCTGTCTTGCGTACACACCATCATTTTAAAAAATGTTCAAGAAAAGCGCAGTGACGTACACCACGTACGACGGCACTATAAAGGGGAAGTTCCGTTCGAATGGCGCCACCCTTCATGTTAGTAAAGTTTGTTGAGAGACGATTCGCTCTTTTCAGTCTAGTGCTTTTCAGTCCGTTACAGCATGACGAATGTGCTATCTCCATTACGAACGCTAGTTTTACCAGAACGAGCGCTCCCGTCTCATACTTGATTCTGAGCATGCGCATTTTTTTTCACGTCGTTAAAGCATACACACTATCGTTTTTCACGTCGTTAAAAAAACGACATGAAAAACGACGTGAAAAAAGAGAGCATGTTCGAAATTTTTAATGCCCGTTTTTCACGTCGTTAAAAATGCTCTGGAGCATACACACGATCATTTTTAATGGCCATTTTTTTTAATGGCATTTTTAACGGCATGAAAAACGATCGTGTGTACGGGGCATAAGAATAGATTGCAGTCATCTGGTTTAATGAACATAAAATGTTTTTATTTTACCAAACAAAATGTGTTTCATGGCTTTAAGTTGCCACTTCCTCAGTTCACACTGATAACACTGATGATGAATACAATGTAGTGATGTCATCTGGTCTGGTTCAGACCAGATGACATCACCATACTTTGTCCAACGAAGTGCATTTTACTTTGGGAAATAAAGAAATTCAATGGTGAACGCAGCCTTAACAGAGGTAAGTTATCCTCCCATTTTCCTTTTCCTATTGATAAAACCTTTTTCAAGCCAAACTTATTTTTTGTATCAAATACCCACACTATAAAGGCTCTTCTGCCTTTTCCAATGCATACCCTGAGCTGCACCAAAGACCACTGGCCAGGCCTTTAGGACTGAACACCTTGGACCCAAGTTGACCACCACACCCTGGATCCCAAACCATTATGGTTTTCCTTTCATTTATTTTGTAGGATGGACAATGCAACAGAATGTGGAACATCAGAGAAAACCGCAGTCATAGTAGGAAGAGCGGTGTTTCAAGATGGCGCGGGAACATGGCCAGGAACTTTAGAAGAAAGTGAAAACTCCGGGGATGCATGAAACATTGAAAACATGTGCCTCTTTTTTTCATGTTTATGCTGATCAAGTTTGAACTGAATCAAAGTACAACATATTATGCGATAAAAGACCAGTTATACAAAATTGCACAACAAAACAGTTAACCAAATGAAGCTTGCTAACCAGGTTATGTCCCTCAATGTACAAAGGGATACACAGTGCAAATTATTCTTCAATCTGCAGTATTTATAACAAGCTAAATTACCACACAAGGTCATCTAGGGGGAAATGCACGATACAAAAGCACCAAGGTGTCAATTCAAAAGGAAATCACACCCTTGGGAAAAAAGTATAATCTATTAGCAAAATAAAGTTTAGACTGCAGACAATTTTTACAATTAATTTACAATTACAATTCATGTACCGTATATACTCGAGTATAAGCCGAGGTACCTAATGTTGCCACAAAAAACTGGGAAAACGTACTGACTCGAGTATAAGCCGAGGGTCAACAATGCCTCACTGTTCCCATCCTTACTGTTCCCTATCCTCACTGTTCCCTATCCTCACTGTTCCCATCCTTACTGTTCCTATCCTCACTGTTTCCTATCCTCACTGTTTCCTATCCTCACTGTTCCCATCCTTACTGTTCCTATCCTCACTGTTTCCTATCCTCACTGTTTCCTATCCTCACTGTTTCCTATCCTCACTGTTTCCTATCCTCACTGTTTCCTATCCTCACTGTTCCCTAGCTCGCTGTTCCCTAGCTCACTGTTTCCTATCCTATAATTTTACATTGTAAATAGTACCTGCAGGGGCGTACCTAGAGCATTTGGCACCCGGGGCGGATCCTATATCTGGCACCCCCCCCCACATTAAAATGTAAAAACACCCCACTATGCCCCCGGCATACCTCTGCATCCTTCAATATTTATTTGTCACTACTGTGTACCCCCTCTCCACAACTGCATCTCTGGGCCCCTTTACATTACACAGCCCCCTGCACCTCTGGGCCCCTTTACATTACACAGCACCCTGCCCTTCTGGACCCCTTTACATTACACAGCCCCCTGCCCTTCTGGACCCCTTTACATTACACAGTCCCCTGCACCTCTGGGCCCCTTTACATTACACATCCCCCTGCACCTCTGGGACCCTTTACATTACACATTCCCCTGCACCTCTGGATCTCTTAACATTACATAGCACCCTGCACCTCTGGATCCCTTTACATTACACAGCACCCTGCATCTCTGGACCCCTTTACATTACACAGCACCCTGCACCTCTGGACCCCTTTACATTACACAGTCCCCTGCACCTCTGGGCCCCTTTACATTACACAGCACCCTGCAGCTCTGGACCCCCTGCATGTTACACAGACCTCTTTTCAGCGCAGGCCCCCCTTCAGTGTATCCACCCCTTTAATGCAGACCTCCCCATTCAGTGCAGACCCCCGTTCAGTGCAGACGCCCCCCCCGTTCAGTGCAGACCCCACTCGTTCAGTGCAGACGCCCCCCGTTCAGTGCAGATGCCCCCTTGTTCAGTGTAGCCCCTCCCCCCGCTCAGTGTAGCCCCCCTCGTTCAGTGTAGCCCCACCTCGTTCAGTGTAGACCCCCCTCGTTCAGTGTAGCCCCCCCGCTCAGTGTAGCCCCCCTCGCTCAGTGTAGCCCCCCTCGTTCAGTGCAGATGCCCCCTCGCTCAGTGTAGCCCCGCCTCGTTCAGTGTAGCCCCGCCTCGTTCAGTGTAGCCCCCCCGCTCAGTGTAGCCCCCCTCGCTCAGTGTAGACCCCCCGCTCAGTGTAGCCCCCCTCGCTCAGTGTAGCCCCCCTCGTTCAGTGCAGACGCCCCCTCGCTCAGTGTAGCCCTGCCTCGTTCAGTGTAGCCCCCCCTCATTCAGTGTAGCCCCCTCGTTCAGTGTAGCCCCCCCGCTCAGTGTAGCCCCCTCGCTCAGTGTAGCCCCCCTCGTTCAGTGCAGACGCCCCCTCGCTCAGTGTAGCCCCGCCTCGTTCAGTGTAGCCCCCCCTCATTCTGTGTAGCCCCCCTCATTCAGTGTAGTCCCCCACTCAGTGTAGCCCCCCTCGTTCAGTGCAGGCGCCCCCTCGTTCAGTGTAGCCCCCCGCTCAGTGTAGCCCCTCGTTAAGTGTACCCCCTTCAGTGTACCCCCCCTTGTTCAGTGTACCCCCCCTTCAGTGTACCCCCCCCTCGTTCAGTAAAGCCCCCCCTCATTCAGTGTACTGTACCCCCCCTCGTTCAGTGTACCCCCTTCGTTCAGTGTACCCCCCTTCAGTACCTCAGATCAGCGTATCGCAGCGGCACATGCACGCAGGTCCCCTCCCCCTGTTTACACATAAACAGAGAGGAGGGGGAGGTGGCTTCACTCTGCTGCTCTGT
This sequence comes from Rana muscosa, assembly GCA_029206835.1. Classification (NCBI taxonomy): domain Eukaryota; kingdom Metazoa; phylum Chordata; class Amphibia; order Anura; family Ranidae; genus Rana; species Rana muscosa. Next base: position 1,184,980,574 of record CM055116.1, on the reverse strand, counting down.
GCCTGTGTGACATCCGGGATCACACAGACAGGCAGCCCGCGGCCGCGAGAGGAGAGGAGGGGATGGTAGGTGCAGCGGTGTCACTCTGCACCCCCGCACACCCCCTCTCGCCACTGTAGCTAGCTCGCCAGCCTCTCTCTGCCTGTCAGTGTGCCGCTGCCTAAACCCGCGGCGCTGCCACCGCGGGTTTAGTGCAATCGCAGAGGGGGTGCCGGTCTGACACCCCCCCCAGTGTGTGGTACCCGGGGCGCCCCGCCCCCCTCGCCCCCCCCTTAGTACACCTCTGTGTACCTGTAAAGAAGTTGCGGCTGCGGCGTCCATCGTTCAAATTCCGCGGTCTCTTCCTGTTCCTTCCGTGATAGGCGATTCTCATCAGACACTCTCCGCCTATCACGATCATTCTCTCATCCTCAGTTTCCCAGCAGACACTGTGTTGGGTGTTTCGCCAATCACAGACGTCTGCTGGGAAACTGAGGATGAGAGAACGATCGTGATAGGTGGAGAGTGTCTGATGAGAATCGCCTATCACGGAAGGAACAGGAAGAGACCGCGGAATTTGAACGATGGACGCTGCAGCTGCAACTTCTTTACAGGTACGATTTCCAATGTAAAAATTCCGCTGACTCGAGTATAAGCCGAGGGGGGGACTTTCAGCCCAAAAAAAGGGCTGAAAATCTCGGCTTATACTCGAGTATATACGGTAAATATTTTCATAAAACAAAATCAAGCATTAGATTAAAAAATTGTACAATTGTACAATTTTTTTCCACTTCATTGTCAGGGCTGGACTCCAGACAGTTAAAACAATATCATTTATTCTGCGTATGTTTTTATTAGTTAATATGATGAAACAGTTACCCCTGAGGGAGCCGCTTCTGTAAGGGACCCCTGATTCCAGATGCCAACAACAATGCAGCACCTTCTGACACACCAAGAATAAAAAAGGAGGATTTGTTCTTCAGCCCAGGTGACTTAAGGGACATTGAGAACAACTTTAAGGTTTGATTGGCCATTTTCATCTCTACACTACTGGGCAGATGTAGCGGGGTCCATGGTGGCTCCTCGAAATGTGGTAGCTATCGTTCTTTACTTACGGAACTGGAAATCCTGGACTCGAGTCCCCATGTGTAGTGCTTACCCCTGAAAAAGTCACTGATGTATGGGTCTCCTAATTTTGTGTTCAAATGTTTTATTAAAGAAAGATTTCAGTACAAAGGTAATTGCAAAAATGTGGTAAGAATATAATTACAATAGGTATGACATGGCAAGTGAAACATGTAGACAACCATGTGGAATCAAAGAATAAGCAACATTTAGTAGGGGAGGACTATCCTCCAAAAGTGAGTACAGTTGCAAGCTGGAATTCTAGACACATGTAATAGAACAATAAAAGGGGGAGAGAGAGGGGGAAAGTTGATAGGAGAAATAAACCTATGAAGGTCTCCTAATATTGAGGTTATAGTTTGGTGCTCCAAATGGAAAAGGGAGGACCAAAACACTCAAGAGGACTGAGAGACTGCAGTACGAGATGGTCAATGGGGGCATAATGGAGGCAGCTCAAGTTAGAGGCCCGTACCAGGTGTAAGAAAACTGTGGAGGGGGGGGGCGGAGGAGAAGGGAGAAGACAGGAAGCTGAAAGATGGGGAACAGCAATGAACAATTACAAGGTAAAACAGATTTCTACAATACAACAAAACAACTCAAGGATCAAGGATTTCTGTACCTGAATCCTAAATTTGGGAAGGGAGGGCTAATACCCTGTACACACGATCGGATTTCCGATGGAATAAAATCCGATGGATTTTTCCATTGGAAATCCGATGAAGCTGACTTCCATCAGTCTTGCCTACACACCATCAGTCAAAAATCCGACCGTCCCAAACGCTGTGATGTAAAACACTCTGAAGAGCCGAGAAAAATGAAGTTCAATGCTTCTGAGCATGCGTCGACTTGATTCTGAGCATGTGTAGAGATAGTGGGAATAACTCAAAAGAGAAACACCCAAAAAGGTTGGACTTTGGAGGCACAAGACATGGTAGGTAGTCAAAATATGTAAAATATATATTTATTATAGAAAAACAACACAGAGATTACAAAAATGCAAAAGAGAATTAAAATATTTTAATTCTCTTTTGCATTTTTGTAATCTCTGTGTTGTTTTTCTATAATAAATATATATTTTTACATATTTTGACTATATGTCTTGTGCCTCCAAAGTCCGACCTTTTTGGGTGTTTCTCTTTTGAGTTATCCCCACTATCTCTACACAATTCTACGGATGTGGCACTGTGAGTGCTCCCCCATTTTTCCCTTTTTGATTATTATTGATTCTGAGCATGCGTGGGTTTTTTCTCCGGTGGAGTTCCCCACAGACGATCGGAATTTGCTATCGTTTTTTTTTTCATCAGTAAAATTTAAAACATGTTCTATTTTTTTATACCGATGGGAAAAAAGACAGATGGGGCCCACACACGATCGGTTTGTCCGATGAAAAAGGTCCATCGGTCTTTTTTCATCAGAAAAACCGATTGTGTGTACGCGGCATAACTAAATGTGGAAATAGAAGCTGAAAGGTTCTTGAGTCTCTAAAAAAACTCCTTTTATTGGCCAGTGTGGTACTAAATGTTGGGGCCTAGATTCCTGCATTGGAATGCTCAGGTATATTTGTATCCTACTGTAAAGAGCAAAAGTCCCCATACAAAGTCCCAATTTAGGATGATGCTGTTACTTTAAGAACAGAGTAGGGAGGTTGTGGCTTGCGGACTCTCACCACTATCCTTTCTGTTCTGAAGCCTCTTCCTGTTCTTTGATGTTTGGAACCTGTGCCATTGGCGGTGACTCTGGGCTCTGTAACGTGAAGAATGGTGCACAGAATCAGGGCCATTGTCGCAACTACACATGCGCTTGTTCGTGTATGTGAGCATTAGCATGCACTTGACTTTGGCATCCAGTGGCCTATTTAAAACACTGCAGGAGTCAGGACTTAAGATCATTGCTGAGTGGTCATCATCTTCTGTGACCCATGACTAGGGATGAGCTTTATGTTTGAGTCGAACATGAGTTCGACTCGAACAGCGCACAATTTGGGGTGTTTGCGGCAAATTCGAAAAGCTGTGGAATACCCTTTAAAAGTCTATGGGAGAAATCTAAAGTTCTAATTTTAAAGGTTAATATGCAAGTTATTGTCATAAAAAGTGTTTGGGGACCTGGGTCCTGCCCCAGGGGACATGTATCAATGCAAAAAAAAGTTTTAAAAACTGCATTTTTTTCGGGAGCAGTGATTTTAATAATGCTTAAAGTGAAACAATAAAAGTGAAATATTCCTTTAAATTTCGTACCTAGGGAGTGTCTAAAGTATGCCTGTAAAGTCGCGCATGTTTCCCGTGTTTAGAATTTTCCCTGCACAAAATGTCATTTCTTTTTTTTCTTTTTTTTCTTGCAAGTTTCATAGACAAACAAGACACATACAACTTAAAGCAGAGCTCCGCCGGAAAAAAAAAATTAAAAGCCAGCTACAGTAGCTGCTGGCTTTTAATATTTGGACACTTACCTGTCCTGGAGTCCAGCGACGTCCGCAGCAGAGGACGAACGATCGCTCGTGCTCTGCTGCTCCCTCCGCCATCCTCGCTGAGGGAACCAGGAAGTGAAGCCCTGCGGCTTCATGCCCGGTTCCCTACGGCGCATGCGCGAGTCGCGCTGCGCCGTTCTGATTCGTCCTCCTGTGTTCTGGGAGCCGAGTGTCTCCCAGAACACTACGGGAAGTCTGGGGGAAGTGACGTCACTCCCGCAGATTGCCAGAGAGAGGACTCCCGGATGTGGGAGAAAATACCTGTCTTAGACAGGTATCTTCACCCCCCTCGCGCCTGAAAGGTGTCAATTGTGACACCGGAGGGGGGGAGGGTTCCGATTACCAAAAGTGAAAAATTAGGGTGGAGCTCCACTTTAAGTGCTTACAGTACTCATAAACAACGACGGTGCTACATTACAATTCTGCAAAAATGGGTGTGATGGATAAAGATATATCAATTGTATGGTACGCAACCTCACACCTAGAACATGCTCTTGGAAAGTGTCAGAATGGGCTTTAACAAAAAAAAAAACATCTAACGATAACGATGCCCAAAAACCACCACCCCTCATGAGGTGTTGGCCGATACCTCAGCAAGTGATCGGTACACAATCCCTATCATTTAGGCCGTTTCAGGATCAGCCAACCATGTACGCCAGACTTTATCATATTTTAGTGGGCAGCCTCTGTTTACGTAAGTATATTTGTACAAAGGAAGGCTGTTGTTCACCAACCGTTTCCACTGAACCAACGAAGGGGAAGTGGGTTTCTTCCACTGCATTGCAATGTTTTTCCGGGCGTAAAATAGTAACAAGCCAATCATTGTGTGTTTAGCCATGGTCGGTATAATAGTTTCAATGAGTCCTAGGAGGAATACCTCCATTGCCAATGGTAGTGTGACTGACGCGACTCTGTTAATCAAGCCAAGCGCTGCCCCCCAATACTGCTGGACTTTAGGGCCACAAAATGTCATTTCTGAAGGAAGGCTATAATAAATTGTCGGGTCCCCCCCCACAGTCCATTACCAGGCCCTTTGGGTCTGGTATGAATATTAAGGGGAACCCCAAACCAAAAAAAAAAATGTGGGGTCCCCCCCAAATTCCATATCAGGCCCTTCAGGTCTGGTATGGATATTAAGAGGAACCCCGCACCAAAATGTAAAAAAAAATGGCGTGGGGTCCCCCCAAAAATCCAAACCAGACCCTTATCCGAGCACACAACCTGGCAGGCCGCAGGAAAAGAGGGGGGACGAGAGAGTGCCCCCTCCTGAACCGTACCAGACCACATGCCTTCGACATGGGGGGGGGACGTCCCCATGTTGATGGGGACAAGGGCCCCATCCCCACAACCCTTGCCTGGGGGTTGTGGGGGTCTGTGGGCGGGGAGCTTATCAGAATCAGGAAGCCCCCTTTATCCCCTTAACGACCGCTCACTGTACGTATACGTCGGCAGAATGGCACGGACAGGCAAACTCACGTACCTGTACGTGCCTGCCTTCGTGTGGGTGGGGGGTCCAATCGGACCCCCCTCCGGTACAGTGAGCGGCCGGAATCGCTTCGGGAGTGATCCGTGATGAGGGGGCCGCTATTCGTTTCTGGCCACCCCCTCGCGATCGCTCCCGGCGAATGAAAAGCTTCCTCTGCCTGTGTAATGTTTACACAGGCAGGAGGAAGTTATCTCATCTCTCCTGCGGCGCACACATATACCGAGCGCCGTGGAGAGAAGACATACAGGTTAGTGCACTAAACAGCACACTGACACCAGCACACATAGGCACACGATCGCACCCCCAGACACCCCCAGATCACCCCCCAGCCCCCAGTCACAGTGTCACTGATTGCAGTGACCATTTATTTACTGATCACTGCAATCAGTGACATTTGTGACTGTAAAAGTGTCAGGGCAGTTAGTTTTAGGTCCAGTGTAGCCCCCTAACCCCCCCTAATAAAGGTTTAACCCCTTGATCGCCCCCCAGGTAACCCTTTCACCCCCTAGCACCGCTGTCACTAAGCGATCATTTTTCTGATCGCTGTCTTAGTGTCGGTGGTGCCGATAGGTAGCCAGTTATTTTTTTTAGGTTCGCCGCAGGTTTTTATAGCGTCAGGTACCCCCATATATTACCTAATAAAGGTTTAACCCCTTGATCGCCCCCCCAGGTAACACTTTCACCCCCTTTTGCCAGTGTCACTAAGCAATCGTTTTTCTGATCGCTGTATTAGTTATGCTGGTTCCGCTAGGTAGTCAGTTATTTTTTTTAGGTTCGCCGCAGGTTTTTATAGCGTCAGGTACCCCCATATATGATCACTGTATAAGTGTTACTGGTGACACTGGTTAGCCAGTTAGTTATTTTGTTATTTAGGTTCCCCATCAGGTTTTTATATAGCGTCAGGTACCCCCATATATTACCTAATAAAGGTTTAACCCCCTGATTGCCCCTAGTTAACCCTTTCACCAGTGATCACCATATAAGTGTTACGGGTGACGCTGGTTAGTTAGTTTGCTTTTTATAGTGTCAGGGCACCCGCCGTATATAACCCAATAAAGGTTTAACCCCCTGATCGCCCGACGGGTGATATCAATTAGGTTTTAGCGCCAGAGAGGGTCTGCGTCACACCCCAGGCAGTGTCAGGTTAGTGCCAGTAATGCTAACACCCACGCGTGAAGCATACACCACCCTTAGTGGTATAGTATTTGAACAGATCAATATCTGATCTGATCAGATCTATACTAGCGTCCCCAGCAGTTTAGGGTTCCCAAAAACGCAGTGTTAGCGGGATCAGCCCAGATACCTGCTAACACCTGCGTTTTGCCCCTCCGTCCAACCCAGGCCACCCAAGTGCAGTATCGATCGATCACTGTCACTTACAAAACACAACACACATAACTGCAGCGTTCGCAGAGACAGGCCTGATCCCTGCGACTCCAGTGCTGTAGGAGGTGATTTCACCACCACAGTTAAAAAAAAAAGCATATATGCCGAAGCATGGGGGCAGCAGGAGCGGAGGTGCGATTTTGCTCCTAATGCCGTGTACATACGGTCAAAATTCCGACGGAGGCTTGCCCGTGGAAAAGTCCGACCATGTGTACGCGGCATAACTTTTGCGGGAGGATGCCCCCATGCTTCGGCATATATAAATGGTGCATGTATGCCCATCATTAGAAGTGGGTGAATGAAGGGAGGTATTCTAATGGTGGGCATACCCACCGATCAATCTCTTTTTTTCGTTCAGCCAACAGTCTGCATGAAAAAAAAAGATTACAATACATGTCCAACAAGGACCAGCAACGTACTGGTATGTTACTGGACTTTGAATGGTTATACCAGATTGATGCCTGCGGGTTTAGGTATCATCTTGGTATCATTCATTTCAGCCAGCGGCCGGCTTTCATGTAAAAGCAATCCTAGCGGCTAATTAGCCTCTGGACTGCTTTTACAAGCAGTGGGAGGGAATGTCCCCCCCCCCGGATATAAAAAGCGCCATTGGGAAATTGGGAAAGCATTTTATCACACCGATCTTGGTGTGGTCAGATGCTTTGAGGGCAGAGGAAAGATCTAGGGTCTAATAGACCCCAATTTTTTTAAAAAAAGAGTACCTGTCACTACCTATTGCTATCATAGGGGATATTTACATTCCCTGAGATAACAATAAAAATTATAAAAAAAATTAAATATGGAAGGAACCGTTTAAAAATAAAATAAAAAAGCAAAATTAATAATAATAAAAAAAAGCACCCCTGTCCCGCCCTGCTCTTGCGCAATGGCGAACGCAAGCGTCGGTCTGGCGTCATATGTAAACAGCAATTGCACCATGCATGTGAGGTATCACCGCGAAGGTCAGATCGAGCACAGTCATTTTAGCAGTAGACATCCTCTGTAAATCTAACATGGTAACCTGTAAAGGCTTTTAAAGGCTTTTAAAAATGTATGTAGTATGTCGCCACTGTGCGTTTGTGCGAAATTTTAAAGCATGTCGCGTTTGGTATCTATGTACTCGGCCTAAGATCATCTTTTTTATTTCATCAAACATTTGGGCAATATAGTGTGTTTTAGTGCATTAAAATTAAAAAATGTGTATTTTTTCCCCAAAAAATGCGTTTGAAAAATCGCTGCGCAAATACTATGTGGGAAAAAAAATGCAACACCCACCATTTTAATCTGTAGGGCCTTTGCTTTAAAAAAATATATAATGTTTGGGGGTTCAACATAATTTTCTTGCAAAAAAAAAATATATGTTTTCATGTAAACAAAAAGTGTCAGAAAGGGCTTTGTCTTCAAGTGGTTAGAAGAGTGGATGTAAGCTTCCTAATGTTGTGTATAAAATGCCAGGACAGATCAAAACCCCCCCCAAATGACCCCATTTTGGAAAGTAGACACCCCAAGCTATATACTGAGAGGCATGTCGAGTCCATGGAATATTTTATATGTTGACACAAGTTGCGGAAAAAAGACAATTTATTTGTATTTATTTATTTTTTTGCACAAAGTTGTCACTAAATGATATATTGCTCAAACATATGTGGAATTACACCCCAAAATACATTCTATTGCTTCTCCAGAGTACGGGGATACCACATGTGTGAGACTTTTTGGGAGCCTAGCCGCGTACGGGACCCCAAAAACCCAAGCACCGCCTTTAGGCTTTCTAAGGGTGTAAATTTTTGATTTCACTCCTCACTGCCTATCACAGTTTCGGAGGCCATGGAATGCCCAGATGGCACAAAACCCCCCCAAATGACCCCATTTTGGAAAGTAGACACCCCAAGCTATTTGCTGACAGGTATGGTGAGCATTTTGCAGATCTCGCTTTTTGTCACAAAGTTTTGAAATTTGAAAAAAATAAAAATAATAAAATTATTTTCTTTCTTCATTTTCAAAAACAAATGAGAGCTTTAAAATACTCACCATGGGGTCATTTGGGGGGGTTTTGTACTATTTTGGCATTTTATGGCCTTCGAAACTGTGATAGGCAGTGAGAAGTGAAATCAAAAATTTGTGCCCTTAAAAATCCTAAAGGCGGTGCTTGGTTTTCGGGGTCCCGTACGCAGCTAGGCTCCTAAAAAGTCCCACACATGTGGTATCCCCGTACTCAGGAGAAGCAGCAAAATGTATTTTGGGGTGCAATTCCACATATAACCATGGCATGTGTGAGCAATATATCATTTAGTGACAACTTTTTGTAATTTTTTATTTTTTTTTGTCATTATTCAATCACTTGGGACAAAAAAAATATATTCAATGGGCTCAACATGCCTCTCAGCAATTTCCTTGGGATGTCTACTTTCCAAAATGGGGTCATTTGGGGGGGGTTTTGTACTGCCCTGCCATTTTAGCACCTCAAGAAATGAGATAGGCAGTCATTAATTAAAAGCTGTGTAAATTCCAGAAAATGTACCCTAGTTTGTAGACGCTATAACTTTTGCGCAAACCAATAAATATACGCTTATTGACATTTTTTTTACTAAAGACATGTGGCTGAATACATTTTGGCCTAAATGTATGACTAAAATTGAGTTTATTCGATTTTTCTTATAACAAAAAGTAGAGGCAATCAAATACCATTAAAAGAAAGCTCTATTTGTGGGAAGAAAAGGACGCAAATTTTGTTTGGGTACAACATTGCATGTCCGCACAATTTCCAGTTAAAGCAGCGCAGTGCCAAATTGTGAAAAAACACCTCTGGTAACGTGGTACATTGCACCCCTACCATTTCACAAAGAAAATGTAAAAAATAAAAAAATAAAACACACAGACACAGTTGGGATAAGTCCTTTATTAAAAATAAAAAAATTAAAAAGCAGAAAACAATTCCAGCGATGTAATCCAGTCTGTCCAGCGTTGTTCTCTATGTCCCGCGGTGATCCGATGTCCAGCGATGCTGCAGTCTCAGTCTCCACTCACTCACTTTTATTGTTTCACTTTAAGCATTATTAAAATCACTGCTCCCGAAAAAACGACATTGATACATGTCCCCTGGGGCAGGACCCAGGTCCCCAAACACTTTTTATGACAATAACTTGCATATTAACCTTTAAAATGAGCACTTTTGATTTTTCATGTTCGTGTCCCATAGACTTTAATGGTGTTCGCGTGTTCGAACAAATTTTTTGCCTGTTCGCATGTTCTGGTGCAAACCGAACCGGGGGGTGTTCGGCTCATCCCTACCCATGACCAGTCCCTGTTTGTTCCTGTACAGGGATGAGCCGAACACCCCCCTGTTCGGTTCGCACCAGAACCTGCGAACAGACAAAATGTTTGTGTGAACTTTAGAACCCTATTAAATACAATGGACTCGAACGTTCGAAATCTAAAGTGCTAATTATAAAGGCTAATATGCAAGTTATTGTCCTAAAAAGGGTTTGGGGACCCGGGTCCTGCCCCAGGGGACATGTATCAATGCAAAAAGAAGTTTTAAAAACAGACGTTTTTTCGGGAGCAGTGATTTTAATAATGCTTAAAATTAAAAAATAAAAGTGAAATATTCCTTTAAATTTCGTACCTGGGGGGTGTGTATGATATGCATGTAAAGTGGCGCATGTTTCCCGTGCTTAGAACTGTCCCTGCAAAAAATGTCATTTTTGAAGGAAAAAAAGTCATTCAAAACTCACTTGCGGCTATTAATGAATTGTCGGCTCCCGGCAATACATAGAAAAGTCATTGATAAAAAGAAAAAAAAAAGTGTGGGGGTCCCCCAGAATTCAATTACCAGGCCCTTCAGGTCTGGAATGGATATTAAGGGAAACCCCGCCGCAAATTAAAAAAAAAATGCGTGGAGTTCCCCCAAATATCCATACCAGGGCCTTCAGGTCTGGTATGGATTTTAAGGGGAACTCCACCCCAAATTAAAAAAAAAATGGCGTGGTGTCCCCCCAAAAATCCATACCAGACCCTTATCCGAGCACGCAACCTGGCCGGCTGCAGGGGAAAAGGGGGGGACGAGAGAGCGCCCCCCCTCCCTCCTGAACCGTACCAGGTGTGACAGCAGGAAGGTAAAGTCACCTGGTTGCATCCAGGGGGGTAGATATATTTCGCCCAGATTCAGGCTTTACGCCGACTTATACAGCTAGGTGGAGAGTTGTATAAGCCCAGCTGAGACTAGTGGGCTCATGGATGACTCATACCTCTAGGGAGAGTGTGGGGCGTCGTACAGACAGGGAGTTGATGAGACCAGCTGAACCTTGTCAGCTCATTTAGGCCTCTATAAGAAACTCCCAGATTCATTAGATGTTAGCTCATGCCTGGAACCAGACCTGTGTGGACTGTCTAGGGAGAGTGAACCCCTGTGCGGTGAGGCAAAGCCTGTGTGGCTATTTGTTTGGACTTTTACTAAACCAGGGACTTAGGGACTAGGACAGCACCAGGCTGATCCCAGTTGTTAGTTTAGGAAACCTGCATGTTTAGTCAGAGGTCAAACTGACCAGGATTTATTTTGTTTGTTTCTTTTTGGCTTTGCTGTGTTTTGTCACTGTACATAGAGAAATAAACCGCACCTTTTGATTTTGAAAACCACAACCTCCGTCTGCTGGCCCTGTTTTTGTGTGGGGAGCCCAACCAGGGGGTCACACACACCCGCTACCGAGTCAACCCCCTCACAGTTGGTGGAGAATGCGGGCAGTTTTTTTTAAGCCAGCATGGAGGAGATACTGAAACAGCTGGCTCTAGCAAATGCCAATCAACAGCAGACAAATGCAGGTTTGCAAAGGAGCCTTGCAGCCCAGCAGCAAGCTCATCAACAAGCCCAGCAGCAATCTGAGGCCCGCTTCATAGACCTGTTACAGAAGCAAGAGCAGAGACTACAACAAATGGAAGCAGTAATGCAGCAACGTCCGCAGACCAGTGAGGAAAGCCGTCCCACTAATACCGCGTCCTTTGGGGTGAGTCGTTTATTGACAAAAATGACTGGAGAGGATGATCCAGAGGTATTTTTGACCACATTTGAAAGGACTGCTGAAAGAGAAAAGTGGCCTGAGGAGCAGTGGGCTGGACTGGTGGCTCCTCTGTTAACTGGTGAATCGCAGAAGGCTTACTATGACCTAGAGCCTGACCAAGCAAAAGACTATGTGATGCTAAAAGCTGAAATATTGGCAAGGCTGGGTGTCACCCTGGCTGTCCGGGCTCAGCGTGTGCATAACTGGACTTTCCAGCTTGGAAAACCCCCCCAGGTCTCAAATGTATGATCTCATTCACCTGAGCAGGAAGTGGCTACAGCCAGAGACTTTGTCCGCACCGGAGATTGTGGAACGTGTTGTGATGGATCGTTTCTTGAGAGCTCTTCCTACCGCCATTCAAAAGTGGGTAAGCCATGGAGACCCAGAAACGGCCGGTAAACTTGTGGATCGTGTAGAGAGATACTTGGCTACAGAGAACCTGATGGCCTCTTCCAGAGACTCTCGGACTTTCCACCCTAAGACCAGACCATCCCCAGGGGCGGATAAGAGGATTCCAAGGGGTGAGGGTGGAGAGAGTGAGAGGGTGGGAGCTCTACCCCAAGTTTGGCGAGAACAGCCTGGGAAATCAGCGGCTCAAGAGGCCGCAAGAAGGATCGTTTGCTACCGCTGCCGGCAAGCGGGACATATTGCAGCAAATTGCCCGGTTGTGGAGGAACCCATGCAATGTGATTTTCTGATGGACAGACGTCAGTCGCTGTGTGCGACAGTCGCATGCACTGCCATTCGGGGAACTGAGAAACATTTATGCAAAATGTGTATTAATGGTAGAAATGTTGTGGTATTACTGGATTCAGGTAGCCTTGTGACCCTGATAAAGGCTGAATTAGTTAAAACAGAGGTCTCTGGGAATAGCAAGGTAGCTGTTATTTGTGTGCATGGGGACACCCGAGAGTATCCAGTGACTACAGTGTGTTTCGAGACCCCCAAAGGTACCCTCTCTCATCCAGTGGGGTTAGTATCTCAATTACCGCATGATGCCATTGTGGGAAGGGATTTTCCGAAGTTCTGGGAACTGTGGGATGATCCTGAGCCCCCCACTGGTGCCCCTATGTACCAGGAATGTGATAGCCAGAACTCCTCTGAGAGTGGTGAGGACTCTCCAGAATTTCCCTTGTCAGTATTGGCAGGGGAGACTCAAGAAACTGGAGAGGAGCCCACCTCCTCAGACGAAAACCTACCGTCTGTGGAGTTTTCTGATCTGGAGGTTCACAGGGAAAATTTTGCCACAGAACAGTTAAAAGACCCCGCCCTAATAAAGGCACGGGAAAACGTAGTGGAAATAGATGGCGAGTTAGTGAACCCAGATAATACCTGCACTTACCCATACTTCAGCGTAGAGAAGGACCTACTGTATCGGGTGGCAAAAAGGGCAGAAGAAACCGTTGAGCAGCTGGTGGTGCCCAAACCTTACAGGAAGTTGGTGTTGGAGTTGGCCCATGGGCACATTCTTGGAGGTCATCTGGGGACAGAGAAAACCCGAGAGAGGGTATTACAGAGATTCTATTGGCCTGGGGTGATGAAGGACATAGAAAATTATTGTTCCTCCTGCCCTGTGTGTCAGAGGTCGGCCCCGATGCCACATTTCCGTAGCCCGCTGGTCCCTCTACCCATCATTGAGGTCCCGTTTGAGAGAATCGCAATGGATTTGGTAGGTCCTATAATCAAGTCCGCTAGGGGGCACCAGTACATATTGGTTATAATGGACTATGCCACCCGTTATCCAGAAGCGATCCCTCTCAGAAATACCTCGGCCAAAACCATAGCCAAAGAGCTATCTCTTGTTTTTAGCCGGGTGGGTATTTGTAAAGAACTGCTTACGGACCAAGGTACACCCTTTATGTCCCGGGTTATGAAAGAGCTGTGTAAATTGTTCAAAGTGACGCAATTGCGTACATCTGTGTATCACCCCCAAACCGATGGGCTGGTTGAAAGATTCAACAAAACCCTAAAACAAATGTTGAAGAAAGTGGTGGATAGAGATGGAAAGGATTGGGACTGTCTACTTCCTTATTTGATGTTTGCTATTAGGGAGGTGCCCCAATCCTCTACGGGATTCTCCCCCTTTGAGTTACTGTATGGGAGACACCCAAGAGGGCTGTTGGATATTGCCAAGGAAACTTGGGAAAGTGAGAGTTCTCCCCACAGGAGTGTGATTGAGCATGTCGCCCTGATGCAAGAACGAATTGCTCAGGTAATGCCCATCGTGAAGGAACATTTGGCCCAAGCGCAGTTGGCACAGCAGAGAGTGTACAACCGTGGAGCAAAGACCCGTACCTTTTCCCCGGGGGATAGGATATTGGTACTTGTCCCTACGGTTGAAAGTAAATTCCTTGCCAAATGGCAAGGCCCCTACGAGATAATGGAAAAAGTGAGCGAAGTGAATTACAAGGTCAGACAACCAGGAAGGCGAAAGCCCGAACAGATATATCACGTTAATCTGTTGAAAGCCTGGAGGGATAGAGAGTCCCTAGTCGCAGAAACTTGGTCACCAGCTCAAACTGGTTGCGTGATTCCGGAGGTTGGAATAGCAGCCACCTTGTCACAACCCCAACAACAGGAGGTTAAGGAGTTTGTGCTTCGCAACAAGGAGGTGTTCTCTGAGCTGCCGGGACAAACATCTGGGGTAGAGCATGATATTATTACCCCGCCCGGTGAAAGGGTGAAGTTAAAACCCTATCGGATCCCAGAGGCCCGACGGGAGGCAATACGGGAGGAAGTACAGAAAATGCTGAACTTAGGGGTGATAGAGGAGTCCCAAAGTGATTGGTCTAGTCCCATTGTGTTGGTGCCTAAACCGGATGGGAGCTGGCGATTTTGTAACGATTTTCGTCAGTTGAACAAAGTTACAAAATTTGACACCTACCCCATGCCACGTATAGATGAGTTGATCGACCGGCTGGGAACAGCCCGATACATGACGACTCTTGACCTCACAAAAGGGTATTGGCAAATTCCCCTGGCCAAGTCGGCCAAAGAGAAAACCGCATTTGTAACCCCAGACGGGGCGTTCCAATATAAGAGAATGCCGTTCGGGTTACAGAATGCGCCGGCCACATTCCAGCGGAAAATGGACCAGATGCTGAGGCCCCATCGGAAGTATGCTGCGGCTTACCTGGATGACGTAATTGTCCATAGCACAGATTGGGCCTCACATCTGCCAAAAGTGCAAGCAGTCCTGGACTCTGTTCGGGAAGCGGGGTTTACGGCTAACCCCAAGAAGTGTACCATTGGGCAGGAGGAGGCCAAATATCTTGGGTACACCATTGGCAGGGGAGTAATAAAACCCCAACTCAACAAAGTCGAGGCCATCCAGAGTTGGCCACGTCCCAACAGCAAGAAGCAGGTACGAGCCTTTCTGGGAATCGCGGGTTATTATCGGCGCTTCATTCCCCACTTTGCTTCTAAGGCTGTGCCCCTAACCAACCTGACGAAAGGGAAAGGGTCGGTCATGATTAAATGGACCCCCGAGGCTGAGGCAGCATTCCAATTCTTGAAACAAGCCTTATGTAGCCAGCCAGTGTTGTACTCACCCGACTTCTCTAAAGACTTTGTCGTACAAAGTGATGCGTCAGATGTGGGGTTAGGAGCAGTATTGTCCCAGGTCTGGAACGGGGAAGAGCACCCAGTCATTTACCTCAGCAGGAAGTTGAAGTCCCATGAGGTAAATTACGCCACGGTTGAAAAGGAGTGTTTAGCGGTGAAGTGGGCTCTAGATTCCCTTCGGTACTATCTGCTAGGTAGGCACTTTGACATGGTTACGGATCACGCTCCGTTAAAGTGGATGGCTCAAAACAAGGAAACAAATAGAAGAGTGAATAGGTGGTTCCTGGCCCTCCAGGAATTCAACTTCACAGTAAAGCATCGCCCTGGCGTTCAAATGGGGAATGTGGATGCTTTGTCTCGAGTACATGAATGCCTGATTGCTGGTGTTCCAACCCCGAGGTTAAAACAAGAGGGGGGGGTATGTGACAGCAGGAAGGTAAAGTCACCTGGTTGCATCCAGGGGGGTAGATATATTTCGCCCAGATTCAGGCTTTACGCCGACTTATACAGCTAGGTGGAGAGTTGTATAAGCCCAGCTGAGACTAGTGGGCTCATGGATGACTCATACCTCTAGGGAGAGTGTGGGGCGTCGTACAGACAGGGAGTTGATGAGACCAGCTGAACCTTGTCAGCTCATTTAGGCCTCTATAAGAAACTCCCAGATTCATTAGATGTTAGCTCATGCCTGGAACCAGACCTGTGTGGACTGTCTAGGGAGAGTGAACCCCTGTGCGGTGAGGCAAAGCCTGTGTGGCTATTTGTTTGGACTTTTACTAAACCAGGGACTTAGGGACTAGGACAGCACCAGGCTGATCCCAGTTGTTAGTTTAGGAAACCTGCATGTTTAGTCAGAGGTCAAACTGACCAGGATTTATTTTGTTTGTTTCTTTTTGGCTTTGCTGTGTTTTGTCACTGTACATAGAGAAATAAACCGCACCTTTTGATTTTGAAAACCACAACCTCCGTCTGCTGGCCCTGTTTTTGTGTGGGGAGCCCAACCAGGGGGTCACACACACCCGCTACCGAGTCAACCCCCTCACACAGGCCACATGCCCTCAACATGGGGAGGATGTCCCCATGTTGATGGGGACAAGGGCCTCATCCCCACAACCCTTGCCCGGTGGTTGTGGGGGTCTGCGGGCGGGGGGGGCTTATCGGAATCTGGAAGACCCCTTTAACAAAGGGGACCCCCAGATCCCGGCCCCCCCCTATGTGAATTGGTAAGGGGTACATTGTACCCCTACCATTTCACAAAGAAAGTGTCAAAAAAGAAAAAAAACCACACAAACACCTTGAAAAAGTCCTTTATTAAAAAAAAAAAAAAAAAAAAACATTCCAGCGGAGAAATCCAGTGTCCCGTGGCGATCCGATGTCCAGCGCTGTCCGTCATTGGCTGAGCCTGAGCGGACCTGATGGGGAACTTCCTCTGCAGTCTATTACATGTATAGACCCGCCCCTTCTAAAGTTCCCCATCAGGTCCGCTCAGCCAATGACTCGGTGTAAGGCTGAGGACCTGATGCGGAACATGAGAAGGGGCGGGTCTATACATGTATTACAAAGTGAGGGAAGTTCCCCATCAGGTCCGCCCCCTCGGTATGTCAGACCCCGCCTACGTCATTGGCCTGAGCGGGAAACTTCCTTCACTGTGTAATTTAAATTTACACAGTGAAGGAAGTTTCCCTCTCCGGCCAATGATGTAGGCGGGGTCTGACATACCGAGGGGGCGGAACCTGATGGGGAACTTCCTTCACTGCGTAATACATGTATAGAGTCTATACATGTATTACACAGTGAAGGAAGTTCCCCATCAGGTCCGCCCCTCGGTATGTCAGACCCCGCCTACGTCAATTACACAGTGAAGGAAGTTCCCCGCTCAGGCCAATGACGTAGGCGGGGTCCGACATACCCAGGGGGCAGACCTGATGGGGAACTTCTCTCACTTTGTAATACATGTATAGACCCGCCCCTTCTCATGTTCCGCATCAGGTCCTCAGCCTTACACCGAGTCATTGGCTGAGCGGACCTGATGGGGAAATTTAGAAGGGGCGGGTCTATACATGTAATAGACTGCGGAGGAAGTTCCAAATCAGGTCCGCTCAGGCTCAGCCAATGACGGACAGTGCTGGACATCGGATCGCCACGGGACACTGGATTTCTCCGCTGGAATGTTTTTTTTTTATTTTTTTTTTTTAATAAAGGACTTTTTCAAGGTGTTTGTGTGTTTTTTTTTTTTTACATTTTTTGACGCTTTCTTCGTGAAATGGTAGGAGTACAATGTACCCCTTACCAATTCACATGGGGGGGTGGGATCTGGGGGTCCCCTTTGTTAAAGGGGTCTTCCAGATTCCAATAAGCCCCCCCCGCCCGCAGACCCCCACAACCACCGGGCAAGGGTTGTTGGGATGAGGCCCTTGTCCCCATCAACATGGGGACATCCTCCCCATGTTGAGGGCATGTGGCCTGGTACGGTTCAGGAGGGAGGGGGGCCGCTCTCTCATCCCCCCCCTTTTCCCCTGCGGCTGGCCAGGTTGCATGCTTGGATAAGGGTCTGGTATGGATTTTTGGGGGGACTCCACGCCATTTTTTTTTAAATTTGGGGTGGAGTTCCCCTTAAAATCCA
The DNA here is from genome assembly GCA_029206835.1 of Rana muscosa. NCBI lineage: Eukaryota > Metazoa > Chordata > Amphibia > Anura > Ranidae > Rana > Rana muscosa. The sequence continues at coordinate 1,184,962,896 of CM055116.1, read as the reverse complement.
TGCCAGATCTGAAGGGCCTGGTATGGATATTTGGGGGAACTCCACGCATTTTTTTTTAAATTTGCGGCGGGGTTCCCCTTAATATCCATTCCAGACCTGAAGGGCCTGGTAATTGAATTCTGGGGGACCCCCACATTTTTTTTTTTTTTTATCAATGACTTTTCTATGTATTGCCGGGAGCCGACAATTCATTAATAGCCGCGAGTGAGTTTTCAATGACTTTTTTACCTTCAAAAATGACACTTTGTGCAGGGACAGTTCTAAGGACGGGAAACATGCGCCACTTTACATGCATATCATACACACCCCCTAGGTACGAAATTTAAAGGAATATTTCACTTTTATTGTTTCACTTTAAGCATTATTAAAATTACTTCTCCCAAAAAAACGTCATTGCATTGATACATGTCCCCTGGGGCAGGACCCGGGTCCTCAAACACTTTTTATGAAAATAACTTGCATATAAGCCTTTATAATTAGCACTTTAGATTTCTCCCATAGACTTTTCGAATTTGCCGCGAACACCCCAATTCGCTGTTCGGCGAATGGGCGAACAGGCAATGTTCGAGTCAAACATGAGTTCGACTCGAACTCGAAGCTCATCCCTATTCCTGTACTGTACCCAGTTTTGCCTTCTGACTATGCCTGCTTTCTTCTTGACCCTGCAGCTTGCTTATCCCTTTGGCTCATCTTCTACCAATGTGATACTGACCTTGGCCTGGCTCCCTTTTTATGCTCTTGTCTTCAGAATCTATGCCTCTGCTGCCCCCCCATTGCCAACTTCTGCCTGTCTATCCACTTTCAGCCTCCTACTTCTGCAAGCCCCGTGGTGACATGGGCACGAGTTCCTGTTCCTTGGCATCTTCTTTATTGCAATAGCCAGTTCTTCTGCTGGTCAGGACTTACTACAGGTGCTCATGCCACTCCATCTCCTGTCCTACTCTGTCATCAATCTCGGGGGACAAACAGGACAGGAGGTGTAAAGGAGAGCCTTCTCATCAGTTTGGCCTCTACTAGGTATGTGGCACGTGTGAATGCGGCAACACAGTTTCACTCTGACACCGTAGTGAACTCTCATGACATGCAGCTTCCCCAACAGTCACCTCTCCTTCCCCATGTGAGATTGACCCCAGACCTTGCTTCTCCTTCCTTTTTCTTCTTTTCTAAACACACACACACGTCCTCCCTAGACTTGTAGTCCCATACAGTTCTCCACGTTATAGAGGCTGCCTCCTGGGGACTACATCCCCTACAGTTCCAAGAGGCTCCCAGCAGTCTTTCCCCTCTCTCCATGGGCAGGCTTTTCCTCTTGCAGGCGGCACTTCAGCCAGTCACTGCGTTCTGTAAGCTGGGCAATGGACTGTCTCTCCTTCAGCCCTTGCTGTGTCTGTGGCGGTATATAAAGGCCTTTCAAGGCACCTGTGTCCTCTGACTGGCTCTCTCTCCTTTCTCAGTACAGCCATTCCTCTGTTCACAAGTGACCAGGGAGAGAAAAAGAAGCTGCATCTCTGGAATCTGTGGCATCAACAGTGACAGCCCGACCTTTGGGACTGCAGTCCTGGCAGTATTGCAGACCAGGGCTACAATGAAATGAAGTTTTATATTTTTATCAGTTTTGGGCACCAATTCACAAAAAGGAAATCAGGAAACTGGAGAAAGTGCAGAGAAGGGCAACCAAACTGATAAGCGGCATGGAGGAGCTCAGCTATGAGGAAAGATTAGAGGAACTGAATTTATTGTCTCTGGAGAAGAGGAGATTAAAGCGGAGTTCCAGCCTTTTTTTATGTTTATTAAAAGTCAGCAGCTACAAAAAGTGTAGCTGCTGGCTTTTAATAAACATACACTTACCTGTTCCACTGTCCAGCGACGCGACGCCCGGAGCTTCGCTCCTCTCCCCCCCTTCTCCACCGGCGCCTCCATTCATAGTGTGGGCACCCAGCCATGACAGCTTTCGGCTTCATGGCCGGGCACTCACTGCGCATGCGCGAACGGCGCAGCGCTCTCTGAGTGGACAGGCGATCGCCTGGGACCTGTCACGTGTCCCAGGTGATCGCCTACAGGGAGGAGCCGCATTAGGCGATATGATGAGCCGCCTAGGCGGTCCCTGGGCGGAAGGAGGAAGTGGGACAGGAAGTCCCACTCCTACTGAAGCCCCCGCCCCCCCCCCCAAAAAAATGACATGCCAAATGTGGCATGTAAGGGGGCGAGGAGTGGATTAAGCGGAAGTTCCAAATTTGGGTGGAACTCCGCTTTAAGGAGGGATATGATCAACATGTAAAAATACATAAGTGATCCATATATAGTGATCTTGGTGTTGAGTTCATCACAGAGGACAAGAGGGTGCTCTTTATATCTGCAGGAAAACAGATTTCATCTCCAAATACGGAAAGGTTTCTTCACAGTAAGAGCTGTGAAAATGTGGAATAGACTCCCTCAAGAGCTGGTTCTGGCCAGCTCAGTACATTGCTTTAAAAAAGTCCTGGATTCTTTCCTAAATGTACATAATATAACTAGATACTGACATTTATATGTAAAGTTGATCCAGAGAATATTCGATTGCCTCTCGGGGATAAGGAAGGACATTTTTTCCCTGCTGTAGCAAATTGGATCATGCTCTGCTGGGGTTTTTCGCCTTCCTCTGGATCAACTGTGGGTATAGAATTGTGTATATGGGATTGTATACTTTTTTCCCTTTTATTGGTTGAACTAGATGGACTTGTGTCTTTTTCAACCAGAATAAATATTTTTGATCACACTTCAATCTGTACTTACATTATCTTCCTGTAATCCCTTCAACATATGGATCCCAGGTTGGGAAAGAAAAGGGCAGTCCTTTGAGACATTCGGGCATGTTACATGCCATAACATTACATGTGCAGGACTATCAGTCCAGGGTTGGAAGGTTACTGACAGCAAGGAAGAGCAGTATATGTGATCTCATCAGTGTGGTCATGCTTCTTTGTTGACCAATCATCAGGCTGGGGGTGGGTCAATGGCCAACCTTTAAATGCATTGGAAAAATGTGGTTATTATCCCAGCCTGCTGCCCAGCAAGGGTGCCCAGATCATGAGACTGGCTAAACAGAATATACAGGTATATCAACCATATAGATATTTTTAACTTCAAAATTTTGAACTTCGGTTTAAAACATTAAAACTTTAAACCAAAGACAGATTACTTGTATGCCTGTACATACTGTGACAGCAGGAAGGTAAAGTCACCTGGTTGCATCCAGGGGGGTAGATATATTTCGCCCAGATTCAGGCTTTACGCCGACTTATACAACTAGGTGGAGAGTTGTATAAGGCTAGTGGGCTCATGGATGACTCATACCTCTAGGGAGAGGGCTGGGCGTCGTGCAGGCAGGGAGTTGATGAGGCCAGCTGAAGCCTGTCAGTTCGTTTAAGGCCTCTATAAGAACTCCCAGCTTCATTAGATGTTAGCTCATGCCTGGAACCAGACCTGTGTGGACTGTCTAGGGAGAGTGAACCCCTGTGCGGTGAGAAAAAGCCTGTGTGGCTATTTGCTTGGACATTTAAAACCAGGGACTTAGGGACTAGGACAGCACTAGGCTGATCCCAGTTGTTAGTTAGGAAACCTGTATGTTTAGTCAGAGGTCAAGTTGACCAGGATTTATTTTGTTTATATGTTTCTTTTGGCTTTGCTGTGTTTTGTCACTGTAAATAGAAAATAAACCGCACCTTTTTTTTGATTTTGAAAACCACAACCTCCGTTTGCTGGGCCTGTTTTTGTATGGGGAGCCCATCCCGGGGGTCACACACACCCGCTGCCGAGCTAACCCCCTCACAGTTGGTGGAGAACCAGTGGCAGTTTTTTTTAAGCCAGCATGGAGGAGATACTGAAGCAGCTGGCTCTAGCAAATGCCAATCAACAGCAGACAAATGCAGGTTTGCAAAAGAGCCTTGCAGCTCAACAACAGAACTTCGCAGCCCAGCAGCAAGCTCACCAACAGAGTCTGGAAGCTCAGCAACAAGCCCAGCAGCAATCTGAGGCCCGCTTCATAGACCTGTTACAGAAGCAAGAGCAGAGACTACAACAAATGGAAGCAGTAATGCAGCAACGTCCGCAGACCAGTGAGGAAAGCCGTCCCACTAATACCGCGTCCTTTGGGGTGAGTCGTTTATTGACAAAAATGACTGGAGAGGATGATCCAGAGGTATTTTTGACCACATTTGAAAGGACTGCTGAAAGAGAAAAGTGGCCTGAGGAGCAGTGGGCTGGACTGGTGGCTCCTCTGTTAACTGGTGAATCGCAGAAGGCTTACTATGACCTAGAGCCTGACCAAGCAAAAGACTATGTGATGCTAAAAGCTGAGATATTGGCAAGGCTGGGTGTCACCCAGGCTGTCCGGGCTCAGCGTGTGCATAACTGGACTTTCCAGCTTGGAAAACCCCCCAGGTCTCAAATGTATGATCTCATTCACCTGAGCAGAAAGTGGCTACAGCCAGAGACTTTGTCCGCACCAAAGATTGTGGAACGTGTTGTAATGGATCGGTTTTTGAGAGCTCTTCCTACTGCCATCCAAAAGTGGGTAAGCCATGGAGACCCAGAGACGGCCGATGGTCTTGTGGATCGTGTGGAGAAATACTTGGCTACAGAGAACCTGACAGCCTCTTCCAGAGACACTCGGACTTTCCACCCTAAGACCAGACCATCCCCAGGGGCGGATAAGAGGATTCCAAGGGGTGAGGGTGGAGAGAGTGAGAGGGTGGGAGCTCTACCCCAAGTTTGGCGAGAACAGCCTGGGAAATCAGCGGCTCAAGAGGCGGCAAGAAGGATCGTTTGCTACCGCTGCCGGCAAGCGGGACATATTGCAGCCAATTGCCCGGTTGTGGAGGAACCCATGCAGTGTGACTTTCTGACGGGCAGACGTCAGTCGCTGTGTGCGACAGTCGCATGCACTGCCATTCGAGGAATTGAGAAACATTTATGCAAAATGTGTGTTAATGGTAGAAATGTTGTGGTATTGCTGGATTCAGGTAGCCTTGTGACCCTGATAAAGGCTGAGTTAGTTAAAACAGAGGTCTCTGGGAATAGCAAGGTAGCTGTTATTTGTGTGCATGGGGACACCCGAGAGTATCCAGTGACTACAGTGTGTTTCGAGACCCCCAAAGGTACCCTCTCTCATCCAGTGGGCTTAGTATCTCAGTTACCGTATGACGCCATTGTGGGAAGGGATTTTCCGAAGTTCTGGGAACTGTGGGATGATCCTGAGCCCCCCACTGGTGCCCCTATGTACCAGGAATGTGATAGCCAGAACTCCCCTGAGAGTGGTGAGGACTCTCCGGAATTTCCCTTATCAGTATTGGCAGGGGAGACTCAAGAAACTGGAGAGGAGCCCACCTCCTCAGACGAAAACCTACCGTCTGTGGAGTTTTCTGATCTTGAGGTTCACAGGGAAAACTTTGCCACAGAACAGTTGAAAGACCCCGCCCTAATAAAGGCACGCGAAAACGTAGTGAAAATAGATGGCGAGTTAGTGAACCCAGATAATACCTGCACTTACCCATACTTCAGCGTAGAGAAGGACCTACTGTATCGGGTGGCAAAAAGGGCAGAAGAAACCGTTGAGCAGCTTGTGGTGCCCAAACCTTACAGGAAGTTGGTGTTGGAGTTGGCCCATGGGCACATTCTTGGAGGTCATCTGGGGACAGAGAAAACCCGAGAGAGGGTATTACAGAGATTCTATTGGCCGGGGGTGATGAAGGACATAGAAAATTATTGTTCCTCCTGCCCTGTGTGTCAGAGGTCGGCCCCGATGCCACATTTCCGTAGCCCGCTGGTCCCTCTACCCATCATTGAGGTCCCGTTTGAGAGGATCGCCATGGATTTGGTAGGTCCTATAATCAAGTCCGCTAGGGGGCACCAGTACATATTAGTTATAATGGACTATGCCACCCGTTATCCAGAAGCGATCCCTCTCCGAAATACCTCGGCCAAAACCATAGCCAAAGAGCTATCTCTTGTGTTTAGCCGGGTGGGTATTTGTAAAGAACTGCTTACGGACCAAGGTACACCCTTTATGTCCCGGGTTATGAAGGAGCTGTGTAAATTGTTCAAAGTGACGCAATTACGTACATCTGTGTATCACCCCCAAACCGATGGGCTGGTTGAAAGATTCAACAAAACCCTAAAACAAATGTTGAAGAAAGTGGTGGATAGAGATGGAAAGGATTGGGACTGTCTACTTCCTTATCTGATGTTTGCTATTAGGGAGGTGCCCCAATCCTCTACGGGATTCTCCCCCTTTGAGTTACTGTATGGGAGACACCCAAGAGGGCTGTTGGATATTGCCAAGGAAACTTGGGAAAGTGAGAGTTCTCCCCACAGGAGTGTGATTGAGCATGTCGCCCTGATGCAAGACCGAATTGCACAGGTAATGCCCATCGTGAAGGAACATTTGGCCCAAGCGCAGTTAGCACAGCAGAGAGTGTACAACCGTGGAGCCAAGACCCGTACCTTTTCCCCGGGGGATAGGATACTGGTACTTGTCCCTACGGTTGAAAGTAAATTCCTTGCCAAATGGCAAGGCCCCTACGAGATAATGGAAAAAGTGAGCGAAGTGAATTACAAGGTCAGACAACCAGGAAGGCGAAAGCCCGAACAGATCTATCACGTTAATCTGTTGAAAGCCTGGAGGGATAGAGAGTCCCTAGTCGCAGACACTTGGTCACCAGCTCAAACTGGTTGCGTGATTCCTCAGGTTGGAATAGCAGCCACCTTGTCACAACCCCAACAACAGGAGGTTAAGGAGTTTGTGCTTCGCAACAAGGAGGTATTCTCTGAGCTGCCGGGACAAACATTTGGGGTAGAGCATGACATCATTACCCCGCCCGGTGAAAGGGTGAAGTTAAAACCCTATCGGATCCCAGAGGCCCGACGGGAGGCAATACGGGAGGAAGTACAGAAAATGCTGAACTTAGGGGTGATAGAGGAGTCCCAAAGTGATTGGTCTAGTCCCATTGTGTTGGTGCCTAAACCGGATGGGAGCTGGCGATTTTGTAACGATTTTCGTCAGTTGAACAAAGTTACAAAATTTGACACCTACCCCATGCCACGTATAGATGAGTTGATCGACCGGCTGGGAACAGCCCGATACATGACGACTCTTGACCTCACAAAAGGGTATTGGCAAATCCCCCTGGCCAAATTGGCCAAAGAGAAAACCGCATTTGTAACCCCAGACGGGGCGTTCCAATATAAAAGAATGCCGTTCGGGTTACAGAATGCGCCGGCCACATTCCAGCGGAAAATGGACCAGATGCTGAGGCCCCATCGGAAGTATGCTGCGGCTTACCTGGATGACGTAATTGTCCATAGCACAGATTGGGCCTCACATCTGCCAAAAGTGCAAGCAGTCCTGGACTCTGTTCGGGAAGCGGGGTTTACGGCTAACCCCAAGAAGTGTACCATTGGGCAGGAGGAGGCCAAATATCTTGGGTACACCATTGGGAGGGGAGTAATAAAACCCCAACTCAACAAAGTCGAGGCCATCCAGAGTTGGCCACGTCCCAACAGCAAGAAGCAGGTACGAGCCTTTCTGGGAATCGCTGGGTATTATCGGCGATTCATTCCCCACTTTGCTTCTAAGGCTGTGCCCCTAACCAACCTAACGAAGGGGAAAGGGTCGGTCATGATTAAATGGACCCCCGAGGCTGAGGCAGCATTCCAATTCTTGAAACAAGCCTTATGTAGCCAGCCAGTGTTGTACTCACCCGACTTCTCTAAAGACTTTGTCGTACAAAGTGATGCGTCAGATGTGGGGTTAGGAGCAGTATTGTCCCAGGTCTGGAACGGGGAAGAGCACCCAGTCATTTACCACAGCAGGAAGTTGAAGTCCCATGAGGTAAATTACGCCACCGTTGAAAAGGAGTGTTTAGCGGTGAAGTGGGCTCTAGATTCCCTTCGGTACTACCTGCTAGGTAGGCACTTTGACATGGTTACGGATCACGCTCCGTTAAAGTGGATGGCTCAAAACAAGGAAACAAATAGAAGAGTGAATAGGTGGTTCCTGGCCCTCCAGGAATTCAACTTCACAGTAAAGCATCGCCCTGGCGTTCAAATGGGGAATGTGGATGCTTTGTCTCGAGTACATGAATGCCTGATTGCTGGTGTTCCAACCCCGAGGTTAAAACAAGAGGGGGGGGGGGTATGTGACAGCAGGAAGGTAAAGTCACCTGGTTGCATCCAGGGGGGTAGATATATTTCGCCCAGATTCAGGCTTTACGCCGACTTATACAACTAGGTGGAGAGTTGTATAAGGCTAGTGGGCTCATGGATGACTCATACCTCTAGGGAGAGGGCTGGGCGTCGTGCAGGCAGGGAGTTGATGAGGCCAGCTGAAGCCTGTCAGTTCGTTTAAGGCCTCTATAAGAACTCCCAGCTTCATTAGATGTTAGCTCATGCCTGGAACCAGACCTGTGTGGACTGTCTAGGGAGAGTGAACCCCTGTGCGGTGAGAAAAAGCCTGTGTGGCTATTTGCTTGGACATTTAAAACCAGGGACTTAGGGACTAGGACAGCACTAGGCTGATCCCAGTTGTTAGTTAGGAAACCTGTATGTTTAGTCAGAGGTCAAGTTGACCAGGATTTATTTTGTTTATATGTTTCTTTTGGCTTTGCTGTGTTTTGTCACTGTAAATAGAAAATAAACCGCACCTTTTTTTTGATTTTGAAAACCACAACCTCCGTTTGCTGGGCCTGTTTTTGTATGGGGAGCCCATCCCGGGGGTCACACACACCCGCTGCCGAGCTAACCCCCTCACAATACTTAGACAGTAAAACTGATTCAGATTCTGCTTTAAAGTGGTTGTAAAGGAACACCTTATAAAACAACCCATTTAGTTTGATATAAAAATGAAAGGCAAAACATTTGTGTATAGATGTGTTCACATTCCCTCTGTTCTCAGCTGCATAAGAGCTGGGGGGAGGAGAAGCAGAAGTACACTGAGCTTCCCAGTGAAAGGCTGTGCAGGGGAGGGGGATTCAGGACAAGTCTGGTTTGGAGGAGAGTAGGCTGAGTTCCCAGCACAGCTAGAGAACTGACCATGGTGTGTTCTGCTTAGCGTGGTCTGTTTTTAATAGGAAAGCAGAGGGACTGACAGGAACACCAGTGATTTCACACAAAGGAAGCAATCACAAAGAGAACAGGAGACTTTGTCATACAAGTACATGGTACAGCAGAAAGGTAAAACATTTTTGTATAGGTATAAAAAACATTATACTGTAAATACCTTCCCCCCTTTATAAAAAGTGATCACATACCATGTTCTCAGTTGTAACAGCTAGAGAAGGAGAAACAGCAGGACACTAGTCTTCCCAATGAATGGCTGTATGGCTGTTGGGGAGGCGGTTTTCAGGACAAGTAACCGCGCTGTTCTCCCCTGCTTAGTGTGGTCGGTTTTTAATAGGAAAGCAGAGGGACTGGCAGGGACACCAGGGATGTCACACAAAGGAAGCAATACATAGAGAACAGGATACTTTTTTATACAAGTACATGGTACAGCAGGTATGCATCGGGAATATGAATTGTTGGCTTTACATATTCTTTAACCACTTGCCGACTGCCTCACGCACTTATACGTCGGCAGAATGGCACGGGCAGTCAAAGCAATGTATACAGTAGATACGTTGCTTTGAATCTGCCACCTAGTGGGCGCTCGTGCGCCCACCATGGTCTCTGTGACCGTGCCCGCAGGACCCGCAGACTCGATGTCCGCCGGTGTCCCGCAATCGGATCACGGAACTGCAGAACGGGGGGATGCCTTTGTAAACAAGGCATCTCCCTGTTCTGCCTAGTGACACAACACTGATCATCTGCTCCCTCTCATCGGGAGCAGCGATCAGTGACGTGTCACAGTAAGCCACGCCCCCTAACAGTTAGAATCACTCCCTAGGACAGGGATATGCAATTAGCGGACCTCCAGCTGTTGCCAAACTACAGGTTCCATGAGGCATAGCGAGACTCTGACAGCAGCAAGCATGACACCCAGAGGCAGAGGCATGATGGGACATGTAGTTTGGCAACAGCTGGAGGTCCGCGAATTGCATATCCATGCCCTAGGACAACCCCTTCCCTAGCAGTCACATTTATACAGTAATCAGTGCATTTTTATAGCACTGATCGCTGTATAAATGACAATGGTCCCAAAAAAGCATCAAAAGTGTCCGATGTGTCCGCCATAATGTTGCAGTCACGATAAAAATCGCAGATCGCCGCCATAACTAGTAGAAAAAATAATTATAATAAAAATGCCATAAAACGACCCCCTATTTTGTAGACGCTATAACTTTTGCGCAAACCAATCAATATACACTTATTGTGATTTTTTTTACCAAAAATATGTAAAAAAATACGTATCAGCCTAAACTGAGGAAAACATTTTTTTTTTTTAATATTTTTGAGGATATTTATTATAGCAAAAAAGTAAACAATTTTGCTTTTTTTTCGAAATTGTCACTCTATTTTTGTTTATAGCGCAAAAAATAAAAACCGCAGAGGTGATTAAATACCACCAAAAGAAAGCTCTATTTGTGGGAAAAAAAAGACGTCAATTTTGTTTGGGAGCCACGTCGCACGACCGCGCATTTGTCAGTTAAAGCGACGCTGTGCCGAATCGCAAAAAGTGGCCCTGTGATTTGGCAGCCAAATGGTCCGGGGCTTAAGTGGTTAAAGCTTTAAGACGCTCACATAAATTGCAATGATAAAGAAATCTAAAGGGAGTGGGCAGCATTGATTCAACCCTATTGTAAAAATTGAATGATGATGAACCAGTAATTGGAAGAGTTCACAAGTGTATCGTCTCATACTGTTACTGAATAATGATGCATAATGTTCTCTGTGGGAATCTTTATGTATTTTGTTTTAATGTAACTATACTTTATGTGCAGCTACCAATTTAATATATGAGAACCTTTTAGAAGATTTTAGTTCTGTAGTTGTCCAACCAATTGGTTTCTAGTAAAGAATATAAAGAATGTTTTTATTTTCTAAAAGCTGAACTCTGGAATAAGCAAATATTGTCTAGATACAAGAGGCATGAGTACTCTTACTTAAATCTTGGTGTGCTTTGTGTATTTCTTCTGTGCAATAATCCATTGTGAAACTTTTCCTCTGTGCAGGAGCTTCCTGTAATGAAGGCCTGTCTCCCTTCTTGTGCAGGGTGACGGGTCTTGTCTCTGCCCCCTCCTGTAGTTTTCTGCAGACAGCCTGTAGTGGGTGGAACCTGTCTGGCCCCTCCCACAGCTTTGCTGTTTGCACAGCACAGTTATGATGTCACCATTACTCTTATGTGGTAGAAACTGGGTTTGCAAAGGAATTTGATGCACCTAAAGTGGATTTATATCCTTTGCGCTATTGAGGAATATATTTAAAGAGTAACTCTACTAGACAAAAAAAAAAAATCCCCTCTGGGTGATCCACACTGAATTGCCAAAAGTATTGGGACACCTTCCTTTACACGCACATTAACTTTAATGGCATCCCAGTCTTAGTCCGTAGGGTTCACTATTGAGTTGGCCCACCCTTTGCAGCTATAACAGCTTTAACTCTTCTGGGAAGGCTGTCCACAAGGTTTAGGAGTGTGTCTATGGGAATGTTTGACCATTCTTCCAGAAGCGCATTTGTGAGGTCAGGCACTGATGTGAACGAGAAAGCCTGGCTCGCAGTCTCTACTCTAATTCATCCCAAAGGTGTTCTATTGGGTTGAGGTCAGGACTCTGTGCAGGCCAGTCAAGTTCCTCCACCCCTAACTCGCTTATCCATGTCTTTATGGACCTTGTTTGTGCACTGGTCATGTTGGAACAGGAAGGGGCCATCCTCAAACTGTTCCTACAAAGTTGAGAGCATGAAACTGTCCAAAACGTCTTGGTATATTGACACCTTAAAGCGGAGCTCCCCTGAAAAAAAAATATTAAAAGCCAGCAGCTACAAATACTGCAGCTGCTGACTTTTAATATTAGGACACTTACCTAACCTGGAGTCCAGCGACGTCGGCAGCAGAAAACGAGCAATCGCTCGTCACTCTGCTGCCCCCACCGCCATCCACGCGGCTTTACTGCCAGGTTCCCTACGGCGCATGCGCGAGTTGCGCTGCACCATTCTCACTGGTCCCCGTTGTGTTCTGGGAGCCGAGTGTTTCCCAGAACACAACGGGTTTTCTGCGGGAAGTGACGTACTACCCGCAGAATACCCGCAGAGAGGACTCCCGGAAGTGGGTGCAAATACCTGTCTTAGACAGGTATTTGCACCCCCCTTCCCCCTGAAAGGTGCCAAATGTGACACTGGAGGGTGGAGCTCCGCTTTAAGAGTTCCCTTCACTGGAACTAAGAAGGGCCAAGCCCAACCCCTGAAAAACAACCCCACACCATAATCCCCCTCCACCAAGAGATTTGGGCCAGTACACAAAACAAGGTCTATAAAGACATGGTGTGACGGGAGGGCCCGTGGAACCCACAATCCCTTGGAAAGGTTGAGAAACCCTTGTTTTAGCTCCCCATGCACCTCCTATGTCTAAGTGACCCTGTGTCCATTAGGGACACAGGGTGACTGAGAAAATATGACTTGGATTACTTAAAATGGGACAGTATTATTTATCCGCAATTTCTCCTAGGATATATGTAAAGACTATTCTTGGTTTGTTTGATTCTGAACTCAACATGTTAATTGAAAGAGCTGATCACATTGGCCTCTGTACAATGTAGGAGACGGCCCGATTCCTACTGGAAGCTCCTGCTATTGGGAGAAGGTGTCCTGTGTTTATACTTATGATAATGTTTAATCTACTGTGTGAAGCTCGGTGACAATAAGTCTGACCTGTAGTGAAATCCTGATTAATCATTCCTATTCTGTGTGTAAGAAGGTTCAGTTAGCTAGTCTCCCACTAGGTGGCTCTGTTACAGAATAGTGTCTGGTTACAGTTAATAGTGTCATCAGGTGCTAGGTCCCTTTTAGCTAGAGTCCTCCTGGAGTGATGTAATGGTTTAGTCAGTGCCCATATATAAGCCAGGTTGGGAGGAGCCCTAGGGCAGTTGGGGCATGGGAGACCCCGAGACCCCGAACCTTCAGGCAGATGTAGTAAACAAATGGAGGCCCTAGACAGGGCTAGAAGCTGGGGAGAGGTAGACTTGTGCCCAGAAGAGCCAGCTGTAGGCTTCCTGACACTTATGGAGGTGGAGGTTAGGGTGGGTTGCAAAAGTGAGTCTATTCCTCCGAAGGACCCGGAAGAGGTATACCAAATAAGGAGGTGACTGCAGTGATCCTATCTCAGTGAGACTACCTGCGAGGAGCAGCGAGTGGACATGGACAGACTAAGGAGACCAGTAATTATGAGTGAGCACTAATGACCCCAGGTGGAAGGAGACTAAGCTAGGGAAGATGGCCTAAAGTGGTTCTAAAGCAGTGGTTCTCAACTCCTGTCCTTAGGACCCACTAACAGGCCAGGTTTGCAAGATAACTGAAATGCATTACAGGTGATATAATTTGCTGCTCAGTGATTGCAGTTTTCTAGTCTGCATCTCCCCAAGGTAATACTTAAAATCTGGACTGTTAGTGGGTCCTGAGGACAGGAGTTGAGAACCACTGTTCTAAAGCCTCAAGGTTTTTTACCCTAATTCTGTGTCACAGACTCCCTCCTAACCCCCCTTATACTTACCTGGGCCAACCTGTCAATCAACTTCAGTGATGAGGGAGCGGGGGGCGAGGCCGAGTCCCACTCTATGTAGCAATGGACGCAGCAGTGGGTCTCGTAGTGAGCCAGCACGAGCGCCCCCATGGGAATCAGCTTCCTATTAGCAGCACTAGCAAGAGAGGAGTAGCTAGGAGTGGCAACGGGGGACCCACGAAGAGGAGGATTCTATTGCAATTCTATTGCACTAAGCAGGTAAGTATAGACATGTTTGTTATTTTTTTATTTTTTTTATGTTTTTCTTTACAAACACTTTAAGCACTAACAGTGCTGCATTCTGCTTTCACATGTGACTACTGCCGAGCGTCTACTAAACGTGATTGACAGTGTACTGTCAAGTGACCCCAGATAGTATGTCGATGTGATGTGACTGTTTATGGTATCTTCCAAGTTCCATAAGTAAAGTGCATCAACCCTATCTTTGTGTGGGCATTCCTTCCTTTGGAGATATCAAGGTTAATGGCCAAGAATGTCGGGAGGAGGCCCCTGGCATGGAGTTGGCACAAGATGGCAGAGGGTTACAACCTAAAGCAGGAAGGTCCCTGTTCTAGCAGGAGAGAAAGGGGACTTGTGTTCTTGGCACCCAATTCTAGCCATTCGCAAGCCCCCTTATATGTGTTTGTAACATTTGTGTATTTAGTGAGAGTAAATGTACCAATGTACTCTTCAAAGTTTTCCTTGCCACTGATAAGCCAGGAAAAAATGGACAGAGGCTATGGCACCACGTCTTCCATCAGATGGGTTATTTAAGGTCATAGAATTGACTGTTTTGTCTAATCAAGGATCACTAAGAGAAAGCACGCACAGAAAAAGCAATAATATTTTTTTTTGCATCTCTGAAAATAGATTTAGAATGCCGTTCTCATTCCTGTGATTGCTATGGAAGGAAATGAGGAGACACCATGGGGGTGGTTCTGGGACTTTTTACATAGATGGACTTTTTCTTTAAACAAGGTCCTCTTTTTATTAAGGCTGTTTTTATTCACGCTCTATTTACGGTATTTCAAAGTACAAAACTAAAATATTATCCCAGAAATTAATTTAATTAGCCCTGAGATCCCAAATAAAAATAATTTCCTTATATGTTTGTGTAGCGGGGTGTTCCCCTTTAATCAGGGACAGGAAATTCCAGAGAGAGGGGAGTCGGGGGGAAGGAATATAAGGAGGGGGCGAGGCCTAGCTCTTTCTCTTTGGACACGGGGCGACAGAGAGAGATACACCTGTGCGGATCTGTGCTGTTCCAGGCCTGAAGCCTGGGGCCTGTGGAGCGAACCAAAGAGCCTTCCACCCCCCTTTGCGAGCCTGGGTGGCATCCAGACTCATCTCTTCTAAAGTTATCTGGATCGGGGATCCGATCGTAGAAGCTGCTGTGGACGAGGACCGACACAGCCGGTGGAAGTTCCGGACTGAGGGAAGTGTTCCGGAGTGGTGAGCGAGCGAAAGCTCATCTTTAAACTGTTACTTTTATACTTTGTGCCTACTAGACTTCCGAGGCCTAACACCTCCGGTGTGGGAGAATTACCCCCCCCCCCCTATTGGATTACAAATACATGGTTTTGAATACTTCAAGTGCACCACCTTTACAGATCCTGTGCCGGTGAAGATTCGTGTTTCTTCTAAGACTGAGTTTCATGGTTAGGGATCAGGCCTGATCCGTTAGATAGTTATAAGTTAGTTATCACACCACAGGGTGTTTAGGTAACGGTCGCCCCACGTGGCGTTCCGTCCCCTTTCCATTGCTGGTACACACACACACAGTATTGTGATTTACAACTGCAGGGACCTGCTTATGTGTTGTGAACCAAATGTTACATGCATGTTATCCCCTTTTATCTTACCACTAACAGTAAAGTCAGTTATTATTTACAACATTGTCTATGAGTCTGAGTTATCAATCCACACACCCACAATTAAAGCATAAGTGATTGTTTAAGTGAAATTGCTGTGGGTTAACTGTGCCAGAGCGGGTAGAGCAGATTGCCGGGGGGTTGGGGAAGCTGTACTCAGGGCCCAAATCAAAACTTGCGGCTCTCTTAAGTTGAGGGTATCGCTACACGTGGGGGCTCGTAAATCCGGGATTACTGAGACAGCGGTGAGAGCCCGCCAAGACTTACCGGCATGGACCCGAAAGACATCAGAACGTGGTGTGAAGTAGCCAAGACAGATCCAAGCCAGTCAGTGGTCATTAACATTCCGGGTCAGGAATGGTCGACCGAAACGGTGGAAGGGTTAATGAAGTCAGACCCAGACACCTCACACCAGTATACGCTAGTGGAATATTCAGATGGGAAGCCAGAGGCTTGTAAATGCAAATATGCGCGGATGCCGGATAACAGATCTTATAGTTTGGCGTACGCTACTAAGAAAGAGCTATCACCAACGGGATCACCGCCAGTTGCGGCCCGTACCCCGCCAGAGAGGAAAGACGGAGCGACACCTCCGGTGACGCCTGCACCTGCCACGGCCATATCACCCGAACTGATAAAGGCGTTAGGGGATCTACTAACAAACTGTCAGAAGACAAGCACAGTGCACGTAGAGACTAGCTACCGGAGACTAAAAACATTCTCGGGGGAGCTCCCCGTCCCTGCGGGGGAGGAAGATTTTGACACTTGGGTGGAACAGGCATTGCAAGCAGTAGAGGCATGGGAGGTGCCTGAAGCACAGAAAAGACAACGAGTTTTAGAAAGTTTGAAAGGTGTCGCGGCAGAAGCGGTGAAGAGCTTCCGTTTTGGAAATGCAAACTGTACAGCTCAAGATTGTCTGGCCATGCTGCAGGAAGAGTTTGGACAGCTGGAGAAGGTGACAGAGATGGTCTACCAATTTGAACATACTTTCCAGCAGCCGGAGGAGAAACTGTCAGAGTATGTTAGAAGGTTGAACAGGCTGTTATGCAAGATCGTCCTGAAGAAGGGAATGCTGCCCAAAGATGCAGATGAAGCACGAATGAAGCAGATCATGAGGGGAGCGCGGCGCTCAGACCCAGTCTGGCTGCACCTGAAAACCTCAGGAGGAGGAATGTCACTAACCTACTCTGATCTAATAAAAATTATTAGGGACGAAGAGGCGCTGCAGAGAGATCAGCAGGTGGCCAGAGTGAGTGTCACCCCTGTACCAGTGTTGGTCAGTTCAGTCAAGAGCCCGGAAAGAGATGCAGAAGTCGACACTTTGAAATCACAAATGTCCCAAGTGTTGGAGATGCTGACCTCTTTGATGGAGAAAGATAAAAGAAGAGCAGAGAAACCAAGTCCAAGAAAAGAGTTGTTCCCGAATACCTCAGAACCAGCTTCCATACAGGACCGAGAAGAGATGCTATGTTACAACTGCGGGGGCAGTGGTCACTTTGCCAGTAGGTGTTCCAGTCCCAAGAAGAAGAAAATGGATAATCGCCAGCCGGCGGGAAACTCCAGAGGGCCCCGGTGAGGGAGTCAACCGGGTGCCCATCTCTTTCAGTGAGCTCCAAACTGAATGGAAGGAAGCAAAAGAGAGGGGACAAGACCCCTCAGAAGGAATCTAGGGTCTCTCAACCAAGATACACACCAGAGAGAGGGGACAAGACCCCTCAGAAGAAATTTAGCACTCCCAAGAAGGAATGTCTACAACCAAGAGACAATAACATCCCTCAGCGGGTTTGTACTCCCATTAGGGTGGGGAAGGTCAATGCATACCGGGCTCAAGAGAGAATAAAGTCAAAAACAAACTGGATGAAGACAAGTCCTCAGAAGAAAGTGACCTCAACCCGGCCGTACCCAGAAGAATTGGTCGGCCCGTCCCCCACTGTATCTATCCAGGTGGAAGAAGTATATACGAAGGCCCTCCTGGACACTGGAGCTCAAGTGACTTTGTTGTACAGAGACTTCTACGATAGGCACTTAAGCCATTTGCCTATACAGAAGATAGAAGAACTGGAGATATGGGGCCTGGGAACGCAGAGGTTCCCCTATGATGGTTATCTGCCCATAAAGCTGACATTCGACCCCTCTGTGGCTGGGAAGACAGAAGTGTTCGACACCCTGGCAGTTGTGTGTCCTAGACCACCTGGGGCCAGCAAGATGTCCCTCATCATAGGCACCAATACGGATCTAGTGAGAAGACTTCTGACCCCCCTGGTGAAGATGAGGAGCCATCAGGATCCAAACATCCATCCCATGCTGAAGACAGCCTACCAACGGTTAGTGTTGGAGCAGAAGACCCCAGGAGAGGGGATAGGGAAGGTGTGGAGACTGGGGAGAGAAGGAGTGGTGCTGCAGCCCGGACAGGTGGCTTGCCTCAGGGCCACTGTGAAGCTCACCTGGAAGCAGCCTGGTCCCTTTGTCATGCTGGAATCCGACCCAAGGGAAGATCACTCAGGCCTGGAAGTGATACCGGAAGTAATTCCAATCAAGGCCCTGAAGAAAGCCAGGGGAAGAGTCCCGGTGAGTGTGAGGAACTCTACAGAAAGGGCCATAGAGATCCCTGCCCGGATGCTGTTGGGACAGGTGAGTCCTGCTGTCCCAGTCAGCTGGTCAGAAGTAAAGGGAACGGGTGAAGAAGGAGATGTTTGGGAAAAACTTTCCATGGAGAACCCGAATTTACCTGGAGCCTGGAAAGAGAGAGCTAAGGCCCAGCTGACTAGATGGGAGAAGATTTTCTCCAAAGATGAGTTCGATGTGGGGTGTGCGAGGAGTGCTACCCACCGCATCCGCCTGCAAGAAGACAAACCGTTCAGGGAGAGAGTCAGGCGGGTTCCGCTGGCAGATCTGGAGGATCTGAGGGAACAGCTTGCAGAACTGAAAAAGACTGGGGTGATTCGAGAGTCCAGAAGCCCTTATGCCTCTCCAATAGTGGTGGTCAGGAAAAAGAATGGGTCGCTGAGGCTCTGTATTGACTACAGAACTCTCAACAGGAGGACCACCCCTGATCAGTACACCACGCCAAGGATAGAGGACGCCTTACAGAGTTTGTCTGGAGCCAAGTGGTTCAGCGTGATGGACCTCAAGAGCGGGTACTATCAAATCCCCATGCACCCAGAGGATAGAGAAAAGACCGCTTTCATAACTCCCGTGGGATTCTTTGAGTTTAATAGAATGCCTCAGGGCCTATCTGGGGCCCCAGCTACTTTTCAACGTCTCATGGAGAAGACTGTCGGAGATATGAACCTCATAGAAGTCCTCGTGTATCTGGACGATGTCATTGTCTTCGGGAGAACTTTGGAGGAACATGAGGCCCGATTGGAGAAAGTGTTGAGAAGGCTTAGTGAAGAGGGACTAAAGCTTTCCCCCGAGAAGTGTCGGTTCTACCAGTCTTCGGTGAACTATCTGGGACACATAGTGTCTGAAGAGGGGGTGGCTACTGATCCTGAGAAGTTGGAGGCAGTTACCTCCTGGCCAAGACCCACAACAGTCACCGAACTTAGATCTTTCCTGGGCTTCTGCTCCTACTATAGGAGGTTTGTGGATGGGTTTGCCCGTATTGCCAAGCCCCTAAATGAACTGCTCAAGACTGAAGGGGAAGAGGATGGCTTGGGACCCAGAAGACCCGGGGAGTCGGTTCAAGATCAGTGGACCCCCAGGTGTGAAGAGGCCTTCAGAACCCTGAAGAGGAGCCTCACCACAGCCCCAGTATTGGCCTATGCTGATCCCACCAGACCATACGAGTTACATGTTGATGCTAGTCATGAAGGCCTAGGTGGAGTGCTCTACCAAGAGTATGAAGAGCAACTGCGACCAGTGGCCTATGTGAGTCGGAGTCTGACCCCCTCGGAGAAGAACTACCCCACTCATAAGTTGGAGTTCTTGGCCCTCAAATGGGCAGTGGTGGACAAACTAAGAGACTACCTCTATGGGGCAGAGTTTACAGTAAAAACAGATAACAACCCTCTGACTTACCTATTCACCACTGCCAAGTTGGATGCCACAGGACACAGGTGGCTGGCTGCATTATCTGGGTTCAACTTCAGTCTTAAATACAGACCAGGGACTGGAAATAGGGATGCAGATGCCCTGTCCCGAAGATCTCATACCATGGCTGATGACTGGGAGGACTGGACTCAGGTAGCGCCAGACGGAGTGCGAGCCCTTTGTCAAGGGGCTGAATTTCAAGCCAGAGGGGGCTCCAGAGCCGAGGAGATAGGAGTTACCACAGTGGGAGTCCCAAAACACTACTGCAGGGTGACTCAACTTGAAGAGGAATGCTTACCGAAGCTGTCTAAGAAGGAACTGAGGTGCGACCAATTGGAAGACCCCATGGGGAGATTGGTCTTTGAAGCATTGGAAAACGAGAGTCCAGAGAAACTTCGACATCACCCCTCCAAGGAGGCTCGTCTGCTAAGGAGAGAGCTAGACAAGCTACAGGTCCATCAGGGAGTGGTCTACCGAAGGGGCCCCTCTGATGACTCCGAGGATAAATGGCAGTTGTTTCTCCCAGAGAAGCACCGAGAGACTGTGCTGGTTGCCTTACATGACCAGCATGGTCACCTGGGAGCTGAAAGAACCTTCCAACTTGTCAGAAGCCGGTTCTATTGGCCCTGTATGAGGGCTGAAGTGGAGGAATATTGCCACTCCTGTGCACGATGCATCCAGAGGAAGACTCTACCCCATCAAGCTGCCCCAATGGGCCACCTACAGAGTCAAGGCCCAATGGATCTGGTATGCATTGACTTTCTCTGCCTCGAACCCGATTTGAGTGGATTGGGAAATGTTCTGGTGGTAACCGATCATTTCATCCGTTATGCACAGGCGTTCCCCACCAGAGACCAGAAGGCTTCCACTGTAGCTAAGGTGCTTGTAGAAAAATACTTCGTCCACTATGGATTACCACAGAGAATCCACTCCGACCAAGGAAGGGACTTTGAGAGTCGCCTGATCCGGAACTTACTGGACTCCCTGGGAGTGGAAAAGACCAGGACTACCCCCTATCATCCACAAGGAGATGCCCAGCCTGAGAGATTTAACCGGACTTTGCTAAACATGCTTGGGACTCTGGAGACAGAGAAGAAGCAGCATTGGAGTCAGCACATATCCACTTTGGTGCATGCCTACAATTGCACCACCAGTGATGTGACGGGTTACTCTCCCTACCGCCTCATGTTTGGGAGAGAAGCAAGATTGCCAGTGGATCTGGCCTTTGGCATTTCTCTAGACTATACCTCTGCTACCTCCCACAAAGGATATGTAGACAGACTTAGGTATAATTTGAAAGCGGCCTATGAACAAGCCCAAGCGGCCTCAGACCAAAGAGGGGCCCGAAATAAAAGGAACTATGATTTGAAGGTTCGAGTGCAGGACCTGCAGCCTGGAGACCGTGTTCTGCTACGCAACCTAGGGATCCCAGGGAAGCACAAACTTGCTGATAGGTGGAGGTCTGAGCCTTACGTTATTTGTAGGAAGCTCCCTGGACTACCGGTGTACAAGTTAAAGCCAGAGGGGAGAGTGGGACCCTTGAAGACCTGGCACAGAAACCACTTACTCCCGCTTAAAGAAGCAGTCAGGATACCTCCAGTGAGGAACCTACCGGAATCTGTTTCCATCTTGGATACTCCCAGACCCAACACTCGGTCTCAGACCTCTCGATCTAGAGGTGGACAGGCTTCTCAACCAAGTGAAGATGGGAGAGGAGAACTGGAGTGGCTATGGCCTTCCCCAACCCCGGAAAATCCCACCATAGACCTTCCACCCACTGAGGATATGCAGGATGGGACCCTGAACCCAGAAGCTACAGAGTTCATTCCATCCAGTGGCGTGCCTGAATGCTGGGAAGATATTCCGGGCCTGTACTCAGATGAAGAAGAGACAGAGGCCCCAGAACCAGTGACGATGTCAGAGAGTGTTCCTGAAACAGAGCCTGTGGCACCAGAGCCTGGAGTCCCAAGGGAGCAGAGAGCTCGCAGAGTCGTGAGGCCTCCCATGAAGTTAACCTACCCTCAATTGGGAAAGAGCTCAGAGGACTCTGTTACCACCGCTAGAAGAAGTAACGAGTGCTCCAATCCTTCCACTGTTCATTTGGTGGAGGGCAACCCCAGCTCACTCTCTGGCACAGTTAGGCAGGCCACTCATGCCAGTGTGACCTGTAGGACAGGGAATCCCACCTCTGAGTTTTGGTGGCAATTCCCTGTACCAACATCATACTCCGCACTCTCTAAAATGGTTCAGAAATGTTGTTAAAATGTTTATCTTTGGGGACCAAAGAGTTTTAGTGGGGGGAGTGTGTAGCGGGGTGTTCCCCTTTAATCAGGGACAGGAAATTCCAGAGAGAGGGGAGTCGGGGGGAAGGAATATAAGGAGGGGGCGAGGCCTAGCTCTTTCTCTTTGGACACGGGGCGACAGAGAGAGATACACCTGTGCGGATCTGTGCTGTTCCAGGCCTGAAGCCTGGGGCCTGTGGAGCGAACCAAAGAGCCTTCCACCCCCCTTTGCGAGCCTGGGTGGCATCCAGACTCATCTCTTCTAAAGTTATCTGGATCGGGGATCCGATCGTAGAAGCTGCTGTGGACGAGGACCGACACAGCCGGTGGAAGTTCCGGACTGAGGGAAGTGTTCCGGAGTGGTGAGCGAGCGAAAGCTCATCTTTAAACTGTTACTTTTATACTTTGTGCCTACTAGACTTCCGAGGCCTAACACCTCCGGTGTGGGAGAATTACCCCCCCCCCCTATTGGATTACAAATACATGGTTTTGAATACTTCAAGTGCACCACCTTTACAGATCCTGTGCCGGTGAAGATTCGTGTTTCTTCTAAGACTGAGTTTCATGGTTAGGGATCAGGCCTGATCCGTTAGATAGTTATAAGTTAGTTATCACACCACAGGGTGTTTAGGTAACGGTCGCCCCACGTGGCGTTCCGTCCCCTTTCCATTGCTGGTACACACACACACAGTATTGTGATTTACAACTGCAGGGACCTGCTTATGTGTTGTGAACCAAATGTTACATGCATGTTATCCCCTTTTATCTTACCACTAACAGTAAAGTCAGTTATTATTTACAACATTGTCTATGAGTCTGAGTTATCAATCCACACACCCACAATTAAAGCATAAGTGATTGTTTAAGTGAAATTGCTGTGGGTTAACTGTGCCAGAGCGGGTAGAGCAGATTGCCGGGGGGTTGGGGAAGCTGTACTCAGGGCCCAAATCAAAACTTGCGGCTCTCTTAAGTTGAGGGTATCGCTACATTTATTTCCCAAGAATAAAGAATATGGATGGGTATTAAGCAAACATAGGTTGACTGTGAATACTTCTTAGGTTGATCATAGTTAGGGTTTAAAGTGAACCTGTCAGTAATTTAGACTTTTGTTTAAAAGTGGAGTTCCACCCAAAAATGGAACTTCCGCTTTAAGTACAATCTTCTGGGACACGTCACAGGTCCCAGAAGATTGCCCGGCCATTCACAACACGCAGCTCGCGCATGCGCAGTGTGCACCTGGCTGAACATATATATATTTATGGTTGGAGCCCTATGGATGATAGGATATGGGTAAGATACATTGACGCGGACTTACAACATAGATAGACCTGAAGCGTGCCTAACGGACGGTATGCCAAAATAAGGGGGCATACCCAAGATTAGTGGTAGATATTGTGGAGAGAAATGATTTCCTGAGGATGTTATTAATAGGGGATGGGAGGGTGGGTGACGTTGCGTCGGAAACCATGTGGTGCGCACAGGAATACCGACGGGGCTTGTGGAGGAGTGGGCTGGCTATATAGCCGCCGGGCTCCTCCCATAAATTCAGGCCACCATGCTGGCCTTCCAACTTATGGTTGGAGCCCTATGGCCGATAGGATATGGGTAAGATATATTGACGCGGACTTACAACATAGATAGACCTGAAGTGTGCCCTGGCCTAACGGACGGTATGCCAAAATAAGGGGGCAAAAACATTCAGGTAGGGATATCATTTTATTTGGATTGTTTACTGAGCAAGTTTTTGAAAAGCTTGTGCGATCTCCAGCTGAGGGTTAGGAATGTACCGGGCGAAGCAGGCGGACTTCCATCTGCCTAGTTTCTTAATGACATGATCTGGAACCCCATGGCGGGAGGCGGCCGAAGCTGCCCCGATGCGAAACGAGTGAGCTGTATAGTGAGCTGGGTTGAGATGTAGACTTCGAAGAAGGATCCTCACATGCTTGACGAACTGGCAGGTGCTTAAAGGTTTGGTTGGGAAAGGGAGTAGGGGAGTAGAGTCTGTTTGTGCCGGTAGGTACGACAGTAGGCGATCCAATATGGCCACTGGGCACCAGGCATTGTTTGTTCTATATAAGCAGATATCCACGCCGGCACCCAACTGTTGAGTTTTGGACACTGCCAGGTGGAGTGTGAAGTGAGTCGGATGGCGAACTAAGTGACGTCTGCGCAAGACTTGGCCGGTGGGATTATTGCAGGTGAATTCGCTTGGCCGTAGAAACCCATAATAAGCTAAATAGATGGCCGCTTGTATGACTAGGCTAGGGAGGAGGCCAAACGGAGATGTGGCGAGGATGTTGGACATGTCTCTGGAGATGGCACCGGTTATAGGTAGACGTTTGGGGTTGATAACGGCTTGTAGTTTCTGGACTCCTCGTAGGATGGCTCTGACTGCGTGGGACGTGAACAACGAGGGTTTTGCGGGATCCTGTAAGGCCAGAAAGTGCAGAATGCCTGCTAAGTACAGACGGATGGTGTTGTGGGATAAGGCCAAGCTATTATGGCAGTACGAGATAAAGGCCAGTACGTGCTTGACGTCTACGGCCGTATTATCGGAGCGGGGTGCCAGAAACTTGCTGAAAACGTCCCAGGCAGCACGGTAGGCTTTTAAGGTGTTGTAAGACAGGGACTGATTGATGAGCTGTGATGCTTGCTGTAGGTGGTGTTCTAGTCCAGGGTCAGCTGAGACCAAGGAGGGATAGGGGCTGAGGTCTGGTCGGCTCCGGGTCTCTGCTGAAAAAAGGACGTATAATTAAAGCGGGACAGAGCGTCTACGGCAAGGTTATACTTGCCCGGGAGGAAGGTGCAGTGAACATTAAACTGATGTTGTAACGAGAGTTGTACGAGCCTACGTAGGAAGGACATTGTGGTGAGCAACTTAGACCTGCCTTTGTTGACAATGTCGGCAGTGGCCTGGTTGTCAGTGACGAAGCCTACGGTTTGTCCTGTCCAATCGTGGCCCCATAACCGGGTGGCTGCTACCACCGGGTATAACTCGAACAGGGAGGAAGACTGAGTAAAGCCTGGGATTGCTAGTATCTCTGGCGGCTATAACCCTGCGAACCAGTGGTGGCCAAAAATTGCAGCGAAGCCTTTGGAGGCTGCGGCGTCTGTGATTACCTGCGGGGAGAGGGGAGACATCGTGGGTATGAACATGGATATCCCGTTCCAACTGGTGAGGAACTCTTCCCACATCAACAAGTCCGCTACAGCTGCGGTGTCTAAATTAAGGATCTGATCGGGATCCTGTGACTGGGAAAGAAAAACTAGGAGACGTGAGACGAAGGACCGTCCCTGGGGGATGATCCTTATCGCGAAATTAAGCATTCCCAGCAGGGATTGCAACTGTTTCTTAGTGCACCCCCGTGTGCGGGTGAAAGTTTGGAGTACTGATCTAATGCGGGCCAGTTTGTCTGGGGGGAGGCTGGCTTGCATGGTGGTGGTATTCAGAATGATACAGAGGAAGGTGACCGAGTGTGCTGGACCGTCTACTTTATGCTCCGCGATGGGAACATTGAGATTTCCGAAGACGACTCTTAACTTGTCGAGGTCTTTCGGGGGCGTATCAGGCTGTTCAACCAGCAAAAAGTCGTCCAAGTAGTGGATGACTTCTTGACACTGGGCTTGGTGCAGCAGTATCCAGGTGAGAGACCGTGCGAAAGTGTCGAAGAGCCAGGGGCTACTCTTGGAGCCGAAAGTCAGCTTGGTAGCAAAGTAGTAAGAGTCTCTCCATTTCATGCCGTGCCAGCACCAGAGGGACGGATGGATGGGTAGGAGCTTAAAGGCATCCGAGATATCGGCTTTGGAGAGCCAGGCGCCTGTGCCGGTTTTAATTATGGCTTGGATTGCCATGTCTACGGAGGCGTATTTAAGGGAGAACTCTTCCGAGGGGATTAAGGAATTTAGGCTGGGGCTGGGGGAAGAATGAGGCGCAGACAGGTCGTACACCAAGCGAACTTTATTCGAAAACTTGCCCTTGACAAGCCCAATAGGGCTGACTCTCCAGGTGTTGAAAGGGGGCTGAGTGAAGGGGCCTATGACAAAGCCTCGCTGCAGCTCGGTGTGTAACAGCTGATCTATGGCCTGTTCATCTGTGGCGGCTGAATGCAGGTTCTTGCATTCGTGAGACGTGTGGGGTAAGGAGATGAGGCCTGTGTGGAAGCCGGTTGTGAACCCTTGGACGAGGAAGGTGGTGAGAGAGGGGGTGGGGTGTGAAATGAGGTAGGGCTCCAGCCACGGAACGTTTACTTGGCCTAGTCAAGACTTTTTCTGTTGCTTGACCTGGCACAGGGTCTTGGGGTGTGCCCTGTGGCATACGAGGCAAACATGAAGCAGGCGGCACTGACTAAAGTTGCAGGATCCAAAGTTGAAGTTATTGCAGATGGCTGCTCCCCCTGCTGTCAGTACTGGGCGTCCGAACTTGTCCACCTGGGCCGTCTGCTGGGAGGCCGGTAAGCCTATAGCTGCCCTTGAGGTGGAGGGGACTTCGTGGGGGCAAACATTGGTGGTGTTAGAGCACCAAGTGGCAGTATGGGTAGAGGACTGGCAGTTCGTGCATAGCAGTGAGCGTAGGCCAGCGAAGTGGCGGCAGAAGAGCTCGGTATCCATGAGACTCCAGTCTGTGGCTGTTTGGAACTGCAACAGCCTAGCAGCTGCTTTGGCTGAGAAGGAGCAGTGATAGTCGTAGAACGAAAATCCTCCGTACTTGTAACCTAGATCCACCAAAGTGTGGAGATATAGGTCCAATTCTTCCCGTCTGTTGGGGGAGGCCGAGCACAGGACATCCCTGAGAGTCCCGAAGGCCAGCGCAAATTCTGGTACTGACAATTTGCGATTCAGCCTTGGGTCTTTGGCCTTGAGGACCACTGAAACGTCTCCCCATGTGTAGGCCTTGTTATCCGCTACATCGTGGACTGCGATGAGTAGGGAGGCAAGGTTAATGTCCTTGCCATCCAGGATGTCCTTCCTAATGCTGGCTGGGACCAAATGTGCTGGGAGGACAACGGGGCACTTGCCTGTAGGGATAGCTGGAGGGGGTGTCGGGACCTGGACTACGGGTAGGTCAGGAGTGACGGTCGGTGGGTGGACCTCCAGGAGCGTCACTCTGGCCTGCATGGCTGTGACTGCGGTAGACAAGGAAGCTACCAGGGTGTGGAGTTGAGTGATGGCCGTGGCAACAGAGTGCAGGGATGTCCGCTGCGTGCTTGGTCCAGGTGAAGCTGGCATGGGGAGGTCGGTTGAGGCTGGTGGCGGAAATAGGAGCCTAAAGAGCTCTGCCTTCCTGGCTGTGGCCGGGAAAGGCACCTGCCGGCGTCTCAGTTCTGCGGTCAACTTGGGGATGGTCCATCCCCTGAGGGAACGTGTGCTGCCGCTCTCTGAGGCGGGAGAAGGTGAAGGAGGGGCGGTGAGATCTACACTGCCGGCCTGAGACATGGCTCTGAGTAAGATTTTCTTCCCCCTAAAAAAAAAAAAACTTTTATATATATATTTTTTTTTCCTTTTTTTTTTTTTACCTGTAGAAATGGCGTCCAACCTAGTGCAGGATGGAGCTGGATTTGACTGATCTGGGGAAGAAACAATAGATAATACGTGACGAGGGGGTACTGACTGATTCGACTGTACCTAGACGAGCGAACGGACGCGGTAACGATGGTGAAAGTGAGTGACAGAAATGTCCCATGACAGAGACACGAGTCGGTGCGTTTGCAATGCGGCTAACCTACCGAGCTCTGGAGCATGTACCGAAATGGGGCCGTGCAGGACTGGTGCATGTTTAGGGTGAAGTTGCTGCCGAGAATGCGCGTAAAACTTAGAACAGCTGTGTCCCTGCTAAATGAGTGGCCGAAATGACCCATGACAGAGACGTGAATCGGTACGTTTGGAGCATGTACAGAAATGGGGCTGAAAAACAACAGGTGTCTTGCTCTGAGGTGGGTATGCCCATCTCGTGTGGGCTAGGAAGCAGGGTGCAAGACCTTGTATAACCCTTGCCCCCTGTACTTGTGTATATATATATATATATACCGCCCCCCTAATATATATCTTCATTATTATTTTTCCTCTTTTTTTTTTTATCTCTTTTTTCCTTTTAACATGTTCACTAAAAAAAAAAAAAATTTGACCAAAACAACAAACAAAACAACCAAAACAACAAAAAGAAAGGAGGAGAAAATAAAATAAATAAATAAATAAAATAAATAAAATTAAAAATAAAATAAAGAATAGCTACAACCAATTAAATGTGATAAATGAATTAATGACAGCACCTTTGCAAACTCCTGCTGTACCTCAGAGCACTAGTGAACTAAGAATTTTAAGCAGTATGGTACTGAGCAGCTGGTCCCTACTTTGACATGGGCTGAAAAAGTGGGACTGCTGGTACACTGCAGGTGCGATCGTCAGCGATTGGGCAGTTCAAACATAGACAGGCTAAGGGAAGTGGGTGCGAGCCGGTGCACAGATGCAGCCTGACTAGCACCTAACACTGTGACGGAACAAATGCAGGAACAGTGAGGTGAGGGGGGGGGGGGGGGTGCGGCAGCAAGTCCCGGATGCCCGAAAGTGATGGAAGGGGCGGCCGGGAGGGCGGAAATAACGGTGCCTGGTGACACTACCGCGACACGGTAACAAGCGGCAGTGTGGGGGTCTAAGGAGAGATTTCCGCTGGACCAAGAGCAAAAATCTCCTGCATGGCATCCATATAGCATAAAAAGTAGAGCCTACCTGTGGCCGAGACGGGCATGCGAACAGCGCTGAGTCCCTGGATGAGAGTGGTCGAATCGTGCCGCGCTCGCTGACGGTCGCTTTGAAATTACGTAACGACGTGACGTTGCGTCGGAAACCATGTGGTGCGCACAGGAATACCGACGAGGCTTGTGGAGGAGTGGGCTGGCTATATAGCCGCCGGGCTCCTCCCATAAATTCAGGCCACCATGCTGGCCTTCCAACATATATATATATATATATATATTGTGAAGGACTAGCATCAAATGTAGAACTTGAAGGACACCGCCACTCGCTGGTTCTTCTTTTTAAGGGCTTTGTTTGCCCATTTTTATTAAAAGAAGTTCAAAACAAAATGAAAGGTTTCCCTCGCAGGGGTTTCAGCACTCCTATTCATCAACAAAATGTCATTCAGCCTCCTGTCTTATACATACAGCAGTGCTGCTCAGGCCTTCCACTTCAGGCTTTCATCTTTCTCCTACAGACTATTCCCTTGGCAACACCGTCCATTTAGATAGCAGCCCCTCACTGCTCTGATCCTCAGACTTGGGTCCACTGCTCTGACCCTCAGACCTGGGTCTCTGGCTTCCAGTGTGCAGACAAGCACTCTCTGGCTTCTCCAGTGCACACTTGCACTCTGTGGCTTCTCCAGTGCACACTTGCACTCTATGGCTTCCCCAGTGCACACCTGCACTCTTCGGGAGGGTGGAGCCCAGAATGCTGGTCCTGACTCTACTATCAGGCCCACACACACCTGAACAATCAGTGTGCAGTTGAGTCTCAAAACCCGGATCCAGGACTGGGGATTTCATCCCACCCGGATCTCTAAGAAATCCCCAAGCTCCAGGTCCCAAAGTGGACTTTAGTAAAACATGAGGAAATTGAAAAGCCAGTTTCCTCCAAAACAAGCAAATACCCTGGAGCCCCTCAACCTGCCTGGTTGAGAATCCTGTATTTATACACTGGTGGGGTACCACACTACCACAATATATATATATATATTGTGAGGGGGTTAGCTCGGCAGCGGGTGTGTGTGACCCCCGGGATGGGCTCCCCACACAAAAACAGGCCCAGCAAACGGAGGTTGTGGTTTTCAAAATCAAAAAGGTGCGGTTTATTTTCTATTTACAGTGACAAAACACAGCAAAGCAAAAGAAACATAAATAAAATAAATCCTGGTCAACTTGACCTCTGACTAAACATACAGGTTTCCTAACTAACAACTGGGATCAGCCTAGTGCTGTCCTAGTCCCTAAGTCCCTGGTTTTAAATGTCCAAGCAAATAGCCACACAGGCTTTGTCTCACCGCACAGGGGTTCACTCAGTCCACACAGGTCTGGTTCCAGGCATGAGCAAACACCTAATGAATCTGGGAGTTCTTATAGAGGCCTAGCTTCAGCTGGTCTCATCAACTCCCTGTCTGCACGATGCCCCACACTCTCCCTAGAGGTATGAGTCATCCATGAGCCCACTAGCCTCAGCTGGGCTTATACAACTCTCCACCTAGTTGTATAAGTCGGCGTAAAGCCTGAATCTGGGCGAAATATATCTACCCCCCTGGATGCAACCAGGTGACTTTACCTTTCCTGCTGTCACATACCCCCCCCTCTTGTTTTAACCTCGGGGTTGGAACACCAGCAATCAGGCATTCATGTACTCGAGACAAAGCATCCACATTCCCCATTTGAACGCCAGGGCGAAGCTTTACTGTGAAGTTGAATTCCTGGAGGGCCAGGAACCACCTATTCACTCTTCTATTTGTTTCCTTGTTTTGAGCCATCCACTTTAACGGAGCGTGATCCGTAACCATGTCAAAGTGCCTACCTAGCAGGTAGTACCGAAGGGAATCTAGAGCCCACTTCACCGCTAAACACTCCTTTTCAACGGTGGAGTAATTTACCTCATGGGACTTCAACTTCCTGCTGAGGTAAATGACTGGGTGCTCTTCCCCGTTCCAGACCTGGGACAATACTGCTCCTAACCCCACATCTGACGCATCACTTTGTACGACAAAGTCTTTAGAGAAGTCGGGTGAGTACAACACTGGCTGGCTACATAAGGCTTGTTTCAAGAATTGGAATGCTGCCTCAGCCTCGGGGGTCCATTTAATCATGACCGACCCTTTCCCCTTCGTCAGGTTGGTTAGGGGCACAGCCTTAGAAGCAAAGTGGGGAATGAATCGCCGATAATACCCAGCGATTCCCAGAAAGGCTCGTACCTGCTTCTTGCTGTTGGGACGTGGCCAACTCTGGATGGCCTCGACTTTGTTGAGTTGGGGTTTTATTACTCCCCTCCCAATGGTGTACCCAAGATATTTGGCCTCCTCCTGCCCAATGGTACACTTCTTGGGGTTAGCCGTAAACCCCGCTTCCCGAACAGAGTCCAGGACTGCTTGCACTTTTGGCAGATGTGAGGCCCAATCTGTGCTATGGACAATTACGTCATCCAGGTAAGCCGCAGCATACTTCCGATGGGGCCTCAGCATCTGGTCCATTTTCCGCTGGAATGTGGCCGGCGCATTCTGTAACCCGAACGGCATTCTTTTATATTGGAACGCCCCGTCTGGGGTTACAAATGCGGTTTTCTCTTTGGCCGACTTGGCCAGGGGGATTTGCCAATACCCTTTTGTGAGGTCAAGAGTCGTCATGTATCGGGCTGTTCCCAGCCGGTCGATCAACTCATCTATACGTGGCATGGGGTAGGTGTCAAATTTTGTAACTTTGTTCAACTGACGAAAATCGTTACAAAATCGCCAGCTCCCATCCGGTTTAGGCACCAACACAATGGGACTAGACCAATCACTTTGGGACTCCTCTATCACCCCTAAGTTCAGCATTTTCTGTACTTCCTCCCGTATTGCCTCCCGTCGGGCCTCTGGGATCCGATAGGGTTTTAACTTCACCCTTTCACCGGGCGGGGTAATGATGTCATGCTCTACCCCAGATGTTTGTCCCGGCAGCTCAGAGAATACCTCCTTGTTGCAAAGCACAAACTCCTTAACCTCCTGTTGTTGGGGTTGTGACAAGGTGGCTGCTATTCCAACCTCAGGAATCACGCAACCAGTTTGAGCTGGTGACCAAGTGTCTGCGACTAGGGACTCTCTATCCCTCCAGGCTTTCAACAGATTAACGTGATAGATCTGTTCGGGCTTTCGCCTTCCTGGTTGTCTGACCTTGTAATTCACTTCGCTCACTTTTTCCATTATCTCATAGGGGCCTTGCCATTTGGCAAGGAATTTACTTTCAACCGTAGGGACAAGTACCAGTATCCTATCCCCCGGGGAAAAGGTACGGGTCTTGGCTCCACGGTTGTACACTCTCTGCTGTGCTAACTGCGCTTGGGCCAAATGTTCCTTCACGATGGGCATTACCTGTGCAATTCGGTCTTGCATCAGGGCGACATGCTCAATCACACTCCTGTGGGGAGAACTCTCACTTTCCCAAGTTTCCTTGGCAATATCCAACAGCCCTCTTGGGTGTCTCCCATACAGTAACTCAAAGGGGGAGAATCCCGTAGAGGATTGGGGCACCTCCCTAATAGCAAACATCAGATAAGGAAGTAGACAGTCCCAATCCTTTCCATCTCTATCCACCACTTTCTTCAACATTTGTTTTAGGGTTTTGTTGAATCTTTCAACCAGCCCATCGGTTTGGGGGTGATACACAGATGTACGTAATTGCGTCACTTTGAACAATTTACACAGCTCCTTCATAACCCGGGACATAAAGGGTGTACCTTGGTCCGTAAGCAGTTCTTTACAAATACCCACCCGGCTAAACACAAGAGATAGCTCTTTGGCTATGGTTTTGGCCGAGGTATTTCGGAGAGGGATCGCTTCTGGATAACGGGTGGCATAGTCCATTATAACTAATATGTACTGGTGCCCCCTAGCGGACTTGATTATAGGCCCTACCAAATCCATGGCGATCCTCTCAAACGGGACCTCAATGATGGGTAGAGGGACCAGTGGGCTACGGAAATGTGGCATCGGGGCCGACCTCTGACACACAGGGCAGGAGGAACAATAATTTTCTATGTCCTTCATCACCCCCGGCCAATAGAATCTCTGTAATACCCTCTCTCGGGTTTTCTCTGTCCCCAGATGACCTCCAAGAATGTGCCCATGGGCCAACTCCAACACCAACTTCCTGTAAGGTTTGGGCACCACAAGCTGCTCAACGGTTTCTTCTGCCCTTTTTGCCACCCGATACAGTAGGTCCTTCTCTACGCTGAAGTATGGGTAAGTGCAGGTATTATCTGGGTTCACTAACTCGCCATCTATTTTCACTACGTTTTCCCGTGCCTTTATTAGGGCGGGGTCTTTCAACTGTTCTGTGGCAAAGTTTTCCCTGTGAACCTCAAGATCAGAAAACTCCACAGACGGTAGGTTTTCGTCTGAGGAGGTGGGCTCCTCTCCAGTTTCTTGAGTCTCCCCTGCCAATACTGTTAAGGGAAATTCCGGAGAGTCCTCACCACTCTCAGGGGAGTTCTGGCTATCACATTCCTGGTACATAGGGGCACCAGTGGGGGGCTCAGGATCATCCCACAGTTCCCAGAACTTCGGAAAATCCCTTCCCACAATGGCGTCATGCGGTAACTGAGATACTAAGCCCACTGGATGAGAGAGGGTACCTTTGGGGGTCTCGAAACACACTGTAGTCACTGGATACTCTCGGATGTCCCCATGCACACAAATAACAGCTACCTTGCTATTCCCAAAGACCTCTGTTTTAACTAACTCAGCCTTTATCAGGGTCACAAGGCTACCTGAATCCAGCAATACCACAACATTTCTACCATTAACACACATTTTGCATAAATGTTTCTCAGTTCCTCGAATGGCAGTGCATGCGACTGTCGCACACAGCGACTGACGTCTGCCCGTCAGAAAGTCACACTGCATGGGTTCCTCCACAACCGGGCAATTGGCTGCAATATGTCCCGCTTGCCGGCAGCGGTAGCAAACGATCCTTCTTGCCGCCTCTTGAGCCGCTGATTTCCCAGGCTGTTCTCGCCAAACTTGGGGTAGAGCTCCCACCCTCTCACTCTCTCCACCCTCACCCCTTGGAATCCTCTTATCCGCCCCTGGGGATGGTCTGGTCTTAGGGTGGAAAGTCCGAGTGTCTCTGGAAGAGGCCGTCAGGTTCTCTGTAGCCAAGTATTTCTCCACACGATCCACAAGACCATCGGCCGTCTCTGGGTCTCCATGGCTTACCCACTTTTGGATGGCAGTAGGAAGAGCTCTCAAAAACCGATCCATTACAACACGTTCCACAATCTTTGGTGCGGACAAAGTCTCTGGCTGTAGCCACTTTCTGCTCAGGTGAATGAGATCATACATTTGAGACCTGGGGGGTTTTCCAAGCTGGAAAGTCCAGTTATGCACACGCTGAGCCCGGACAGCCTGGGTGACACCCAGCCTTGCCAAAATTTCAGCTTTTAGCATCACATAGTCTTTTGCTTGGTTAGGCTCTAGGTCATAGTAAGCTTTCTGCGATTCACCAGTTAACAGAGGAGCCACCAGTCCAGCCCACTGCTCCTCAGGCCACTTTTCTCTTTCAGCGGTCCTTTCAAATGTGGTCAAAAATACCTCTGGATCATCCTCTCCAGTCATTTTTGTCAATAAATGACTCACCCCAAAGGACGCGGTATTAGTGGGACGGCTTTCCTCACTGGTCTGCGGACGTTGCTGCATTACTGCTTCCATTTGTTGTAGTCTCTGCTCTTGCTTCTGTAACAGGTCTATGAAGCGGGCCTCAGATTGCTGCTGGGCTTGTTGCTGAGCTTCCAGACTCTGTTGGTGAGCTTGCTGCTGGGCTGCAAGGCTCTGTTGATGAGCTTGCTGCTGGGCTGCAAGGCTCCTTTGCAAACCTGCATTTGTCTGCTGTTGATTGGCATTTGCTAGAGCCAGCTGTTTCAGTATCTCCTCCATGCTGGCTTAAAAAAAACTGCCACTGGTTCTCCACCAACTGTGAGGGGGTTAGCTCGGCAGCGGGTGTGTGTGACCCCCGGGATGGGCTCCCCACACAAAAACAGGCCCAGCAAACGGAGGTTGTGGTTTTCAAAATCAAAAAGGTGCGGTTTATTTTCTATTTACAGTGACAAAACACAGCAAAGCAAAAGAAACATAAATAAAATAAATCCTGGTCAACTTGACCTCTGACTAAACATACAGGTTTCCTAACTAACAACTGGGATCAGCCTAGTGCTGTCCTAGTCCCTAAGTCCCTGGTTTTAAATGTCCAAGCAAATAGCCACACAGGCTTTGTCTCACCGCACAGGGGTTCACTCTCCCTAGACAGTCCACACAGGTCTGGTTCCAGGCATGAGCAAACACCTAATGAATCTGGGAGTTCTTATAGAGGCCTAAATGAGCTGACAAGCTTCAGCTGGTCTCATCAACTCCCTGTCTGCACGACGCCCCACACTCTCCCTAGAGGTATGAGTCATCCATGAGCCCACTAGCCTCAGCTGGGCTTATACAACTCTCCACCTAGTTGTATAAGTCGGCGTAAAGCCTGAATCTGGGCGAAATATATCTACCCCCCTGGATGCAACCAGGTGACTTTACCTTCCTGCTGTCACAATATATATATATATATATATATATATATATATATATATATACATATGTAGCACTACCCCCGTAGGAGCTGCTGGTTTAAGTTTTGGGCCTGTACTCTGCCTATCAACCCCTGTAATTTGGCTCGATTCCCCCTGGCACAACTGGACAATAATAACAATAATGTGATTGTGGGCCCCTAAAGGCTAAAGAGAGCCACAATGATATCACACAACAATAAATGTAATTAAATATTGTTACCTTGTTGTGGTTTTCTTGCCACACAGCTGCAAAAGACAGAGTCCCACACAAGAAGTAGTTTAACCAAGAAGTAACATGTTTACTTGGTAAAGAAATAGAGATTACACATGTGACATTTGACTTAAACAGATCCCTGTGAGAGTCAACTGACATACATATACACAACAGTTCCAGGGTTTCACTTATAAACGAAGAAACCCAAATTTACCCAACTTAAGATCAGAACTGAAGAAGTGCACAGTGGAGGAATCTCCCACTGTAATGATATCTGCAGTGGGGTACTTCTCCAACAAGTCCAACCCAGCTCACTGAAACAGCACTTCTGACAATAAAGTAAATGCAAACAGTTGATTTACACGTGCAAGTTCAACAAGCTATCTGGCTCCCCCTGGTGGGCAGCTTTACTGATACATGTCCCGCTGTATATATATATATATATATATATATATATATGTAGCACTACCCCTGTAGGAGCTGCTGGTTTAAGTTTTGGGCCTGTACTCTGCCTATCAACCCCTGTAATTTGGCTCGATTCCTCTTGGCACAGCTGGTCGGTGAGCTGAACAGATGATTGATCCTAAAAGTCTCCAGTAATCTTTGCTAGCTTTTGTTGGTGCACTTAAGTATTTGTAATCCAACAGAAAGGGTGAAGAAAGATTAAACACTCAACATGTGTGGTGAAAATGGCAAGTGAAATGTGGATCCTTCCCAAAGCGCTAACTCACTCCTGAATGTAGTGTGCCTCCGCTTACGGCACTGCAGTTGCCAGCAAGTGTAAGTAAAAGTATGGAAGTCACCTTCCTGCAACACAGTTAGTTATGTTCATGGGCAGGTGCCCTCTCCCCACATGAGGCCTCACCTCGCTGGTATTCTCCGACTGGGCCCTTTTGGTTCTCAGCCTCTGGACGAGTCGTGGTCCCTGGTCCTCTGCTTAGCCGCTCACAAGGCGTCGGTGGGTAGGTGACACTGGATGCTCGGGAGCGTAGAGCGGTCCCTCTCCCTGGTCCGATCAGCAGGGCTGTGACAGGAATCCTCCGTCAGGCGATCCGGCCTACGTCACGTTAGGCCCAGGCTTCTCCGGCCTAATCACCCTCGCTGCAGGCCTTTTGCCTCTTGCAAGATGGCGTCCCAAGAGACGGAACACAAGCCCCACCTTGTCTTAAATAAGTTCTCCCAGCAGGCTGTGCATGGCGCCACGCACCCTAGCAGCACAGTGGCCTTGTGGGCCTTGTAGTCTATTTCTCACCCATAGCAATAGAGTCTCTGTCTCTCCGCACCACAAGGTCCGTCATGCATTGTTCTTATCATAGCTAAACCAACAAATTGCAGAAATATGATACAAATGGACAATGATAGCACACAAATCAACACATTATTATAATAAATACATATATATGTCGAGCCTCTGTAGCTTCCGCATGTATTTGCAAATGTGTGCAAACTAAACCCCTTGTTTTAACGTGAAATGTTAGACAGGACAATTCCATTTGTTGCAGGCTGGCTGGTACAGTATATTGAGCTTGTAATTATTCTTTGTTGTTTGACTTGCGTCAGCCTTCCATGTGCTCCTTGCTCTTAAGATCAGTTATCGATTGGGGCAGTTGCTGTTTGTTTGTACAGCCACTGTATAACCCTGATTTCAACCATCATGCTTCAGTTTTTTGCCAGTGTCCCGGAGATGTCTTTTCCTTAGGACTGTTTATAAAATATTTAATCTTTTTTTGCCAGCCTTTTTATTGCTTTTTTTTTTCCTCAGAGACTTTAATTAAGACTTCAAAAGTGTTTCTTGAACTAGTCTTTACATACTAGCTATCCAGATATGCATATCCTCAACAATAGCTTTGGAGCCAATATCCAAACCCTGCTGGACTGGAAGATTGCTGGGCTAGCATGGGATGTGACCGTCAGGCACTGGGCTCTGTATTGTAGCACTTTCCAGTCTTTTGTGTACTGTGTTAGTTAGCACAGAGCACTATTCAGGTCCAGAGCCAAGGTAAAGTTTTTGATGTGGTCCAGTCTCTGTGGACTCATGTAGCAAAGCAGGTCAGGCTGAAGATTTTGGGAGCTTCTTCACAATTGGTAAGGTTGGGTATCATTTCACAATTCCTGCCACTGCATTCTTACAAGGGAACAAGAGTGCTGACATAATTTTCTAGGTGGAGTGTTGACTTTGTCAGCTATTGCTGCCTGTAACCCTCCTCAGCACCAGCTGCTTGGGTTTGTGAGTATGCAAGACCTTGATTCACATTGGGTCTGGTTGTTTTTCACTACACAGTGCAACATGTCTTTTCAAAGACACGCAGAGAAAAGCCTGCCAATGGTTGACCTCAACCCATACTCATTTATTGTTTTATGGGCAATTCTTGGGTATCCCCAGGATGCAGAGATTGTATTTATTTTTCCTAATCAGAGTCTTCTATAACTCTGCTAGATGAGGCTAGAACGTTCCCTGTGTCCACAAGGCCCCTTATGTCAACTTCAGATTTTTTTTCAATTGTGCATAAGTATTGGAGCAATCTGTTCACAACAGGTTCTATAAGTGCACTCTAGTATTATTAATTAGACATGTGCATTGCCAAAAAATGTGTTCATTTTCGTTTTAGTTTCATTGTTTTTTTCGGAAATTCTAAAATTCGGAAATTCAAAAAATGTGTAAATTCGCAAATTCGAAAATTCTGAATTTGGAAATTCGAAAATTCTGAATTTGGAAATTCGAAAATTTGGAATTCAAATATTCGGAAATTCGAAAATCCGGAAATTTGAAAATTCGGAATTCGAAATATCGTAGATTCGGAAATTTGAAAATCCTAAAAAAATTGAAAATAAGAAGGGAAAATCCAAAAATTAGAAAGAACGAAATTCCAAAAATTCTAAATAATAACTAACTAATAATAACCAACTATTAAATTATAGGTATTGGAATTTCCTTTCATATTTGGTTGCTAGTGAATGTAACTAATACAAATTTATCTGAAGTTACGAATTATCCGAAATAAAGAATGCTGCATCTAAACAAATGGAACTAAACTAAATAATGATAAATAATAATACGTTTTTATTATTATTAATTAGTTACGTTCCATTCGTTTAGATATGGCATTAGTTATTACGGATAATTCGTAACTGCGGATAAATTCGTATTCGTTACGTTTACTAACAGCCAAATTTGAAAGGAAATTCCAATACCTATAATGTAATAGTTAGTAATAGTTAAGTTATTATTAGTTAGTTATTATTTCAG
The DNA here is from genome assembly GCA_029206835.1 of Rana muscosa. NCBI lineage: Eukaryota > Metazoa > Chordata > Amphibia > Anura > Ranidae > Rana > Rana muscosa. Next base: position 1,184,924,243 of record CM055116.1, on the reverse strand, counting down.
GTTTTCGAGTTTTGGGGCTTTTGAATTTTCTGATTTTTGTTCTTATTTTTGGATTTCCGAATTTCCGAGTTTCTGGATTTTTCGAATTTCGAATTTCCGAATCTCTGAATTTTCAAATTTTTCAAAATTCGGAAATTTGGATATTTCCAAATTTACTAATTTGTCTAAATTTGTTAAAAAACTCATTTGGAACTTAACAAATTGCACATGTCTATTATCAATGACAGAGTTTAATACTGATCCTACTGGGTCTCCATCTAAAAGTGTGTTTCAGGACCTTGTTACCATCTCTGATTCACATTCAAAGTCTTCACAGTCTACTCCTGTAGACTGTATTTTAGTAAATGCCATAAGATTTGCAGTTGTTTCTAACTGGAGTGATGCAGTACATTCTACCCTACATTTACTGTTCTAGGCCTAGGGTCTTTTAGAATTCTTAACATTCCTGTGTCCTTCAATGGCAGATTAAGAAAATAAGATTTTTGTACTTACAATATTTTTCTTAAAGTCTATTGAGAGCTTCTCTGTTGTTGACTCATATGCTGCTTGCTCATATAACCAATGGTTGGAGATGGGTTTATATGAGGGCTGACCTATTGTTTTTCTTCTTCCAGCATCCCAACTTTGTGTAGTCAGCAGTAAAACCCCGCTATTTAAGAATTCCTAACATTCTCGTGTTTCCCAATGGACTTCAAGAAATAGAATTTACAGTTAGTACACAAATCCAATTTTTGATTTTAGCATGCATATGGCAAGTCCATAGTGCCAGAAACGTTTGAAGACCAGCAGCTGTTTCACTGCCACGTCTTACTGTCTCTGGTTCCACTGTGTAGCTAGGCTTCGTTTTTCTGTGTTTTCAACTCACTTGTAATAGATTTAAATTTTATAGTGTGGATCACTGCCAGCAGACTTAACCTACTTTGAATTTCTTAGAATGAAATATAGGCTGTGCACCCAAACACATGCATATTTGTAGCGCTGCAATTGGGTAAAAATAAAGGAAAAACATAAAAAAATAAAACAAATACAAATAAGCCATCTAAGGTTTGGCAAGCCACAATATATTACATGTTTGTTTTTGGGTGTAGATATGGTTTTCTGCTGATCACAGATGTGACCGTTTATGTTGGCACCACCTCAGGGTGAGAACGGCATTTGGACAATATGTTTAAACACATCTTCTCTCCCTGCAAGTTTATTTGGCAGTGGTGGGCCTTTAACGGCCATGGATATAAGACTATTACCCATCCTGTAGTAATAATAACTTTCCAAGAATTTAATATTTTACTTTGAATGTATTTTTATTTGAAAGTTTCCATGGGTACAATATTCTGAAGTGAGCCAATGTCGAGAAGAAGAGTGGAATATCAATGCATGCCAATGATGCTTGTCTATCAAACTATTGAAGGCCATGTGCACAGCAATAGGGATGAGCTGAACACCCCCCGGTTCGGTTCTCACCAGAATCTGCGAACAGACTGAAAGTTCACGCAAACTATCGAACCCCGTTAAAGTCTATGGGACTCGAATGTTCGAAATCAAAAGTGCTAATTTTAAAGGCTAATATGCAAGTTATTGTCCTAAAAAGGGTTTTTGGGGCCCAGGTCCTGCCCCAGGGGACATGTATCAATGCAAAAAAAAGTTTTAAAAACGTCAGTTTTTTTCAAAAGCAGTGATTTTAATGATGCTTAACCACTTAACGACCGCTCACTGTATATATACGTCGGCAAAATGTCACGTACAGGCACAATCACGTACCTGTACGTGACTGCCTTCGTATGGGTGGGGGGTCCGACCCCCTCCGGTACAGTGAGCGGTCGGTATCGCTTCGGGAGCGATCCGTGATGAGGGGGCGGCCATTGGTTTCTGGCCACCCCCTCGCGATCTCTCCCGGCTAATGGGATGCTTCCTCTGCCTGTTTAATGTAAACACAGGCAGAGGAAGTGATGTCATCTCTCCATGCGGCGCTCACACATACCGGAGCGCCGTGGAGAGAAGACATCAGGTTAGTGCACAAACAGTACACTGACACCAGGACACATAGGCACACGATTGCCCCCCCCCCCTGTCATCCCCCAGATCACCCCCCAGATCACACCCAAGCCCCGTCACAGGGTCACTGATTGCAGTGATCATTTATTTACTGATCACTGCAAACAGTGACATTTGTAACTGTATAAGTGTCAGGGCAGTTAGTGTTAGGTCCCTTTAGGTCCAGGGTAGCCCCCTACCCCCCCTATAAAGGTTTAACCCCTTGATCGCCCCCAGGTAACCCTTTCACCCCCTAGCACCAGTGTCAATAAGAAATCGTTTTTCTGATCGCTGTATTAGTGTCGGTGATGCCGCTAGGTAGTCAGTTATTTTTTTAGGTTCGCCGCCAGGTTTTTATAGCGTCAGGTACCCCCATATATTACCTAATAAAGGTTTAACCCCTTGATCGCCCCCCAGGTAACGCTTTCACCCCTTTTGCCAGTGTCACTAAGCGATCGTTTTTCTGAACGCTGTATTGGTTATGCTGGTGCCGTTAGGTAGTCAGTTATTTTTTTAGGTTCGCCGCCAAGTTTTTATAGCGTCAGGTACCCCCATATATTACATAATAAAGGTTTAACCCCTTGATCGCCCCCCAGGTAACCCTTTCACCCCCTTTTGGCAGTGTCACTAAGCGATCGTTTTTCTGATCGCTGTATTGGTTATGCTGGTGCCACTAGGTAGTCTGTTATTTTTTTAGGTTCGCCGCCAGGTATTTATAGCGTCAGGTGCCCCCATATATTATCTAATACATGTTTTAACCCCCTGATTGCCCCTAGCGTTAACCCTTTCACCAGTGATCACCGTATAAGTGTCACTGGTGACAATGGTTAGCCAGTTAGTTATTTTGTTATTTAGGTTCCCCATCAGGTTTTTATATAGTGTCAGGTACCCCATATATTACCTAATAAAGGTTTTAACCCCCTGATTGCCCCTAGTTAACCCTTTCACCAGTGATCACTGTATAAATGTTATGGGTGACGCTGGTTAGTTAGTTTGCTTTTTATAGTGTCAGGGCACCCGTCGTATATAACCCAATAAAGGTTTAACCCCCTGATCGCCCGGCGGGTGATATCAGTTAGGTTTTAGCATCAGAGAGGGTCTGCGTCGCCCCAGGCAGCGTCAGGTTAGTGCTATTCGTGAAGCATACACCTCCCTTAGTGGTATAGTATCTGAACAGATCAATATCTGATCTGATCAGATCTGTACTAGCATCCCCAGCAGTTTAGGGTTCCCAAAAACGCAGTGTTAGCGGGATCAGCCCAGATACCTGCTAGCACCTGCGTTTTGCCCCTCCGTCCAGCCCAGGTCACCCAAGTGCAGTATCGATCGATCACTGTCAATTACAAAACACAACACACATAACTGCAGCGTTCGCAGAGACAGGCCTGATCCCTGCGACTCCAGTGCTGTAGGAGGTGATTTCACCACCACAGTTAAAAAAAAGAGCATATATGCTGAAGCATGGGGGCAGCAGGGGCGGAGGAGAAATTTTGCTCCTAATGCCGCGTACATACGGTCGAAATTCCGATGGAGGCTTGCCCGTGGAAAAGTCAGACCGTGTGTATGCGGCATAACTTTTGCGGGAGGATGGCCAAATGCTTCGGCATATATAAATGGTGCATGTATGCCCATCATTAGAAGTGGGTGAATGAAGGGAGGTATTCTAATGGTGGGCATACTCACAGATCAATCTCTTTTTTTCGTTCAACCAAGAGGCTGCATGAAAAAAAAGATTACAATACATGTCCAACAAAGACCAGCAACGTACTGGTATGTTTCTGGACTTTGAATGGTTATACCAGAATGATGCCTGCGGGTTTAGGTATCATCTTGGTATCATTCTTTTCAGCCAGCGGCCGGCTTTTATGTAAAAGCAATCCTAGCGGCTAATTAGCCTCTGGACTGCTTTTACAAGCAGTGGGAGGGAATGTCCCCCCCCGAATATAAAAAGCGCCATTGGGAAATTGGGAAAGCATTTTATCACACCGATCTTGGTGTGGTCAGATGCTTTGAGGGCAGAGGAAAGATCTAGGGTCTAATAGACCCCAGTTTTTTCAAAAAAAGAGTACCTGTCACTACCTATTGCTATCATAGGGGATATTTACATTCCCTGAGATAACAATAAAAATGATAAAAAACAAAAAATATGGAAGGAACAGTTTAAAAATAAAATAAAAAAGTAAAATTAATAATAGTAATAAAAAAGCACCCCTGTCCCGCCCTGCTCTTGCGCAAAGGCGAACGCAAGCGTTGGTCTGGCTTTATATGTAAACAGCAATTGCATCATGCATGTGAGGTATCACCGCGAAGGTCAGATCGAGGGCAGTTATTTTAGCAGTAGACCTCCTCTGTAAATCGAATGTGGTAACCTGTAAAGGCTTTTAAAGGCTTTTAAAAATGTATGTAGTTTGTCGCCACTGCGCGTTTGTGTGAAATTTTAAAGCATGTCGTGTTTGGTATCCATTTACTTGGCCTAAGATCATCTTTTTTATTTCATCAAACATTTGGGCAATATAGTGTGTTTTAGTGCATTAAAATAAAAAAAGTGTATTTTTTCCCCACAAAATGCGCTTGAAAAATCGCTGCGCAAATACTGTGTGGAAAAAAAATGCAACACCCACCATTTTAATCTGTAGGGCCTTTGCTTTAAAAAAATATATAATGTTTGGGGGTTCAAAGTCATTTTCTTGCAAAAAAAATATATGTTTTCATGTAATTAAAAAGGGTCAGAAAGGGCTTTGTCTTCAAGTGGTTAGAAGAGTGGATGTAAGCTTCCTAATGTTGTGTATAAAATGCCAGGATAGTTCAAAACCCCCCCAAATGACCCCATTTTGGAAAGTAGACACCCAAACTATTTGCTGAGAGGCATGTCGAGTCCATGGAATATTTTATATGTTGACACAAGTTGCGGAAAAAAATATTATTTATTTATTTATTTTTTTGCACAAAGTTGTCACTAAATGATATATTGCTCAAACATGCCATGGGCATCTGTGGAATTACACCCCAAAATACATTCTGTTGCTTCTCCTGAGTACGGGGATACCACATGTGTGAGACTTTTTGGGAGCCTAGCCGCTAACAGGACCCCAAAAACCAAGCACCGCCTTCAGGCTTTCTAAGGGTGTACATTTTTGATTTCACTCCTCACTGCCTGTCCCAGTTTCGGAGGCCATGGAATGCTCACAAAAGTTTTGAAAATTTAAAAAAGAAAAAAAAAAAATATTTTATTTTTTCATTTCCAAAAACAAATGAGAGCTGTAAAATACTCACCATGCCTCTCAGTAAATAGCTTGGAGTGTCTACTTTCCAAAATGGGCTAATTTGAGGGGGGGGGGGTTGTGCTATTTTGCCATTTTATGGCCTTCGAAACTGTGATAGGTAGTGAAGAGTGAAATCAAAAATTTGCACCCTTAGAAATCCTGAAGGCGGTGCTTGGTTTTCGGGATTCTCGTACGCGGCTAGGCTCCTAAAAAGTCCCACACATGTGGTATCCCCGTACTCAGGAGAAGCAGCAAAATGTATTTTGGGGTGAAATTCCACCTATAACCATGGCATGTGTGAGCAATACATCATTTAGTGACAACTTTTTGTAATTTTTATTTTATTTTATTTTTTTGTCATTATTTAATCACTTGGGACAAAAAATTTTTTTTTAAATGGGCTCAACATACCTCTCTGCAATTTCCTTGGGGTGTCTACTTTCCAAAATGGGGTCATTTGGGGGAGTTTTGTGCTATTTTGGCATTTTATGGCCTTCGAAACTGTGATAGGCAGTGAGGAGTGAAATCAAAAATTTGCGCCCTTAGAAATCCTGAAGGCGGTGCTTGGTTTTCGGGGTCCCGTACGCGGCTAGGCTCCTAAAAAGTCCCACATATGTGGTATCCCCATACTCAGGAGAAGCAGCAAAATGTATTTTGGGGTGCAATTCCACATATAACCATGGCATGTGTGGGCAATATATCATTTAGTGACAACTTTTTGTAATTTTTTTTTTTGTCATTATTCAATCACTTGGGACAAAAAAAAAAATTCAATGGGTTCAACAATTTCAATGGGCTCAGCAATTTCCTTGGGGTGTCTACTTTCCAAAATTGGGTCATTTGGGGGGGTTTTGTACTGCCCTGCCATTTTAACACCTCAAGAAATTAGATAGGCAGTCATAAATTAAAAGCTGTGTAAATTCCAGAAAATGTACCCTAGCTTGTAGACGCTATAACTTTTGCACAAACCAATAAATGTACGCTTATTGACTTTTTTTTTTACTAAAGACATGTGGCTGAATAAATTTTGGCCTAAATGTATGACTAAAATTGAGTTTATTCAATTTTTCTTATAACAAAAAGTAGAAAATATAATTTTTTTTCAAAATTTTCGGTCTTTTTCCATTTATAAAATTAGGTGTATTCCTGCGCTACTATGGAGAGGGCTAGCTAGTGATATAAAACTGCTGCAAGAACCAGGGGGGTCAGATCATACCCACAGAAATTAAGTGTATAAAGAGGGGGGTGGTGCTGCGCTGTTTAGTGAAATAAATTAAGTGAAATTCTTCTAAAACTTTGTGTAAGATAATAAAACAAATGCAAATAAACAATTATTGCAAAACGCACATAAAATAGCAAGATCTTCCAAGATGTGAAAATCGCACAATAAATAATCTTCAAGTGGTGACCATAAAATACTATCTTCTAAAATAGTAAACAATGTGCAACAGGTCTAAACACTGTGTCAAGAAATCAAGATTGTGCAAATCGCAAAATAAATAATGAACTGTGACAGTAAATCATAGACAATGAAATCAAAAATGTGAAATGCAAAGCATACATGCAACACCACCCCCCTCTTTATACACTTTTTCCATTTATATTGCAAAAAAAAAAAATCGCAGAAGCAATCAAATACCATTAAAAGAAAGCTCTATTTGTGGGAAGAAAAGGACGCATATTTCGTTTGGGTACAACATTGCATGTCCGCACAATTTCCAGTTAAAGCAGTGCAGTGGCAAATTGTAGAATCACCTGTGGTCTTTATGCTGCATATTGGTCCGGGGCTTAAGTGGTTAAAGTGAAAAAAAAAAAAGTGAAATATTCCTTTAAATATCGTACCTGGGGGATGTCTATAGTATGCCTGTGAAGTGGCACTAGTTTCCCGTGTTTAGAACTGTCCCTGCACAAAATGAAATTTCTAAAGGAAAAAAAGTAATTTAAAACTGCTTGCGGCTTTAATGTAATGTGTGGTCCCGGCAATATGGATGAAAATCATTGAGAAAATTGGCATGGGTACCCCCCAGCCCATTTGGGTCTTGTATGGATATTAAGGGGAACCCCGAACCCAAATTTAAAAAAGGAAAGGCGTGGGGCCCTCAGGCCCTATATACTCTGTACAGCAGTATACAGGCGGTGAAAACAAGACAGGGACTGTAGGTTTGTTCTTAAATATAATCTGTTTGTAATTTAGAACTGGTACATTTTTAAAGTGTAGCTCCAGCCAAAAAAATCTATTTTTAAGCTTTTTGGAAAACATAGGGAAGGGTTATCACCCCTGTAACATTTGTTTTGCTGTCTGTTCACCTGTTCAGAAGATTTCACCTCACTTTCTGTCCCAATGACAATTGGTTTTTGAAAATTTGGTTTTTTTAGTGAAACAAGCATTGGTGATAAAGTATAAGTGGAGAGGAGACACGTTTTTCCCATAATAACTCTTACAGGAGAGAATTTCCCTTCCTAGGAGTAGATTTCCACTCACTTCCTGTTGTCTCCGTTTGCAAGTAGGAGTCGTTTGTAAGTTGGATGTTTGAAAGTAGGAGCCTGCCCTATATACTCTGCAGAAATTTGGGCCTTAGGTGTTGGTGATGCCACTACACTGTAAGGCCTCACAGTTACTCTTGGTGGGCGCAGGAACGGGCCCTGCTGTGAAATATTAGATCAAGAATTGTAATTAAATGCCCCTGTTGAACAGGGGCAGAAAAATTGGGCCTTAGGCACAGGTGCTGGTGCCACAAACCTGCCACCCCTCATAGAAACTCTAGTTGGAGCGCATGAATGAGCCCTGCTGCAAATTATTGCATCAAAAATTGTAATTACACGCCCTTGTTAAACAGGGGCAGAAAAATTGGGCCTTAGGCACTGGTGCCACAACACTTCAACCCCTCACAGAAACTCTAGTTGGAGCGCAAGAATGAGCCCTGCTGCAAATTATTGCATCAAAAATTGTAATTACACGCCCCTGTTAAACAGGGGAAGAAAAATTGGGCCTTAGGCACTGGTGCCACAACACTGCAACCCCTCACATATACTATAGTTGGAGCGCAGGAATGAGTCCTGCTGCAAAGTATTGCATCAAAAATTGTAATTACATGCCCCTCTTGAGGGGATCTCCCATTAAAAAAAAAAAAAATTGGTTACATCAGCATCAGGTGCTTGATAGCTGGTGATCCAAGACTGATTCACTAAAAATACTGCAGGTCCCTGCCTGTGGTATGAGTATGAGAACACCAGCAATTGTATTCAGGTAGCTTTAGGTGCACACTGTGCAAAATACACAGTACACTAACTGAAAATACTGCAGCTCCCTGCCTGTGGTATTAGTATGATAACACCAGCAATTGTATTCAGGTAGCTTTAGATGCACACTGTGCAAAGGACCCAGTACACTAACTGAAAATACTTGCAGCTCCCTGCCTGTGGTATTAATATGAGAACACCAGCAATTGTATTCAGGTAGCTTTAGGTGCACACTGTGCAAAGGACACAGTACACTAACTGAAAATACAGCAGCTACCACAATCACCAGCCTGCCTATCAGTATATTATGAAGAGAATAACAGGAACGGATCTAGCTAAACTGAATACAGTTTATATATATATACGGTATATATATATATATATATACGGTATATATATATATATATATATATATAGCGGACCCCTACCTAGGGGGGTCACTGTGCTTAAATTTAGGGGTGACCTGAGCGGTAGTTGGCTCAGGTCTTCTAATTGTTTGGACTCTGCCTGGCTGCTGTGTCACCTGGCGTGCAGTTCCCCTTTAGGCGTATAGGTGGTGCTGTCACTTATACCCGGGGTTGAACCACAGGTGATGGAGTGGCACTGGCTATTGGATGTCCTCTTTTGGCTACCGTACGGTGGGCGGTTCCGGACTGCTGTGCATGCCGGGAGAGGGTATATAAGGGGCAGATGCTATTGTTCAGTAAGTAGTACCCGGGGACCTGTACCCGGAGGAGTGTGCCCCTCTAACGGGGGTGTGCGCCCAACTTTGACTAAGGAGTCTCAGGTACCTTCGGCCCGAGGCTGCGGAGTTCCAGGTAGGCCCAGTACCTTCAACTGGGTCTATAACCAGAAAGGAAACCCAGGGAGCCCAGGTGAGGGTGACCACTCTGACTGAGAGGAAACCAGGGAAGGATCGGTCCCATAGAGGAGACGAGTAATACAAGATTGCTGCATCGAGAGAGGCCTGGTGACCTGTCGGAGGGAAGGATTCCTTTCTTCACAGACTGCCCTTGCGGAGTGTCGTTACTTAAGGAGGGATCTCCTTGACTTTGTCCTTGGAGGGGACTAAGTTACTGTTCGAGCTTCATGTCGGCTGCTAGTGCTATTGAGTGACTATCCGGGTGAGCTGTACCCACTCGGGACCGAGTGGCGACGAAGCTAAGAGTGTGCCTGAATCCATCCTATTCTGCTAACCCATTTCCTCTCTTCAACTTTCTGGTTACTGAAGCAAAAAGAGAAAATAAACTCTTGTTGGAGTTGAAGTGTTGTGTGGACATTGACCTTCTTTGGGAAAGGTAAAGACTTGCCTCTATAGTCTAGAGGGGAGAACCGGTGAAAGGAAGCAACTCGCTGCAGGACCCAAATACATAACACCACCCGACCTCTAACCCAGAGGACGCGGGCATGTGGCATGGTGTGTCTGACTCCCCCCCTAAAAGGAAGGTAAGAGGGGGAAAAAGATCTGTGTGCTACACGTGGGGGCTCGAGTCTGCAGCTGTTTCTGGGAGCTGGGCTTTACTTTTCCCGCATGTCTCTTTGGAGGTCGGCCATTTTCGAAAAAATTGGACTGCGCCACAAGTGAGAGAAAGGGAAGTACAGGCCTGGCGGTATTTCCAGCTGCGTAGTTCGTGGGCATGTCTCAAAGTCTGGAAAAGCCTGCAAGTTGCGTGCAGCAAGGAAAAGAGGGGAGGAGCCCCCGCCGAGTGTGTGTTCCACGTGGTGCCGTTGGCGCCAAAGGGACAGTGCTGATTGAACGAGGCAACATGTCTACTGCTCCATGGATGTCTGTTTCACCGGGATCTTGTGTTCCTTTGCCCGGCTCAACCATGGACGTTGCCCCTGTTGTGGCCTCCCTGACGGAATCAGAAATTTGGCTGAAGCCCCGAGGTCATTTTGCCCTCTATACGTGCAGAGATGCAGAGGCCTTGGGCATGATCTGTTTGAAGTGACGGGGACAGCTCGTACAGCTTCGCCATTTCGGGAGATGTACCCGCTGTGGGGAGTTCCTCTTTGAGGTAGAACAGCCAACGGAGGTGCCGAAAGTCTACTGTGTGAACTGTCTATCAGGTGCTGTTGCTCCTGAGGAAGAAATATATGCTCCCACAGCCATGCCCACGCGCACTACGGCGGAGATAGTGGATGTACAAACTGAAGTTCCGGCCATTAAGGTTGAGGCAGAAAACCCAGCGGATGCTGCTTCTGTTGCAACGGGATCCTCCTTTCCGCCTGCTAAAAGGAAGGTGGGATACGTAAAGGCTTCCCGCGGCCGCGGTCAAGGCCCACCCCAGCACCTGCCTGAACCGGATCGTCCAGTCGGAGGGATCTCCAAGCGATCCACGGAGAGGGAAGGTAAGGAGGCTGGGGACACTTCAGTAAAGATTTTGCCGGGGAAAGGAAAAAAACTCAGTGTTCGCTCCATTGGGAATGCTTGGGTACCTGACCCGCGGGTACTTGTGAAGACCAGTGACTCTGTGTCTACGAGAGTTTACCTGCCAGCAGAGGAGTGTGACACCTCGGACATAGACTCTTCCTCTGACATTGGTGATGACTTTGAAATAGATGAAATGTTTGTTAGGAAGGGATGGGACAGAATTCCGGTGAGCTCTCCCTGTAGTGTTAAGGAGGGATCACCCATGGACTCTGGGGAAACTACACCCCGAGTGGAAGCCGCTGTTCTTGCTGGAGAAGTTGTTCCTGTGCCCGCTTTGCATACTCCGGTGTCTTCCGCGCCTGCTGTTCCAGAGACCCGTTTCCCCATTGAGGCCGCCTATGCCACAGTCAGAGCCCATGTGCCCCCGGAGATCTCCGGATGCAGTTGTTCTGCCAGGATCTGGAGATCGGGCGACTGTGCCGCCTTTGGCCCTACTGCAACGGCTCTTGCATCGGAAGGTTGCTACGGATTATGGTTGGGAGTATCCGTACGTTCCAAAGAACTTGTTGTTCGAGATTGAAGCCTCCCGGGAAGGTACAGTGACTTTGTTTGGGACCACTTGGAGGTAAAGAGAGGCCATAGATACTTTAAATGTTCAGCCGTGATGACCGAGAGATATAAAGGATGCCGGAAAGATTGGACTCTCGGTCGGCACATATATGCAGATCGGGTCGTGATCTGTAGCAAAGACAGAGACGATGTGATCTATTCAATATAAACTTTGGATAAGGACTGGAAGTCTCTTGTTCTCCCTGACCCCCGTTTTTACCTCTGAGGGTATATAAGGGGCAGACGCCATTGTTCAGTAAGTAGTACCCGGGGACCTGTACCCGGAGGAGTGTGCCCCTCTAAGGGGGGGTGCGCCCAACTTTGACTAGGGAGTCTCTGGTACCTTTGGCCCGAGGCTGCGGAGTTACAGGTAGGCCCAGTACCTTCAACTGGGTCTACAACCAGAAAGGAAACCCAGGGAGCCCAGGTGAGGGTGACCGCTCTGACTGAGAGGAAACCAGGGGAGGATCGGTCCCATAGAGGAGTAATACAAGATTGCTGTCTCGGGAGAGGCCTGGTGACCTGTCGAAGGGAAGGATTCCTTTCTTCGCAGACTGCCCATGCGGAGTGTCGTTACTTAAGGAGGGATCTCCTTGACTTTGTCCTTGGAGGGGACTAAGTTACTGTTCGAGCTTCATGCCGGCTGCTAGTGCTATTGAGTGACTATCCGGGTGAGCTTTACCCACTCAAGACCGAGTGACGACTAAGCCAAGAGTGTGCCTGAATCCATCCTATTCTGCTAACCCCTTTCCTCTCTTCAACTTTCTAAGTTACTGAAGCAAAAAGAGAAAATAAACTCTTGCTGGAGTTGAAGTGTTGTGTGGACATTGACCTTCTTTGGGAAAGGTAAAGACTTGCCTCTATAGTCTAGAGGGGAGAACCAGCGAAAGGAAACAACTCGCTGCGGGACCCAGATACATAACACCGCCCGACCTCTAACCCTGAGGATGCGGGCATGTGGCATGGTGTATCTGACCCCCTCCTAAAAGGAAGGTAAGAGGGGGAAAAAGATCTGTGTGCTACATATACAACACCTAGGATGCATATTTATCCTCTACACACTGTAACTGCAGCTAACTGACTCGCCTGCATGCTCTATCTAACTTAAATGAAATGACACTATCTCTCTCTCTCTGTCTTTCTTTCACCGCCGCAACACACTACACAAGGCCGCCGAAATTCGTCGAACGGCCGATGTTCGAGTCGAACATGAGTTTGACTCGAACTCGAAGCTCATCCCTACACACTAATATAGGAGTTGAATATTCTATATATACTGAATATTCCTATTTTATATATTGAATAGAAGATAGATTAAAAGTCACTGTGGTTTATTTATTAAAGCTGGAGAGTCCAAAATCAGGCTCACTTCTGCAAATAAACCAACCAGCTTCCAGGTTTTATTGCCAAAGCTTAATTGAACAAGCTGAGGTTAGAAGCTGATTGGCTGCCATGCCCAGATGCACTAGATTCAGAGTTCTCCAGTTTTAGTAAGTCTAACCCACTGTTTCATTTTTACATTTATATGCTTTAGACCGGCCTTTCTCAACCAGGGTTTTATGGCAATCTCGGATTTTTCCAATAGCTCACTGAGAAATGAGCAATTACTGTCTATCAGATGAGTACTTCTTTTTTTTCTGTTCTTTGTTATGCTATTGGGTGCCAGGGATTTAAAATTGCAAATAGATACATGAGGGGTTGCATTCATGTGTGTAGTCTACTTTCTCCAATACGGGTGGCACTGTAGTTGGGAAGGAAGTCTAAAGAAAATGGTTCATCTATGGTTTCATGGATCACTGGGGAAGATATCCAATTGGATGCTGCCACCCATGGGGCTCTTGGAGCCATCTTGGGTAGGGCAGAGTCTATTTAAGGCCCTGGCTCCCAGGTTTGGTGCACATTTTGTGAGTGTGTAGAGTAGGGAAAGGTGCCTCACCTGTGAGGGACAGTACTAGTGGCAGAGAAAGGTTCCTGACAAGAAAAGAAAGCATAGTGATTTGCAACTTCCCTGGACATCTTCCCACTTGGGCATGAGACCGCCAGGCCCCAATCTGCCCCTCCTAACAGGCACTGTCAGTTTGGCTGAAAACTGCTCTCTACACACTGTTGGTAAGTGTTCCTAGTCAAGTTGCTTTCCCACTGGGTTTATTGTGAACTGTACTTTCTTCGCCCTTGGAATGTGTGTGATATTACTACCGCACCACACTGCACCCCACCTACATTCACATACTGCAATTTCAAAACCACTCAAAGCAGTTGGCTGGAGGACCTGTCTCATTGATACCACCCAATCTGGCTGTTTTTGAATGTTACTTTGATTCTATGGCTCAAGTGACAACAAACAGGTTGCACTAACTAGAGTGGACTAATTATAACAGGATGATTTTAATTATGTTTTGTTTTTCTTATTGGGTTGCTGTAGAAACATTGATCCAATACACTTTCCTGTTTTTTGTGGTCCCTAACTGTTTCTTCATTGCCCACAGACAATATCTTCTATTGTCCCAAATCCCAAATTGGATTACAGCTACATCACTTAAGGATTGTCCACGTATGCACAAAGAGCAAAGACATATCACGCAACTGGTAGACAAAGGGCACAACTGAGTCTATGCCAGCTGATCCTGTATTTTACCTCCAATTGTCAGAAACTTCTCTGCAGTACAATAGAGCTTTCACAGCTCACAATGAAACATTAGAGTATCCATTTGTGGCATAATGAAGGACACATGCCTTAGGCACAGTAGGCTTGCATCCAGGGCCAACAACTTCAGCACGTATCCTTGTTTTCACCTTCTTCATTAATTAAATAATCCAATCATTAAATCATCACCCTGTCATCCATTCTGTTTACTGTACATATGGCTGTAATCAATTAAAATTTGGTCCTTCAATAAAGTTACAAGTCTATATGAATACATTATTGATGCATATAATATGCAGCAACAGGGCCAATCTTCAAAAGGCTCTACCTTTTATAATTTAAAAGCAGTTCTTGAGCTCCGGTCTTGTGTTTTTGCCTGAGATAATGTCATCATGGGTGGATAGATAGAAGGAAGCATTTACACAACTACTGTGGTGATCGGACCGCAAAATTATAACTTTGTAGCCCACAAGGTGAGAGTCTGCAACAGGGGTGGCTCTGTATCAGGCATTTAGAAACGCCACTTGCACAGGCACCATGATTTACATGAACAAACAAAAATGACGGTGCAAGGAGTGGATACAGAAATACCAAATGTAAAAGGTAAGAGATGATGCAGTAATATATTACTGTAGTAAACCTTATAAGAGAGGGAAAAATACAAATAATAAATAATAAACACAAGTAATTATGGGTAATGAAGTCCCAATAATATAAGTCCATATAATAATAATGGTACTGGAGCTGGTTGAGAATGTATTATATTACATAGGCACTGTTGGCAGCATCTTTAAGAGTGAAGTAGGCTCTGTGGATGAGAAATAAAAAGAAAAAGTGTGCCTACTAAGTGCAGTATGTAAAACTCAGTTTTAATGGTACATTAAAAATCAGCCAAATGGCTACTCACAAGATGGTGGTTAAAAACATTGCATGAAAGTAATGATTTGCAGGGGATATCTCCTTGGTGTGCGGAGGTCCCGTGGCGCGGTGTAGCTCTGGTAGTCGGTCCTGGTATTGTTGATCCGGAGGGAGCAGATGTAGGTGTCCGGCAGTCAGGAAATCACTGCGCCGCAGCGTGCGGGTCAAGCCGAAGCGCAAACAGCTACGGCGTCAGGAAGTGACGTCAGAGCGGGCTCAGATGGATGACGTGTTTCAATGCTTCCGCATTTAATTCAGATCTAATTGGTGGGGGAAGCTGCCAGTCTTATATGTATTCCCTGGAGCAGTACGGCGAATGAGGTTTTTGAGATTTTTTTAAAAGAAGGAGAAATACATGGATGCTATGATCGACTGACCACATTGAGAATAATAAGTTATAAAAAACATAAAAGAAACAATATATAAACATATATCGGCATCATAGAGGGAAACAATATAAGGAATGTGTAAACGCAAGATTATTATGTAAGGAACTCTGCCATATGTATCTATAAGAGGAAGGGGATACACATCAGCAGAAGTAATATTGTATGTTAATGCACACCCAATTTACTCACAACATTAAGTACATGATATGCGTAAGATAAACCGCAAAGTTATTTATATTTTTATAGTATGCAACGCTATTATAATATGCATGTAACAATATGTACATGCATATCTATATGATTTTAAATGGGCAAAAAATATATATATGTAGATAGTGGAACATGCCTATACATAGGATGCTTAATATAAGCACACCTGTGCATATCACTTAGCATAAGATGGGAATACTAATAAAGATGAATAATGCACATGTAAGGGGTGCTTAATGTAAGCACACACATACAGTGCATATATGAAAAGAAGAACTATAATGAGTAAGATAAGATTACATGATAATGGTTCATGCGCATGCATGGGGTGCTCAATAAGCACACACATGTGCAGCACATGACCAAATATAATACCATGGAATGGAAAAGGAAGAAAAAGAAAGAGGAAAGAAGGGGAAAGAGGAAAGAAAAAAGGGAAAAAGAAAAAAGAAAGAAGGAAAGGGAAAGTAGGAGGGTTTTTTTTGGGAGGAGAGGGAAACAACTAGATTGGAAAAGGGGGCAAAAAGCAGAGATTGGGTAGTCGATGCGTGACGCACGTCATTACATAACTGTATGAACCTTAATTTCCTCATTGAGTCCAAAAGGCGTGAGAGTATTTAAAATATATATCCAGTATGTTTCCTGCTTGCATAAACGTTGGAATCTTTCTGCAGGTGTATACTTGTCTGGTATGGATTCTAGAATCCATACCTGGAGAGCAGAAATATCCTTGGGATGGTGGATATTGAAATGTCTGGATACACTATATTGGGGACTACTTTCTTTGACTGCTCGTCGATGTTCGCCAAATCTGACTCTTAATGCTTGAATGGTTCTGCCCACGTATAATAAACCGCATGGACAGGATATACAGTAAATGACATACATAGTAGAACAGTTATAGAACAAAGTGAGGGTGTATGTTTTGCTATTGGATATGAAGCTTTTTTTACCATGATGAACATGGGTACAGGTAAGGCACAAGGCCTTATTGCATCTAAACATACCTACCAGAGGTATTAGGGTCAGTTGTTTGAGTGTGGTAGATTTAACTACTGTTTTAGTTTTGCTAGGTGCAATTCTACTTTTTACATTGGGAGCTCTACGGTATGCAAATTTTGGCAGTATGGGAAGTGATTGAGTTAGGTGAGGGTC
The DNA here is from genome assembly GCA_029206835.1 of Rana muscosa. Lineage (NCBI taxonomy): Eukaryota > Metazoa > Chordata > Amphibia > Anura > Ranidae > Rana > Rana muscosa. Next base: position 1,184,907,410 of record CM055116.1, on the reverse strand, counting down.
TTGTTTTAAAATAGACCAATGTTTGTGGAAAATACTTTCCATTTTCTTGTGACTGTGGTGGTACTGTGTAATAAATCTGGTAGCTGGCATGGAGATCTGTTTTTGCTTGTCTATCATGTTGTCTGTATGGTACGTTAGACATGCATTGTCTATAAGATCAGATGGATAAACTTTATCAATGAATTTGGTTTTTAAGGGTATACTCTGTGTTTCGTAGTCCTCTAATCTAGTGCAGTTTCGCCTAAGGCGATGGAATTGACTTTTTGGGATATTCTGGATCCATTTTGGATGGTGACAACTAGTATAATGCAAAAAAGAATTGCCTGCTGTAGGTTTTGTATAGTTTTTGAATGTTATGTCTTTGTTAATGTGAAATAATTCAAAATCTAGGAAACATATAGATGTGGGTTTGGATACTGAGGTAAAGGAGAGACCAAAGGAATTGGCATTGCAATAAGAGACAAATTCTTGAATGAGATGGAAAGGATCGTCCCAGATGATTAAAATATCATCTATATATCGTCTATAGAAGGCCAGGTGCATTGCAAATGGGTTATCAGCCCAAATGCACCTGGCCTCCCAGGACCCCATAGTTAAATTGGCGTAACTGGCTGAGAAATTGGCTCCCATAGCAGTGCCCTGCTTCTGCCGATAGTATGTGCCATCAAAAAGGAAGTAGTTGTGTTCTAAACAAAAATGAGTAGCCATTTGGCTGATTTTTAATGTACCATTAAAACTGAGTTTTACATACTGCACTTAGTAGGCGCACTTTTTCTTTTTATACCATGATTTACATGATTTTGTCATCTCTGAACCAGCATCTTAATTCAGGAAGTAGATGCTGACCCTGGATGATACCTAAACAAAGATGGCTCTGTCTATATGGAGAGAAAAGCAGATGAAGGCATTGTCAGGGGGAGTACTGTCAGGGCCGGACTGGGAATAATAACCAGCCCTGGAAATAAATTCATACCAGCCCCATAGCATTATTATACCAGCCAAATATCATAACGTCATTATTTTCTTGTACATAAAAGGGAAAACCATGTATTTTAAAAAGCACATTTAAAGGGTGTATTATATATATATATAGATAAGAGAGACACGGAATTTACAAACAGCACAAATTTTATCATTTACTGGCACAGACACATTTGCAAAAAAAAGTTGCCTAAAATGGCAGTTTTCAGTGCAAATATAAATTTAACCACTTAACGACCGTCCACTGTACTTATACGTCGGCAGAATGGCACGGACAGGCACAATCACGTACCTGTACGTGCCTGCCTTCGTATGGGTGTGGGGTCCAACAAGGAACAGCAACGTACTGGTATGTTGCTGGACTTTGAATGGTTATACCAGATTGATGCCTGCGGGTTTAGGTATCATCTTGGTATCATTCTTTTCAGCCAGCGGCCGGCTTTCATGTAAAAGCAATCCTAGTGGCTAATTAGCCTCTGGACGCTTTTACAAGCAGTGGAAGGGAATGTCCCCCCCCCCCCGGATATAAAAAGCGCCATTGGGAAATTGGGAAAGCATTTTATCACACCGATCTTGGTGTGGTCAGATGCTTTGAGGTCAGAGGAAAGATCTAGGGTCTAATAGACCCCAGTTTTTTTTTTAAAAAGAGTACCTGTCACTACCTATTGCTATCATAGGGGATATTTACATTCCCTGAGATAACAATAAAAATGATAAAAAAAAAAAAATATATGGAAGGAACAGTTTAAAAATAAAATAAAAAACCAAAATTAATAATAAAAAAAAAAAAGAAGCATCCCTGTCCTGCCCTGCTCTTGCGCAATGGCGAACGCAAGCGTCGGTCTGGCGTCATATGTAAACAGCAATTGCACCATGCATGTGAGGTATCACCGCGAAGGTCAGATCGAGGGCAGTCATTTTAGCAGTAGACCTCCTCTGTAAATCTAACGTGGTAGCCTGTAAAGGCTTTTAAAGGCTTTTTAAAATGTATGTAGTTTGTCGCCAATGCGCGTTTGTGCGAAATTTTAAAGCATGTCGTGTTTGGTATCTATGTACTCGGCCTAAGATCATCTTTTTTATTTAATCAAACATTTGGGCAATATAGTGTGTTTTAGTGCATTAAAATTAAAAAAAGTGTATCCCCAAAAAATGCATTTGAAAAATCGCTGCGCAAATACTGTGTGGAAAAAAAATGCAACACCCACCATTTTAATCTATAGGGCCTTTGCTTTAAAACAATATATAATGTTTGGGGGTTCAACATAATTTTCTTGCAAAAAAAAAATATGTTTTCATGTAAACAAAAAGTGTCAGAAAGGGCTTTGTCTTCAAGTGGTTAGAAGAGTGGATGTAAGCTTCCTAATGTTGTGTATAAAATGCCAGGACAGTTCAAAACCCCCCCAAATGACCCCATTTTGGAAAGTAGACACCCCAAGCTATTTGCTGAGAGGTATGGTGAGTATTTTGCAGATCTCGCTTTTTGTCACAAAGTTTTGAAAATTGAAAAAAAAAAAAAAAAAAGATTTTCTTTCTTCATTTTCAAAAACAAATGAGAGCTGTAAAATACTCACCATGCCTCTCAGCAAATAGCCTGGGGTGTCTACTTTCCAAAATGGGGTCATTTGGGGGGGTTTTGTGCTATTTTGGCATTTTATGGCCTTCGAAACTGTGATAGGTAGTGAGGAGTGAAATCAAAAATTTGTGCCCTTAGAAATCCTGAAGGCGGTGCTTGGTTTTCGGGGTCCCGTATGCGGCTAGGCTCCTAAAAAGTCCCACACATGTGGTATCCCCGTACTCAGGAGAAGCAGCAAAATGTATTTTGGGGTGCAATGTCACATATAACCATGGCATGTGTGAGCAATATATCATTTAGTGACAACTTTTTGTATTTTATATATTTTTTTGTCATTATTCAATCACTTGGGACAAAAAAAAATATTTAATGGGCTCAACATGCCTCTCAGCAATTTCCTTGGGGTGTCTACTTTCTAAAATGGGTTCATTTAGGGGGGTTTTGTGCTATTTTGGCATTTTATGGCCTTCGAAACTGTGATAGGTAGTGAGGAGTGAAATCAAAAATTTGCGCCCTTAGAAATCCTGAAGGCTGTGCTTGGTTTTCGGGGGCCCGTACGCGGCTAGGCTCCCAAAAAGTCCCTCACATGTGGTATCCCCGTACTCAGGAGAAGCAGCAAAATGTATTTTGGGGTGCAATTCCACATATAACCATGGCATGTGTGAGCAATATATAATTTAGTCACAACTTTTTGTATTTTTTTTTTTTTGTCATTATTCAATCACTTGAGACAAAAAAAAAAAAAAATTCAATGGGCTCAACATGCCTCTCAGCCATTTCCTTGGGATGTCTACTTTCCAAAATGGGGTCATTTGGGGGGGGGGTTTGTACTGCCCTGCCATTTTAGCACCTCAAGAAATGAGATAGGCAGTCATAAATTAAAAGCTGTGTAAATTCCAGAAAATGTACCCTAGTTTGTAGACACTATAACTTTTGCGCAAACCAATAAATATACGCTTATTGACATTTTTTTTTACTAAAGACATGTGGCTGAATACATTTTGGCCTACATGTATGACTAAAATTGAGTTTATTCGATTTTTCTTATAACAAAAACTAGAAAATATCATTTTTTTTCAAAATTTTCTGTCTTTTTCCCTTTATATCGCAAAAAATAAAAATCGCAGAGGCAATCAAATACCATTAAAAGAAAGCTCTATTTGTGGGAAGAAAAGGACGCAAATTTCGTTTGGGTACAACATTGCATGGCCGCACAATTTCCAGTTAAAGCAGCGCAGTGCCAAATTCTGAAAACACCTCTGGTCCTTTAGCTACAAAATGGTCCGGGGCTTAAGTGGTTAAGCTATAAACATGTAGCTAAAGCTATTAGCAATGTGTTTAAGTTAAACAAAAGTCAAAAACCATATTTCTCCATTTACATCAGTGGTTCTCAACCTTCTAGAGCCGTAAGCCCTTGATAAAATTTCCCAAGTTGTGGAGACCCCTAACAATAAAATTATTTTCGTAGCGTGTGTTGTCGGCACCCAAGGCTAGACAAGTAATTTGCGCCCCTAACCCACGGACATTTAGCGCTCCCCGAGTCCCTTCCACTCGTATGGTAATAAAACCCCTTATGGTACATTTTAGAATGTACCACACTCTCTTTGTTCTCCTTTCTTTCCCTTTTTATGTCTCTATCCTAATTTTTTTATTTTTTTTCCCCATCCCTCTCTCTAGCCGTCTTTCTTGTTCTTTTTCCTATTCTCTCTCCCTTTTTCTTTATTCCTCCCACTCTTTTAGGTATTCTCTATTTTTATTCCTTCTCTTACTCCTTGGTGGGGAGGTGGGGTGAATGGGATAAGTGGCAGTGCTGGGGGGAGTTCTGATCAGCCAACTTAGATGCTCTTCATCAAGGTCATCTGCTGATCTGAGAACTGTAGTGGGGGCTTTTAATGGCAACTATAATCACTACTACTGTGTATCCGGCTTCACTGCATCTCCGACTTTGTGGTGTCTCGTAGCAGTGACACCTATGCCGAAAACAAGAGATAGGGTCTCCTCCAGCCCCTCCCACGTCACATTCCTCACCAGTCAGTGGGTGAGTGGGCGGCCGTGGGCTCCAGGAACAGCCCTGCTGGGCAGCTGCAAAAAGGCTGGGAGAGTGGTGCGGGCTTCAGGAACAGTCCAGGATTTGGTGACCCCTGGCAAATCATCACTCGACCCCCAGGTTGAGAACCACTGATTTACATGAAGGTCAGATTAATATAACCCAGCTAGCACAGAGTTCCCCCATATATCAGAGTCTGCAGGATTCCCCTTTACAGTGCAAGAGAACTCTGACATAAAGGGGAACATTGCAGATCATGATCTAAGTGGGAAGGCCCCTTTCACACTGGGGCGGTGGGTGCGTCGGCGATAAAGCGGCGCTAATTTTACTGTCAATTTTGCGGAGCTATATGGCCGCTAGCGGGGCGCTTTTAATCCCCGCTAACGGCCGAAAAACGGTTAAAACCCCCAGCTAAGCCAAATACGCTTTTCCGGAGGCATAGCCACGGTGCCCATTCATATCAAAAGGCTGGAGCGGTGGAGGAGCGGTATACACACACCGCTCCTCCACCGCTCCAAAGTTGCGGCTAGCAGGACATTTTTTAGCGTCCTGCCAGCGCACCGCCCCAGTGTACTGGAGTGTGTGGAGCGGCTCTTTCAGGGCGCTTTGCAGGCGCTATTTTTAGCGTTATAGTGCCTGCAAAGCGCCTCAGTGTGAAAGGGGTCGAACTCTGATATAAAGGGGGCACTGGTGACCAGAGATCCCACTTATATCAGAGTCCACTGCATTCCCCTTTACTTCATTCCCCTTTACATCAGAGTGCCCCCTTGCACTGAAGGGTGGAATCCTGCAGACTATGATGTAAAGGGGAACTTTGGGAATGTAGGGAGGACTCTGGTGACCAGAGACCACCTTCCGCAAAAAGAAAACACTAAGGTAAAAGGGGGGTTTACTGATATAAGGGGGAAACCTTTATCAGTGCCCCCTTACATTATTGTATTGACTCCCCCCTCAGACTGGCCTGGCGGCACTGTCACTGACCTCCTCTCAGGTGCAGGGTGCAGGGCTCAGTCACTTGGCTCCAGCTTGGTGGCTCTGGTTTTATCCCATAGTTTCCTCTCCACAGTCCATACATGTCTGACTTCTCCCATTACCTCCATCCTGGCGGCACTCCCTCTCTTGACTCCTCTCCAGACGTGATATAAGACAAGAGATGGTCAGAGGCTGCGGATAGTACAGGAGAGGCCAGAGGCTGCAGATGGTACAAGGAAGATAAGAGGCTGCGGATGGTACAGGGGAGGTTTAGAGGCTGCGGATGGTACAGGGGAGGTTTAGAGGCTGCGGATGGTACAGGGGAGGTTTAGAGGCTGCGGATGGTACAGGGGAGGTCAGAGGCTGCGGATGGTACAGGGGAGGTCAGAGGCTGCGGATGGTACAGGGGAGGTCAGAGGCTGCGGATGTATCCTGGCGGCACTCCCTCTCTTGACTCCTCTCCAGAAGTGATATAAGACAAGAAATGGTCAGAGGCTGCGGATGGTACAGGAGAGGCCAGAGGCTGCGGATGGTACAGGGGAGATAAGAGGCTGCGGATGGTACAGGGGAGGTTTAGAGGCTGCGGATGGTACAGGGGAGGTCAGAGGCTGCGGATAGTACAGGGGAGGTCAGAGGCTGTGGATGGTACAGGGGAGGTCAGAGGCTGCGGATGGTACAGGGGAGGTCAGAGGCTGCGGAAGGTACAGGGGAGGTCAGAGGCTGCGGAAGGTACAGGGGAGGTCAGAGGCTGCGGAACGTACAGGGGAGGTCAGAGGCTGCGGATTGTACAGGGGAGGTCAGAGGCTGCGGATGGTATAGGGGAGGTCAGAGGCTGCGTATGGTACAGGGGAGGTCAGAGGCTGCGGATGGTACAGGGGAGGTCAGAGGCTGCGGATGGTACAGGGGAGGTCAGAGGCTGCGGATGGTACAGGGGAGGTCAGAGGCTGCGGATGGTACAGGGGAGGTCAGAGGCTGCGGATGGTACAGGGGAGGTCAGAGACTGCGGATGGTACAGGGGAGGTCAGAGGCTGCTGATGGTACAGGGGAGGTCAGAGGCTGCGGATGGTACAGGGGAGGTCAGAGGCTGCGGATAGTACAGGGGAGGTCAGAGGCTGCGGATGGTACAGGAGAGGTCAGAGGCTGCGAATGGTACAGGAGAGGTCAGAGGCTGCAGATGGTACAGGAGAAGTCAGAGGCTGCGGATGGTACAGGGGAGGTCAGAGGCTGCGGATGGTACAGGAGAGGTCAGAGGCTGCGGATGGTACAGGAGAGGTCAGAGGCTGCGGATGGTACAGGAGAGGTCAGAGGCTGTGGATGGTACAGGGGGGGTCAGAGGCTGCGGATGGTACAGGGGGGGCCAGAGGCTGCAGAGGGGGGGACAGGAGGTCAGAGGCTGCGGAGGGGCGGACAGGAGGTCAGAGGCTGCGGAGAGGGGGACAGGAGGTCAGAGGCTGCGGAGGGGGGGACAGGAGGTCAGAGGCTGCGGAGGGGGGGACAGGAGGTCAGAGACTGCAGATGGGGGGGAACAGGAGGTCAGAGGCTGCGGAGGGGGGGGCAGGAGGTCAGAGGCTGCGGACAGGAGGTCAGAGGCTGCGGAGGGGGGGACAGGAGGTCAGAGGCTGTGGAGGGGGGGACAGGAGGTCAGAGGCTGTGGAGGGGGGGACAGGAGGTCAGAGGCTGCGGAGGGGGGACAGGAGGTCAGAGGCTGCTGGGGGAACAGGAGGTCAGAGGCTGCAAGGGACAGGAGGTCAGAGGCTGCGGGGGACAGGAGGTCAGAGGCTGCGGGGGACAGGAGGTCAGAGGCTGCGGGGGGACAGGAGGTCAGAGGCTGCTGGGGGAACAGGAGGTCAGAGGCTGCAGGGGGAACAGGAGATCAGAGGCTGCGGGGGGGGCAGGCATTCAGAGGCTGCGGGGGGCACGTAGGAAGAGGCAGACGAGACAGACCTTACTGAGCGGTGGCGCGCTACGGCTTAACTTTTAAAAATGGCGCCGCTCTGCGCCATCGTGTCACTGCGCATGCGCCCGCCTTTCCGAAACTTGCCGAGCATGGACGGGCTTTCCCGAGCACGGCTAGTTTCGGAACTGCGCTGGCACATGCGCAGTTGCATATCGGCCCGGCCCGCAGCCATTTTTTTCTGGCGCCGCTGCCCTCACACAGCGGCCCCAGAAGCAGCCAGGCAGCCGGCCCACCGGGAGTTTTCCCGGTCTCCCGGTGGGCCAGTCCGGCCCTGAGTACTGTTATATCCTTCATAGGTAATAAATACTTGTAATACATATGCTATAACTGTGTATTACATAGGCAGGTTCTGCTTACTGCTATGTAGTACTGTCCGAAAGCCAGTTAAAAGCACTATTGAATTTATGTTCCATTTTCAATGTTTTGACTTAGAGATAAGAGTTAAGGTGAGCAGCCGTTTTCCAGGGACAGCCCTCAATTTAAGTAGGGCTGTCCCCCCCAAAAAATGGCCCAAATTTCGACCCCAGTTAAAAGAATGTGTCCCCGGTTTCCAGCTTTAATAATGATGTCCCTGGCCTGGGTGGCTGCAGGGTAATTCATTTTACCAACATTTCTGAAACTGGCCTGGAGAGGGGGGTGCTTTGGATTCTGCTGTTATCTCCACCCCTGCTCTGTCTCTGTCCCACCCCCAATATTATTGGACATGGCCAGTAGAGCGTCTCCAGATTTCATTTAAAAAATCTGGTCACCTTACTGTAGGTGGCAGATTGCAGTGGACGAGCAGCTGGCAGAAAAATCCAGTGTAAAAAATGTTTTTTTTGGGGCATAATTACATGCATGTATAGAAGCATATGCACATAAACTCATTATATTTGCTAGAATATTCATTTATTCTAGGCACTATAATGTGTTTACAAGAATATGTGTGCATCTATACTTGTTTTTATGTGGAAGTCACGTGTTTGTGACGTAACACGTAGGGTGCAGGTGGATGACTTCATTGCACAAACAAGGAAGTGATCGGGCACAGGAGAGCGAATGGTGTCGACCATTGTTATTACCTGAGGGAGACATACAGATGCTGTAAACCGCTGTGCACCGCAATAGTGCACAAAACTTTTAATAAATTATATTTGTTTTTACGGAAAGCAATATGATGGTAATTTGTGTTTTGTTTTGAGCTTAAACCCCCCCCCCCCCGATTTGGTTTATAGAAGGAAGGTGGAAACTACTGCTACTACCCCTTAAAAATGCTGCTATTAACATTGATAACACAGAGGTCGTATACCAGAGGTGGGGGCACATATTGAATCAAGGGTGTAAACATAGTGCAACACAGGAAGTGATTTGCAGTGCAGCACAGTGGTTATTTGTGGAGAGCACAGTTGGATAACTTTATATATATATATATATATTCAATCAATAAATACATGTTTTGTGGTGGTAATTGTAAAATTTTATTTCAACATTGTAAAATATTTTTGAAAAAGCAAAGGAGAGGTGAAGAGATTTATGAAGGTTCATGTGAAAGATTATTATTCCTCTCTCACCACCACTGTTTGGGCCTCAAGCCTAGGCCTTTGGTCTGGTCCCTCAGACTATCTCTTAGCACCACTGTGCTCACATGGAACTCTGCACCTTTTTCTCAGTTCTCTGGACTCTCTATCTTGTATTTCCCTGCTGCTCTGGCCAACACCCTAGGCCCTGGGCAGTTGACCTCATGCCTCCTAGGTAGAGCCCTGAAATACTGCCAGGCCCTTGATTATAAAGGCTATACACACCTACATGCTGAGCTTGCTGACCTCTGGTAATACCGGGACACAGGGTTAAAGAAAAACTCTTTGAAATCCTGAACTCTAGAAATCAGTTTTGGAATTAAAAGACTTTACATACGGTAGATATGTGACTAAATGTTGCACTTTGATTGTGTGGCGCTGCAGGTGAGCTCCTCTCTGAAGGCAAACTTGGGGTATTTTTTTTTAACGTCCTAAATGAGACTCTAAAATATGAATCCAAATACCACAATGTGCATGGACACAATGGTTAAAATAAAGCTGCATTTAAAGGCATTAAAGAAAAAAAAAAAAGATGCCCCTAAAAGCAGTATTTTTTGTCCATGTGCACGAGGCCTTGATCTTCAAGGAGATTATATTATTGATACACTTATTTAATTCTAGAAAAACATTATGAGACTTCATATTGTAAAATGGTAGTAAAAAATGCAATTTACAATATTTAATCATAGAGAAAGGAGCCAAAAACATTTCCTTAACCACTTAAGCCCCGGACCATTCGGTAGCTAAAGGACCAGAGGTGAATTCAGAATTTTGCACTGCGCTGCTTTAACTGTAAATTGTGCGGACATGCAATGTTGTACTGAAACTAAATGTGCGTCCTTTTCTTCCCACAAATAGAGCTTTCTTTTAATGGTATTTGATTGCCTCTGCGATTTTTATTTTTTGCGATATAAACGGAAAAAGACTTTTTGTTATAAGAAAAATCGAATAAACTCAATTGTAGTCATACATTTAGGCCAAAATGTATTCAGCCACATGTCTTTAGTAAAAAAAATGTCAATAAGCGTATATTTATTGGTTTGCGCAAAAGTTATAGCGTCTACAAACTAGGGTACATTTTCTGGAATTTACACAGCTTTTAATTTATGACTGCCTACCTCATTTCTTGAGGTGCTAAAATGGCAGGGCAGTACAAAACCCCCCAAATGACCCCATTTTGGAAAGTAGACACCCCAGGGAAATTGCTGAGAGGCATGTTGAGCCCAGTGAATTATTTTTTTTTGTCCCAAGTGATTGAATAATGACAAAAAAAAAAAATTACAAAAAAGTTGTCACTAAATGATATATTGCTCACACATGCCATGGTTATATGTGGAATTGCACCCCAAAATACATTCTGCTGCTTCTCCTGAGTACGGGGATACCACATGTGTGGGACTTTTTAGGAGCCTAGCCACGTACGGGACCCCGGAAACCAAGCACCGCCTTAAGGATTTCTAAGGGCGCAAATTTTTGATTTCACTCCTCACTACCTATCACAGTTTCGAAGGCCATAAAATGCCAAAATAGCACAAAGCCCCCCTAAATGACCCCATTTTGGAAAGTAGACACCCCAAGCTATTTACTAAGAGGCATGATTAGTCCATGGAATATTTTATATTTTGCCACAAGTTGCGGGAATATGACAAACTTTATTTTTTTTGCACAAAGTTGTCACTAAATGATATATTGCTCACACATGCCATGGGCATATGTGAAATTACACCCCAAAATACATTCTGCTGCTTCTCCTGAGTATGGGGATACCACATGTGTGGGACTTTTTGTGAGCCTAGTCGCATACGGGACCCCAAAAACCAAGCACCGCCTTCAAGGTTTCTAAGGGCATAAATTTTTGATTTCACTCCTCACTACCTATCACTACCTATCACAGTTTTGAAGGCCATAAAATGCCAAGATGGCACAAAACCCCCCCAAATGACCCCATTTTGGAAAGTAGACACCCCAAGCTATTTGCTGAGAGGCATGTTGAGCCCATTGAATATTTTTTTTTTGTCCCAAATGATTGAATAATGACAAAAAGAAAAAAAAAAGAAAAAATGTACAAAAAGTTGTCACTAAATGATATATTGCTCACACATGCCATGGTTATATGTGGAATTGCACCCGACAATACATTCTGCTGCTTCTCCTGAGTACGGGGATACCACATGTGTGGGACTTTTTGGGAGCCTAGCCGGGTACGGGGCCCCAAAAACCAAGCACCGCCTTCAGGCTTTCTAAGGGCGTAAATTTTTGATTTCACTCCTCACTACCTATCACAGTTTCGAAGGCCATAAAATGCCAAAATAGCACAAAATCCCCCCAAATGACCCCATTTTGGAAAGTAGACACCCCAAGCTATTTACTGAGAGGCATGTTCAGTCCATGGAATATTTTATATTTTGCCACAAGTTGCGGGAATATGACAAACTTTGTTTTTTTTTGCACAAAGTTGTCACTAAATGATATATTGCTCACACATGCCATGGTTATATGTGGAATTGCACCCCAAAATACATTCTGCTGCTTCTCCTGAGTACGGGGATACCACATGTGTGGGACTTTTTGGGAGCCTAGCCGCGTACGGGACCCCAAAAACCAAGCACCGCCTTCAAGGTTTCTAAGGGCATAAATTTTTGATTTCACTCCTCACTACCTATCACAGTTTTGAAGGCCATAAAATGCCAAGATAGCACAAAACCCCCCAAAATGACCCCATTTTGGAAAGTAGACACCCCAAGGAAATTGCTGAGAGGCATGTTGAGCCCATTGAATTTTTTTTTTTGTCCCAAGTGATTGAATAATGACAAAAAGAAAAAAAAATGTACAAAAAGTTGTCACTAAATGATATATTGCTCAAACATGCCATGGTTATATGCGGAATTGCACCCCAAAATACATTTGGTTGCTTCTCCTGAGTACGGAGATACAACATGTGTGGGACTTTTTGAGAGCCTAGCCGCGTACGGGCCCCCGAAAACCAAGCACCGCCTTCAGGATTTCTAAGGGCACAAATTTTTGATTTCACTCCTCACTACCTATCACAGTTTTGAAGGCCATAAAATGCCAAGATAGCCCAAAACCCCCACAAATGACCCCATTTTGGAAAGTAGACACCCCAAGCTATTTGCCGAGAGGCATGGTGAGTATTTTACAGCTCTCATTTGTTTTTGAAAATGAAGAAAGTCATATTGTTTTTTTTTTCTTTTTTCAATTTTTAAAACTTTGTGACAAAAAGCGAGATCTGCAAAATACTCAACATACCTCTCAGCAAATAGCTTGGGGTGTCTACTTTCCAAAATGGGGTCATTTGGGGGGGTTTTGTGCCATCTGGGCATTCCATGGCCTCCGAAACTGTGATAGGCAGTGAGGAGTAAAATCAAATATTTACACCCATAGAAATCCCGAAGGCGGTGCTTGGTTTTCGGGGTCCTGTACGCGGCTAGGCTCCCAAAATGTCTCACACATGTGGTATCCCCGTACTCAGGAGAAGCAACAGAATGTATTTTGGGGTGCAATTCCACAAATAACCATGGCATGTTTGAGCAATATATAATTTAGTGACAACTTTTTGTAAATTTTTTATTTTTTTTATTTTTGTCATTATTCAATCACTTGGGACAAAAAAAAAATAGTCAATGGGCTCAACATGCCTCTCAGCAAATAGCTTGAGGTGTCTACTTTCCAAAATGGGGTCATTTGGGGGGGGTTTTGAACTGTCCTGGCATTTTATGCACAACATTAGGAAGCTTATGTCACACATCATCCACTCTTCTAACCACTTGAAGACAAAGCCCTTTCTGACACTTTTTGTTTACATGAAAACATTTTTTTTTTTGCAAGAAAATTATGTTGAACCCCCAAACATTATATATATTTTTAAAGCAAAGGCCCTACAGATTAAAATAGTGGGTGTTTTTTCCACACAGTATTTGCGCAGCGATTTTTAAAATGCATTTTTTGGGGGAAAAACACACTTTTTTATTTTTAATGCACTAAAAAACACTATATTGCCCAAATGTTTGATGAAATAAAAAAGATGATCTTAGGCCGAGTACATGGATACCAAACACGACATGCTTTAAAATTGCGCACAAACGCGCAGCGGCGAGAAACTACATTCATTTTTAAAAGCATTTAAAAGCCTTTACAGGTTACCACGTTGGATTTACAGAGGAGGTCTACTGCTAAAATTACTGCCCTCGATCTGACCTTTGCGGTGATACCTCACATGCATGATGCAATTGCTATTTACATATGACGCTAGACCTACGCTTGCGTTCGCCTTTGCGCAAGAGCAGGGGGGGGGGACAGCGGGTCATTTTTTTTTATTATTATTTATTTTGCTTTTTTATTTTATTTTTAAATTGTTCCTTCCATATTTTTTTTTATCATTTTTATTTTTATCTCAGGGAATGTAAATATCCCCTATGATAGCAATAAGTAGTGACAGGTACTCTTTTTTTGAAAAAAAATGGGGGGTTAGACCCTAGATCTTTCCTCTGCCCTCAAAGCATCTGACCACACCAAGATCGGTGTGATAAAATGCTTTCCCAATTTCCCAATGGCGCTGTTTATATCCGGGGGGGGGGGGGCATTCCCTCCCACTGCTTGTAAAAGCAGTCCAGAGGCTAATTAGCCACTAGGATTGCTTTTACATGAAAGCCGGCCACTGGCTGAAAAGAATAATATCCGCAGGCATCAATCTGGTATAACCATTCAAAGTCCAGCAACATACCAGTACGTTGCTGGTCCTTGTTGGACATGTATTGTAATCTTTTTTTTCATGCAGCCTGTTGGCTGAACGAAAAAAAGAGATTGATCGGTGGGTATGCCCACCATTAGAATACCTCCCTTCATCCACCCACTTCTAATGATGGGCATATATGCCGAAGCATGGGGGCATCCTCCCGCAAAAAAGTTATGCCACGTACACACGGTCGGACTTTTCCACGGGCAAGCCTTCGTCGGAATTTCGACCGTATGTACGCGGCATAAAAGGTTATGCCGCGTACACACGGTCGAACTTTTCCGCGGGCAAGCCTCCGTCGGAATTTCGACCGTAAATACGCGGCATTAGGAGCAAAATCGCTCCTCCGCCCCTGCTGCCCCCATGCTTTGGCATATATGCTCTTTTTTTAACTGTGGTGGTGAAATCACCTCCTACAGCGTTGGAGTCACGGCTTTATGTATCGTGGGAGCAAACGCTGTTGCTGTCAAGATAAATAAATCCGCGATGCAACTGAATGGCGTACCTGCTAAGCAAATGATGGTTAACATTAAAACAAAGTAACATTACAGTACAACAGTAAGACCTTACCATACCATACCTGCAAAGCAAATACCAAAACAAAACCTAGTAAAAAATAAAAATAAATTTTAACGCAACCTGTGCCTAAAATATATATATGCCGAAGCATGGGGGCATCCTCCCGCAAAAAAGTTATGCCGCGTACACACGGTCAAACTTTTCCATGGGCAAGCCTCCGTCAGAATTTCGACCGTATATACGCGGCATTAGGAGCAAAATCGCTCCTCCGCCCCTGCTGCCCCCATGCTTCGGCATATATGCTCTTTTTTTTTAACTGTGGTGGTGAAATCACCTCCTACGGCACTGGAGTCACGGCTTTATGTATCGTGGGAGCAAACGCTGTTGCTGTCAAGATAAATAATTCCGCGCTGCAGTTGAATGGCGCACCTGAAAACAAAAAATTACATACCTGAAAAGCAAGCATGATAAAACATTGCAGAATGGAATACAGTAAAAAAGAGCAGAACAATAGAGAGAAAATAGAGAGAGAGAGAGAGAGAGAGAACAATAAAACTACAACTATTTTTGGTTTTTTTATTTTATATTTTTTTTGTGTTTTTGTTTTTTACGTTTTTTTTTTCTTTTTTACACTTTTTTTTTAAACTTTAACAACTGTAATGGTTCGGGTCTCTCACAATGTAATGGCATCTTGGGAGACCCTGTGTAAGTGTGTCCTAGTCTGTGAAATGCTGTACCCTACGCTAAAACTTCACTTTTGAGTGGTAGCGTTCAAAACATTCACCAAGGCAAAGACCAGGTTTGTCAGGACAGAGTGGACAATAATAACGGGTGTCACGCCTAAATCCGCGCTTGCTACAGACACAACATCTTTTTTGGGGGGTTCGTTGGGTAGGGGTACTCGGGAGGAGATGCGTATAATGCCTCTCATGCAGCCGGCTTACTGCATTTGGTAGGGGATGGTGAGGTGCAGAACCGCCTGGATACAGGAGTTCTGCGACTATCTCATTCTGGAATTTTAGAAGAGATAAAGTCCCGCCTGAAGCTCTGTATAGCACATGAGCGTTCAGCAAAGCCAATTGAAATAAGGATAGAGAAACTTTTTTGTACCAGCGTCTCGCCTTACGGTCAATTAGATACGGCGCCATCAACTGGTCGTTGAGATCCACCCCTCCCATATTTTTGTTATATTCGTGGACACAGAGGGGTTTCTCCACAACACCAGTCGCCGTACGAATTTGGACTGTCGTGTCTGCATGAAGGGAGGTAAGAAGGAAAACATTCTTATTGTCCCTCCACTTCATAGTGAGCAAGTTATTACACTTTACGCAGGCTCTCTCCCCCAGCCTAAGACGGGCATCTACAAGCCGCTGGGGAAAGCCCCGGCGATTAGGTCGCACGGTGCCACATGCTCCAATCTGATGATCAAACAAGTGACTAAACAGTGGCACGCTCGTGTAATAATTGTCCACATACAAGTGGTACCCCTTTCCGAATAAGGGTGACACCAAGTTCCACACTATCTTGACAGCGCTCCCTATGTAATCCGGGCAGTTGACCGGCTCAACCTGACTATCTTTTCCCTCATAAACCATAAAGCTCCATACATAGCCTGTTGCCCTGTCACAGCACTTATAGAGCTTGACCCCATATCTGGCACGCTTGCTGGGAAGGTACTGCTTGAAAGCCAAGCGGCCAGAAAATTTCATCAGGGACTCATCAACGCAGACAGCTTGATCGGGAATAAACAAGGCTGCAAAACGTTCGTTGAAGTGGTTTATGAGGGGCCGAATTTTATAGAGCCGGTCGTATTCAGGGTCCCCACGTGGACGACAAAGTTCATTGTCGTTGAAGTGCATGAACCGCAAAATCTGCTCGTATCGTTTCCTGGGCATGGAGGCAGAGAACACGGGCATGTGGTCAATTGGGTGCGTGGACCAATAAGCACGCAATGACGGGAATTTATGTGTGCCCATGTTGAGGGAAAGGCCCAGAAAGGTCTTAAATTCGGAAACCGTAATTGGTTTCCAATCTTTGTCAATGGAAGGCAACTGGGGATTAGCGGCGATGAATTGACCAGCATATAAATTACTCTGGTCCACAATAGATCTATAGAGATCTTCCGTGAAAAACAGCGAATAATAATCGATTGGAATAAAATCAGCTGTTTCCACCTGAATACCGGGTTGGGCAGTGAATGGGGGAAGTACGGGTTCTGCAGAAGTGGTGGGGACCCAATCAGGATAGGCGAATTCTGCAGGAAGGGCACTATGGGCACGACGGGCCTGCCTTTGTCTTCTTATTGGTGGCAGCGGGACACTACTTGTGCTTGCCACCTAGCCAGCTTGAACTGCACTTATGGGACTCGCCACGTCACCACGTGATACTGCAGTGCTGGATGTACGCCCAGGCTGTACTAGGCCGCTGGTGCTTGCCAATTCACCAGAAGGAATAGCGGCGCTAGTACTCCTCTGCTCCATGATACGAGAGCCCTGCGGTTCTTGCTCCTCAACAACCTCAGAAGATCGGGATCGGGTACGCCTGACCTTAGCAGGGACCTCAACTTCGTCGTCAGAGCTATCTGACGTGGGGCCGCTGACGTCACTGTCTTCTACGGGAAGATATTCTGAGCCTGAATCTGACAGATACGTGACCTCCTCTTCACTATCTGTCATGCTCAGAATCTCGTAGGCCTCTTTACTAGTGTACCTTCGACTTGCCATTTTGGGCTCTAAATTTAGGGGTACACTAGTAAGATTCACAGGAAAAAAAGCACCCGACTGTCGTCAGCAAATATATCAAACGCTACAAAAAAAACTGTTAGCGGTCGCAGGGATCAGGACTGTCTCTGCGAACGCTGCAGTTATGTGTTTTGTGTTTGGTAAGTGACAGTGATCGATCGATACTGCACTTGGGTGGGCTGGGCTGGGCGGAGGGGCTAAACGCAGGTGCTAGCAGGTATCTGGGCTGATCCCGCTAACACTGCATTTTTGGGAACCCTAAACCGCTGGGGACGCTAGTATAGATCTGATCAGATACTATACCACTAAGGGAGGTGTAGGCTTTGCGCGTGGGTGTTAGCGTTACTGGCACTAACCTAACGCTGCCTGGGGCGACGCAGACCCTCTCTGGCGCTAAAACCTAATTGATCTCACCCGCCGGGCGATCAGGGGGTTAAATCTTTAATGGGTTATATACGGCGGGTGCCCTGATGCTATAAAAAGCAAACTAACCAACCAGCGTCACCCGTAACCTTTATATGGTGATCACTGGTGAAAGGGTTAACTAGGGGCAATCAGGGGGTTAAAACCTTTATTAGGTTGAATATGGGGGTAACCGACGCTATATAAAAACCTGACGGGTTACCTAAATAACTAAATAACTAACTGGGTAACCAGTGTCACCAGTGACGCTTATACGGTGATCACTGGTGAAAGGGTTAACTCTAGGGGCAATCAGGGGGTTAAAATAATATATGGGGGTATCTGACGCTAATAAAAACCTGCGGCGAACCTAAAAATAATTAACTGGCTATCTAGGGCACCACCGGCACTAAATACAGCGATCGAAAATACGATCGATTAGTGACGCTGGCGTTAGGGGGTGAAAGGGTTACCTGGGGGGCGATCAAGGGGTTAAACCTTTATTAGGGGGGGTTAGGGAGCTACCCTGGACCTAAAGGGGCCTAATCCTAACTGCCCTGCAACTTTTTATTATCACAGATGACACTAAATGCAGTGATCAGTAAAATAAATGATCACTGCAATCAGTGACACTGTGATTGGGGGCTGGGGGGTGACCTGGGGGGTGATCTGGGGGTGACTGGGGGGTGAAATGTGTGCCTATGTGTACCTATGTGTCAGTGGACTGTTGGTGCACTAACCTGCTTCTTCTCTCCTCGGCGCCGGAATCGAAAAGACCGCCGCGAGGGAGATGACATCACTTCCTCCTGCCTGTGTTTACATCACATGGCAGAGGAAGCATTTTCATTGGAGCGATGGGGGGTGGCCGAAATCGAATGGTCACCCCCTCATCTCCGAACGCTCCCCCACGATTAACGGCCGCTCACTGTATAGGAGGGGGGTCCGATCGGACCCCCCAACTATACAAAGGCGATCACGTATGCTCTACGTGATTGTGCCTGTCGGTGCCATTCTGCAGACGTATATATACAGTGAGCGGTCGTTAAGTGGTTAAGTATGTGGCTGCAAAAGGATATAAGGATGTGTAAATGATCAATTTGAGAAAACTTGGAGGCGCCACAGAGAAGGAGCATGAGAAAGCCACATGTGGTCCATAAATCAGTTTGACATTCCTGTTCCAGATGCTGACAGATGTAGAAGAAGTATGACACTTTGTCTAATTAGTGAACTTCTTCATGTTTAAGGGATTTTGGTTAGACAGGAACTCAGTGTATACTGTAATAACCAATTATGTCTTTAATGAAAGGTGTGAGCTGTGAAACTCAGATTCTCCATCCTGCACTGGGAATGCCATGGACATTATTTAAATGTAAATGGTGTGCTGTTCCCTGTATTAAAGTATGTACCACAATATATTGGATGAACAAAGAGTGACTAATGTATGTATAAACAATCTATGTATGAAAAAATTGTGCCTCGTGTGATAAACAATTATATCGCACAAAGTTCATATTCATGAGCAAAGATGCAGCATGTGGAATCTTTTCAGACAGATTCCTGCTTTAATCTCCTCTGCTAAAAAGCGCTGACATTTTGCAAGATGTCTACTGGATTCCACTTGTAAGTAATCTCCAATGACTTGCAATATGATGTTTCATAATGTAAAGTTAGCCTCTTACCAGATATGGTGGATCCCTATTACAGAGATCAGACTCACTGTGGGATATGACCGCCTGTGTTGGATATTACTCTCCTAGGTTTTTTCATACTTTAACACAGGGAATAGCGCACTATTTATATTATTAGTATTTATTTGGTTCCTTCATGGTCTTGAGTAGCAGCTGTTCCACCAATTCAGACCAGCGCAGAGATTTACCTTTATACACACATTATTTAAATGATCTGCTGCAATAGAGAGATGGGACGGGACTTCAATAAGTACATCAGAGCCTTACTAAAGTTTGCTGTTGCTTTAGCAGTATAAAAAGCATGTCTTAGGTTAGATCGTAAGCACACGACTTTATGAGGCGTACAACACTCAGAGCCATGTAATCACTTTCCCAGGATCCGTTGCTTTTACAGTTGCCCCTTGAGATGAATTGGAAGATGTGGATAAAAGCGGCTATGAGCCACAGCTCAAGAAACATCAAGCAACTTCTGGACGAGCTCTGGTAGAGAATAGCTGCTTTAAAGAATCGTAACCTAAAAAACTAAAATGTTGCAGCTTACCAGTCTTCAAATAGCGCAGCCTTATTCACTTGAATAGGTCATTTTTAATGGTGGTATTGCCTGCCCAATGCAACAAGATGCATCATTTTTGCTGAGACCATAAAGCAAATCACCACTGCCTCGGCATACGTACAGGTAAACGCCCAACTGAACACTTTTACAGCTTAAACAGGCTGTTGGGGGGTAGTAAAAATGCAGCTCAACTATCTATTTTACCATCCCTTAAACATAAGTGTAAATGAGCCCCAGGGTCACCAAACATGTTACAATCAGACTGTAATCTTTAGATTTCCCAAAACTATGTAATATGAGGAGTAAGCCATCCAATCAATTTAAATCCAACCAGGAAGGCCCCTGCACTATATAGTTGTTAGTAGGTAGTTTTTGGTAGGTTTAAGGGTGATCATACAAGTGAATTTTAATGTGTGGTGAGCTTTACTGGTCGGATCAACAGGTAATAGGCGAGAGTTTGCAGATCCATCTTGTCGTTACCTAAGGAGAGAGGGGGAATTGCCTTCCCTGACCGCATGAAATATTATGAGGCTTCCCATTTGACTAGAATTATGAAATGGTGCATCACGCAAAATCACAAACCTTGGGTTGACACTGAGCAGGCGGCAGTAAGCCCACTCCTAGCGGGACTGCAATAGATTCCCTCCGAATAGTGCCCAGTGACTGTTCGGCAACATCCCACAGTAGGTGCCACTCTGCGGCTTACCACGTATATCTTCTGGACCTCCCCTCTCTCACTCCATCTGAGTCCTCTTATACCGGTATTTGGTACCCCTGCAATCCCCCTGGGCAAAGGAGACCCCCAATTTGATGAGTTGCTGCGGCAATATTGTTATAGGCTTGCTAATTTTTCTGCTGATGTCGAGCCGTGGCATTGCAGCTCGGTTTCACTCCTCATTTGATTTCCTCTGTCTTGCCCAGTTAAATGCACATCTTCGACCCCTTTCCAGTTGATCATCACACACTACGCCAGCTTACTCCCTTTGAGCAGACCTGCCTAAATGGCCAACTGACTTCTTATTTCTACGCAGTTATCATCAACTTGAACGATAAGCTGGAACTCCCCTTTTTTGCGTCAATGGGAACGAGATCTTAATACCTCTTTCTCACAAGTCCAGAGGGAGAGAATCCTTCTCTTTTCTCACAAAGCTTCTTTGGCCAACAGATACCAGGAGGAGTGCTATAAGATTCTCATGCGCTTATGTAGAACGTGGCCAAAATTACACTGTATGTTTCCCCAGGTACCCAACACATGTTGGTGCTGTGGGGAGTCTGTAGGGCTGCTCCTTCATAACCTCTGGAACTGCCCTAACCTGGACACCTTATGGGATGAGGTAGAAAATAGGATCAAGGTCCTAACAGGAGTGTCCCTTAACAAGAATCCAGCTCCTTACCTCCTGAACGATACTTTATCTAATAAGAAATTTAAGAAATCCCTACTTAAACATCTACTAACGGCTCCAATGGCTTGTATTCCGGCGTTATGGAAAAGCTCAAGCCCCCCTACTTCTTTTACAGTGATCAGACCTCTCTTGCTTCTCAGTCAGGATCTGCTCATGACAAATGTTTGGGCCTCTTAACCTGATACGTGGCTCTATCCGAGAGGGAGAATGTTTTCCTTTTTTTTCCTTTTAATTTACCCCTCTTTCCCTTACCACCCCCTCACCCTTTTCTTTTTTACTCTCTATATCTGCTGTACATAGGCGTGCACACGGGGTGTCCTGAGTGTGCCTGGGCATGCCCTAATCACCCCATATGTGTTAGTGTAGCCACATGCTGACTGTCTCCCGAGATCTGCCCACTGGGCTGCTGTTAAATGTTGCATCCAAGAGAGTGTGTAGCCCGCGCTGCCCATGAAACAGTTTTACATTGAGCAGATAGCGAGACTTGCAGGAGCCACTCACTGTGTGTGAAACTGTCAGGTGTTGGAACTGCTTGCAGGGAGAGAGACCAGCTGTCAAAACTCAGCGGGGATGTTGGGGGTGGGCGGGACCGAACAGCTATCAAACACCAGCCAATGGGATGGGGTCTGGGTGGGCCGCTATGTGTATGTGGCTTTCCAACCCCTTTCTTAAGCAGCCCAATCATTGGCTGGTGCTTGATAGCTGCTCGGTACCGCCCCTCCCCGACATCGCCGCTGAGTTTTGACAGCTAGTCTCCCTTCAAGCAGTTACATTACCTGACAGTTTCACACACTAAGCAGCTTTTGCAAGCCTCACTATCTGCTGCACGTGAAACTCCTCCTCTCCTTTGTCAGTGCCAATCAGTGCTGCCTATAAGTGCCAACCAGTGCCACCTATCAGTGCAAATCAGTGCACATCAGTGCCACCTATCAGTGCCCATCAGTGCTGTCAATCAGTGCCCATCTGTGTTGCCCATCAGTGCCAATCAGTGCCATCTATCAGTGACACTTAGTGCCCACCTGTGCTGCCTATCAGTGCCAATCAGTGCCCATCAGTGCTGCCTATCACTGTCCATCAGTGCCATCTATCAGTGCTCAGCAGTGCTGCCTATCAGTGCCCATCACTGCTGCCAATTAGTACCTATCAGTTCTGCCAATTAGTGCCACTAAATGCTGCCATTTAGTGCTGCCTATCAGTGCTAATCAGTGTCGCCTATCCATGCCAATCAGTGCAGCCTATCAGTGACATTATTGCTGCCAACCAGTGCCACCTATCAGTGTCAATCAGGGCTCATCAGTGCCCACCGGTGCCACCCATCAGTTCTGCCAATCAGTGCCCATCAGTGCTGCCAATCAGTGCCAATCAGTGCTTTCTAGTAATGCCCATCAGTTCTGCCAATCAGTGCTGCCAACCAGTGCTGCCTATCAGTAGCCATCCGTGCTGCCAATCAGTGGCCATCAGTGCTGCCAATCAGTGGCGCCTATCAGTGCCCATCAGTGCTGCCTATTAGTGCCAATCAGTGCCCATCATTTCTGCCAATCAATGGCCATCAGTGCTGTCTATCAATGCCACTCAGTGCCCATCAGAGCTGCCTACCAGTGCTGCCTATCAGTGCTACCAGTCAGTGCCTATTAGTGCTGCCAATCAGTGCCCACTGAGTGCAGGGATGGGGAGATTAATCCCCAATTAACATTGTCCATGGGGGACCGGCCTGGTGGGGCACAACTGCAATCTGTTGATGTATATTAATTCCATATGCCGATCTTTAGTATAATAGGTAATCACCACACTACTATTTACAATAAACTATTTACAATAAAATAAAAAGTATCAGTAAAAGGCTTGCTGCTAAGCACCGTTATGTGTTCCCACACCACAAAAAAAAGTGCAGCGCTAACTTACTGATCGATAACTTAACAATAATAGTGGAACCCTCTAATTGATGGAAATCTCCTTAAAATTAAACTTAGCAGGGTTTTTTCTTTTTTTTTGCACACACCATAGAGAGTAAATATTATATATTTTCTGAAAACAGACGCCCTAGAGTGTAAAATAGTGGTAGTTCCAGTTATTTATGTCACACGATATTGCTGCAAAGGTCTAGGAAATGCAAGATTTCAGTAAAAAACACACAAACGTGATTTTTATAGCAAACAAACGCAATAAATTACCCACATTTTTGGTATAATACAGAAGACAAGGTTACACTGTGTAAATAGATAGCCAACATGCCAAACCTTAAATTTTTGTGCACTCGTGAAATGGCATCCATCTTCAGTACCCTATATTTTCTATAGGCGATGCTTCAAAAAGTTTTAACACGTAGGAGCCCCCCCCCACGCATGCATTTACTTTTGTGTGTGTGTATATGTGGGGGTGTAATGTGAGGGGATTTTATGCGCTTGGGTGTATATAATAGTGGGTATTCCCGCGCTAATAGGAGATAAAACTGAAACCAATTTTTAGTGCAGCAGCCACCGAAAGGGTCAAACACTACCCAAGGTAAAAAAGTATAGAAAATCAATGCTTGGTGTTGCGCTCCTCAATGAATTATACAGTGCTGATACAGACAATTATATCAAGTATAAATAAATTGCAATGGATAAAATGCATTAAAAATCATAACTAAATAACTGCTTCCTCTAATATCCCTTCTCCCAGGGCTGAGTCAGTCAGTGCGGGTCCGCTCAGGTGAATAAACCGGGCATATATGGGAAAATTCAGAAAGGAATGGACCTCTATAGTGTAGTAGGTTTAAACTATTTATTTATGACCAAAGTAGAAATACGGGTACTCACATTTAATACAGTAAAAACATGCACAGAGTAAACGAGCAGCTGATAAAGTCACGTGACCGCGACGACACGCATAGGATAGACAGAAACCGGAAGTGACGTCCTGGCCGCGAGCTCGCTGCTCGTTTACTCTGTGCATGTTTTTACTGTACTAAATGTGAGTACACGTATGTCTTTCTACTTTGGTTATAAATAAATAGTTTAAACCTAATACACTATAGAGGTCCCTTCCTTTCTGAATTTTCCCATATATGCCCGGTTTATTCACCTGAGTGGACCCGCATTGACTGACTCAGCCCTGGGAGAAGGGATATTAGAGGAAGCAGTTGTCAGGCTATAGATACACCGGAACTCCCTGGAAAGGAACGTGGAGCGGACCCCCCTCCTTGAGCGATCATCTAGCCCTTTACACTCTGGCACGCTGATTACCTTACAACAGTAAGGTAAGAAGGTAGCACACCTCACTGAAGTCACTGAAGATTACACTCACTAAAGTCACAACATCACATATTGATGCTATACAGCACCTCATCATCACATCTGCACTTTATGTTTTTTATGGAAGATTTTATTGCTCTATAACTACGATCGATTTGCACTAGTTGCACTTTATTTCACTATATGGACTTTTATTGATTCATTCAGTTCATTCAAATTTTTGGCAATTTTATGATTTTTAATGCATTTTATCTATTGCAATTTATATATACTTGATATAATTGTCTGTATCAGCACTGTATAATTTATTTAGGAGCGCAACACCAAGCATTAGTTTTCTATGCGCTTGGATGTAACGTTATTTTTTTATTTTACTTAACTTTTTTTTTACATCACATAGGGGACAAAAAGTCCCCTATGTGATGTATTTTTTTTGTGACAGGTTCTCTTTATTGAGATATGCAGGGTCTAAAAGACCCTGCATGTCTCCCCTGTGCTCAACTAAATATTTTGCAAGGCAGATCACATTGCAAAACATTATTTCCCGGCTGAGCTAGCCGTGGACACGGAGAGCTTGACCCGGAAGTGATGTCAGAGATCACAAGAAGAAGGGGAGGAAAGCGGACGTGTGTCCGCTCTTCTCCTTCCCCTCCAGCTGGCAGCACCCACAATGGAGCTCCCGGGCCCTCAGATGGGCAAGCGGAGCCCGGTAAGCATGGCGTGGCGCGGGGGCGGGGGGGCGACGGTACCAGGGGTGTGTGAGAGCAATGGGGCGGCAGCGCCGCCACACGAATGCTCTCACCTGACAGGCAGTAGTCTGCCTGTCAATTTCACACGCAATCCCGGGAAATGCCCCCCACTGTCAGGTCTGTATGACATACAGACCCGGCGGCAGAAGGTTTAAATAAAGAATTAAAAAAAAAAGTGAAATTTAGAAAAACAAATGCTGTTATTGCTACTGACAAATTATATCATATGAAATTATGTGATTTTTTTACATTTTTGCCCATAATTCCACTTTAAGTGATTTACACAAGTGGATAGAGATGTGCAGAATGGAAAAATGTGTTTAGTTTTAAATGAGTTTGTTAAGTTAATAATTTTGTTTTGTCATATTCGTTATGTTAAAATGATTTGTTTTCAGAGTTTGTTTCTTATATTCAGATTAGTTTTGTATACTCGTTATTTGAAATTCAAATTTCTATTCTATTTTCTCTATTTTGTTCTATTCTATTTATGCTATTCTATCCTATTATTTTATTTTATATTGTATTGTATTGTATTCAATTGTATTCTTTTATATTCTGTTCTATTCTATTCTATGCTATTCTTTTCTATTATTAATATATTTATTATTATACAGGATTTATATAGCGCCAACAGTTTGCACAGAGCTTTACAACGTGAGGGCAGACAGTACAGGTACAATATAGTTTAATACAGGAGGGATCAGAGGGCCCTGCTCGCTAGAGCTTACAATTAGAGTTGAGCGGGTAGCTGGATATTCGGGTCCGGCGGGTTCGGCCGAACTTCGGAAAAAAGTTTGGATTCGGGACCGAACTTTAACCCGAACCCGGACCCGGACCCGGACCCCATTGAAGTCAATGGGGACCCGGACTTCTGACGACTAAAAAGGCTCTAAAAAAGTAATGGAAAGGGCTAGAGGGCTGCAAATGGCAGGAAAATGTTGTTAAGAACATGGCAAGTGCTCTGCAAACAAATGTGGATAGGAAATAACTTAAAAGAACATAAAAAAAATAAAAAAATAAAAAAATATGTTCGTAGAAGGAGAAGCTCAAGGTCACCTTGACTGTATCAGAGGCCTTATTCAACCGGCCCGTGGCAGGGGCCTTATACACCCTGGTCTGTGGCTGAGACCAAAGTTCTCCAGGCCCGTGGCAGGGGCCTTGTACACCCGGTCTGTGGCAGAGACCAACCTCAATGTCTGTGGCAGAGACCGTGCGCCAAAAACTGTTTGAGAAACCTAAGCAGTGAAGTGAATGTGCTACGTTTGTGCCTGGACCTCCTCCACACCTTAAGCTGTCCTGTTTCTTTGCTCTAACCTTTTCTATCTGAGTACAGTTTATTTTGCCATGAGAGAATAAGAGTTGGAGTTTCAGCTGGTGTGGACATTGACTTTACTGGCAATTAAAGGACTTGCCTCTACCTACAGTAGAGGTGAGAATCATCCTCTGGAGGAGTTTTGACTCCGGCTGTGGACACGGCCCGTCAAGTACACTGCTCAACCTCTTTATATAGGAGGATACGGGCTGGTAGTGCGGTGTGCCTTTCTCCCTCCTGCGAAGAGCCAACAACATAAAGGCAGGTAAGGGGGAAAGGATCTGTGCGCTACAAAAAAATTAAATAACATTTTTAATCTTGGCCTAGCAGGACGAGGTCCATATGGAGTAGGAGGTTGAGGTGGCGGTGGATGTGGCTGTGTAGGTGGAAGCGGCGGTGGAGGAGGACGAGGTAGCCAACACTGGTTCAAAAATACAACAATGGCTGGGTAAGGCCGGTGATGTGTCGAATTCTGTCCCCTGTCGAATAGTGTCCGCCCTGTACTGCGCTTGCTGAGTATGTAGGACAAGGGGATTTCAAAAATCTCCCAAGACTAACGGCGCCTGCGTGTTGAGTTCAGGTGAAGGCCACACCATCCGTGGTTCAAGCCGAGCCAAGCAAGGCCGCGATCGAAGCGAGCCCGTGAGGGGCCCTGTTACTATGTGCTACCGTATGTCCTCTTGGATGGTGGGGCTTGAACCTGCACTCACAGCGCAGGCGCCGTCCATCTTCGGAGATTTTGTGAATCTCCTTGTCCTCTGTACTGCGCAAGCGCTGCGCCTGCGCAGTACGGGCCGGGCACAATCCGATGGCCGGACAGTTTTTGTCACAACACCGGTATACATGTCTATTCTGCACAAGGTACGGACAAGTCCTGTGGGATCCATGCCTGGTTCATTTTAATGAACGTGAGCTTGTCCACATTGGCTCTGGACAGGCGGCTGCGCTTGTCTGTGATAACGCCCCCTGCCGTGCTAAATACACGTTCAGATAATACACTGGCTGCAGGGCAGGCCAGCACCTCCAAGGCATAAACGGCAAGCTCAGGCCATGTGCCCAATTTGGAGACCCAGAAGTTAAAGGGGGCAGACCCGTCATCCAGTACGTGTAGGCCTGTGGACACATACTGCTCAACCATGTTGGTGAAATGCTGCCTCCTGCTAAGACGTTCCATCTCAGCTGGTGGTGCTGGTTGTTGTGGCGTGCTGACAAAGCTTTTCCACATTTCGGCCATGCTAACCCTGCCTTCTGAGGTGCTGCCGGTGCCCCGGCTGCGTTGGCGACCTCTTCCTCCTCCTCTGCCTTCGCCTTGTGCTTCCACCGTACGCCCGCTGTCAGGTGGGAATGCCACCAGCAGCGCGTCTACCAGCGTGCGCTTGTACTCGCGCATCTTACGATCCCGCTCCAGTGAGGGAATTAAGGACGGTACGTTGTCCTTGTAACGGGGATCCAGCAGGGTGGCCACCCAGTAATCAGCACCAGTTAAAATGTGGGCAACTCGGCTGTCATTGCGGAAACACTGCAGCATGTAATCGCTCATGTGTGCCAGGCTGCCCAGAGGCAAAGAAAAGCTGTCCTCTGTGGGAGGTGTATCATCTGTGTCCTCTGTATCCCCCCAGCCACGCACCAGTAATGGCCACGAGCTGGTCTGAGTGCCACCCTGCTGTGAACATGGCTCCTCCTCCTCCTCCTCCTCCTCCATCTCCTCCTCCACCTCGTCATCCTCCAGAACTGTGCCCTTTCTGCCGGACAATTGTGTACCTGGCGTTTGTTGGTGCAGGAACCCACCCTCGTAGCCACTTGTGAAAGACTGCCCTGAAAGCCTTTGAAATGATCCCGCTTCCTCCTCCTCCTCCTCATCTCCCTGTGCCACATCCTCTTCCATCATCGCACAAAGCGTTTTTTCAAGGAGACATAGAACTGGGATAGTAACGCTGAGAACGGCGTCATTGGCACTGGCCATGTTGGTGGAGTACTCGAAACAGCGCAACAAGGCACACAGGTCTCGCATGGAGGCCCAGTTATTGGTGGTGAAGTGGTGCTGTTCCGCAGAGCGACTCACGCGTGATTGCTGCAGCTGAAACTCCACTATTGCCTGCTGCTGCTCGCACAGTCTGGCCAGCATGTGCAAGGTGGAGTTCCACCTTGTGGGCACGTCACATATGAGGCGGTGAGCTGGAAGGCCGAAGTTACGCTGCAGCGCTGACAGGCGAGCAGCAGCAGGGTGAGAACGCCGAAAGTGCGCACAGACAGCCCGCACTTTCTGCAGCAGCTCTGGCATATTGGGGTAATTTTTAAGGAACCTCTGGACCACCAAGTTCAGCACATGCGCCAGGCAAGGGATGTGCGTCAAACCGGCTAGACCCAGAGCTGCTACGAGATTTCGCCCATTATCGCACACCACCAGGCCGGGCTTGAGGCTCACTGACAGCAACCACTCATCGGTCTGTTGTTCCATGTCCCTCCACAACTCCTGCGCGGTGTGGGGATTTTCCCCCAAACAGGAAAGTTTTAAAACTGCCTGCTGTCGTTTACCCCTGGCTGTGCTGAAGTTGGTGGTGAAGGTGTTACGCTGAATGGATGAGGAGGCGGTAGAGGATGAGGAAGCGGAGAAGGAGGAGTTAGCAACAGGAGGCAAACTGAAGCGCCCTGCAATCCTCGGTGGTGGAAGGACATGCGCTAAACCGCTATCTGCCTCAGGCCCAGCAGCCACTGCATTTACCCAGTGTGCTGTTAGGGAGATATAACGTCCCTGACCGTGCTTACTGGTCCACGCATCCGTAGTTAGGTGGACCTTGCCACAGATGGCGTTGCGCAGTGCACACCTGATTTTGTCCCCCACCTGGTTGTGCAGGGAAGGGATGGCTCGCCTGGAAAAGTAGTGGCGGCTGGGCAGGACGTACTGCGGGACAGCCAATGCCATCAGGCTTTTAAAACTCTGCGTCTCCACCAGACGGAATGACAGCATTTCAAAGGCCAGGAATTTTGAAATGCTGGCATTCAGGGCCAGGGATCGCGGGTGGCTAGGGGGGTACTTCCTCTTCCGCTCCAATGTTTGGGAGATAGAGAGCTGAACGCTTCCATGGGACATTGTGGAGATGGTCGGTGACCCAGGTGGTAGTGTTGCTGGCAGATCCTCTGTTTGCGGGGTGACAGGTGCCACTGTCACTACAGAGGTGGATGAAGAGGCCGAGACTGCAGCAGAAGAGGAAGCAGGAGGAGCCAGAGACCTTTCTTGGTTTCTGAGGTGTCTACTCCACTGCAGCTCGTGCTTTGCACTTAGATGCCTGGTCATGCAGCTTGTGCTCAGGTTGAGAACGTTTATGCCTCGCTTCAGGCTCTGATTGCACAGCGTGCAAACCACTCGTGTCTTGTCATCAACACACTGTGTGAAGAACTGCCACGCTAGGGAAGTCCTTGGACCTGGCTTTGGTGTGCTCGGTCCCTTGCTGCGTTGGGCAGTAGCAGATGTACTGTCTAGGGGACGAATGCTCCGTTTTTGCACCCTGCTCCCTCTTCTGCTGTGCTGGTGGCTCTGTGCGACCACCGCCTCTTCCTCCGAACTACACTGGTCACCTGCATAACGTTGATTCCATGTGGGGTCGAGGACCTCATCGTCCTCCACATCATCTTCCACCCAGTCTTCACCCCTGCCCTCCATGTCTGTCTGCACAATTGCGAAAGCAGCAGCAGTTGGCACCTGTGTTTCGTCATCATCCGAGACGTGCTGCGATGGTCCTCCCATGTACCCATCATGAAACATAAGTGGTTGGGCATCGGTGCACTCAATCTCTTCCACTTCTGGGGCAGGGCTAGGTGGATGGCCCTGGGAAACCTTGCTAACAGAGTCATCGAAAAGCAGAAGAGACTGCTGCATGATTTGGGGCTCAGACTGCTTGGCTGATTTGCAAGGGGGTGAGGTGAAAGACTGATGGACATGGGCTTCAGGTGCCAACTCTGATCTTTCAGCAGAAGAGTGGGTGGGAGACAATGTGAAGGAACCCGAGGCACTGTCAGCAACCCAATCTACTATCGCCTGTACTTGTCCTGGCCTAAACATTGGTACAGCCTCATTAGGCGCGACAAAATACCGCCGCAGGCTCGGTCGCCTACTCGCACCTGAGGAAGGTGTTTCACTTGTGCGTGTAGCTGGCACAGATCCACCACTTCCTCTCCCTGCAACAGGAGCTCCACCAGCAGCACCACGACCGGGGCCACCACGTCCCTTTGACCTTCCCCTCATATTTTCCAAATTTAGGATCTTGCCCTAAATGGCGTTTTTTGGAAGACCACAACACACCCACAGTACGTAATGGCTGAAACGCACAGCTACAGAACTGCAGAAAATGCTATTCAAAAAAAAAAGGTTGTTTTTTTTAGTATAGCACAGTACAAGGAAAATATATAGAAATTGTTTTTTTACACACACCTCCAGATGTGTATTTCACACTGCAAAATATTTTCTGTGGCCCTAAATGGCGTTTTTTGCCAGACCACAACACACCCACAGCACGTAACCGCTGAATCGCACAGCTACAGAAAATGCTATTAAAAAAAAAAGTTTTTTTTTTTTAGTATAGCACAGTACAAGGAAAATATATAGAAATTGTTTATTTTACACACCTCCACATGTGTATTTCACACTGCAAAATATTTTCTGTGGCCCTAAATGGCGTTTTTTGCCAGACCACAACACACCCACAGCACGTAACCGCTGAATCGCACAGCTACAGAAAATGCTATTCAAAAAAAAAGGTTGTTTTTTTTAGTATAGCACAGTACAAGGAAAATATATAGAAATTGTTTATTTTACACACCTCCACATGTGTATTTCACACTGCAAAATATTTTCTGTGGCCCTAAATGGCGTTTTTTGGAAGAGCACAACACAACCACAGTATTTAACCACTGAATCGCACAGCTATAGAAGTGCAGAGAATGCTATTCAAAAAAAATTTTGTTTTTTTTAGTATAGCACTGTACAATATATAGAAATTGTTTATTTTACACACCTCCACATGTGTATTTCACACTGCAATTTATTTTCTGTGGCCCTAAATGGCGTTTTTTGCAAGAGCACAACACAACCACAGTATTTAACCACTAAATCGCACAGCTATAGAAGTGCAGAGAATGCTATTCAAAAAAAATGTTGTTTTTTCACACACCTCCAGATATGTATTTCACACTGCAAAATATTTTCTGTGGCCCTAAATGGCGTTTTTTGCAAGAGCACAACACAACCACAGTATTTAACCACTGAATCGCACAGCTATAGAAGTGCAGAGAATGCTATTCAAAAAAAATGTTGTTTTTTTTAGTATAGCACTGTACAATATATAGAAATTGTTTATTTTACACACCTCCACATGTGTATTTCACACTGCAATTTATTTTCTGTGGCCCTAAATGGCGTTTTTTGCAAGAGCACAACACAACCACAGTATTTAACCACTGAATCGCACAGCTATAGAAGTGCAGAGAATGCTATTCAAAAAAAATGTTGTTTTTTCACACACCTCCAGATATGTATTTCACACTGCAAAATATTTTCTGTGGCCCTAAATGGCGTTTTTTGCAAGAGCACAACACAACCACAGTATTTAACCACTGAATCGCACAGCTATAGAAGTGCAGAGAATGCTATTCAAAAAAAATGTTGTTTTTTTTAGTATAGCACTGTACAATATATAGAAATTGTTTATTTTACACACCTCCACATGTGTATTTCACACTGCAATTTATTTTCTGTGGCCCTAAATGGCGTTTTTTGCAAGAGCACAACACAACCACAGTATTTAACCACTGAATCGCACAGCTATAGAAGTGCAGAGAATGCTATTCAAAAAAAATGTTGTTTTTTCACACACCTCCAGATATGTATTTCACACTGCAAAATATTTTCTGTGGCCCTAAATGGCGTTTTTTGCAAGAGCACAACACAACCACAGTATTTAACCACTGAATCGCACAGCTATAGAAGTGCAGAGAATGCTATTCAAAAAAAATGTTGTTTTTTTTAGTATAGCACTGTACAATATATAGAAATTGTTTATTTTACACACCTCCACATGTGTATTTCACACTGCAATTTATTTTCTGTGGCCCTAAATGGCGTTTTTTGCAAGAGCACAACACAACCACAGTATTTAACCACTGAATCGCACAGCTATAGAAGTGCAGAGAATGCTATTCAAAAAAAATGTTGTTTTTTTTAGTATAGCACTGTACAATATATAGAAATTGTTTATTTTACACACCTCCACATGTGTATTTCACACTGCAATTTATTTTCTGTGGCCCTAAATGGCGTTTTTTGCAAGAGCACAACACAACCACAGTATTTAACCACTGAATCGCACAGCTATAGAAGTGCAGAGAATGCTATTCAAAAAAAATGTTGTTTTTTTTAGTATAGCACTGTACAATATATAGAAATTGTTTATTTTACACACCTCCACATGTGTATTTCACACTGCAATTTATTTTCTGTGGCCCTAAATG
Source organism: Rana muscosa (assembly GCA_029206835.1). Taxonomy (NCBI): domain Eukaryota; kingdom Metazoa; phylum Chordata; class Amphibia; order Anura; family Ranidae; genus Rana; species Rana muscosa. Next base: position 1,184,874,467 of record CM055116.1, on the reverse strand, counting down.
GCGTTTTTTGCAAGAGCACAACACAACCACAGTATTTAACCACTGAATCGCACAGCTATAGAAGTGCAGAGAATGCTATTCAAACAAAATTTTGTTTTTTTTAGTATAGCACTGTACAATATATAGAAATTGTTTATTTTACACACCTCCACATGTGTATTTCACACTGCAATTTATTTTCTGTGGCCCTAAATGGCGTTTTTTGCAAGAGCACAACACAACCACAGTATTTAACCACTGAATCGCACAGCTATAGAAGTGCAGAGAATGCTATTCAAAAAAAATGTTGTTTTTTTTAGTATAGCACTGTACAATATATAGAAATTGTTTATTTTACACACCTCCACATGTGTATTTCACACTGCAAAATATTTTCTGTGGCCCTAAATGGCGTTTTTTGGAAGAGCACAACACAACCACAGTATATAACCGCTGAATCGCACAGCTGCAGAGAATGCTATTCAAAAAAACGTTTTTTTTTTTTTTTTTAGTATAGCATAGTACAAGAAAAATATATAGAAATTGGTTATTTCACACAACTAGAGATATACACTGCAAAATATTTTTTTTGCCCAAAAATAGGTCTTTTTTGCGCACAACAAAGTGCCTTTTTTTTTTTTGCAACAGCACAATAAAGTGCCTTTTTTTTTTTTTGGGGCCCAAAAATGGGTCTTTTTAGCAAAAGCACAATAAAGTGCCTTTTTTTTTTTTTTTATGACCGAAATAGGTCTTTTAGCAAGAGCACAATACAGCCACAGTATGGAATAGGTGTATCACTCAAGGTAATGCAGTGCTGGTGCACTGAGCTTGCAACACAAACAGATAAACCTATGCAGATCGCTGAGCTATTATATCTCTCAATCTGGACTCCTATCTAAATCTCTCTCCCTGAAAGCACAAACAGGATCCTGCCCCTACACTACACTACACTACACTGTCTCCCTATCTTTTCTATCAGTAGATTGCAGAATCAGGACTAACTCCTATCATATAATTCTCTCCCTCACAGCAACAGCAGCCAGGATCCTTTCCCTACACTGTCTAAAAGCAGAGTGACGATCTGTGCTGTGTGCCTCTTTCTTATATAGAAGCTGGTCACATGCTGGGTCACATGTTGCACTGACCAATCACAGCCATGCCATTAGTAGGCATGGCTATGATGGCTTCTAAGGGCACACCAGCTAATCAAATGGTGATTGGCTGGCCCCTGAAGCATTTCTAACTGCGCCATTAAATTCCCGAATCCGAACCCGAACCCGGACTTTAGCGCAAAATCCGGGTCCGGGTCCGGGTCGGGAAAACGCCAAAATTCGGTACGGACCCGAACTTTACAGTTCGGGTCCGCTCAACACTACTTACAATCTAATCTATTGTTTTACTTTCTGTTCTATTCTTTTACATTCTGTTCTGTTCTATTTTATATAGCAGACTTAGTAGAAATCACTATCTTATTTCACTTTTATACCTTACTGTATTCATTGCAATATGTTTTCATTTTATATTTCAATGTTTTTTGTTTTTTTTATTAAAAGAAGAACAAATTCTGGAATAAACAGACACATTGACAGAATTGTACATTTTTCAGATTGTCAACATAACAATACAGAGATATAGTAGGCAGGGCCATAATACATATCCATCATCTATCGCAATAACGTAAAGTGTGCGATATGTATCCAAATACTAATGGGGTTGAATAATAGTCTCCCAGCCATGATCCAGAGTACTACTATGTGTAAAGAGTGGCAGAGATCCGGAGTCACGGGGAATCCCGGTCGCAATCCCCGAGATAATCTCAGAACTCTTGGCCGTATGAGGCCCCATGTGCGGTCATCTGTATTGTATGGTATGTACTTTCCCGGGTGTAAATTTGAACTTGGCAGAGACATCAGTGATGTGTAATTCCCTGCAGCCCAGCAGGTGGCGCTGTCGCCCTAGGCTTGGGTTGAATCATTGCTGTGTGCCGGGCTTCCTTTTTGTCTTCCCTCGGCAGCGGTATGGTGGGGCGGGGAACCCGCCGTGCTTGCTGGGAGAGGGTATAAAGGGGCCGGCCATCTTTGTCACGGGGTCGAGTCCCAGGCACCTTCAGCCTGTGGGCGGTGGTTCGTGTCGGTCCTCTAGGCGGGCCTAGGCCTAGAGGACAGCCGGAGGTCGTGTTCCATCCCAGGCACCTTTAGCCTGGGGTGAGTTACTCGGAGGTCTGGAGCTCAGTGCCCAACACTGAGTTCCGCGAGGGAAGGAGATCCTAGGGTGCCCAGGGATTGGGTACCCGAATCCGGAAGGCGTAATGGACCGGGAGGAGCTCCTCACTCGAAGACCTGGTGCAGCATATTGCCAGTGACGGGTGAGTCTCTCATCGGAGACCGCCTGGAGGGAAATCCCCCCCGCTCGGAGACCGCAACTCACTTTCAGGGAGGAAAGTGGAGAACACATTGTGTCTGGGCCTACTCGCATCCACACCTCCTTTTCTGTTCTGTTTCTACAAGGGAGTTCAACTGATTGTGTTCATTCGAGAAGAATAAAGGAGTGTTGAACTTTAATGGTGTGGGGCTCATTTCCTGACAGACATTGTTCAAGGTAACTCTTGGTGGAGGCTTCAGGTGCACAGCACTGACCCGAAGGAAAAAGAACTTTGCTTATATCACACTGACACCTGTGGTGAAGGCCAGGCGTGGTGTCCCCGCTCCCTTCCCCTCTGAAAGGTACCCCTAGACAAGAGAAAGATGAGCTGAAGAACAAGAGGGTAGTGAGGAGGGCGCTACATGTATAAAAATTCTAGAAGAAGAAACAAGTCATGGAGAGAAAGGAAAAGAGAAGAGGAGGAGAAAAAAGGGAGAGAAAAAAAGAAAAGAAAAGGGAAATGAGGAAAGAGAGGGTCATCCTGGAGTTCCCAACGGAGTCGAGATGTAATTGATCCACGGGTCCCATATCTTGTTAAATTTCTTGATTTTATTATAAAGTATATGGGTGAGTTTATCATTAATCATAATCCAATTGAGTTTACTTTTAACCTGGTCAAGAGGAATTACCGACAGTTTCCAGTGCCTAGCGATTGTGATTCTCGCCGCCAGCAATATATAATTGATACATTTTACAGATTTTTTGGGTGTTTCATCAGGTAGTTTGTGAAAGAGAGCGGCTTCTGGATATCTGCGAATGTTTACCCCTGTTACCTAGTTACGAGGGGGCATTGCCCCCAAATATGGTGCATCGTTCCCAACTGTCCACATCGTCGGAAGCAATTTGGTGAAGTAGAAGGATGCATCTTATGCCTTGTTTCCACTGAACGGAACGGTTCGGGTCGGTACAGAATGGAACGGTTTGAATGGTCCGGTCTATTCTGGTGAGCGTTTCCACTGCAAGTCGGACCGTCAGGGACCATTCAGGGTTTAGAAAAAATGCCTCGCGTGTCCGCCAATCAGTGGAATGTATTGTAGCTCCGCCCTAACCGAACCGTTCCATTTTCTATGGCCCCACATCTGAAGCAGGACCCAGAATGGTTCGGTACGGTTCGGTTTTATGGCACGCTTTTATAATGGAAACACCCAAAATAGCGTACCGTACCGAACCGTACCGAACCGATCCGCTCAGTGGAAACGAGGCATTAGCTACCCTAGTTGGTACCAGGTACCAACGCAGGAGCGTGTTATAATTGGCCTCTACAAGAGTGGTATTGATGGAAATTTTGGATAGCTGGTAAGCGATATCTTGCCATTCAGTCAAATCTAAGGTAAGGTTCAAGTCCCTTTCCCACTGGTCCATATAGGCAAGTTTCGAATCAGGCTCAGTAAGAGAGGTGTATATCGCAGATATCCGACCCCTCTGGAAGCCTCTGGCCTGGCATGTCAATTCAAATGTTGTGAGCGTAAGGGGTCTCACCACTTGGTTAAGTTTGGATCTGACTATGTTTTCATTTTAACTTTAATTCTCTTTAGAATTAAAAAAATGTGTTTTGTTATAATTTATTTCGGATTTGTTGAAATTCATTACTATTGTAATTCAGAAATCCAGATACTTTCAAATCTTCGAATAACGAAAATTTGATGGTGCCCCACAGACCACCCAACTGTTGTCCAAATTTGTTGAAATTGCAGATATCAGGTCATGTCATGCCCTTGGGAGTTGGAAAAAAAAAAGAATGCATCCTCCTAGTTTGAAACTCATAAATGATTGCAACATTTCTTTGGAAACTTAAACTAAAGGAAGAGGTTTTCTGAAATAATTCAGGGTACTTTAGTGCTGGGAAAGGTCTGACACAGAAGCATTTGCAGTATGACACATAATTGTATTCTTCTGCTTGCTTTCTGGAAATGCTAAAGCTGGTAAAATCGTACTTTCAATGATTAACATAGCATTGTTTACTGACTTCTGTGTGCCATTTTATTTCAGCTTATTTTAGCGTGTAATATATCTCATATTTCAAGCATCAAACTGTAATAAAAGTCCAAGAAAAAAATTAGCCCTTGCAGAAAAAAAAGGTTAAATGCTCATTAAAGTGATACTAAACACGCACTGTTTCATTTACATAGCCCCTTCTATTTCTGCATATGGATGATGGCACTGTAAATATTTTAATATAAAAACATCTAAGTACATTTTTCCTAATCAATATAAAGCTATCACAGGATCCAGCTCTTTCTCAGCCTGTCTGTAGGGAAACATAAGCAGGAGGAGCTTCTAGTCCTCTGTTCTGTTCACATGTTGAAATAAAAAGAAATAAAAAAAATACAGTAAAAATAAATATATAATATCAAACATAAACTGTTTTAAATTGGCATACAACTATTGATTAGAAATTATTTTTGTGGAAAAAATAACATGGTGTGAGCAGATTTCTGCCAGTCACAGGTTGTGTCACACCCCTCAAGCCTGTGTTTTAGAATAAGAGGGAGGTGAAGCCTCCATTAATCTACTTGTAATATCCCACCCTCATTGTGTTCAGCTGGTTAGTGAACATGGAGGAGGAGGGAGGTAGAGGGCTGTCATTTACCAATGTGTGTATGCCCACATGTGTGACTCTATAATCACATGGGCTGCTCAAATCTGATAGGGAGGAAATGCTCAGCATATAAACTCACTGAAAACTGAGCATGTGCAGAGTTGCCACCACAGCTGCAAAATCCCTAGCTGAATTGGGGACATGTACAGAAGGTGGAAATAGAGAACTGCAGGATCAACCAGGTTTTTTGCAGAATATAGAAAATGAATCTTTTAGTAACTGAGTGAGTAGTTTTTTTTTAACAACAAACATGTCATACTTACCTCCACTGTGCAGTTTGTTTTGCACAGAGTGGCACCGATCCTCCTGTTCTGGGGTCTCGCGGCTCCTCCCCGCATTAGATAACCCCCTCTGGGAAACTCTCCCGAGGGGGTTACCTTGCGGGCGCGCTCCTGAGTCATACTGAGTCCATAGACTCCAAGTTTATGACTCGGCCCCGCCCCCGGCACCCACATCATTGGATTTGATTGACAGCAGCAAGAGCCAATGGCTGCGCTGCTATCAATCTATCCAATCAAAGCTGGGACTCCATGGAGAGAGGGACGGCGGGGATGTGCCCACGGAAATTCGGGGCTCAGGTAAGTAAAAAGGGGGGGGGGGGCTGGGGGGCCAGACACTGCAAGGTGTTTTTTCACCTTAATGCATAGGATGCATTAAGGTGAAAAAACACGTAGCTTTACAACCCCTTTAAGTCTACGGGTAAAGGTCTAGACTTAATGAGCCCTACTGTGAGGGTAATTTTTATCCTTGTGGCTAGAGTTGGGCTTGAAGGATGTGTATTTATGTGTACTGATCCATACTAAGAATAATGATTACTACCCCAGTAACTAAAACACAGGGGCTGATTTACTAATAACAGTGCGCTGCGCTGCTTCTAATCTTAATTGGTGCGCCGGATAACTCCTTCACTGGGCGCAGGAAGCAGCGGCGCACTGTTATAGTAAATAGAAATGTCAGCGGCGCTCTATTGAAAATGAATGGTTCCCTATGGGAGCCCATTGATTTGAATAGAGGTCGCCCTGGAAGTCGGATCCGACTTGCGGGTGACTCGTGTGCTGGCTGACACAGGGACAGCGCGACTTTGCGAGGCGACCTGGACACGACCTGAGCGTGAAGCAGCCGCTCAAGTCGTGTCCTAGAGGCGAATAGCTGGCCGAGAATGTGTCCAGCGCGATGTCATCGCGCTGGTCCTCGGCAGCCTCGCTGTCCCATGTTTGGTATGAATCATGAAGTGGAACTCCAGGCCAAATTTTAATGAAAAAACCGGCATGGGTTCCCCTTCAGGAGCATACCAGGCCCTTAGGTCTGGTCTGGATTTTAAGGTGAACCCCCTTAAGCCGAAAAACGGCGTGGGGGTCCCCCCAAAATCCAAACCAGACCCTTATCCGAGCACGCAACCTGGCAGGCCGCAGGGAAAAAGGGGGGGACGAGAGAGTGGCCCCCCTCCCTCCTGAACCGTACCAGGCCGCATGCCCTCAACATGGGGGGTTTGGTGCTTCGGGGCAGGGGGGCGACCTGCGGCCCCCCCACCCCAAAGCACCCTGCCCCCATGTTGATGGGGACAAGGGCCTCTTCCCAACAACCCTGGCCGTTGGTTGTCGGAGTATGCGGGCGGGGGGCTTTTCGGAATCCGGGCGCCCCCTTTAAAAAGGGGCCCCCAGATGCCGGCCCCCCACCCTATGTGAATGAGTATGGGGTACATCGTACCCCTACCCATTCACCTGGTGGCAAAATAAGTCAATAAAAAAAGACAACACAGGTTTGAAAAGTAATGTATTGGGCAGCTCCAGGGGTCTTCTTCTGACTTCGGGGGTCTTTCTGCCGGGCCCCCGCTATCTTCTGCTAGCTCTTTTGCTAGCGGGGGTCCCAGGCTTCCTCGCCGTCTTCGGGGGTCTTTCTGCCGGGCCCCCGCTATCTTCTGCTAGCTCTTTTGCTAGCGGGGGTCCCGGGCTTCCTCGCCGTCTTCCGACTTCGGGGGTCTTTCTGCCGGGCCCCCGCTATCTTCTGCCAGCTCTTTTGCTAGCGGGGGTCCCGGGCTTCCTCGCCGTCTTCTTCCGACTTCGGGGGTCTCTTGTTCTGTTCTCCGGTTCTTCTCTGGTGTCTTCTCCACGATCTCCGGTTCTTTCTGCCTTCTGCCGGGCGCCCCGCTATCTTCTTGCAGCTCTTTTGCTAGCGGGGGCCGGTCTTCTTCGTCGCCTTCTTCCCTCTTCTCTTCGCCCGATGTTGCCTCGTCGCTGTCCACCACTGCAATGATCTGTCCGAGCAGCGGTGCCACTTTTATTGGCATGGGGCGTGGTCACCGGGTGATGCCACCACTGACCCCGCCCCCGTTTCACGTCACAGTCCCATCATTCCCCGGGACTGTGACATCATACAGGGGCGGGGTCAGCGGTGGCATCACCCGGTGACCACGCCCCATGCCAATAAAAGTGGCACCGCTGCTCGGACAGATCATTGCAGCGGTGAACAGCAACGAGGCAACATCGGGCGAAGAGAAGAGGGAAGAAGGCGACGAAGAAGACTGGCCCCCGCTAGCAAAAGAGCTGCGAGAAGATAGCAGGGCGCCCGGCAGAAGGCAGAAAGAACCGGAGATCGTGGAGAAGACACCGGAGAAGAACCGGAGAACAGAACAAGAGACCCCCGAAGTCGGAAGAAGACGGCGAGGAAGCCCGGGACCCCCGCTAGCAAAAGAGCTGGCAGAAGATAGCGGGGGCCCGGCAGAAAGACCCCCGAAGTCGGAAGAAGACGGCGAGGAAGCCCGGGACCCCCGCTAGCAAAAGAGCTAGCAGAAGATAGCGGGGGCTGGCAGAAAGACCCCCGAAGATGGCGAGGAAGCCCGGGACCCCCGCTAGCAAAAGAGCTAGCAGAAGATAGCGGGGGCCCGGCAGAAAGACCCCCGAAGTCAGAAGAAGACCCCCGGAGCTGCCCAATAAATTACTTTTTAAACCTGTGTTGTCTTTTTTGTTGACTTATTTTGCCACCAGGTGAATGAGTAGGGGTACGATGTACCCCATACTCATTCACATACGGTGGGGGGCAGCTATCTGGGGTCCCCCTTATTAAAGGGGCTCCCGGATTCCGATAAGCCCCCCGCCCGCAGACCCCGACAACCAACGGCCAGGGTTGTCGGGAAGAGGCCCTTGTCCCCATCAACATGGGGGCAGGGTGCTTTGGGGTGGGGGGGGCCGCAGGTCGCGCCCCCTGCCCGAAGCACCAAACCCCCCATGTTGAGGGCACGCGGCCTGGTACGGTTCAGGAGGGAGGGGGCGCTCTCTCGTCCCCCCCTTTTCCCCTGCAGCCTGCCAGGTTGAGTGCTCGGATAAAGGGTCTGGTGTGTATTTGTAGGGGACCCCACGCAATTTTTTTTTGTTTTTTGGCGCGGGGTTCCCCTTAAAATACATGCCAGATCTGAAGGGCCTGGTATGGATTCTGGGGGGACCCACACGCCAGTTTTTTTTTTCATTTTTTGGGGGGGGGGTCCCCTTTGAATCCATACTAGACCCAAGGGCCTGGTATGGACCTGGGGGGGGGGTCCACGCTATTTTTTTAAAATTTTTAACCGTTTTTTTTTTTTTTTACATTTCCTTTAACAACCAGCTATAAACAGGTAAAACAAAAAATTGCCGCAAAATTGCGGTACTTGCGTTTTGGATGCGGGTCCATTGAATTCTATTACATCCAAAACACTGTTTTTGGCCTGGCAAAAAAAAATCGTTTTTCACAAACCCTCAAAATGCCTTCAGACGCCAAAGATTTCCACGTTTCAGATGCGGTACCAGCGTTTAGCCGCATTTTAGTTTAGAAGCGTTTTTAAAGGTGACCTATTTTTTAACATTGATAAACTCCAAATTTATGGCAAATGAGGAAAAAAACAATATATATATATATATATATATATATATATAATTGCTTCCATTGCATTGTGGACAATCCACAACTTGGGGCAGCTGACGTGGCAAGTGGACAATCCACAACTTGTGGCAAGTGATGTGGCAAGTGACACGCTAAATACAACTACACTGCTGCTCTCAGCTGCTGATATCACTCTGGTCTCACTAAATAGCTAAAATTGTAAATAATACTGTTTTTGGAGCTTAGGGCGGCTCCTTATCATATACACGCAAATGTGGTAAAACACGGCATGCAAACGCCACAAAGCGCGCCTTTCTAAACGCCACTTTCAACCTTAGTTCTGAACACTTTGCACCAGCGTCCTGTCTACATGGGGCCTAAAAACACCTATGCCATTTACAGCTCAAAAACACCATGGTGGCCATGAGGCCATAGGCTAACATGGAGAGATGTTTTTAAGCTGCAAAAAACGCTCAAACAAGCGGCTTGAAAAACGTCCGTGTGAATGTAGACTTATATTAACCACTTGCGCACTGCCCAGACCAAGTTTCACATTTCAGCGCTGATGCACTTTTAATGACAATTGCGCGCTCATACAACACTGTAACCCAATGAAAATGTTTTATTTCTTGGCACACAAGTAGAGCTTGCTTTTGGTGCTATTTGATCACCTTTGTGTTTTATTTTTATTTATTTTTTATAAATACAAAAGACCGAGTTTAAAAAAAATAAAAATGGATATTTTACCCACTTCAGCACTGGGCCTATTCTGGCACTTCTCTCCTTCATGTAAAAATCATAAATTTATGGCTATAAAATTACTTCAAAACACCACACATTATATATGTTTTTGGAGCAGACACCCTAGGGAATAAGATGGCGGTCATTGCAAATTTTTATCTCGCTCGGTATTTGCGCAATAAATTTTCAAACGCCTTTTGTTTGCTAAAAATATTACAAAACAGTAAAGTTACGGCCAATTTTTTGGTATAATGTGAAAGATGTTGTTATGCTGAGTAAATAGATACCTAACACGTCACGCTTTAAAATTGCGCACACTCATGGCATGACACCAAACTTCAGTAATTAAAAATCTCCCTAGGCGATGCTTTAAAATGTTTTACACGTTACCATTTTGGCATTACAGAGGAGGTCTAGTGCTAGAATTGTTGCACTCGTTCTAACGCACGCAGCAATAACTCACATGTGTGGTTTGAACGGCGTTTACATATGTGGGCGGGACTTACGTATGTGTTCACTTCTGAGCGCTAGCTACCGGGGACATGGGCGTTTTTTCGTATTTTTGCTTATTTTTTTTATTTTGTTTTTTTACTTTTTTGTATTTCTTACTTTTTTTTTTTTGGATCACTTTTATTCCTATTACAAGGAATGTAAACATCCCTTGTAATAGGAATGTGTGTGACAGGTCCTCTTTATGGAGAGATGCAGGGTCAATAAGACCCCGCATCTCTCCTCCAGGCTGGAAAGCATGATATTGGTCCAAAAAAATCACCAATCTCATGCTGACAGCCGAGATCACGGCTTGGTTAACATACGGGAACACGGCGTGATGTCATAACGTCGTGCCCGAGCCTCCGACGGTCATAGAGATGACTGATGACCATCTGGTCACCAGTCATCTCCAAATCGTTCTCCGAGCCCAAGATGGCACGGGAGAGCCCGGAGAAGCACCGGATAGTGGCAAGAGGGGGGCGGGAACGTCCCCTCCCCCCGCCTATAAGAACAATCAAGCGGCGGAACTGCCACTATGATCATTTTTATTGTGCACAGAATCGCCGGCTGAAAAGAATGATATCTGAATGATGCCTGCAAATCATTCAGATGTCACCGCCCAAAGCCAAGGATGTCATTTGACGGTGGGCAGTAGGAAACTGGTTAATATTTAAAAAAAGGTAATTTTTCTTCTTCATTGATGTACACTGATGAGACTGCACTGATGGGCACCGATAAGGTGGCAAGGGTGGGCACTGAGAGGTGGCATTGCTATTTGGCACTGGTGGGCAGTGAGAAGTGGCACTGCTAGGTGGTAATGATAGTTGGCAGTGATGGGCACTAATAGGCAGCACTGCTAGGTGCCACTGATTGGCACCAGTGGTGGGCATTGATAGGTGGCACTGGCAGGGGCTACTAATTGTCACAGATGATGCAGAATTGCCTCTTCCTCTTCGGGCCGCATGTCCCTTGCACATAAGCCGGTGATTGCCTTTTTTTATGTTCACGCTGTCAGCACAAGGAGAAAACAAAAAACATTACCCAGCTTTTGTTTACATCACGTGATCAGCTGTCATTTGCTGACAGCTGATCACATGGTAAAGGGCAGGGATCGGGCCCCTTACTCGGATCTGTCATCACCTGACTGAGTCTCAGTGACTCTGTGACCACAGCGCGCGCAAAGGGGAGGACGTTTATTGACGGACTCTCGGCAATTGAGGACCATGCTGTGGCCGTCGATCAGTTATAGCGCTGATCTCAAGTGATTAAAGAGGGTCTAAATGGGCCATTGACATGCATCACAATTCAACTTAGGAATGAGTCTTTGAAAAGTTAAACTAAATAATTTGGCCACTTTATCCTTCCAAATAATTCACTTCCTGTCACATAGCCACACAGGAAGTGAGGGAAAATCCCTAACAATGTCTTTCCTTGGGGACATACAGGTCAGTCTAAATACTTTCCCCATTATGCACATTGCACTCCAGCATATTGCGGGGTACACCCCAAATTATTACCGGTATGTATTTTGGACTTTGGGGTTTATTTACTAAAGGCAAATCTACTTTGCACTACAAGTGCACTTGCTGTATATCTGAGGGGGACATGCAAGCCAAAAAAATACACCATGTTTGCTTTTACATGATTGAAACATCCAATCACCAGTACTTTCCCTCAGATTTTCAGCAGCTACACTTTTACTGCAGAGTGGATTTGTCTTTACTAAACCCCAAACTATACATTGATTTGGGGTGTACACAACAAAGTGCTAGAGTGCAATTTGCTCAATGGGGACACTAGTTAGATTGATCTGTGTGTCCCCAAGAAAAGACATTGGTAGGGTTTTACCTTCACTTCCTGTTTAGCTGTGTGACAGGAAGAGAAGCCAATTTTAAGAAAAGGAGACACAAAGGCCAAACTACAAAAAAATAAAAAATAAAAAATAAAAAAACACACACGCAGGGGTTCTAACACTTACTTTGTTTCCCTCAAAATGCCCACAATTAGAATTGTATGGCCTTGAGCTATTTTTAAGTGCAGTGCTCTAAATCAGTGCTTCTCAAGTACCCCCAACAGGCCATGTTTGCAGGTTTTCCTTCATCTTGCACATGTGCTTTAAATCACAGTCAATGGTTTTGATTTTTGGACAGCAATTCTCGATAAGATAATTTCACAAAACATGTCCTGTTGGGGGTACTTGAGGACTGAGGCTGAGAACCACTGCAGTAAAAAAGGAAAATTGAATACTTACCGCTCTGTATTTTTCATTTCCTGGTGACGCTCCATGGCAGCACACAATACAATCCATGCATATGCCAGCATGAAGGCACCAGATTAGACAAATCACACCAGTTTTGTTTTGACATGCCAATCAGCTGTCACATTTGTTGCAAAGAAAACACAAAACAAACATCAAAACTTTGCATCAAATTTTATTGGTCAACAAAATAAAAGGGAAGGCAAAATAAAAAACATGGTCAATTTAAAACAGTTACAGACTAGAGTTGAGCGGACACCTGGATGTTCGGGTTCGACGGGTTCGGCCGAACTTCGGAAAAAAGTTCGGGTTCGGGACCGAACTTTAACCCGAACCCGAACCCGAACCCCATTGAAGTCAATGGGGACCCGGACTTCTGAGGACTAAAAAGGCTCTAAAAAAGTAATGGAAAGGGCTAGAGAGCTGCAAATGGCAGCAAAATGTTGTTAAGAGCATGGCAAGTGCTCTGCAAACAAATGTGGATAGGGAAATAACTTAAAATAACATAAAAAAAAAAAATGCTGGAGGCCCCCTTTTCAGCAGAAGAGGTACGGGAAGTCATTAAGAACCTCAGAAACTCAACGGCACAATGCCACACATATGGTGGGAATGCCCCAGAATACGCCCTTTCTGGAATAAATTATTCAATTTAATGGATAAGCTAGTGGGAAAATAAAATACTTTGAAATAAAAATGTAGTGGGGTGCTAAATTTAAGGGAAGTGTTTGAGTGGTAAATAGGCTCAAACACCCTAATTCTGTAGGATTCATGGACCATTTTGTCCTCGGGGGACAGTATTGGTGTGCTGTTCCCTGCGGTCTACAGGTGGAGCTGCCATGGTAGGCTAGGGTTGAACCGCGATACAGTGCTGTGCCTTTTGTGTCCCCTCTTGGCAGTAGTACAGCGGGGCGGTGAACCTGCTGTGCATGCCGGGAGAGCATATAAAAGGGGCAGACCTTTGGCCTGGGGGCTGATGTCCAGTGGGGTCCGCACCCAGGTGCCTTTGGCCTGGGTGCATGTGTTCCTGTTCCATCTCGGGCAACTTTAGCCCGGGGTGAGGTACTATCCTGGAGTTCCTGCTGCCCTGGGTATGGAGGCCTAGGGGCGGGAGTAAAGCCTGCAGTCCAGAGCCTTCGTCTGGAGTCCGCTAAGGGTCGAGGAGTCTTAGGGTGCCGCCTCGTGTAGGGGACCCTGTTCCAGGGAAGGGAGGATCATTCTGATGGACCGATGCGGGAGTCACGGTGAAGGAAGGGTCTGTTGACTCCCTGGAGAGATGTCTTCCCCTTGATATGGGCTAGGTACGTAGAAGGAGAAGCTCAAGGTCATCTTGAGTGTATCAGAGGCCTTATTCACCCGGCCCGTGGCAGGGGCCTTATACACCCTGGTCTGTGGCAGAGACCAAAGTTCTCCAGGTCCGTGGCAGGGGCCTTGTACACCCGGTCTGTGGCAGAGCCCAACCTCAACCTCAAGGTCTGTGGCAGAGACCGTGCACCTAAAACTGTTTGAGAAACCTAAGCAGTGAAGTGAATGTGCTACGTTTGTGGCTGGACCTCCTCTACACCTTAAGCTGTCCTGTTTCTTTGCGCTAACCTTTTCTATCCGTGTAGAGTTTATTTTGCCATGAGAGAATAAGAGTTGTAGTTTCAGCTGGTGTGGACATTGACTTTACTGGGAATTAAAGGACTTGCCTCTACCTACAGTAGAGGTGAGAATCATCATCTGGAGGAGTTTTGACTCCGGCTGTGGACACGGCCCGTCAAGTACACCGCTCAACCTCTTTATATAGGAGGGTACGGGCTGGTAGTGCGGTGTGCCTTTCTCCCTCCTGCGAGGAGCCAACAACATAAAGGCAGGTAAGGGGGAAAGGATCTGTGGGCTACAAAAAAATAAAATAAAAATTATAATCTTGACCTAGGAGGACGAGGTCCATATGGAGTAGGAGGTTGAAGTGGCGGTGGATGTGGCTGTGTAGGTGTAAGCGGCGGTGGAGGAGGACGAGGTAGCCAACACCGGTTCAAATATACAACAATGGCTGGGTAAGGCCGGTGATGTGTCGAATGTTGTTTTTTTAGCATAGCACAGTAGAAGACAAATATATAGAAATGGTTTATTTCACACGCCTCCAGATATGTATTTCACACTGCAAAATATTTTTTGTGGCCCTAAATGGCGTTTTTTGGAAGACCACAACACACCCACAGTACGTAACCGCTGAATCGCACAGCTACAGAACTGCAGAAAATGCTATTAAAAAAAAACGATTTTTTTTTAGTATAGCACAGTACAAGAAAAATATATAGAAATGGTTTATTTCACACGCCTCCAGATATGTATTTCACACTGCAAAATATTTTTTGTGGCCCTAAATGGCGTTTTTTGGAAGACCACAACACACCCACAGTACGTAACCGCTGAATCGCACAGCTACAGAACTGCAGAAAATGCTATTCAAAAAAATGTTGTTTTTTTAGTATAGCACAGTACAAGAAAAATATATAGAAATTGTTTATTTCACACACCTCCAGATATGTATTTCACACTGCAAAATATTTTTTGTGGCCCTAAATGGGTCTTTTTGCAAGAGTACATTAAAGTGCAAATTTTTTTTGCCCTAAATGGGTCTTTTTTAGCACGAGCAAAATAAAATGCAAATTGTTTTTGTTTTTTTTGCCCTAAATGAGTCTTTTGGAAAAAAGCACAATAAAGTGCTTTTTTTGTTGTTGCCCTAAATGGATCTTTTTGCAAGAGCAGAATACACCCACCGTATGGAAACGGTGTATCTCTCAACGTAATATATGCAGTGCTGGTGCACTGAGCTTGCAGATAAAA
Source organism: Rana muscosa (assembly GCA_029206835.1). Classification (NCBI taxonomy): domain Eukaryota; kingdom Metazoa; phylum Chordata; class Amphibia; order Anura; family Ranidae; genus Rana; species Rana muscosa. Next base: position 1,184,859,297 of record CM055116.1, on the reverse strand, counting down.
GTTAGATTTTCTCTGACACTGGGCTCATGGCAGTGTAAAAAGACTGTGCACTGCAACACAAACAGGTAAACCTATGCAGATCGCTGAGTTATATCTTTGAATCTGGACTCCTATATAATAAATCTCTCTCCCTGAAAGCACCAACAGGAACCTGGCCCTACACTACACTATCTCTCTATCTTTTCCCTCAGATTGCAGAATCAGGACTACCTCATGTATTTTACAATCTCTCCCTATTAGCAACAGCAGCAGCCAAGATCCTCTCCCTATCTATTCTGAAGCAGAGTGACGTGTGTGCTGTGTGCCTCTAGCTTATATAGAAGCTGGGTCACATGTTGCACTGACCAATCACAGCCATGCCATTAGTAGGCATGGCTATGATGGCTTCTAAGGGCACACCAGCTAATCAAAAGGTGATTGGCTGGCCCCTGAAGCATTTCTAACTGCGCCATTAGATTGCCGAACCCGAACCCGGACTTTCGCGCAAAGTCCGGGTTCGGGTTCGGGAAAAAGCTAAAGTTCGGTACGAACCCGAACTTTATAGTTCGGGTTCGCTCAACACTATTACAGACTCAACATCTTGAGAAATTTTTGGCCAAAAAAAAAAGGCAGCAGACAATTAAATCAAAGTGAACAAACGACACACATTAACAACATCAGAATTATTTCAGGGGAACATTTCCCCCACACAAAAAATATACAATCCTCAAAAGTTAACCAATCACCTGTTTTGCAAAGACATAACAAATAAAATACATGTGTTACAAACTCGATAAGGACACCAACATGTACATTTTGCCCCCCACACACGCACACACACTTGCCTCTTCTCAGAGCAAGCGAACGAATGTTCCCTCTGAGCTTTATATAACATATGTTTGTGTGCTAATGAGGCAATTGAAAACACATGCACAGTCCATGAAACACCCAAAATGCAAGTTCACTCAATGTAGAGACTGAAATTCAAAGTGGGTACACCTGTTAAGGATGTCCTTCAATTACTAACCCATAAAAACACTCTCTGAGTGAGCATGCCCAGAAATATCCAGGTGCTGTTCACACACAAAAAGCACCCAAAAAAAGAACTAACTGGCTGGGCATGTGCAAAACAACACCAATGCAGCTAGCAAAAAATAACCCCCCCCCCCCTCCCCCCGTCCAAAATTAAGCACATCATCCAGCATGCTACAAAATTAGAGATGGGACAATCACCCCTCCCCCCCCCACCAACAAATACCATTGCAGTCTATGGGAACTGACTTAATTTTGCTAGTCCCCACTTGGCTGGCTTATCTTCTAGTTATTGGCCTTAAAATGGGGGCCCAGGTCCCACCCTAAGGGACATATATCAATGTCACCAATTTGGAAAACACCAAAAAAAAAACAAGGAGAAGTGCCTTTAAATATGCCAAATTGCTTAAGGGCCATTTCACACCACATGCAGTGCATTGCGTTTTTTATGCATCCAAAATGCATGGAAAGTTGGTTATATGGTTCTAAATGGCAGTGTTTGTTCCAGTGCGTTCCAGTTCCACCAAAAAAGTAGAACATGCTGCATTTTACCTGCACTGGACTGTACTGGAACGCATCAAAACGCATCATAAACGCACTGGAACGCACAGGAACACACCTAAATGCAACAAAAACGCACTGGAACACACTTGTCCTTATCTATGGTTAATAAAAAAGAGGGGGGAAAAAAAGCACTGGACTGCATCAAAAACGTACCAAAAATGCACTGGAACGCATGAAAAACGTGCATGCAGAAAAGCACCTGGAACGCATCCGGATTGTGTTTCTATGGTGTGAACTGGCCCTAGTTCACACTATAGAAACTCAGTCTGGGTGTGTTCCAGGTGCTTTTCTGCATGCTCGTTTTTGACACATTCCAGTGCATTTTTGATGCGTTTTTGATGCAGTCCAGTGTTTTTTTCTCCCTCTTTTCACTTAGGACAAGTGTGTTGCAGTGCGTCTTTGGTGCATTTAGGTGCGTTGCGGTGCATTCTAGTGCATTTTTGGTACGTTCCGTTGCGTTTTTGATGTGTTTTACTGGGGTCCAGTACAGTTTTGTACCTAAAAAATGCAGCATGACCAATTTTTTTTGGCTTTCTGAAACGCACTGGAACGGACTGCAGTGGTGTGAACTATGCCATTGGCATTAATGTGATCAACTTTCTTTGCGTTTTTCATGCATCAAAAAAACGCACTGCACTGCATCCGGTGTGAACTGGCCCTAAATATCATACCTGGGGGTGTCTATAGTATGCCTGTAAAGTAGCGCATGTTTTCCATGTTTATGTTTATTGGAGAGCAAAATGACATTTCTAAAGTAAAATAACAGTAATTTAAAAGTCCTTGTGGCTGTAATGAATTGCTGGTTCCCGTCAATACAGATAAGTCATTGAAAGTCTTTGCTAAACCAAAAAAAAAAATGTGTGGGGGTCCCCCAAATTCAATTTCCAGGCCCTTCAGGTCTGGAATGGATATTAAGGGGAACTCTGCCGCAAATTAAAAAAAAAAGCGTGGGGGTTCCCCCAAATTCCATAACCAGGCCCTTCAGGTCTGGAATGGATATTAAGGGGAACCCCGCTGCAAATTTTTAATAAAAATGACGTGGGGTTCCCCCCAAATATCCATACCAGGCCCTTGAGATCTGGCATGGATTTTAAGGGGAACTCCACCCCAAATTTAAAAAAAAAATGGCGTGGAGTCCCCCTAAAAATCCACACCAGACCCTTTATCCGAGCACATAACCTGGCCGGCCGCAGGAAAAGAGGGGGAGGGGTGAGAGCGCCCCCCCCTCCCTCCTGAACCGTACCAGGCCACATGCCCTCAACATGGGGAGGATGTCCCCATGTTGATGGGGACAAGGGCCTCATCCCCACAACCCTTGGCCGGTGGTTGTGGGGGTCTGCGGGCGGGGGGCTTATCGGAATCTGGAAGACCCCTTTAACAAAGGGGACCCCCAGATCCTGGCCCCCCCATGTAAAATGGTAATGGGGTACAAATGTACCCCTACCATTTCACAAAGAAAGTGTAAAAAATGTAAAAAATGACAAGAGCCGGTTTTTGACAATTCCTTTATTAATGTCTTTTCCTTTCTTCCATCTTCTTCTTCCATCTTCCTCCATATTCTTCTTTCATCTTCTTCCATCCTCTTCTTTTCTCGATTCGGGTTTCTTCCTCCATATTCATCTTCATCTTCCTTCTTCCTTCGGTGTTCTCGTCCGCATCTTGCTCCGGCGTCTTCCCTTCTTCTTTCTTCTCCGGCCACTCCGTTTGAATTGGAGGTTCCCGCTGTGCGACGCTTCAGTTCTTCAGTTCCCCTCTGGGTCCGCTTACACCCAGTGACCCCGCCCCCCTCTGACGCACATGGATTTCATGGGGACTTTCCCCGTGGTGTCAGAGGGGGGCGGAGCCAGCGGGTGGCAGCGGACCAAGTGGAGAACTGAAGCGTCGCACAGCGGGAACCTCCAATTCAAACGGAGCGGCCGGAGAAGAAAGAAGAAGGGAAGACGCCGGAGCAAGATGCGGACGAGAAGACCGAAGGAAGAAGGAAGATGGAAGATGAAGATAAAGATGAAAAGGAAGATGGAGGAAGAAACCTGAATGGAGAAAAGAAGAAGATGGAAGAAGAAGAAGATGGAAGAAAAGAGAAGACATTAATAAAGGAATTTTCAAAAACCGGCTCTTGTCATTTTTGAAATTTTTGACACTTTCCTTGTGAAATGGTAGGGGTACAAGGGGTCTTAAAGGGGTCTTCCAGATTCCGATAAGCCCCCCACCCGCAGACCCCCACAACCACCAGGCAAGGGTTGTGGGGATGAGGCCCTTGTCCCCATCAACATGGGGACATCCTCCCCATGTTGAGGGCATGTGGCCTGGTACGGTTCAGGAGGGAGGGGGGGCGCTCTCGTCCCCCCCTCTTCCCCTGCGGCCGGCCAGGTTATGTGCTCGGATAAGGGTCTGGTGTGGATTTTTGGGGGGACTCCACGTCATTTTTTTTTAATTTGGGGTGGAGTTCCCCTTAAAATCCATGCCAGATCTCAAGGTCCTGGTATGGATATTTAGGGGGAACCCCACTTCATTTTTTTAAGAAATTTGCAGCGGGGTTCCCCTTAATATCCATTCCAGACCTGAAGGGCCTGGTTATGGAATTTGGGGGGACCCCACGCTTTTTTTTTTTGGGTTAGCAATGACTTTCTATGACTTTTCTCTATATTGCCGGGAGCCGACAATTCATTATAGCCGCGGCTGCTTTTAAATGTTTTTTTTTTTTCCTTTAGAAAAGACATTTTGCTGGCGCAATGGAAAGTTCAAAGCTGCGCCTGTTCAACTTATGCAAATTGACTTAGGTGACTTGACATTTACTAAGATTTTGCCGGCACAGTGTCCTGGCGCATTTGAACCATTGAAATTCCCGCGCTGAGCTCCAAAAAACCTCCCGCAGCTCGAATCGTACTTGCCGGCGCAGCGGGCTGGTTTTGAAAAAGTTACTTCATCACTCAATTTTGGGCATATTAGTTATTTGGGCAGGTGTCACTACACTTCCTCACATCACCACACATCACCCCCATTATATTCTCACTTCCAGCTTCTTTATATTTAGTGTTTAACATGCCGTGCGCCAGGTCCATAGTGGCGCACTGAGCGCCTCCTCCCATCGACAACACTATAGTAAATGGGAAATAGGGCTGCGCTACCGGCGCTAATGTTTTGTAAATACCAAAACAGCCATTGCGCACGCAGATGCGCCAATACTCATGGCGCAAACGTTTCGTAAATCAGCCCCCAAGTGTTTTTTTTAAAAACCTTTTTATATACCGTATTACAAATTGTCCTTTATGTATAGCCAATTGTTTTGGATAGGCTATGGTAGGTTTAAAACCCCAATCAGGTTGTTTTTTTGTCGATATCTTTTTAAAAATGTTTCTTTGCACCCTGTCTTGGGGTTAAACAAAGGAAATGAGAGGAAATCTTCCCAAGTCAGAGGAATTCCTTTCTTAGACAGTCATCACTCAAACATTTGAGGATTTCCCTTCAACTCTTGCTCTCATGACAGCTTTAAAATGCAGAATTTCCATCTACTTGATCACAAAATAGACAATTAGAGGGATGAACCTCCCAAGCGGGGACACGGATTGCAATAAAAACTTGGCGGAGGGTCTAACCCTTTCTTAAGGCTCCGTTCACATCTAGGTGCCCCGGATCGCCGTGCGCCGTGATTCTGCCCAAGATCCCAGATTTACAGCAAATCGCGGGACGCCCATGCGATTCCTGTCACTTCCAATGGCCACCCCCGATCGCGGCGCATTTTTCCCACGATTGTCGCTCGACGACAGAATCGCGGGATGCCTGTCGCCCAAAAGAAGTTCTTGTACTTTATATGGACAACAGGCGTCCCACGATCCTGTTTGCGCGATTTTACCGCGATTCATCAGGCGATAATCGTGGCAAAATCTTGCTGTGATTGGGGGGCCATTGGAAGTGTTGGGGATCGCACGGGATTGCCACGATTCTGCCCGTGATCTGGGACGCCACAAATTAAGAAGCGGGGGGGTGCTGCCGCCGCAAATTTTTGAGGTCAGGGGGTTGCCATCTGGGCCCTTGGGGACCTCCGGGCCTCTGGGCCCCTTACAAAAATAATAAATAAAACAAATAAAAAATAATAATAAAAACATTTTTATAAAAAAAAAAAAACAACATTTTTATATAAAAAAAACAACATTTTTATAAAAAAAAAAAGGAGGGCTTCTTTTTTTTTAAATTTTTTTTAAAAAAAGGGGGGTTGCCATCTGGGCCCCTGGGGACCTCCGGGCCTCTGGGGACCTCTGGGGACAAAAAAAAAAAAAGATTTTTAATCCCCCCTGATGGCGGCCCTGTGCACCAGCATCCTTGGTAATCAGAGCAAATGAAGAGTTTGCCCCATGTGCAAATGCGCCGATGTGCTCTGCTACAACCCGAAGGCCATAGGCACATCTGTGCATGTGCCATATTAGTGACGCCCAAGGGGGCAGAGCTACTGAGGTGGGTGGACTGAAATTCCGCTTTCAAGTAGTTGTAAACCTCAGACATGAAATGTGAACAAAACATATGCCTCTACTGTCTCCGACAGCAAATGTCAGATGGAGCGTACACACGGTCGGAATATCCGACCAAAAGCTCACATCGAACATTTGTTGTCGGAAGTTCCGATCATGTGTACGCGGCATAAGGGTTTCCAACCACTTTAAACAATTTTCATTTTTTATAAGTTTTACAAGGAAACATCTCGTGTTCACTGGATTCATAATTCCTAAATTGGTCATTGATGGCTTATTGTGACAGCGCTTTATATTGCAGGTATTGTTATAAACATGACACTTACGGCAATGATGTGAAATTCCCTTCCACAGTCGGTCTCAGCATAGATAATTTCAAAAAACTATTAGATAAGCACCTGAACGACCACAACATACAGGGATATGCAATGTAATACTGACATATAATCACACACATAGGTTGGACTTGTGTCTTTTTTCAACCTCACCTACTATGTAACTATGTAAATATGTAACTTACAAAAGAGGAAAAGAGGACTTTTTTTTTTTTTTTTACATATGTACATATTATTACATGTGTCATTTCACAGATTTTTACTGCAGCAAACCTATTAAAAGCAAAAAAAAACCCTATAAAGCATGTCACCATTGAGGAGATTCACCCCTCTTTTTGTCCAATGAGAAAACCAGTTCTAGTGGGAGACCAGATATAGTGAATGCAGGCTCCTGGGTTTAGTAACACTTTAAAGATGAATTTCACGCGAACAGGCAAAAACTTTGTTCGAACACGCGAACACCATTAAAGTCTATGGGACACGAACATGAAAAATCTTAAGTGCTCATTTTAAAGGTTAATATGCAAATTATTGTCATAAAAAGTGTTTGGGGACCTGGGTCCTGCCCCAGGGGACATGTATCAATGCAAAAAAAAGTTTTAAAAATGTCAGTTTTTTCGGGAGCAGTGATTTTAATAATGCTTAAAGTGAAACAATAAAAGTGAAATATTCCTTTAAATTACGTACCTGGGGTGTGTGTATAGTATGCCTGTAAAGTAGCGCATGTTTCCCGTGCTTAGAACTGTCTCTGCACAAAATGTAATTTCTAAAGGAAAAAAAGTAATTTAAAACTACTAGCGGCTATAATGAATTGTCGGGTCCCGGCAATACAGATCAAAGTCTTTTAAAAAAACGGCAGGGGTCCCCCCCCAAGTCCATTACCAGGCCCTTTGGGTCTGGTATGAATATTAAGGGGAACACCGAACCAAAAAAAAACAAACGTGGGGGTCGCCCCCAAATTCTATTTCAGGCCCTTCAGGTCTGGAATGGATATTAAGGGGAACCCCGCACCAAAATAAAAAAAATGGCATGGGGCCCCCCAAAAATCCATACCAGACCCTTATCCGAGCACGCAACCTGGCAGGCCGCAGGAAAAGAGGGGGGATGAGAGAGTGCCCCCCCTCCACATGCCCTCAACATGGGGAAGATGTCCCCATGTTGATGGGGACAAGGGCCCCATCCTCGCAACCCTTGCCCGGTGGTTGTGGGGGTCTGCGGGCAGGGGGCTTATCGTAATGTGGAAGCCCCCTTTAACAAAGGGGACCCCCAGATTCCACCCCCCTATGTGAATTGGTAACGGGGTACATTGTACCCCTACCATTTCACAAAGAAGGTGTAAATCATTGTAAAAAGACAGCACAGACACAGTTGGAATAAGTCCTTTATTAAAAATAAAAACAAAAAAAAAATTCCAGCAATGTAATTTAGTCTGTACAGCGTTGTTCTCTATGTCCCGAGGTGATCCGATGTCCAGCGCTGCAGTCTCCACTCCACTCCACACGATACCCCCATGACGTAAGAGGGGGCTTGGTCACCCGTCCACATCATAGGGTAAGCCCGGGCTTACCCCGGCAAGCGGGGGAATACTCAATGATGTCGGCGGGTGACCCCACCCCGTGACATCACGGGGCGGGGGTCACCCATCGACATCATTGGGTATTCCCCGCCGTCCAATGGATGGATCGGCCTCTGGGGACCGACATCGCGGGCTCCATGGACAGGTAAGTGTCCTTATTAAAAGTCAGCAGCTACAGTGTTTGTACAAAAAAGGTACCGTATATACTCGAGTATAAGCCGAGTTTTTCAGTATATTTTTTTTGTGCTGAAAATGCCCCCCTCGGCTTATACTCGAGTCACCTTTTTGCGCCTAATCTCCCGAAATTTGGGGACCTGGTACCGGCCGTCCATAGATCCCCTGGCCCCCAAGCTTGGCACACATGTAGCCACACTCTTCCTCTACAAGTGGGCAAAGTTTTTTGTCTAGGGGAACTACAGCCGGGGAGCACCGATTTTTCAAACTCGGCACCCCTTCCATAGACTCCCATTTTAAACGGTAATTTCTCTGGTGACTTTGGGGACCCGGTACTGGCCGGTCATAGGTCTCCCGAACCCGAATCTTGGCACATATGTAGCCTCATTTCTCCTCTATAAGTGTGCAAAGTTTTTTGTCTGGGGGACCTACGGCCGGGGAGCACAGATTTTTCAAACTCGGGCACCCCTTCCATAGACTACCATGTTAAACGGTAATTTCTCTGGTGACTTTGGGGACCTGGTACTGGCCGGTCATAGGTCTCCCGAACCCGAATCTTGGCACATATGTAGCCTCATTTCTCCTCTATAAGCGTGCAAAGTTTTTCGTCTGGGGGACCTACGGCCGGGGAGCACAGATTTTTCAAACTCGGCACCCCTTCCATAGACTCCCATGTTAAACGGTAATTTCTCTGGTGACTTTGGGGACCCGGTACTGGCCGGTCATAGGTCTCCCGAACCCGAATCTTGGCACATATGTAGCCTCATTTCTCCTCTATAAGTGTGCAAAGTTTTTCGTCTGGGGGACCTACGGCCGGGGAGCACAGATTTTTCAAACTCGGGCACCCCTTCCATAGACTACCATGTTAAATGTCAGTCTAGTCATGGACACAGTGAGGCATGGACACAGTGGGGCATGGGCACAGTGAGGCATGGACACAGTGAGGCATGCACATGGACACAGTGAGGCACAGTGAGGCATGCAGATGGACACCCTAGGCTTATACTCGAGTCAATACGTTTTCCCAGTTTTTTGTGGTAAAATTAGGTGCCTCGGCTTATATTGGGGTCGGCTTATACTCGAGTATATACGGTACATGGTTAGTGGCGCATGGGACACTAGGTCCAAAGAAGTCCTTTAAGCAGTTTGCTTTGTGGTGAGGTAACAGTCTTTTTGTACTTCTAGGCTGCCTTGCAAACAAGGGGGAGCAGAAGCTGTACTCCAGAGCATGTAAAGAGATAAAAAAACAAAGGCAGGCGCCGCTGAAGTAAAACTGTGTGATTTTAATATAGCAGTAACATTAAAACACTCACATTGAGTGCTGAGGCGCAGCGTGGGGCGGGATAGCTTCACAGGACCAAGATGCAATGCATTTCGGTGCATGCGCAGTGAGAGGAGGAACACACTACGCTCACCTTTTTCAGAGCTTGAAAAAGGTGAGCGTAGTGTGTTCCTCCTCTCACTGCGCATGCACCGAAATGCATTGCATCTTGGTCCTGTGAAGCCATCCCGCCCCACGCTGCGCCTCAGCACTCAGCACAGATGAGCAGCTTGCGCTCCAGGCCTCCATTCGGCCGCCGCACGAGACCCGGAAAACTCTCCACAGGATTGAACACCGGCTCCACTGCACTGGGCTTGAACATTGCTGGCACGAGCGGAGGTGCACATCCCACAGGACCCCCACATGCCGATCTAAAGACACCTCAATGTGAGTGTTTTAATGTTACTGCTATATTAAAATCACACAGTTTTACTTCAGCGGCGCCTGCCTTTGTTTTTTATCTCTTTACAGTGTTTGTAGCTGCTGACTTTAACCACTTAACGACCGCTCACTGTATATATACGTCGGCACAATGGCACCGACAGGCACAATCACGTAGAGCATACGTGATTGCCTTTGTACAGTTGGGGGGTCCGATCGGACCCCCCTTCTGTACAGTGAGCGGTCGGAATTCGTCTGGGAGCGTTCCGAGATGGGGGGGCGGCCGTTCGATTCCGACCACCCCCCCGCGATCGCTCCCGGCGAATAGAAATGCCCCCTCTATCTGTGTAATGTTTACACAGACCGAGAAAGCAGGAGGAAGTGATGTCATCTCCTGTGCGGCGCTCACATATACCGAGCGTCGTACAAGAGAAGACACACAGGTCGGTGCACTAACACTACACTAACACCAGCACACATAGGCACATAAATCGCCCCCCCAGGCCCCCCCAGATCACCCCCAGCCCCCCCCCAGATCACCCCCCAGCCCCCAGTCACAGTGTCACTGATTGCAGTGACCATTTATTTACTGATCACTGCAATCAGTGACATTTGTGACTGTAAAAGTGTCACTACATTTAGTTTTAGGTCCAGTGTAGCCCCCTAACCCCCCCTAATAAAGGTTTAACCCCTTGATCACCCCCCAGATAACCCTTTCACCCCCTAGCACCGCCGTCGCTTGGCGATCATTTTTCTGATCGCTGTCTTGGCGTCGGTGATGCAGATCGGTACCCAGTAATTTTTTTTAGGTTCGCCGCAGATTTTTATAGCGTCGGGTACCCCCATAAATTATCTAATAAAGGTTTAACCCCCTTGATCGCCCCCCAGGTAACCCTTTCACCACCTATCACCACTGTCACTAAGCGATCGTTTTTCTGATCGATGTCTTAGCGTCGGTGATGCAGATCGGTAGCCAGTATTTTTTTTTGGTTCGCCGCAGGTTTTTATAGCGTCGGGTACCCCCATAAATTATCTAATAAAGGTTTAACCCCCTTGATCGCCCCCCAGGTAACCCTTTCACCCCCTATCACCACTGTCACTAAGCGATCATTTTTCTGATCGCTGTCTTGGCGTCGGTGATGCAGATCGGTACCCAGTAATTTTTTTAGGTTCGCCGCAGGTTTTTATAGCGTCGGGTACCCCCATAAATTATCTAATAAAGGTTTAACCCCCTTGATCGCCCCCCAGGTAACCCTTTCACCCCCTATCACCACTGTCACTAAGCGATCATTTTTCTGATCGCTGTCTTGGCGTCGGTGATGCAGATCGGTACCCAGTAATTTTTTTGGTTCGTCGCAGGTTTTTATAGCGTCGGGTACCCCCATAAATGATCTAATAAAGGTTTAACCCCCTTGATCGCCCCCCAGGTAACCCTTTCACCCCCTATCACCACTGTCACTAAGCGATCATTTTTCTGATCGATGTCTTAGCGTCGGTGATGCAGATCGGTAGCCAGTAATTTTTTTTAAGTTCGCCGCAGGTTTTTATAGCGCCGGGTACCCCCATAAAATATCTAATAAAGGTTTAACCCCCTTGATCGCCCCCCAGGTAGCCCTTTCACCCCCTATCACCACTGTCGCTAAGCGATCATTTTTCTGATCGCTGTCTTAGCGTCGGTGATGCAGATCGGTAGCCAGTAATTTTTTTTAGGTTCGCCGCAGGTTTTTATAGCGTCAGGTACCCCCATATATTATCTAATAAAGGTTTTAACCCCCTAATTGCCCCTAGTTAACCCTTTCACCAGTAATCATCATATAAGTGTTACGGGTGACGCTGGTTAGTTAGTTTGCTTTTTATAGTGTCAGGGCACCCGCCGTATATAACCCAATAAAGGTTTAACCCCCTGATCGCCCGGCGGGTGATATCAATTAGGTTTTAGCGTCAGAGAGGGTCTGCGTCACACCCCAGACAGCGTCAGGTTAGTGCCAGTAACGCTAACACCCACGCGTGAAGCATACACCCCCCTTAGTGGTATAGTATCTGAACAGATCAATATCTGATCTGATCAGATCTATACTAGCGTCCCCAGCAGTTTAGGGTTCCCAAAAACGCAGTGTTAGCGGGATCAGCCCAGATACCTGCTAGCACCTGCGTTTTGCCCCTCCGTCCAGCCCAGGCCACCCAAGTGCAGTATCGATCGATCACTGTCACTTACAAAACACAACACACATAACTGCAGCGTTCGCAGAGACAGGCCTGATCCCTGCGACTCCAGTGCTGTAGGAGGTGATTTCACCACCACAGTTAAAAAAAAAAAGCAAATATGCCGAAGCATTGGGGCAGCAGGGGCGGAGGAGCGATTTTGCTCCTAATGGCGCGTACATGCGGTCGAAATTCCGACGGAGGCTTGCCCGTGGAAAAGTCCGACCATGTGTGTGCGGCATAACTTTTTTGCGGGAGGATGCCCCCATGCTTCGGCATATATAAATGGTGCATGTATGCCCATCATTAGAAGTGGGTGGATGAAGGGCGGTATTCTAATGGTGGGCATACCCACCGATCAATCTCTTTTTTCGTTCAGCCACCTGGCTGCATGAAAAAAAAAAGATTACAATACATGTCCAACAAGGACCAGCAACATACTGGTATGTTGCTGGACTTTGAATGGTTATACCAGATTGATGCCTGCGGGTTTAGGTATCATCTTGGTATCATTCTTTTCAGCCAGCGGCCGGCTTTCATGTAAAAGCAATCCTAGTGGCTAATTAGCCTCTGGACTGCTTTTACAAGCAGTGGGAGGGAATGACCCCCCCCAGATATAAAAAGCGCCATTGGGAAATTGGGAAAGCATTTTATCACACCGATCTTGGTGTGGTCAGATGCTTTGAGGGCAGAGGAAAGATCTAGGGTCTAGACCCCAGTTTTTTCAAAAAAAGAGTACCTGTCACTACCTATTACTATCATAGGGGATATTTACATTCCCTGAGATAACAGTAAAAATGATAAAAAAAAAAAAATATGGAAGGAACAATTTAAAAATAAAATAAAAAAGCAAAATTAATAATAAAAACAAAAAAAAAAAAAGCACCCCTGTCCTGCCCTGCTCTTGCCCAATGGCGAACGCAAGCGTCGGTCTGGCGTCATATGTAAACAGCAATTGCACCATGCATGTGAGGTATCACCACGAAGGTCAGATCGAGGGCAGTAATTTTAGCAGTAGACCTCCTCTGTAAATCTAACGGGGTAACCTGTAAAGGCTTTTAAAGGCTTTTAAAAATGTATGTAGTTTGTCGCCAATGCGCGTTTGTGCGAAATTTTAAAGCATGTCGTGTTTGGTATCTATGTACTCGGCCTAAGATCATCTTTTTTATTTCATCAAACATTTGGGCAATATAGTGTGTTTTAGTGCATTAAAATAAAAAAAGTGTATTTTTTCCCCAAAAAATGCGTTTGAAAAATCGCTGCGCAAATACTGTGTAGAAAAAAAAATGCAACACCCACCATTTTATTCTGTAGGGCCTTTGCTTTAAAAATATATATAATGTTTGGGGGTTCAACATAATTTTCCTGCAAAAAAAAATATGTTTTCATGTAAACAAAAAGTGTCAGAAAGGGCTTTGTCTTCAAGTGGTTAGAAGAGTGGATGTAAGCTTCCTAATGTTGTGTATAAAATGCCAGAACAGTTCAAACCCCCCCCCAAATGACCCCATTTTGGAAAGTAGACACCCCAAGCTATATACTGAGAGGCATGTCGAGTCCATGGAATATTTTATATGTTGACACAAGTTGCGGAAAAAAGACAATTTTTTTTTTTTTTTTTTTTGCACAAAGTTGTCACTAAATGATATATTGCTCAAACATGCCATGGGCATATGTGGAATTACACCCCAAAATACATTCTGTTGCTTCTCCTGAGTACGGGGATACCATATGTGTGAGACTTTTTGGGAGCCTAGCCGCGTACGGGACCCCAAAAACCAATCACCGCCTTCAGGCTTTCTAAGGGTGTAAATTTTTGATTTCACTTCTCACTGCCTATCACAGTTTCGGAGGCCATGGAATGCCCAGATGGCACAAAACCCCCCCAAATGACCCCATTTTGGAAAGTAGACACCCCAAGCTATTTGCTGAGAGGTATTGTGAGTATTTTGCAGATCTCGCTTTTTGTCACAAAGTTTTGAAAATTGAAAAAAAAAAAAAGAAAAAAAAAAAATTCTTTCTTCATTTTCAAAAACAAATGAGAGCTGTAAAATACTCACCATGCCTCTCAGCAAACAGCTTGGGGTGTCTACTTTCCAAAATGGGGTCATTTGGGGGGGTTTTGTGCCATCTGGGCATTCCATGGCCTCCGAAACTGTGATAGGCAGTGAGAAGTGAAATCAAAAATTTACACCCTTAGAAAGCCTGAAGGCGGTGATTGGTTTTTGGGGTCCCGTACGCGGCTAGGCTCCCAAAAAGTCTCACACATATGGTATCCCCGTACTCAGGAGAAGCAACAGAATGTATTTTGGGGTGTAATTCCACATATGCCCATGGCATGTTTGAGCAATATATCATTTAGTGACAACTTTGTGCAAAAAAAAAAAAAAAAATTGTCTTTTTTCCGCAACTTGTGTCAACATATAAAATATTCAATGGGCTCAACATGCCTCTCAGCAATTTCCTTGGGGTGTCTACTTTCCAAAATGGGGTCATTTGGGAGGGGGGTTTTGTACTGCCCTGCCATTTTAGCACCTCAAGAAATGAGATAGGCAGTCATAAATTTAAAGCTGTGTAAATTCCAGAAAATGTACCCTAGTTTGTAAACGCTATAACTTTTGCGCAAACCGATAAATATACACTTATTGACGTTTTTTTTACTAAAGACATGTGGCTGAATACATTTTGGCCTAAATGTATGACTAAAATTGAGTTAATTCGATTTTTCTTATAACAAAAAGTAGAAAATATCATTTTTTTTCAAAATTTTCGGTGTTTTTCCGTTTATATCGCAAAAAATAAAAATCGCAGAGGCAATCAAATACCATTAAAAGAAAGCTCTATTTGTGGGAAGAAAAGGACGCAAATTTTGTTTGGGTACAACATTGCATGTCCGCACAATTTACAGTTAAAGCAGCACAGTGCAAAATTCTGAATTCACCTCTGGTCCTTTAGCTACCAAATGGTCCGGGGCTTAAGTGGTTAAAAAAAAAGTTTGTGCCTGGAAAGTGGTTGTAAAGTCAGAAGGTTTTTATCTTAATTCTAAGATATGCATTCTATGCATTAAGATAAAAAACTTTTGTGTGCAGCAGTCCCCCTTAGCCCCCCTAATACTTACCTGAGCCTTATCTCTCTCCAGTGATGTCCACGAGTGACTCGGCTGTCCGGGACTCTCCTCCTGATTGGCTGAGACACAGCATTTGCGCCATTGGCTCCCACTGCTGTCAATCAAAGTCAGTTAGCCAATCAGGAGAGAGTGGTGGCGGGGCCAGACCAGGGCTCCGTGTCTGAATGGTGCCTCCATAGCAAGCTGCTTGCTGTGGGCAGGGCCATCTTTAATATTGATTGGACCCTGGACAAACATTTTCTTGGGCCCCCCTCCATGCAATTTCGCTCTCCACCTGTTCTAAAAACATACAATAAATAGCAGCTAGACTCAAAATCAGTTCACTGAATCAGATCAGGCAGCGATTGCGATTGGTTGCCACAGGTAACAGTGTATCATTACCGCTCACTGGCTGCTAGAGGTTACAGAACACATTATGGCTCACTGATTATTTGCTAGAGGTTACAGCACATGACTTCTGCTTGTTGATTGGTTGCTAGAGATTACTGTGCATCAATACTGTTCCCTGATTGGTTGCTAGAGGTTACTGGACATCCTTACCACTCACTAATTGGTTGATAGTGTTTACTGCATATCCTTACTGCTCAATGATTGGTTGCAAGAGGTTAGTGCACATCATTACCGCTAACTGATTGGTTGCTAAACGTGCACATCATCTCCTCACTGCCTGCACACCATGGACTGGGGCAGTGAGGGGACCCATCAACAGACAGAAAACTCCTAGGGTTCCTAGGACTCCTGGGATCAGTGGCAATGCTGGGGGGTTTATGGGATCAGTGGCAGTAGTGGGGGGAGGTGGGACTAGTTAGGAGGCAGTACACTGTGGCAAATTCTGAATCATCTCGAGCAAAGCTGGAAATCTTTGGCAAGTATATAGTGGGGGATTCTACACTGACCACCAATATAATGGGGGATTTACAATGACCACCAATGTGAGGGGGGATTTACACTGACCACCAATATAAGGGGGAATTTGCACTGATCACCAGACATGCCACCCACCAATTCAAAGAGGGATTTCTACATTGACATCAATGCAATAGGAGCATTTACACCAACCACCAGTGTAAGAGGGAATATACAATGATCGCCATGTAAGGTGACACTTCTACACTGACCACCAATGTTAGGGCGGATTTACACTGACCACCAATGTAAAAGGGGATTTACACTAACCATCAGTGTACGGGCAATTCTGACTTACCACCAATGTAAAGGGAAATGTACACTGATCATCAATGTAATGAAGAATGTACACTGAAAACCAATGTAATAGGGGATTTTACATCAACAACCAATAAAGGGGAATTTCTACACTGGTCACCAATGTAAGGGGGATTTACACTCACCACAAAAAGGGGGCTTCTACATGAACCAGGAAGGGTTCAAAACTATTTTTGTACCGATTACCAAAATAAAGAGGAGTTTCTACACTGGCCACCAATGTAATGAGGATTTACACTGACCACTAATGTAATAGGAGCATTTATGGTAACCACCAATGTAAGGAGGGATTTACACTGACTACCAATGTAAGGGGGACCTTCACACTGGTCACTAGTGTGAATGAAAGGATTGTACACCAAGCCCCAATGTAATAAGAAGATTTTCACTGACCACCAATGTAACTGAGACATTTAGCCTGCGGTCATTTTTGTGTGTGTCGGGAACGCATGCAAAATCACTTTCCTGACACCACAGACACGTGCTGCCCTTTAGCAGATACACAGCAGTGCCATTAATTGTTAATGCCACCCTCACACATCTGCTGAGATGTGTGTATTCACATGCACCATGTTATTTTGAAAAAGGGTTCCACCTCCAATTTGCTTACCTTTGCAGAACAGGCTGATGTTAGGCTTAATGATCACAGTTGTAGGCAGGACTTTAAAGCATGCCCCTTTATGCCCCCCAGTGGGCAGTATTCAGCAGAAGTGATGGTGGATATGACCTCAGGGGGGCATGATATACATATGAATGCAGCCTCTATTTACATATCAATGCAGCCTGTCTGCAGCTATTTCCACATTAATGCAGGTTATTTACATGTAAACACAGAGTCTGTACATGGCAAAAGGGAAGAGCTGGGCAGCATTAGTACAATAACTTCACACTGAGATATCGGGACACAGCACAGCACTAAGATTTCAAGGGACAAGGGAACTTTAACTGGGATGGTTGACAAGTATGATGCAGCTGCTTTGGGTCCCAATAACAATGATGGGGCCCAGGACAGCTGCCCCTTTTCCCTGCCCTAAAGATGGCCCTGGCTGTGGGGGCACTTGACAGGAGGGAGGGGCCAGGAGAGCTGAAGAGGGACCCAAAAATAGGAGGATTGGAGCTGCCCTGTGCAAAACGACTTCACAGAGTAAGTATGACATGTTTGTTATTTTTAGCGAAAAAAAAACAAGACTTTACAATCTCTTTAAGCCGACTGTGGATTCTGCCAAGGCAGTAAGTGACCATGCAGTTCACATTGGTTCTAGGAGGTGTGTCATTACATATATTGGCATAAAAATTAAAACATAGACACAGCCCTTAGGTGTTGTACTACTAACTTAAGAATAAAATATACTTTTTCTACTGCAAAACCTGAGCATTTTTTCTTATTTTATTTGACACCATATGGAGCTTTGATTTTAAGCATTAATACAACAAAGGTGATTCCAGTACTCAATATTTTGTGGGGGGGGGGGGTGCGGGGGCAGCAAATATTGTAAATCCCCCATTACATTGGTGGTCAGTGTAGAATCCCCCACTATATACTTGCCCTTTCTGACCAGAGCACTTTTTGCGATTCGGCACTGCTTCGCTTTAACTGACAATTGCATGGACGTGCGACGTTGCACCCAAACAAAATTGACGTCCTTTTTTCCCCACAAATAGAGCTTTTTTTTGGAGGTATTTGATCCCCTCTGCGTTTATTTTTTGCACAATAAACAAAAAAAGCGAAAATTTCGAAAAAAAAAGCAATATTTTTTACTTTTTGCTATAATAAATATCCCCCAAAAATATATAAAAAAACACATTTCTTTCTCAGTTTAGGCCGATATGTATTCTTCTACAAATTTTGGGTAAAAATAATCGCAATAAGCCTATATTGATTGGTTTGCGCAAAAGTTATAGCGTTTACAAAATAGGGCATAGTTTTATGGCATTTTTATTATTATTATTTTTTATTATTAATGGAAGCGATCAGCGATTTTTATTGTGACTGCAACATTATGGTGGACACATCGGACACTTTTGACACTATTTTGGGACCATTGTAATTTATACAGCGATCAGTGCTAAAAAAAATGCACTGATTACTGTATAAATGACACTGGCAGGGAAGGTGTTAAACACTAGGGGGCGATGAAGGGGTTAAATGTGTCCTAGGGAGTGATTCTAACTGTTGGGGGGGCTGGGCTACAAGTGACACGACAGTGATCACTACTCCCAATGAGAGGGAGCAGTAGATCACTGTCCTGTCACTCGGCAAAACAGGGAAATGCCTTGTTTACATAGGCATCTCCCTGTTCTGCAGCTCCGTGACACGATCGCGGGACACTGGCTGGCACGGTCACGGTTATGGTTACGTAGCACGCAGCGGGCGAATTCAAAGCCATGCACAGGTACGTTGCTTTGCGCAGCCATGCCATTCTGTCTACGTATATCGGCGTTGTAACGCCGAGCGCTCCAGGTGTCCCATCCATCCCGGAGCGCCCGCGGCGTCTGTCCCCCTGCAGCGCTCCGGTCGGCTCCTCTGACCGTGAGCGCTGCTCTGATGCTGGCGGGGATGCGATCCATGCGGCGGCACCTGTCCGCCCGCGGATCGCATCCCATCCTGCTCACCGGCCTCCTCCTCCTGCTCCGTCCCGGCGCACGCGGTCCCGCTGCTCTCTAGGGTGCGCGCGCGCCGGTCTTCTTAAATTTAAAGGGCCAGTGCACCATTGATTGGTGCCTGGTCCAATTACTGTGTCACACTCAAAAACACTTAAAAACCCACTCCCCCTTCCTGTCCTTGCCGGATCTTGTTGCCTTAGTGCCCTGAGAAAGCGTTTTGTACTTGCCTTTCCAGTGTATCTGACCTTCTGCCGTTGCCCCTGACTACGTACCATTGCCGCCTGCCCTGACCTTCCGCTACGTCTGACCTTGCCTCTGCCTAGTCCCAGTGTACCGTGCCTATCTCAGCTGCCAGAGAAGTCGAGCCGCTACTGGGGGACATGACCTGGTTGCTACCGCCGCAGCAAGTCCATCCCGCCTTGCGGCGGGCTCTGGTGAAAACCGGTAGCTGCTTAGAACCGGTCCTCCAGTGCGACCCGTGCCTTCGCCTCTCTGGCACAGAGGATCCATCTCTTGTGTCCTCACTAGCCGCCAGTCCGGGCCCTGACAGGCGTTAGGCCGTCGGCAAGTGGTTAAAGCCAATTAGAGCCTCAGGCTCTAATCATGTGCTTCAAAAAAAATAAAAACGTTGAAATCCATGCGTCCGGTGCCCTGCACCCCTGGCACATGGATTAGGGGGGCGGCGCCCCTGCACTCCAAAATGGACGGGCCACCACTGGGTGATTCATAATTGATGATTAGTGGCTAGAGTTGAGCGGGTAGCTGGATATTCGGGTCCGGCGGGTTCGGCCGAACTTCGGAAAAAAGTTCGGATTCGGGACCGAACTTTAACCCGAACCCGGACCCGGACCCTGACCCCATTGAAGTCAATGGGGACCCGGACTTCTGACGACTAAAAAGGCTCTAAAAAAGTAATGGAAAGGGCTAGAGGGCTGCAAATGGCAGCAAAATGATGTTAAGAACATGGCAATTGCTCTGCAAACAAATGTGGATAGGAAATAACTTAAAAGAACATAAAAAAAATAAAAAAATAAAAAAATATGCTGGAGGCCCCCTTTTCAGCAGAAGAGGTACAGGAAGTCATTAAGAACCTCAGAAACTCAACGGCACGATGCCACACATATGGTGGGAATGCCCCAGAATACGCCCTTTCTGGAATAAATTATTTAATTTAATGGATAAGCTAGTGGGAAAATAAAATACTTTGAAATAAAAATGTAGCGGGGTGCTAAATTTAAGGAAAGTGTTTGAGTGGTAAATAGGCTCAAATACCCTAATTCTGTAGGATTCATGGACCATTTTGTCCTCGGGGGACAGTATTGGTGTGCAGTTCCCTGCGGCCTACAGGTGGCGCCTTTTGTGTCCCCTCTTGGCAGTAGTACAGCGGGGCGGGGAACCTGCTGTGCATGCCGGGAGAGCATATAAAAGGGGCAGACCTTTGGCCTGGGGGCTGATGTCCAGTGGGGTCCGCGCCCAGGTGCCTTCGGCCTGGGTGCATGTGTTCCTGTTCCATCTCGGGCACCTTTAGCCCGGGGTGAGGTACTATCCTGGAGTTCTTGCTGCCCTGGGTATGGAGGCCTAGGGGCGGGAGTAAAGCCTGGAGTCCAGAGCCGCCTCGTGTAGGGGACCCTGTTCCAGGGAAGGGAGGATCATTCTGATGGACCGATGCGGGAGTCACGGTGAAGGAATGGTCTGTTGACTCCCTGGAGAGATGTCTTCCCCTTGATATGGGCTAGGTTCGTAGAAGGAGAAGCTCAAGGTCACCTTGACTGTATCAGAGGCCTTATTCAACCGGCCCGTGGCAGGGGCCTTATACACCCTGGTCTGTGGCTGAGACCAAAGTTCTCCAGGCCCGTGGCAGGGGCCTTGTACACCCGGTCTGTGGCAGAGACCAACCTCAATGTCTGTGGCAGAGACCGTGCGCCAAAAACTGTTTGAGAAACCTAAGCAGTGAAGTGAATGTGCTACGTTTGTGCCTGGACCTCCTCCACACCTTAAGCTGTCCTGTTTCTTTGCTCTAACCTTTTCTATCTGAGTACAGTTTATTTTGCCATGAGAGAATAAGAGTTGGAGTTTCAGCTGGTGTGGACATTGACTTTACTGGCAATTAAAGGACTTGCCTCTACCTACAGTAGAGGTGAGAATCATCCTCTGGAGGAGTTTTGACTCCGGTTGTGGACACGGCCCGTCGAGTACACCGCTCAACCTCTTTATATAGGAGGATACGGGCTGGTAGTGCGGTGTGCCTTTCTCCCTCCTGCGAAGAGCCAACAACATAAAGGCAGGTAAGGGGGAAAGGATCTGTGCGCTACAAAAAAATAAAATAAAATTTTTAATCTTGGCCTAGCAGGACGAGGTCCATATGGAGTAGGAGGTTGAGGTGGCGGTGGATGTGGCTGTGTAGGTGGAAGCGGCGGTGGAGGAGGACGAGGTAGCCAACACTGGTTCAAAAATACAACAATGGCTGGGTAAGGCCGGTGATGTGTCGAATTCTGTCCCCTGTCGAATAGTGTCCGCCCTGTACTGCGCTTGTTGAGTATGTAGGACAAGGGGATTTCAAAAATCTCCCAAGACTAACGGCGCCTGCGTGTTGAGTTCAGGTGAAGGCCACACCATCCGTGGTTCAAGCCGAGCCAAGCAAGGCCGCGATCGAAGCGAGCCCGTGAGGGGCCCTGTTACTATGTGCTACCGTATGTCCTCTTGGATGGTGGGGCTTGAACCTGCACTCACAGCGCAGGCGCCGTTCATCTTCGGAGATTTTGTGAATCTCCTTGTCCTCTGTACTGCGCAAGCGCTGCGCCTGCGCAGTACGGGCCGGGCACAATCCGATGGCCGGACAGTTTTTGTCACAACACCGGTATACATGTCTATTCTGCACAAGGTACGGACAAGTCCTGTGGGATCCATGCCTGGTTCATTTTAATGAACGTGAGCTTGTCCACATTGGCTCTGGACAGGCGGCTGCGCTTGTCTGTGATAACGCCCCCTGCCGTGCTAAATACACGTTCAGATAATACACTGGCTGCAGGGCAGGCCAGCACCTCCAAGGCATAAACGGCAAGCTCAGGCCATGTGCCCAATTTGGAGACCCAGAAGTTAAAGGGGGCAGACCCGTCATCCAGTACGTGTAGGCCTGTGGACACATACTGCTCAACCATGTTGGTGAAATGCTGCCTCCTGCTAAGACGTTCCATCTCAGCTGGTGGTGCTGGTTGTTGTGGCGTGCTGACAAAGCTTTTCCACATTTCGGCCATGCTAACCCTGCCTTCTGAGGTGCTGCCGGTGCCCCGGCTGCGTTGGCGACCTCTTCCTCCTCCTCTGCCTTCGCCTTGTGCTTCCACCGTACGCCCGCTGTCAGGTGGGAATGCCACCAGCAGCGCGTCTACCAGCGTGCGCTTGTACTCGCGCATCTTACGATCCCGCTCCAGTGAGGGAATTAAGGACGGTACGTTGTCCTTGTAACGGGGATCCAGCAGGGTGGCCACCCAGTAATCAGCACCAGTTAAAATGTGGGCAACTCGGCTGTCGTTGCGGAAACACTGCAGCATGTAATCGCTCATGTGTGCCAGGCTGCCCAGAGGCAAAGAAAAGCTGTCCTCTGTGGGAGGTGTATCGTCTGTGTCCTCTGTATCCCCCCAGCCACGCACCAGTAATGGCCACGAGCTGGTCTGAGTGCCACCCTGCTGTGAACATGGCTCCTCCTCCTCCTCCTCCTCCTCCTCCTCCATCTCCTCCTCCACCTCGTCATCCTCCAGAACTGTGCCCTTTCTGCCGGACAATTGTGTACCTGGCGTTTGTTGGTGCAGGAACCCACCCTCGTAGCCACTTGTGAAAGACTGCCCTGAAAGCCTTTGAAATGATCCCGCTTCCTCCTCCTCCTCCTCATCCTCCTGTGCCACATCCTCTTCCATCATCGCACGAAGCGTTTTTTCAAGGAGGCATAGAACTGGGATAGTAACGCTGAGAACGGCGTCATTGGCACTGGCCATGTTGGTGGAGTACTCGAAACAGCGCAACAAGGCACACAGGTCTCGCATGGAGGCCCAGTTATTGGTGGTGAAGTGGTGCTGTTCCGCAGAGCGACTCACGCGTGATTGCTGCAGCTGAAACTCCACTATTGCCTGCTGCTGCTCGCACAGTCTGGCCAGCATGTGCAAGGTGGAGTTCCACCTTGTGGGCACGTCACATATGAGGCGGTGAGCGGGAAGGCCGAAGTTACGCTGCAGCGCTGACAGGCGAGCAGCAGCAGGGTGAGAACGCCGAAAGTGCGCACACACAGCCCGCACTTTCTGCAGCAGCTCTGGCATATTGGGGTAATTTTTAAGGAACCTCTGGACCACCAAGTTCAGCACATGCGCCAGGCAAGGGATGTGCGTCAAACCGGCTAGACCCAGAGCTGCTACGAGATTTCGCCCATTATCGCACACCACCAGGCCGGGCTTGAGGCTCACTGACAGCAACCACTCATCGGTCTGTTGTTCCATGTCCCTCCACAACTCCTGCGCGGTGTGGGGATTTTCCCCCCAAACAGGAAAGTTTTAAAACTGCCTGCTGTCGTTTACCCCTGGCTGTGCTGAAGTTGGTGGTGAAGGTGTTACGCTGAATGGATGAGGAGGCGGTAGAGGATGAGGAAGCGGAGAAGGAGGAGTTAGCAACAGGAGGCAAACTGAAGCGCCCTGCAATCCTCGGTGGTGGAAGGACATGCGCCAAACCGCTATCTGCCTCAGGCCCAGCCGCCACTGCATTTACCCAGTGTGCTGTTAGGGAGATATAACGTCCCTGACCGTGCTTACTGGTCCACGCATCCGTAGTTAGGTGGACCTTGCCACAGATGGCGTTGCGCAGTGCACACCTGATTTTGTCCCCCACCTGGTTGTGCAGGGAAGGGATGGCTCGCCTGGAAAAGTAGTGGCGGCTGGGCACGACGTACTGTGGGACAGCCAATGCCATCAGGCTTTTAAAACTCTGCGTCTCCACCAGACGGAATGACAGCATTTCAAAGGCCAGGAATTTTGAAATGCTGGCATTCAAGGCCAGGGATCGCGGGTGGCTAGGGGGGTACTTCCTCTTCCGCTCCAATGTTTGGGAGATAGAGAGCTGAACGCTTCCATGGGACATTGTGGAGATGGTTGGTGACCCAGGTGGTAGTGTTGCTGGCAGATCCTCTGTTTGCGGGGTGACAGGTGCCACTGTCACTACAGAGGTGGATGAAGAGGCCGAGACTGCAGCAGAAGAGGAAGCAGGAGGAGCCAGAGACCTTTCTTGGTTTTTGAGGTGTCTACTCCACTGCAGCTCGTGCTTTGCACTTAGATGCCTGGTCATGCAGCTTGTGCTCAGGTTGAGAACGTTTATGCCTCGCTTCAGGCTCTGATTGCACAGCGTGCAAACCACTCGTGTCTTGTCATCAACACACTGTGTGAAGAACTGCCACGCTAGGGAAGTCCTTGGACCTGGCTTTGGTGTGCTCGGTCCCTTGCTGCGTTGGGCAGTAGCAGATGTACTGTCTAGGGGACGAATGCTCCGTTTTTGCACCCTGCTCCCTCTTCTGCTGTGCTGGTGGCTCTGTGCGACCACCGCCTCTTCCTCCGAACTACACTGGTCACCTGCATAACGTTGATTCCATGTGGGGTTGAGGACCTCATCGTCCTCCACATCATCTTCCACCCAGTCTTCACCCCTGCCCTCCATGTCTGTCTGCACAATTGCGAAAGCAGCAGCAGTTGGCACCTGTGTTTCGTCATCATCCGAGACGTGCTGCGATGGTCCTCCCATGTACCCATCATGAAACATAAGTGGTTGGGCATCGGTGCACTCAATCTCTTCCACTTCTGGGGCAGGGCTAGGTGGATGGCCCTGGGAAACCCTGCTAACAGAGTCATCGAAAAGCAGAAGAGACTGCTGCATGATTTGGGGCTCAGACTGCTTGGCTGATTTGCAAGGGGGTGAGGTGAAAGACTGATGGACATGGGCTTCAGGTGCCAACTCTGATCTTTCATCAGAAGAGTGGGTGGGAGACAATGTGAAGGAACCCGAGGCACTGTCAGCAACCCAATCTACTATCGCCTGTACTTGTCCTGGCCTAAACATTGGTACAGCCTCATTAGGCGCGACAAAATACCGCCGCAGGCTCGGTCGCCTACTCGCACCTGAGGAAGGTGTTTCACTTGTGCGTGTAGCTGGCACAGATCCACCACATCCTCTCCCTGCAACAGGAGCTCCACCAGCAGCACCACGACCGGGGCCACCACGTCCCTTTGACCTTCCCCTCATATTTTCCAAATTTAGGATCTTGCCCTAAATGGCGTTTTTTGGAAGACCACAACACACCCACAGTACGTAATGGCTGAAACGCACAGCTACAGAACTGCAGAAAATGCTATTCAAAAAAAAAAAGGTTGTTTTTTTTAGTATAGCACAGTACAAGGAAAATATATAGAAATTGTTTATTTCACACACCTCCAGATGTGTATTTCACACTGCAAAATATTTTCTGTGGCCCTAAATGGCGTTTTTTGGAAGAGCACAACACAACCACAGTATTTAACCACTGAATCGCACAGCTATAGAAGTGCAGAGAATGCTATTCAAAAAAATTTTTGGTTTTTTTAGTATAGCACTGTACAATATATAGAAATTGTTTATTTTACACACCTCCACATGTGTATTTCACACTGCAAAATATTTTCTGTGGCCCTAAATGGCGTTTTTTGCCAGACCACAACACACCCACAGCACGTAACCGCTGAATCGCACAGCTACAGAAAATGCTATTCAAAAAAAAAGGTTGTTTTTTTTAGTATAGCACTGTACAAGAAGAATATATAGAAATTGTTTATTTTACACACCTCCAGATGTGTATTTCACACTGCAAAATATTTTCTGTGGCCCTAAATGGCGTTTTTTGGAAGAGCACAACACAACCACAGTATTTAACCACTGAATCGCACAGCTATAGAAGTGCAGAGAATGCTATTCAAAAAAAATGTTGTTTTTTTTAGTATAGCACTGTACAATATATAGAAATTGTTTATTTTACACACCTCCACATGTGTATTTCACACTGCAATTTTTTTTCTGTGGCCCTAAATGGCGTTTTTTGGAAGAGCACAACAACCCCAACAGTATATAATGGCTGAATCGCACAGCTGCAGAGGCCAGAGAATGCTATTCAAAAATAATGTTGTTTTTTCACACACCTCCAGATGTGTATTTCACACTGCAAAATATTTTCTGTGGCCCTAAATGGCGTTTTTTGCAAGAGCACAACAACCCCAACAGTATATAACCCTGAATCGCACAGCTGCAGAGGCCAGAGAATGCTTTTTAAAAATAATGTTGTTTTTTCACACACCTCCAGATGTGTATTTCACACTGCAAAATATTTTCTGTGGCCCTAAATGGCGTTTTTTGGAAGAGCACAACACAACCACAGTATTTAACCACTGAATCGCACAGCTATAGAAGTGCAGAGAATGCTATTCAAAAAAAATGTTGTTTTTTTTTAGTATAGCACTGTACAATATATAGAAATTGTTTATTTTACACACCTCCACATGTGTATTTCACACTGCAATTTATTTTCTGTGGCCCTAAATGGCGTTTTTTGGAAGAGCACAACACAACCACAGTATTTAACCACTGAATCGCACAGCTATAGAAGTGCAGAGAATGCTATTCAAAAAAAAATTTGTTTTTTTTAGTATAGCACTGTACAATATATTGAAATTGTTTATTTTACACACCTCCACATGTGTATTTCACACTGCAATTTTTTTTCTGTGGCCCTAAATGGCGTTTTTTGGAAGAGCACAACAACCCCAACAGTATATAACGGCTGAATCGCACAGCTGCAGAGGCCAGAGAATGCTATTCAAAAATAATGTTGTTTTTTCACACACCTCCAGATGTGTATTTCACACTGCAAAATATTTTCTGTGGCCCTAAATGGCGTTTTTTGCAAGAGCACAACAACCCCAACAGTATATAACCGCTGAATCGCACAGCTGCAGAGGCCAGAGAATGCTTTTTAAAAATAATGTTGTTTTTTCACACACCTCCAGATGTGTATTTCACACTGCAAAATATTTTCTGTGGCCCTAAATGGCGTTTTTTGGAAGAGCACAACACAACCACAGTATTTAACCACTGAATCGCACAGCTATAGAAGTGCAGAGAATGCTATTAAAAAAAAATGTTGTTTTTTTTAGTATAGCACTGTACAATATATAGAAATTGTTTATTTTACACACCTCCACATGTGTATTTCACACTGCAATTTATTTTCTGTGGCCCTAAATGGCATTTTTTGGAAGAGCACAACACAACCACAGTATTTAACCACTGAATCACACAGCTATAGAAGTGCAGAGAATGCTATTCAAAAAAAATTTTGTTTTTTTTAGTATAGCACTGTACAATATATTGAAATTGTTTATTTTACACACCTCCACATGTGTATTTCACACTGCAATTTTTTTTCTGTGGCCCTAAATGGCGTTTTTTGGAAGAGCACAACAACCCCAACAGTATATAACGGCTGAATCGCACAGCTGCAGAGGCCAGAGAATGCTATTCAAAAATAATGTTGTTTTTTCACACACCTCCAGATGTGTATTTCACACTGCAAAATATTTTCTGTGGCCCTAAATGGCGTTTTTTGCAAGAGCACAACAACCCCAACAGTATATAACCGCTGAATCGCACAGCTGCAGAGGCATGAGAATGCTTTTTAAAAATAATGTTGTTTTTTCACACACCTCCAGATGTGTATTTCACACTGCAAAATATTTTCTGTGGCCCTAAATGGCGTTTTTTGGAAGAGCACAACACAACCACAGTATTTAACCACTGAATCGCACAGCTATAGAAGTGCAGAGAATGCTATTCAAAAAAAATGTTGTTTTTTTTAGTATAGCACTGTACAATATATAGAAATTGTTTATTTTACACACCTCCACATGTGTATTTCACACTGCAATTTATTTTCTGTGGCCCTAAATGGCGTTTTTTGGAAGAGCACAACAACCCCAACAGTATATAACCGCTGAATCGCACAGCTGCAGAGGCCAGAGAATGCTATTCAAAAATAATGTTGTTTTTTCACACACCTCCAGATGTGTATTTCACACTGCAATTTATTTTCTGTGGCCCTAAATGGCGTTTTTTGGAAGAGCACAACACAACCACAGTATTTAACCACTGAATCGCACAGCTATAGAAGTGCAGAGAATGCTATTCAAAAAAAATTTTGTTTTTTTTTAGTATAGCACTGTACAATATATAGAAATTGTTTATTTTACACACCTCCACATGTGTATTTCACACTGCAATTTTTTTCTGTGGCCCTAAATGGCGTTTTTTGGAAGAGCACAACAACCCCAACAGTATATAACGGCTGAATCGCACAGCTGCAGAGGCCAGAGAATGCTATTCAAAAATAATGTTGTTTTTTCACACACCTCCAGATGTGTATTTCACACTGCAAAATATTTTCTGTGGCCCTAAATGGCGTTTTTTGCAAGAGCACAACAACCCCAACAGTATATAACCGCTGAATCGCACAGCTGCAGAGGCCAGAGAATGCTTTTTAAAAATAATGTTGTTTTTTCACACACCTCCAGATGTGTATTTCACACTGCAAAATATTTTCTGTGGCCCTAAATGGCGTTTTTTGGAAGAGCACAACACAACCACAGTATTTAACCACTGAATCGCACAGCTATAGAAGTGCAGAGAATGCTATTCAAAAAAAATGTTGTTTTTTTTAGTATAGCACTGTACAATATATAGAAATTGTTTATTTTACACACCTCCACATGTGTATTTCACACTGCAATTTATTTTCTGTGGCCCTAAATGGCGTTTTTTGGAAGAGCACAACACAACCACAGTATTTAACCACTGAATCGCACAGCTATAGAAGTGCAGAGAATGCTATTCAAAACATTTTTTGTTTTTTTTAGTATAGCACTGTACAATATATAGAAATTGTTTATTTTACACACCTCCACATGTGTATTTCACACTGCAATTTTTTTTCTGTGGCCCTAAATGGCGTTTTTTGGAAGAGCACAACAACCCCAACAGTATATAACCGCTGAATCGCACAGCTGCAGAGGCCAGAGAATGCTTTTTAAAAATAATGTTGTTTTTTCACACACCTCCACATGTGTATTTCACACTGCAAAATATTTTCTGTGGCCCTAAATGGCGTTTTTTGCAAGAGCACAACAACCCCAACAGTATATAACCGCTGAATCGCACAGCTGCAGAGGCCAGAGAATGCTTTTTAAAAATAATGTTGTTTTTTCACACACCTCCAGATGTGTATTTCACACTGCAAAATATTTTCTGTGGCCCTAAATGGCGTTTTTTGCAAGAGCACAACAACCCCAACAGTATATAACCGCTGAATCGCACAGCTGCAGAGGCCAGAGAATGCTTTTTAAAAATAATGTTGTTTTTTCACACACCTCCAGATGTGTATTTCACACTGCAAAATATTTTCTGTGGCCCTAAATGGCGTTTTTTGCAAGAGCACAACAACCCCAACAGTATATAACCGCTGAATCGCACAGCTGCAGAGGCCAGAGAATGCTTTTTAAAAATAATGTTGTTTTTTCACACACCTCCAGATGTGTATTTCACACTGCAAAATATTTTCTGGGGCCCTAAATGGCGTTTTTTGCAAGAGCACAACAACCCCAACAGTATATAACCGCTGAATCGCACAGCTGCAGAGAATGCTATTCAAAAAAAAGTTTTTTTTTTTTTTTTTTAGTATAGCATAGTACAAGAAAAATATATAGAAATTGGTTATTTCACACAACTAGAGATATACACTGCAAAATATTTTTTTTGCCCAAAAATAGGTCTTTTTTGCGCACAACAAAGTGCCTTTTTTTTTTTTTGCAACAGCACAATAAAGTGCCTTTTGTTTTTTTTGGGGCCCAAAAATTGGTCTTTTTAGCAAAAGCACAATACAGCCACAGTATGGAATAGGTGTATCACTCAACGTAATGCAGTGCTGGTGCACTGAGCTTGCAACACAAACAGATAAACCTATGCAGATCGCTGAGCTATTATATCTCTCAATCTGGACTCCTATCTAAATCTCTCTCCCTGAAAGCACAAACAGGATCCTGCCCCTACACTACACTACACTGTCTCTCTATCTTTTCTATCAGTAGATTGCAGAATCAGGACTAACTCCTATCATATAATTCTCTCCCTCACAGCAACAGCAGCCAGGATCCTTTCCCTACACTGTCTAAAAGCAGAGTGACGATCTGTGCTGTGTGCCTCTTGCTTATATAGAAGCTGGTCACATGCTGGGTCACATGTTGCACTGACCAATCACAGACATGCCATTAGTAGGCATGGCTATGATGGCTTCTAAGGGCACACCAGCTAATCAAATGGTGATTGGCTGGCCCCTGAAGCATTTCTAACTGCGCCATTAAATTCCCGAATCCGAACCCGAACCCGGACTTTAGCGCAAAATCCGGGTCCGGGGTCGGGAAAACGCCAAAATTCGGTACGGACCCGAACTTTACAGTTCGGGTCCGCTCAACACTATTAGTGGCATAAGAAAGCATAAAGCAGGAATTGTGTGCAAATAGACATCTTTCCCTTGTCACTAGGTAAACAGTGAGGATGGTTTGACTAAACAAGGAAGAAGTTTCAAAGTGCCGAAAAGTAGAGAGCTTAATTTACCGTTGAATGAAATAAACAACTGTCAGCTTATGAAAACATAAAGTAATAAAAAAAAAAAATAATAATAATAAAAAATAATAATATTAAAGGAAGTCTGCACTGATTTAAAATACCAGCAGTGTGCACACAAAAAAGGATTCTGGGTAGTTAAAGTACAGTCGCTACGTGATTACGGCGACCTCTTAGTTTTGTTTTGTTAAGCCCGCTGGGTACCCTGCACTCACATCTAATGATGCATAAGGCAACACTATCTGCCCACTGATAGAGAGGAGGAAGAGAATCCTGTCCCTGACATCTGGTAAAGCTAAAGCCTTGTACACACGACCGAGTTTCTCATCAAAAAACGACAAGAAACTTGCTGGCAGAGCTTTCTTGCCGAGTAAATCGGTCGTGTGTACGCGGCTATCATGTTTCTCGTCAAGAAAACCAACAAGAATCTCGACGAGAAAAATAGAGAACCTGCTCTTTTTTTTCTCGTCAGGATTCTCCATTTTCTCGTCGAGATTCTCGTCAGCATATTTCTCGACGAGATAAGTGTGTGTGTGTGTGTACACTTACCTGTCGCCGTGGAAACCCGCGCATGCTCGAAATGACTTTGACGCATGCACGGTAGCTTCCTAGGCATAGGTAGGGTGTAGCAAGATGGCGGCGACGGCATCGAATGTGACGAGCGCACGCTCGTCGTAGTCGATTACGTCACCGCGTTCGCTCCATTCAAAGAACTGCGGGTTCTTTGAATCGAGCGTGTGTACACTCGGCCGGGACAAGTTTCTTGTCCAAGAATCTCGTCAAGAAAAACGAAAAGTTTTTTCCTGACGAGATTTTTGGCCGTGTGTACGAGGCTTTAGTATAAAACAAGAGCTTATTATGTCCTCTTTTGGCTCCATTTAGCCTATAAATTCAGAGTCTACCCAAAAAAAGCCTAATAAACAGAGTTTTCAACAATATCGATTCTCTCTTTCGTTGTCTAATATGTACAGAGGATATCAACCCCTTAAGGACCCAGCCTTTTTTTTTTACATTTGTTGTTTACAAGAAAAAAAAATAATTTTTTGCTAGAAAATTACTTAGAACCCCTGAACATTATATATATATTGTGACAGCAGGAAGGTAAAGTCACCTGGTTGCATCCAGGGGGGTAGATATATTTCGCCCAGATTCAGGCTTTACGCCGACTTATACAACTAGGGAGTTGATGAAGCCCAGCTGAGGCTAGTGGGCTCATGGATGACTCATACCTCTAGGGAGAGGGCTGGGCGTCGTGCAGGCAGGGAGTTGATGAGACCAGCTGAAGCTTGTCAGCTCATTTAAAGGCCTCTATAAAAACTCCCAGCTTCATTAGATGTTAGCTCATGCCTGGAACCAGACCTGTGTGGACTGTCTAGGGAGAGTGAACCCCTGTGCGGTGAGGCAAAGCCTGTGTGGCTATTTGTTTGGACTTTTACTAAACCAGGGACTTAGGGACTAGGACAGCACCAGGCTGATCCCAGTTGTTAGTTTAGGAAACCTGCATGTTTAGTCAGAGGTCAAACTGACCAGGATTTATTTTGTTTATGTTTCTTTTTGGCTTTGCTGTGTTTTTGTCACTGTACATAGAGAAATAAACCGCACCTTTTGATTTTGAAAACCACAACCTCCGTCTGCTGGCCCTGTTTTTGTGTGGGGAGCCCAACCAGGGGGTCACACACACCCGCTACCGAGTTAACCCCCTCACAGTTGGTGGAGAATGCAGGCAGTTTTTTTTTAAGCCAGCATGGAGGAGATACTGAAACAGCTGGCTCTAGCAAATGCCAATCAACAGCAGACAAATGCAGGTTTGCAAAGGAGCCTTGCAGCCCAGCAGCAAGCTCATCAACAAGCCCAGCAGCAATCTGAGGCCCGCTTCATAGACCTGTTACAGAAGCAAGAGCAGAGACTACAACAAATGGAAGCAGTAATGCAGCAACGTCCGCAGACCAGTGAGGAAAGCCGTCCCACTAATACCGCGTCCTTTGGGGTGAGTCGTTTATTGACAAAAATGACTGGAGAGGATGATCCAGAGGTATTTTTGACCACATTTGAAAGGACTGCTGAAAGAGAAAAGTGGCCTGAGGAGCAGTGGGCTGGACTGGTGGCTCCTCTGTTAACTGGTGAATCGCAGAAGGCTTACTATGACCTAGAGCCTGACCAAGCAAAAGACTATGTGAGGCTAAAAGCTGAAATATTGGCAAGGCTGGGTGTCACCCTGGCTGTCCGGGCTCAGCGTGTGCATAACTGGACTTTCCAGCTTGGAAAACCCCCCAGGTCTCAAATGTATGATCTCATTCACCTGAGCAGGAAGTGGCTACAGCCAGAGACTTTTTCCGCACCAGAGATTGTGGAACGTGTTGTAATGGATCAGTTTTTGAGAGCTCTTCCTATTGCCATCCAAAAGTGGGTAAGCCATGGAGACCCAGAGACGGCCGGTGGTCTTGTGGATCGTGTAGAGAAATACTTGGCTACAGAGAACCTGACGGCCTCTTCCAGAGACTCTCGGACTTTCCACCCTAAGACCAGACCATCCCCAGGGGCGGATAAGAGGATTCCAAGGGGTGAGGGTGGAGAGAGTGAGAGGGTGGGAGCTCTACCCAAAGTTTGGCGAGAACAGCCTGGGAAGTCAGGGGCTCAAGAGGCAGCCAAATGGATTGTTTGCTACCGCTGCCGGCAAGCGGGACATATTGCAGCAAATTGCCCGGTTGTGGAGGAACCCATGCAATGTGACTTTCTGATGGACAGACATCAGTCGCTGTGTGCGACAGTCGTATGCACTGCCATTCGGGGAACTGAGAAACATTTATGCAAAATGTGTATTAATGGTAGAAATGTTGTGGTATTACTGGATTCAGGTAGCCTTGTGACCCTGATAAAGGCTGAATTAGTTAAAACAGAGGTCTCTGGGAATAGCAAGGTAGCTGTTATTTGTGTGCATGGGGACACCCGAGAGTATCCAGTGACTACAGTGTGTTTCGAGACCCCCAAAGGTACCCTCTCTCATCCAGTGGGGTTAGTATCTCAATTACCGCATGATGCCATTGTGGGAAGGGATTTTCCGAAGTTCTGGGAACTGTGGGATGATCCTGAGCCCCCCACTGGTGCCCCTATGTACCAGGAATGTGATAGCCAGAACTCCTCTGAGAGTGGTGAGGACTCTCCAGAATTTCCCTTGTCAGTATTGGCAGGGGAGACTCAAGAAACTGGAGAGGAGCCCACCTCCTCAGACGAAAACCTACCGTCTGTGGAGTTTTCTGATCTGGAGGTTCACAGGGAAAATTTTGCCACAGAACAGTTAAAAGACCCCGCCCTAATAAAGGCACGGGAAAACGTAGTGGAAATAGATGGCGAGTTAGTGAACCCAGATAATACCTGCACTTACCCATACTTCAGCGTAGAGAAGGACCTACTGTATCGGGTGGCAAAAAGGGCAGAAGAAACCGTTGAGCAGCTTGTGGTGCCCAAACCTTACAGGAAGTTGGTGTTGGAGTTGGCCCATGGGCACATTCTTGGAGGTCATCTGGGGACAGAGAAAACCCGAGAGAGGGTATTACAGAGATTCTATTGGCCTGGGGTGATGAAGGACATAGAAAATTATTGTTCCTCCTGCCCTGTGTGTCAGAGGTCGGCCCCGATGCCACATTTCCGTAGCCCGCTGGTCCCTCTACCCATCATTGAGGTCCCGTTTGAGAGAATCGCAATGGATTTGGTAGGTCCTATAATCAAGTCCGCTAGGGGGCACCAGTACATATTGGTTATAATGGACTATGCCACCCGTTATCCAGAAGCGATCCCTCTCAGAAATACCTCGGCCAAAACCATAGCCAAAGAGCTATCTCTTGTTTTTAGCCGGGTGGGTATTTGTAAAGAACTGCTTACGGACCAAGGTACACCCTTTATGTCCCGGGTTATGAAAGAGCTGTGTAAATTGCTCAAAGTGACGCAATTGCGTACATCTGTGTATCACCCCCAAACCGATGGGCTGGTTGAAAGATTCAACAAAACCCTAAAACAAATGTTGAAGAAAGTGGTGGAAAGAGATGGAAAGGATTGGGACTGTCTACTTCCTTATTTGATGTTTGCTATTAGGGAGGTGCCCCAATCCTCTACGGGATTCTCCCCCTTTGAGTTACTGTATGGGAGACACCCAAGAGGGCTGTTGGATATTGCCAAGGAAACTTGGGAAAGTGAGAGTTCTCCCCACAGGAGTGTGATTGAGCATGTCGCCCTGATGCAAGATCGAATTGCACAGGTAATGCCCATCGTGAAGGAACATTTGGCCCAAGCGCAGTTGGCACAGCAGAGAGTGTACAACCGTGGAGCAAAGACCCGTACCTTTTCCCCGGGGGATAGGATATTGGTACTTGTCCCTACGGTTGAAAGTAAATTCCTTGCCAAATGGCAAGGCCCCTACGAGATAATGGAAAAAGTGAGCGAAGTGAATTACAAGGTCAGACAACCAGGAAGGCGAAAGCCCGAACAGATATATCACGTTAATCTGTTGAAAGCCTGGAGGGATAGAGAGTCCCTAGTCGCAGAAACTTGGTCACCAGCTCAAACTGGTTGCGTGATTCCGGAGGTTGGAATAGCAGCCACCTTGTCACAACCCCAACAACAGGAGGTTAAGGAGTTTGTGCTTCGCAACAAGGAGGTGTTCTCTGAGCTGCCGGGACAAACATCTGGGGTAGAGCATGATATTATTACCCCGCCCGGTGAAAGGGTGAAGTTAAAACCCTATCGGATCCCAGAGGCCCGACGGGAGGCAATACGGGAGGAAGTACAGAAAATGCTGAACTTAGGGGTGATAGAGGAGTCCCAAAGTGATTGGTCTAGTCCCATTGTGTTGGTGCCTAAACCGGATGGGAGCTGGCGATTTTGTAACGATTTTCGTCAGTTGAACAAAGTTACAAAATTTGACACCTACCCCATGCCACGTATAGATGAGTTGATCGACCGGCTGGGAACAGCCCGATACATGACGACTCTTGACCTCACAAAAGGGTATTGGCAAATTCCCCTGGCCAAGTCGGCCAAAGAGAAAACCGCATTTGTAACCCCAGACGGGGCGTTCCAATATAAGAGAATGCCGTTCGGGTTACAGAATGCGCCGGCCACATTCCAGCGGAAAATGGACCAGATACTGAGGCCCCATCGGAAGTATGCTGCGGCTTACCTGGATGACGTAATTGTCCATAGCACAGATTGGGCCTCACATCTGCCAAAAGTGCAAGCAGTCCTAGACTCTATCCGGGAAGCGGGGTTTACGGCTAACCCCAAGAAGTGTACCATTGGGCAGGAGGAGGCCAAATATCTTGGGTACACCATTGGCAGGGGAGTGATAAAACCCCAACTCAACAAAGTCGAGGCCATCCAGAGTTGGCCACGTCCCAACAGCAAGAAGCAGGTACGGGCCTTTCTGGGAATCGCGGGTTATTATCGGCGCTTCATTCCCCACTTTGCTTCTAAGGCTGTGCCCCTAACCAACCTGACGAAGGGGAAAGGGTCGGTCATGATTAAATGGACCCCCGAGGCTGAGGCAGCATTCCAATTCTTGAAACAAGCCTTATGTAGCCAGCCAGTGTTGTACTCACCCGACTTCTCTAAAGACTTTGTCGTACAAAGTGATGCGTCAGATGTGGGGTTAGGAGCAGTATTGTCCCAGGTCTGGAACGGGGAAGAGCACCCAGTCATTTACCTCAGCAGGAAGTTGAAGTCCCATGAGGTAAATTACGCCACGGTTGAAAAGGAGTGTTTAGCGGTGAAGTGGGCTCTAGATTCCCTTCGGTACTATCTGCTAGGTAGGCACTTTGACATGGTTACGGATCACGCTCCGTTAAAGTGGATGGCTCAAAACAAGGAAACAAATAGAAGAGTGAATAGGTGGTTCCTGGCCCTCCAGGAATTCAACTTCACAGTAAAGCATCGCCCTGGCATTCAAATGGGGAATGTGGATGCTTTGTCTCGAGTACATGAATGCCTGATTGCTGGTGTTCCAACCCCGAGGTTAAAACAAGAGGGGGGGGTATGTGACAGCAGGAAGGTAAAGTCACCTGGTTGCATCCAGGGGGGTAGATATATTTCGCCCAGATTCAGGCTTTACGCCGACTTATACAACTAGGGAGTTGATGAAGCCCAGCTGAGGCTAGTGGGCTCATGGATGACTCATACCTCTAGGGAGAGGGCTGGGCGTCGTGCAGGCAGGGAGTTGATGAGACCAGCTGAAGCTTGTCAGCTCATTTAAAGGCCTCTATAAAAACTCCCAGCTTCATTAGATGTTAGCTCATGCCTGGAACCAGACCTGTGTGGATTGTCTAGGGAGAGTGAACCCCTGTGCGGTGAGGCAAAGCCTGTGTGGCTATTTGTTTGGACTTTTACTAAACCAGGGACTTAGGGACTAGGACAGCACCAGGCTGATCCCAGTTGTTAGTTTAGGAAACCTGCATGTTTAGTCAGAGGTCAAACTGACCAGGATTTATTTTGTTTATGTTTCTTTTTGGCTTTGCTGTGTTTTTGTCACTGTACATAGAGAAATAAACCGCACCTTTTGATTTTGAAAACCACAACCTCCGTCTGCTGGCCCTGTTTTTGTGTGGGGAGCCCAACCAGGGGGTCACACACACCCGCTACCGAGTTAACCCCCCTCACAATATATATATATATATATATATATATATATATATGTGTGTGTAGCGGGGTGTCATATTTAGGGGGAGCATCTGAGTGGTAACTAGGCTCAGATGCACTAATTGTTAGTTTCATGGACCATTTCTATCCCTGGGAGATAGTACTGGTGTGCCGTTCCCTGGAGCCTATGGGTGGCGCTGTTGCCATGGGCTTGGGTTGAACCTTTTTTTTGTCCCCTCTCGGCAGCAGTGCGGCGGGGCGGGGAACCTGCTGTGCCTGTCGGGAGAGGATATAAAAGGGGGCGGCCATCTTCGAGAGGGGTCTTCGTTCGTCCACGCCCAGGCACCTTAGGCCTGGGTGTGTGTGTGTGTTGCCTCCGGGTGCCCTAGGCCCAGAGGCCTGGTCGGTTCCGCGTTCAGGCACCTTAGGCCTGGGTGCGGATGGGTTGTCTTCGGGTGCCCTAGGCCCGGAGACGGAGCTGCTGTTTCCATCCCAGACACCTTCAGTCTGGGGTGAGGTACTTTGGTGAGGGCGCGGAACCCAGCAGCCTTCGGCTGGGGTCCGCTAAGGATCGAGGCTCCCAGGGATCTGCCTTGCGAGGGGACCCGTATCCAGGACGAGGAGGCCAGGGAGGTGACCCTTTCTGAAGACCCAGCGCAGAGTCGTGGTGACAGAGGGGGCGTCTGGTAACTCTCCGGGGGAATGTTCTTATCTTGAAAAGGGCTAAGTTTCTCAAGGAAGGAAGTGCGGGCTCTTTATGTCACGGTGGCAGTGACTCTACGCACACCAGGTCAGTGGCAGTGACCAACCTCATGGTCTGTGGCAGGGACCGTGCGCCAAGCCTGTTCGTGCTAATCAGAATAGGAGAAACCTTAAATTCAGTTTGTGCCTGGACCTCCTCCCACCTTATCTGACCTGTGTTTGTCTCAACCTGTCTGCTTTCAAAGAGACTATTTATTGCCCTAAAGAATAAATAAGAAGTTGGACTTTTCAGTTGGTGTGGACAGTTGCTTACTGGGGATAATTAAGGACTTGTTTCTGGCTACCCCAGAAATGAGGTCAGCTCTGGAAGTTTTGAACACTGGCTGCAAGCAGGTCCGAGAAAACTAACACCGCTCAACCTCCCCATCCAGGAGGGTACGGGCTTGTGGTGCGGTGTGCCTCAGTCTTTCCTGCGCAGGAGCCAACATAATAGGAAAGCAGGTAAAGGCTGGGGTGGGTGCGCTACATATACATATACAGTTGTGCTCATAAGTTTACATACCCTACAGAATTTATAATTTCTTGGCCATTTTTCAGAGAATATGAATGATAACACAAAAACTCTTTCTTTCACTCATGGTTAGTGTTTGGCTGAAGCCATTTATTATCAATCAACTGTGTTTACTCTTTTTAAATCAAGATGACAACAGAAACTACCCAAATGACCCTGATCAAAAGTTTGCATACCCCAGTTCTTAATACCGTGTATTGCCCCCTTTACCATCAATGACAGCTTGAAGTCTTTTGTGGTATTTGTGGATGAGGTTCTTTATCTTCTTAAATTCCTCTTGACAAAAAGCCTCCAGTTCCTTTAAATTCTTGGGCTGTCTTGCATGAACTGCACGTTTGAGATCTCCCCAGAGTGGCTCAATGATATTGAGGTCAGGAGACTGAGATGGCCACTCCAGAACCTTCACTTTATTCTGCTGTAGCCAATGACAGGTCGAGTTGGCCTTGTGTTTTGGATGATTGTCATGTTGGAATGTCATGCGCAGCTTCCTGACTGATGAATGCAAATGTTCCTCCATTTTTTTTTGATAACATACTGCATTCATCTTGCCATTAATTTTGACCAAATTTCCTATGCCTTTGTAGCTCGCACATCCCCAAAACATCAGTGATTCACCTCAATGTTTCACAGTAGGAATGGTGTACCTTTCACCGTGGGCCTTGTTGACTCCGTGCTGTTTGGTGTTATGTAAGCGGGATACTTTGTGGAATTTGCGTAGTAAAGGCTTTCTTCTGGCGACTCGATCATGCAGCCCATCTTTCTTCAAGTGCCTTCTTATTGCGTATCTTGAAACAGCCACACCACATGTTTTCAGAGAGTCCTGTATTTCACCTGAAGTTGTTTGTGGGTTTTTCTTTGCATCCCGAACAATTTTCCTGGCAGTTGTGACTGAAATTTTAGTTGATCTACCTGACCGTGGTTTGGTTTCAACAGAGCCCCTCATTTACCACTTCTTGATTAGAGTTTGAACACTGCTGATTGGCATTCTCAATTCCTTGGATATCTTTCTATATCCCTTTCCTGTTTTATACAGTTCAACTACCTTTCCTGACACAGCATGACAGCATATACGTATGGGAAGGCTCCGCCTCCCTGCCCAATTCAGGACCGGTTATATTATAAAAGTAGGTGTCCTCCCTTCCTGCAGTATTCTCTTTTTTTCCTCACTGCTACAGCCGGTTATGCTACTGCTAAAAAGCAGAATTTTTATTTTTCCCTCACCTTGCCGGACGCTTCTGGCCAAGCCGCACAGGTTCAAGCCTCTCCTGTGACGAAGCTCCCCGCTGTAAAGGCAGACATGAACGCCTATATGGGGGAGACCCCACCCCCCCTCTCAAGATCCAGGAAGATATGGGGATGAGGGCATCTGGTCTCTAGGGAGTTCTCCTTTATCATGATGCCATGGATGGACATTCATTGGACTTTCTGTTTGGACATGAAGCATGCATGTGGTAAGGCACCACATGGTGCACAATTCCATTCAGTTACTGCTGCAAGTATGTGGTTAAGCTTGCATTTCTGAAGGGTTGTGGTTGTGTCTGCAATACTGCTAATGATGATAGCAGGTGTGCTGTGCTGTGCTGAAGCCTTCCTACTAACTGAACAAGCCTGGCCCTACAGTCTTGACTTATTTTCTGCAGGTATGCTGTTGGTTTGCATTTCTGAAAAGCATATATCACACATGTGAATCTAACTGGCTATCCATAGTGCCACTTTGTTTACTAATGTTTCAGAGATTGGAGTCTGTGTCTGCAGTTTTGCTAATGCTTGAACTGATAACAGGTGATATTGAGCCCTTTCCTTTTAATGCAGGGCCTGGCCCTGCAGGCTGGGCTCACTGTGTATTGATTACACAAGTAAAGAATGCGCATGAGTCCAAAATCACTGATATCCCATAGGTATACAATCAGATGGCGCATGTACAGTAGGTGTACAGTCAGTGGACATGGGGTCCAGGCTCCAAGAGTACGTAGGAGAGAAAGGGGAGGGGGGGGGTTGTAACAGGCTGAATGAACAATAATGGGAAAAGTCACATACACAATCTCAGGGCTGCCATTCAAAGAGAAACCGAAACCGTGTTCCAGGGTACTGTGAAGAAAAGCAAGGGAGAGGCGCCTCTGAGTGCAGATGTTTAAAAACAATTTAATAAAGGATAGTGCTACAAGCAACTCACATTTACATAGTAAAAACGGGCATTTGTACGAATTCCATTAGAAGAGGAAGATGTCATCAGGTCTGTCATGGGGTACCTCCTCCTGCTGGGGCGCTGTGCTGCTGGTTTTCAATTCACCGCTGTAGATGGTTTTCATACGGCCGGCAGCGGTGGGGAAATGCAGTGCAGGGCCTTGGTGATGGTTGCGAATGGCAGGCGAGGGCCGATGACGTCACTGGCGTGCGACGCGTTTCCTGAGCCGGCGTGCTGCGTGTAGTGGGGCAGTCGCGCTCCTTTGTCAAGCTAGTGAATGGGTTGGGGGAGCTAGTATTTGATGGACAGGACAGTGGGCGGAGGTTGATGAAGGGCGGAGCTGGGGCGGGGAAGGTTGGAAGTGTCAGCAGAGAGAGCTCTAGATATACGATGAAACCAGATAAGGATGGTAGTATGGGGACAAATTGAGCATAAGGAGAAGAGATGAGATGAAGTTGGAATATGTAATATAAATGAAAGAGGGGGAGAAAGCTGATAACTAGTTGGATATAAAATGGTATAAATAGAGACTATTAATATACAGGACAGCGGGGACGGGCTAGATATAAATAAATAAATAAATAAAGCTGATGGATATAGTACATATAGTAAATATAATTATAATTATGGGGGGGGGGTTTGGAGGGGTGGGGGAGAGAAAAGGGGGGGGGTATTTTATAGGTATTGTGACAGCAGGAAGGTAAAGTCACCTGGTTGCATCCAGGGGGGTAGATATATTTCTCCCAGATTCAGGCTTTATGCTGACTTATACAACTTGGGTGGAGAGTTGTATAAGCCCAGCTGAGGCTAGTAGGCTCATGGATGACTCATACCTCTAGGGAGAGTGTGGGGCGTCGTGCAGACAGAGATGAGACCAGCTGAACCTTGTCAGCTCATTTAGGCCTCTATAAGGAACTCCCAGCTTCATTAGATGTTAGCTCATGCCTGGAAGCAGACCTGTGTGGACTGTCTAGGGAGAGTGAACCCCTGTGCGGTGAGGCAAAGCCTGTGTGGCTATTTGTTTGGACTTTTACTAAACCAGGGACTTAGGGACTAGGACAGCACCAGGCTGATCCCAGTTGTTAGTTTAGGAAACCTGCATGTTTAGTCAGAGGTCAAACTGACCAGGATTTATTTTGTTTGTTTCTTTTTGGCTTTGCTGTGTTTTTGTCACTGTACATAGAGAAATAAACCGCACCTTTTGATTTTGAAAACCACAACCTCCGTCTGCTGGCCCTGTTTTTGTGTGGGGAGCCCAACCAGGGGGTCACACACACCCGCTACCGAGTTAACCCCCTCACAGTTGGTGGAGAACCAGTGGCAGTTTTTTTTAAGCCAGCATGGAGGAGATACTGAAACAGCTGGCTCTAGCAAATGCCAATCAACAGCAGACAAATGCAGGTTTGCAAAGGAGCCTTGCAGCCCAGCAGCAAGCTCATCAACAAGCCCAGCAGCAATCTGAGGCCCGCTTCATAGACCTGTTACAGAAGCAAGAGCAGAGACTACAACAAATGGAAGCAGTAATGCAGCAACGTCCGCAGACCAGTGAGGAAAGCCGTCCCACTAATACCGCGTCCTTTGGGGTGAGTCGTTTATTGACAAAAATGACTGGAGAGGATGATCCAGAGGTATTTTTGACCACATTTGAAAGGACTGCTGAAAGAGAAAAGTGGCCTGAGGAGCAGTGGGCTGGACTGGTGGCTCCTCTGTTAACTGGTGAATCGCAGAAGGCTTACTATGACCTAGAGCCTGACCAAGCAAAAGACTATGTGATGCTAAAAGCTGAAATATTGGCAAGGCTGGGTGTCACCCTGGCTGTCCGGGCTCAGCGTGTGCATAACTGGACTTTCCAGCTTGGAAAACCCCCCAGGTCTCAAATGTATGATCTCATTCACCTGAGCAGGAAGTGGCTACAGCCAGAGACTTTGTCCGC
Organism: Rana muscosa; assembly: GCA_029206835.1. Classification (NCBI taxonomy): domain Eukaryota; kingdom Metazoa; phylum Chordata; class Amphibia; order Anura; family Ranidae; genus Rana; species Rana muscosa. The sequence goes on along the minus strand of CM055116.1, from coordinate 1,184,816,576 downwards.
ACCAGAGATTGTGGAACGTGTTGTAATGGATCGGTTTTTGAGAGCTCTTCCTACTGCCATCCAAAAGTGGGTAAGCCATGGAGACCCAGAGACGGCCGGTGGTCTTGTGGATCGTGTAGAGAAATACTTGGCTACAGAGAACCTGACGGCCTCTTCCAGAGACACTCGGACTTTCCACCCTAAGACCAGACCATCCCCAGGGGCGGATAAGAGGATTCCAAGGGGTGAGGGTGGAGAGAGTGAGAGGGTGGGAGCTCTACCCCAAGTTTGGCGAGAACAGCCTGGGAAATCAGCGGCTCAAGAGGCCGCAAGAAGGATCGTTTGCTACCGCTGCCGGCAAGCGGGACATATTGCAGCCAATTGCCCGGTTGTGGAGGAACCCATGCAGTGTGACTTTCTGACGGACAGACATCAGTCGCTGTGTGCGACAGTCGCATGCACTGCCATTCGGGGAACTGAGAAACATTTATGCAAAATGTGTATTAATGGTAGAAATGTTGTGGTATTGCTGGATTCAGGTAGCCTTGTGACCCTGATAAAGGCTGAATTAGTTAAAACAGAGGTCTCTGGGAATAGCAAGGTAGCTGTTATTTGTGTGCATGGGGACACCCGAGAGTATCCAGTGACTACAGTGTGTTTCGAGACCCCCAAAGGTACCCTCTCTCATCCAGTGGGGTTAGTATCTCAATTACCGCATGATGCCATTGTGGGAAGGGATTTTCCGAAGTTCTGGGAACTGTGGGATGATCCTGAGCCCCCCACTGGTGCCCCTATGTACCAGGAATGTGATAGCCAGAACTCCTCTGAGAGTGGGGAGGACTCTCCAGAATTTCCCTTGTCAGTATTGGCAGGGGAGACTCAAGAAACTGGAGAGGAGCCCACCTCCTCAGACGAAAACCTACCGTCTGTGGAGTTTTCTGATCTGGAGGTTCACAGGGAAAATTTTGCCACAGAACAGTTAAAAGACCCCGCCCTAATAAAGGCACGGGAAAACGTAGTGGAAATAGATGGCGAGTTAGTGAACCCAGATAATACCTGCACTTACCCATACTTCAGCGTAGAGAAGGACCTACTGTATCGGGTGGCAAAAAGGGCAGAAGAAACCGTTGAGCAGCTGGTGGTGCCCAAACCTTACAGGAAGTTGGTGTTGGAGTTGGCCCATGGGCACATTCTTGGAGGTCATCTGGGGACAGAGAAAACCCGAGAGAGGGTATTACAGAGATTCTATTGGCCTGGGGTGATGAAGGACATAGAAAATTATTGTTCCTCCTGCCCTGTGTGTCAGAGGTCGGCCCCGATGCCACATTTCCGTAGCCCGCTGGTCCCTCTACCCATCATTGAGGTCCCGTTTGAGAGAATCGCAATGGATTTGGTAGGTCCTATAATCAAGTCCGCTAGGGGGCACCAGTACATATTGGTTATAATGGACTATGCCACCCGTTATCCAGAAGCGATCCCTCTCAGAAATACCTCGGCCAAAACCATAGCCAAAGAGCTATCTCTTGTTTTTAGCCGGGTGGGTATTTGTAAAGAACTGCTTACGGACCAAGGTACACCCTTTATGTCCCGGGTTATGAAAGAGCTGTGTAAATTGTTCAAAGTGACGCAATTGCGTACATCTGTGTATCACCCCCAAACCGATGGGCTGGTTGAAAGATTCAACAAAACCCTAAAACAAATGTTGAAGAAAGTGGTGGATAGAGATGGAAAGGATTGGGACTGTCTACTTCCTTATTTGATGTTTGCTATTAGGGAGGTGCCCCAATCCTCTACGGGATTCTCCCCCTTTGAGTTACTGTATGGGAGACACCCAAGAGGGCTGTTGGATATTGCCAAGGAAACTTGGGAAAGTGAGAGTTCTCCCCACAGGAGTGTGATTGAGCATGTCGCCCTGATGCAAGATCGAATTGCACAGGTAATGCCCATCGTGAAGGAACATTTGGCCCAAGCGCAGTTGGCACAGCAGAGAGTGTACAACCGTGGAGCAAAGACCCGTACCTTTTCCCCGGGGGATAGGATATTGGTACTTGTCCCTACGGTTGAAAGTAAATTCCTTGCCAAATGGCAAGGCCCCTACGAGATAATGGAAAAAGTGAGCGAAGTGAATTACAAGGTCAGACAACCAGGAAGGCGAAAGCCCGAACAGATATATCACGTTAATCTGTTGAAAGCCTGGAGGGATAGAGAGTCCCTAGTCGCAGAAACTTGGTCACCAGCTCAAACTGGTTGCGTGATTCCGGAGGTTGGAATAGCAGCCACCTTGTCACAACCCCAACAACAGGAGGTTAAGGAGTTTGTGCTTCGCAACAAGGAGGTGTTCTCTGAGCTGCCGGGACAAACATCTGGGGTAGAGCATGATATTATTACCCCGCCCGGTGAAAGGGTGAAGTTAAAACCCTATCGGATCCCAGAGGCCCGACGGGAGGCAATACGGGAGGAAGTACAGAAAATGCTGAACTTAGGGGTGATAGAGGAGTCCCAAAGTGATTGGTCTAGTCCCATTGTGTTGGTGCCTAAACCGGATGGGAGCTGGCGATTTTGTAACGATTTTCGTCAGTTGAACAAAGTTACAAAATTTGACACCTACCCCATGCCACGTATAGATGAGTTGATCGACCGGCTGGGAACAGCCCGATACATGACGACTCTTGACCTCACAAAAGGGTATTGGCAAATTCCCCTGGCCAAGTCGGCCAAAGAGAAAACCGCATTTGTAACCCCAGACGGGGCGTTCCAATATAAGAGAATGCCGTTCGGGTTACAGAATGCGCCGGCCACATTCCAGCGGAAAATGGACCAGATACTGAGGCCCCATCGGAAGTATGCTGCGGCTTACCTGGATGACGTAATTGTCCATAGCACAGATTGGGCCTCACATCTGCCAAAAGTGCAAGCAGTCCTAGACTCTATCCGGGAAGCGGGGTTTACGGCTAACCCCAAGAAGTGTACCATTGGGCAGGAGGAGGCCAAATATCTTGGGTACACCATTGGCAGGGGAGTGATAAAACCCCAACTCAACAAAGTCGAGGCCATCCAGAGTTGGCCACGTCCCAACAGCAAGAAGCAGGTACGGGCCTTTCTGGGAATCGCGGGTTATTATCGGCGCTTCATTCCCCACTTTGCTTCTAAGGCTGTGCCCCTAACCAACCTGACGAAAGGGAAAGGGTCGGTCATGATTAAATGGACCCCCGAGGCTGAGGCAGCATTCCAATTCTTGAAACAAGCCTTATGTAGCCAGCCAGTGTTGTACTCACCCGACTTCTCTAAAGACTTTGTCGTACAAAGTGATGCGTCAGATGTGGGGTTAGGAGCAGTATTGTCCCAGGTCTGGAACGGGGAAGAGCACCCAGTCATATACCTCAGCAGGAAGTTGAAGTCCCATGAGGTAAATTACGCCACGGTTGAAAAGGAGTGTTTAGCGGTGAAGTGGGCTCTAGATTCCCTTCGGTACTATCTGCTAGGTAGGCACTTTGACATGGTTACGGATCACGCTCCGTTAAAGTGGATGGCTCAAAACAAGGAGACAAATAGAAGAGTGAATAGGTGGTTCCTGGCCCTACAGGAATTCAACTTCACAGTAAAGCATCGCCCTGGCGTTCAAATGGGGAATGTGGATGCTTTGTCTCGAGTACATGAATGCCTGATTGCTGGTGTTCCAACCCCAAGGTTAAAACAAGAGGGGGGGGTATGTGACAGCAGGAAGGTAAAGTCACCTGGTTGCATCCAGGGGGGTAGATATATTTCTCCCAGATTCAGGCTTTATGCTGACTTATACAACTTGGGTGGAGAGTTGTATAAGCCCAGCTGAGGCTAGTAGGCTCATGGATGACTCATACCTCTAGGGAGAGTGTGGGGCGTCGTGCAGACAGAGATGAGACCAGCTGAACCTTGTCAGCTCATTTAGGCCTCTATAAGGAACTCCCAGCTTCATTAGATGTTAGCTCATGCCTGGAAGCAGACCTGTGTGGACTGTCTAGGGAGAGTGAACCCCTGTGCGGTGAGGCAAAGCCTGTGTGGCTATTTGTTTGGACTTTTACTAAACCAGGGACTTAGGGACTAGGACAGCACCAGGCTGATCCCAGTTGTTAGTTTAGGAAACCTGCATGTTTAGTCAGAGGTCAAACTGACCAGGATTTATTTTGTTTGTTTCTTTTTGGCTTTGCTGTGTTTTTGTCACTGTACATAGAGAAATAAACCGCACCTTTTGATTTTGAAAACCACAACCTCCGTCTGCTGGCCCTGTTTTTGTGTGGGGAGCCCAACCAGGGGGTCACACACACCCGCTACCGAGTTAACCCCCTCACAGTATATATGTGTATGGGAAAAGGATATTATGCTATATTAGTTTACACACATAATTATGTGTGGGGAAAGAGGATGGGGGGGCAGGTAGGGGGGGAAGGAGAGGAGATGGTGGATGTGGAACTGGATATGTATATTGGAGTGGATATTAGCATAGGGGAGGGAAAAAAGGGGGGGGGGAAGGGGGGGGGGGGAAGGGTGGTGGTAGAAAAAGAAGGAAAAAGAAAACTAAAGTAAAAAGAAAAAGGTAAAAAAGAGAAAAAAAAAAAAACAAGAGAGGGGGAGATGCGCACGCCTGTGTAAATACAAAGAGACATGCACATCAGAGGGGGATGAGGTCAACACAGTGACCAGCAAGGGATAATGTGTGTGCATATGGATGCATATGTATACAGGTACGAGAAAGAGAGATGCGCACGCCTGTGTGAATACACAGATACATGCACGTCAGAGGGGGATGAGGTCAACACAGTGACCAGCAAGGGATAATGTATGTGCATATGGATGCATATACATACAGGTAAAAGAAAAGGAAGGGGGGGGGAGGGGTTTATGGAATGGGATCGTAATGCTTAAAGGAGTGATATAAACAGTAACATATGATCATGGTGATACATTGATATATGTATATATATATATACACACATGTATATACATACATATACACACACGTATATGCAGATGCAAGTACATGATTAAAATAAAAGGTACATAATTGTAAATTTACAACATAACAACAATACACAAGTATGAAAAATACACATAGACAATAACGATAATATAATCAATCAGGGGAGGAAGGGAGGGGGGGATAAGAGAGAGGGGGGGGTGGGAAAAGGGGGGGGGAAGGGGGTTTTCGGAAAAGGGAAAAGGCGGGATGGAGGGGAGGGAAAGGGTAGAGGGAGGTCCAGAGGGGGGGGGGGGGGGTTTGGACTATACTTACACACACCCGCCACCCCCAAGTATCGAAATAACAATATACGATATAAGATGACCTGTGAAACACATATAGTATTAGAGATGGGGTTGCATATTAACAGGATTAGTGTTAACAATATTGGAAATGTTGTCAGGGTTAAGAATAGCAATTATTATGTAAAGGGAGCGGGGAGGGGGGGTATTGGAATATTAAATAATAAAATATTATAAAATTATTATAAAATTATTATAAAATGTTATAGGAATATGTGAAAAATGATTATAAAATTATAATTATAAAATTATTATAAAATGGTATGTATTTCGATGCTCTCATTGATGCCTCCAGGTGAGAGAACATCTAGGCTGTATATCCAATAAGTCTCGCGGGCACATAGTTTCTTGAATCTTTCAGCTGCAGGGAGGGATTTATCGATTTGCTCGATGACCCACACCTGGAGTCCTGCAGTGGATTTTTGGTGGACTTTGGCGAAATGTTTGGGGACACTATGAGGGTCTATACCACCCTCTATAAATCTGCGGTGTTCCCCGAATCTCTGTCCTAATGGACGTATGGTACGGCCTACGTACATCAAGCCACAAGGGCAACTAAGGCCGTACACTGCAAAGTCTGATGAACAGTTGAATAATTCCCTCAGCTGATATGTTTTCCCTTTTGTGTTAAAACTTTTTTGGCCATGTTGGACAAATTTGCACGTTTTGCAAAGTGCTTTGCGGCATTGGTACATTCCTGTAATTGGTATAAGAACAGGTATGGGTGTAAATGAAGTAATAGTTGGTTTGAGTTTGCTGGGGGCGAGTTTGTTTTTCAAATTTGGAGCCCTGCGGTAGGTAACTCTGGGGTGGGATGGCAGTTCAGATTTCAAGTGTGGATCCTGCTGAAGGATGTTCCAATGTTTGAGTAGTATTTTTTCCATGTTCTTATGTCTGGAATGAAACGTGGTTACGAATCTGATTGAACGGTCACCTGTGGTTTGCTCAGTCTTTGGTGGCTTGCCCCGAAGGTAGAGTTTGTGTGCATCATCAACTACGTTTTCGGGATATTTTTTGTCCATAAATTTCTTTTTGAGGTTTGTACTAAGTTGGATATAATCAGCGTCTCTGGTGCAATTCTGTCTGAGTCGACAGAATTGGCCCCTGGGGATGTTGTCGATCCATTTCTTGTGGTGGCAGCTGTTGTAATGCAAATATGAGTTTCCAGCCGTGGGTTTGATGTAGTTTCTGGCAAAGATGGTGTCGTTGTCATGTCCAAGTTCCAAATCTAGAAAGGCTATGGTGGAGGGGTCGTAGACGGACGTGAAGGACAACCCATAGATGTTGCTATTACAATGTTGTACAAAGGGGTGGATGAGTTCAAGGGGGCCATCCCAAATAATGATAATGTCATCTATATATCATCCAAAAATACGATATTTGCTGCAAATGGATTATTGGTATGGATATGGTGAGTCTCCCAGAAGCCCATGGCTAGGTTGGCATATTAGGGGGCAAAATTGGCCCCCATAGCCGTGCCTTGTGACTGCAGGTAGAAGTCTCCATTGAAATTAAAATAGTTGTGGGTCAGACAGAATTGGGTGGCTAGTTTGATGAAGTTCGCCTGACAAGGATTAATGAGTGGTTCCAGAAGAAGAAATTGTTCCAGTGCCATAAGCCCAAAGGTATGTGGGATGGATGTGTACAAGGAACATACATCAAGTGACAGCCAGGCATAAGAAGATTCCCACCTGTAGGGGGAAAGGAGTTCCAGGAGATGTGTACTGTCACGTATGTAAGATTGTAGTTGGCGAACAATGGGTTGAATAAATAGATCTATATACATGCTGAATCCTGTGGTCACGCTGTTCATGGCTGCTACAATGGGTCTACCTGGTGGGTTTTCTGGGTTTTTATGGATTTTCGGCAAATAATAGAAGTACGGGATGTGATAGAATTGTTTGCGTAAAAACGCACTTTCTGTTTTGGAAATGATGTTGTCTTTGAGAGCATAGGATATTAGGATATCTGCTTCTTTGACAAATTCTATGGTTGGATCCTTGTTGAGTTTAATGTAGGTAGTGCTATCGGACAGGAGTCTGTAGGCTTCCTTAAGGTAATCAGTTTTGTCTAAGATGATGATGCTTCCTCCTTTATCAGCAGGTTTTATTACAATGCTGTCTGTATGTAATAATAGGTCAAGTGCTTTAGTTTCCGATGGTGAAAGGTTGTTGTGTTTGGAGGAAGAAGTAGAGTTACATAATTTGACCAGGTCTGCGTAGACCACTCTATAGAAACTTTCGATGTATGGACCTTTTGAGTGAGTAGGAAAGAAAATGGATTTGGGTTTAAGAGAGGAGTGTACTACAGGGGGTGATGTAACAAAATGTTGAGGTGGATGTACTGGAAGATTGAATATGTGTGTCTGCTGGTTCCACCAATGCCCGTGGAACCAGCAGACACACATATTCAATCTTCCAGTACATCCACCTCTACACCCCCTCCTATTGAAGATCCTACACTATCATTTTTAGTGTCCAGTCCTCCTCTGCCCCCAGCCTCAAGAAAAAGAAAACTTACAGGAGAGGCTGTAGAGGAGGACGAGGAAAACAACTATCCACAAATTCAAAAATACCAGAAACTGTAAAAATATTCAATCTTTCTTCTCACACTCTATCTACTGCCGACACTTCTCTTCTTAGCCATGGATTGAACTTCGCTCCTATCAACAAACCCAACCCATTTCTTCTTTTCAAATACCTCAATCATTACATACGCAATCTAACTCTCAAAAGACATTTTCATATTCAACAGGAAAAAAACAACAATAGCAACATCAGTAATGTACTGGTTAGTTCCATTACCCCCATATCACTCAATCATGAACCTCTGGAATCTCTCCTTGAAAATTTCGAAATCAACACTGACTCCCTCACTGAGGACTCCTGTGATGATGAAGATAGCATCTCAAAACTCTATACTCAACATTTTGTTACATCACCCCCTGTAGTACACTCCTCTCTTAAACCCAAATCCATTTTCTTTCCTACTCACTCAAAAGTAGTGATGAGCCGAACACCCCCGGGTTCGGTTCGCACCAGAACCCGTGAACGGACCGAAAGTTCGTACGAACATTAGAACCCTATTAAATACAATGGATGCGAACGTTTGAATTCTAAAGTGCTAATTATAACGACTATTATGCATGTTATTGTCCTAAAAAGGGTTTGGGAACCCGGGTTCTGCACCAGGTGACATGTATCAATGCAAAAAGAAGTTTTAAAAACGGTCGTTTTTCGGGAGCAGTCATTTTAATGATGCATAAAGTGAAAAAAAAAAAGTCAAATATTCCTTTAAATATCGTACCTGGGGGGTGTCTAAAGTATGCCTGTGAAGTGCCACGTGTTTCCCGTGTTTAGAACTGTCCCTGCACAAAATGACACTTCTAAAGGAAAAAAAAGCCATTTAAAACTGCTTGCGGCTTTAATGTAATGTCTGCTCCCGGTAATATGGATGAAAATCTTTAAGAAAAATGGCATAGCTACCCCATGACCCCCCCCCCCTACCCCAGCCCATTACCAGCCCCTTTGGGTCTTGTATGGATATTAAGGGGAACACCGCACACAAAATAAAAAAGGCCCTATATACTCTGAACAGCCGTATACAGGCGGTGCATACAAGACAGGGACTGTAGGTTTGTTCTTATGTAGAATGTGTTTGTAATTTTGAACAGGTACATTGTTTAAGTGTAGCTCCAGCCCAAAAATCTATTTTTAAACTTTTTGGAAAACATAGGTAAGGGTTATCACCCCTGTAACATTTGTTTTGCTGTCTGTGCCCCTGTTCAGAACATTTCACCTCACTTTCCGTCCCAATGACAACTGTTTTTGAAATGTGGTGTTTTTCTTGAAACAAGGATTGGTGATAAAGCATCAGTACAGAGGAGACACCTTTCTCCCATATTAATTCTTACAGGAGAGAATTTTCCTTCCTAGGGGTAGATTTCCTCTCACTTCCTGTTGTCTTCTTGCGTTTGCAAGTAGGAGTCGTTTGTAAGTTGGATGTTTGAAAGTAGGGACCTGCCGTATATACTCTGCAGAAATAGGCCCCTTAGTTGTTGGTGTTGGCACAACACTGTAAGCACTCACAGTTACTCTTGGTTGGTGCTGGAACGCCCTGCTGTCAACTATTATATCAGGAATTGTAATTACATATAATTGTTGAACAGTGGTAGTAAAAATTGGGCCTTTGATGGTGGTGCTGGTGCCACAACACTGTAACACTCTTGGTGGGTGCAGCAATGGGCCCTGCTGTGAATTATTAGATCAAGAATTGTAATTGCATGCCCCTGTTGAACAGGGGCTGAAAAATTGGGCCTTTCGTGGTGGTGGTGGTGGTGGTGGTGTTGCCACAACACTGCAAGCCCTCAGAGTTACTCTTGGTGGGTGCAGGAATGGGCCCTGCTGTGAATTATTAGATCAAGAATTGTAATTACATGCCCCTTTTGAACAGGGGCTGAAAAATTGGGCCTTTCGTGGTGGTGGTGGTGGTGGCGTTGCCACAACACTGTAAGCCCTCAGAGTTACTCTTGGTGGGTGCAGCAATGGGCCCTGCTGTGAATTATTAGATCAAGAATTGTAATTACATGCCCCTGTTGAACAGGGGCTGAAAAATTGGGCCTTAGGCACTGGTGGCACAACACTACAACCCCTCACAGATACTGTACTTGGAGCACAGCAATGAGCCCTGTTGCAAAGTATTGCTTCAAAAATTGTAATGACACGCCCCTGTTAAACAGGGGCTGAAAAATTGGGCCTTAGGCACTGGTGGCACAACACTCTAACCCCTCACAGATACTGTACTTGGAGCACAGCAATGAGCCCTGTTGCAAAGTATTGCTTCAAAAATTGTAATGACACGCCCCTGTTAAACAGGGGCTGAAAAATTGGGCCTTAGGCACTGGTGGCACAACACTCCAACCCCTCACAGATACTGTACTTGGAGCACAGCAATGAGCCCTGTTGCAAAGTATTGCTTCAAAAATTGTAATTACACGCCCCTGTTAAACAGGGGCTGAAAAATTGGGCCTTAGCCACTGGTGGCGGCACCCATAAACAAAAATGATCTTCCAAGCTATCATCATCAATCGTATCATTGAGGACTCGGAGGAGGAGGATAGCCAGTCAACATAACAGCACAGGCACTCAGCATCAGCATCAGTCTTGAAGGGATGTGACATGTTAAAATCAATTAGTCTGTTATATCAGCATCAGGTGTGTGGTAGCTGGTGGTGATCCAAGACTGGTTCATCTTGATGAAAGTCAGTCGATCAACCGAGTCGGTGGACAGGCGCACCTTGTGATCCGTGACAAATCCTCCAGCAGCACTGAATGTGCGTTCCGAAAGAACGCTGGATGCAGGACAGGCCAGTAGCTCAATTGCATACTGTGCAAGCTCTGGCCAGTGATCCATCCTCAAGACCCAGTAAGCCAGAGGATTTTCGGTGGGGAAGGTGTCCAAGTCTGACCTTGCCCCTAGATATTCCTGCACCATGTTTATCAGACGCTGGCGATGGTTGCTGGAACGATCATACTTTGGGTCTGCGGACTAAAGAATTGTCTGAACGCATCGGTCAGACGGCCACCTTCCCCACCGCTCCTTCTTTGACTGGCCGAAGCCTCAGCAACTCGTTGTCCAGGACCAGGAGTTTGTAACCTCCCTGTCTCTGGGAACGCGTTGCACAGACCTTTCTGCAAGGCCTCCCGGAGTTGTCTCATCCTCTGCTCCCTCTGCGACGGTAACATAAGGTCCGCAACCTTACCCTTGTACCGTGGATCAAGGAGAGTGGCCAGCCAGTAATGGTCCCTCTCCTTGATCCGAAGAATACGAGGATCCTTCCGCAGACTTTGCAGGATCAGGGAGGCCATGCAGCGTAGGTTTGCTGAGGCATTCGCTCCGGAGTCCTCTGGGTCACTAAGGACGACATGATCCGCAGCCACCTCCTCCCAGCCACGTACAAGTCCACTGGTTTCTTGGGACTGTAAATCATCCCTAAAAGACTGCTGCTGATGATGCTGAGTGCCAGCCTCCACCTCCATGCTGACACAATCCTCCTCCTCCTCCTCCTCCTCTTCCTGTGCGATGGGTGGGACAGAAGGAACACTGTCTGGGTAAAGGGGGCCTTGAGAGGCAAGGAAGTCCTCCTCTTCCTGCCTCTGTTCTGCCTCAAGTGCCCTGTCCATTATTCCACGCAGCATGTGCTCCAACAGGTGGACAAGAGGTACAGTGTCACTGATGCATGCACTGTCACTGCTCACCATCCTCGTGGCCTCCTCAAATGGTGCCAGGACAGTGCATGCATCCCTGATCATGCCCCACTGGCGTGGAGAAAAAAAAACAAGCTCCCCTGACCCTGTTCTGGTGCCGTAGTCACACAGGTACTCATTGATGGCCCTCTGCTGCGTGTGCAGCCGCTGCAGCATGGCCAACGTTGAGTTCCACCTGGTGGGCATGTCACATATAAGGCGGTTCTTGGGCAGGTTCAACTCCTTTTGCAGCTCAGCAAGGCGAGCACTGGCATTATAAGATCTGCGGAAATGCACACAGACTTTCCTGGCCTGCCTCAGGACATCCTGTAAGCCCGGGTACCTGCCCAAGAACCGCTGCACCACCAGGTTAAGGACGTGAGCCACACAGGGCACATGGGTCAGTTGTCCCTGTCGGAGGGCGGAGAGGAGGTTGGTGCCATTGTCGCAAACCACCATTCCTGGCTTAAGCTGGCGTGGCGTCAACCACCTCTCGGCCTGGCCCTGCAGAGCAGACAGGACCTCTGCCCCAGTGTGGCTTCTGTCCCCCAAACACACCAGCGCAAGCACGGAATGGCATCTTTTTGCCTGTGTACTTGCGTAGCCCCTTGAACGGCTACGGAGCACCGCTGGTTCAGAGGACAAATAACAGGAAGAGGCCATGGAGGAAGAAGAAGAGGAGGGGGTGGAGGAGAGAGGTGTGTCACAACCAGTAGTAGCATTTTGGAGGCGTGGCGGTGGAACAACCTCCAACACTACTGCACCTTGTCCTGCATCCTTCCCAGCTGCCAAAAGAGTGACCCAATGGGCCGTGAAAGAAAGGTAACGTCCCTGTCCATGCCTGCTGGACCATGAGTCAGCGGTAATATGCACCTTACCGCTGACCGCCCTGTCCAGCGAGGCCAAGACATTGCCTTCCACATGCCGGTAGAGAGCCGGAATAGCCTTCCGTGAGAAAAAGTGGCGTTTGGGAACCTGCCACTGAGGAACCGCACATTGCACAAACTCACGGAAGGGGGCCGAGTCTACCAACTGAAAAGGCAGCAGTTGAAGCGCTAGCAATTTAGCCAAGCTAGCATTCAACCGCTGGGCATGTGGATGGCTGGGAGTGAACTTCTTTCGACGGTCCAGCAGCTGGGGCAGGGAAATTTGCCTGCTAGAATCGGACGTCGGTGTACTGCTAGCAGAGTGGCCGCAAGTACTTGGCTGTGACACACCTAATTCTACACCTTCATTCCTCTCAGTGCATGTTTCAGAGAGGACTGAAGTTATAGTGGGGTTGGAGATCCCAGCTGATGCGGTGCAAGGAGAGGTCCGCTTTGTTCTTTGGTGTGGGTCTTTGAGGTAGGCTTGCCAACGAGCTGCATGGCAGGTCAACATATGTCTGGTCAGGCATGTGGTACCCAAGCGGCTGATGTTTTGGCCACGCGATATACGCTTGAGACATATGTTGCAAACAGCAGCTGTGCGATCTGGTGCACTAGCCTCAAAAAAGGCCCACACCAAAGAACTTTTTGAATGACGGGCAGAGGCAGCGCCCTGCACAGGCGGAGCTCTGCGGTGTGATTCCGTCGGTGTACTGCCCTTACGCTGGCCACCAAAGGGCATCCTGCCTCGTTGGAGATGTGCCTCCTCCTCATCCTCCTCCTCCTCCTCTCTCCTATTAGGCACCCACGTGGAGTCAGTGACCTCATCATCCCCTCCCTCCTCATCACTGGAGCCAATCTGGCAGTATGCTGCAGCTGCTGGAACATGACTGCCAGATTGGTGTCCTTCTTGAGCATCCCCTCTGTCTGCTCTCACGCTACTGCCTTCCTGTAGCTGGGTTTCATCATCAGACCCTTCGAAACGCTGGGCATCCTCCTGGAGCATGTACCCAACACTGTGCTCAAACAGTTCGGGGGACTCCTCAGGAGGAGGACATTGTGGGTCTAGGGAAGGAGTGACTGATGATGAGTCTGACATTGATACCAGGGAAGAGGACGCTTTGGCAGCTGCTTTGCCAGTACCCTGAGCCTGGGTGAGAGAGGATGAGGAGGAGGAGGAGGGCTTGGTCATCCACTCTACCAAGTCTTCGGCATGATGTGGCTCAACATGTCCAGCTGCCGAAAAGAAGGACAAGTGTGTCCCATGGCCATGTGCTGATGACAATGCACCGCGTCCACGACCAGCACTGTTGCCCCCAGACACAGAGCCTGCTTGCCCTCTTTTATTGCCTCCTGACTGTCTGCCTCTCCTTGTTTGCCTTCCAGACATTCTAATAGATGGCCTGCAGGGAGATGGGAAAAAAGCAATAAGGGCTACCTTCAGGTGTCCTTCTCTGTCCCTTTACTTAAGGATTTCTAAATATGGTTGAGGATGATTGCTTTCGCACAGAATAGCACAACGAAAATTTCCCTGACTGTCCAAAAAACAAGGATTTCAAAGATGGTTGATGAGGAATGCTTTAGCACAGTATAGCACAAGGAGATTTTCCCTCACTGTCCTTCCCTGTAGGGATGAGCTCGGTGTTCGAGTCGAACATACGTTCGACTCGAACATCGGCTGTTCGATCGTTCGATGAAGATCAAACGATTTGGGCCATTCGCGCCTAATTCGAGTGACGCGAACGGCCCACAATGCACAGTGTCATCCAGGCGCTGTGATTGGCCAAGCATGCACTGTGACCCCGCATGCTTGGCCAATCACAGCGCCGGCAGCGAGGAGAGCAATGATTGGCCACAGGCAGGATGCCTGTGGCCAATTATTGCTGAGGGTGTTTAGTACACGCCCCACACTATAAAAGGCCGCCAGCACGGCGGCCTAGTGTAGTGTGTTCTGGAGCAGGGAAAGAGAAGCATAGGCAGGGACAGTGACATTTATTTTTTCTTGCTTAACCTGGATTCCTTTAGTTTAGGGAAAGAGAAGGATAGGTAGGGAGAGTGTCAGTGTGTTTTACTGTGCGAATCCTTGTTTCTAGGGACAGGGAAGGACAGTGAGGGAAATTCTCCTTGTGCTATAGTGTGCTTTAAAAAAACATTTTTTCTAGGGACAGAAAACTATAGGTAGGGAGAGTGTCAGTGTGTTTTACTGTGCGAATCCTTGTTTCTAGGGACAGGGAAGGACAGTGAGGGAAATTCTCCTTGTGCTATAGTGTGCTTTAAAAAAACATTTTTTCTAGGGACAGAAAACTATAGGTAGTGTGACAGCAGGAAGGTAAAGTCACCTGGTTGCATCCAGGGGGGTAGGTATATTTCTCCCAGATTCAGGCTTTATGCCGACTTATACAACTAGGGAGAGAGTTGATGAAGCCCAGCTGAGGCTAGTGGGCTCATGGATGATTCATACCTCTAGGGAGAGTGCTGGGCGTCGTGCAGGCAGGGAGTTGATGAGACCAGCTGAAGCTTGTCAGCTCGTTTAGGGCCTCTATAAAAACTCCCAGCTTCATTAGGTGTTTGCTCATGCCTGGACCCAGACCTGTGTGGACTGTCTAGGGAGAGTGAACCCCTGTGCGGTGAGACAAAGCCTGTGTGGCTATTTGTTTGGACATTTACTAAACCAGGGACTTAGGGACTAGGACAGCACCAGGCTGATCCCAGTTGTTAGTTTAGGAAACCTGCATGTTTAGTCAGAGGTCAAGCTGACCAGGGTTTATTTTGTTTATGTTTCTTTTTGCTTTGCTGTGTTTTTGTCACTGTAAATAGAGAAATAAACCGCACCTTTTGATCTTGAAAACCATAACCTCTGTCTGCTGGGCCTGTTTTTGTGTGGGGAGCCCATCCAGGGGGTCACACACACCCGCTACCGAGCTAACCCCCTCACAGTAGGTGGAGAACCAGTGGCAGTTTTTTTTTAAGCCAGCATGGAGGAGATACTGAAACAGCTGGCTCTAGCAAATGCCAATCAACAGCAGACAAATGCAGGTTTGCAAAAGAGCCTTGCAGCTCAACAACAGAGCTTCGCAGCCCAGCAACAAGCCCAGCAGCAATCTGAGGCCTGCTTCATAGACCTGTTGCAGAAGCAAGAGCAGAGACTACAACAACAGATGGAAGCAGTAATGCAGCAACGTCCGCAGACCAGTGAGGAAAGCCGTCCCACTAATACCGCGTCCTTTGGGGTGAGTCGTTTATTGACAAAAATGACTGGAGAGGATGATCCAGAGGTATTTTTGACCACATTTGAAAGGACTGCTGAAAGAGAAAAGTGGCCTGAGGAGCAGTGGGCTGGACTGGTGGCTCCTCTGTTAACTGGTGAATCGCAGAAAGCTTACTATGACCTAGAGCCGGACCAAGCAAAAGACTATGTGATGCTAAAAGCTGAAATATTGGCAAGGCTGGGTGTCACCCTGGCTGTCCGGGCTCAGCGTGTGCATAACTGGACTTTCCAGCTTGGAAAACCCCCCAGGTCTCAAATGTATGATCTCATTCACCTGAGCAGGAAGTGGCTACAGCCAGAGACTTTGTCCGCACCGGAGATTGTGGAACGTGTTGTGATGGATCGTTTCTTGAGAGCTCTTCCTACCGCCATTCAAAAGTGGGTAAGCCATGGAGACCCAGAAACGGCCGGTAAACTTGTGGATCGTGTAGAGAGATACTTGGCTGCAGAGAACCTGACGGCCTCTTCCAGAGACTCTCGGACTTTCCACCCTAAGACCAGACCATCCCCAGGGGCGGATAAGATGATTCCAAGGGGTGAGGGTGGAGAGAGTGAGAGGGTGGGAGCTCTGCCCAGGGTTTGGCGAGAACAGCCTGGGAAGTCGGGGGCTCAAGAGGCAGCCAAAAGGATTGTTTGCTACCGCTGCCGGCAAGCGGGACATATTGCAGCAAATTGCCCGGTTGTGGAGGAACCCATGCAATGTGACTTTCTGACGGACAGACGTCAGTCGCTGTGTGCGACAGTCGCATGCACTGCCATTCGGGGAACTGAGAAACATTTATGCAAAATGTGTATTAATGGTAGAAATGTTGTGGTATTACTGGATTCAGGTAGCCTTGTGACCCTGATAAAGGCTGAATTAGTTAAAACAGAGGTCTCTGGGAATAGCAAGGTAGCTGTTATTTGTGTGCATGGGGACACCCGAGAGTATCCAGTGACTACAGTGTGTTTCAAGACCCCCAAAGGTACCCTCTCTCATCCAGTGGGGTTAGTATCTCAATTACCGCATGATGCCATTGTGGGAAGGGATTTTCCGAAGTTCTGGGAACTGTGGGATGATCCTGAGCCCCCCACTGGTGCCCCTATGTACCAGGAAGGTGATAGCCAGAACTCCTCTGAGAGTGGTGAGGACTCTCCAGAATTTCCCTTGTCAGTATTGGCAGGCGAGACTCAAGAAACTGGAGAGGAGCCCACCTCCTCAGACGAAAACCTACCGTCTGTGGAGTTTTCTGATCTTGAGGTTCACAGGGAAAATTTTGCCACAGAACAGTTAAAAGACCCCGCCCTAATAAAGGCACGGGAAAACGTAGTGGAAATAGATGGCGAGTTAGTGAACCCAGATAATACCTGCACTTACCCATACTTCAGCGTAGAGAAGGACCTACTGTATCGGGTGGCAAAAAGGGCAGAAGAAACCGTTGAGCAGCTTGTGGTGCCCAAACCTTACAGGAAGTTGGTGTTGGAGTTGGCCCATGGGCACATTCTTGGAGGTCATCTGGGGACAGAGAAAACCCGAGAGAGGGTATTACAGAGATTCTATTGGCCTGGGGTGATGAAGGACATAGAAAATTATTGTTCCTCCTGCCCTGTGTGTCAGAGGTCGGCCCCGATGCCACATTTCCGTAGCCCGCTGGTCCCTCTACCCATCATTGAGGTCCCGTTTGAGAGGATCGCAATGGATTTGGTAGGTCCTATAATCAAGTCCGCTAGGGGGCACCAGTACATATTAGTTATAATGGACTATGCCACCCGTTATCCAGAAGCGATCCCTCTCCGAAATACCTCGGCCAAAACCATAGCCAAAGAGCTATCTCTTGTTTTTAGCCGGGTGGGTATTTGTAAAGAACTGCTTACGGACCAAGATACACCCTTTATGTCCCGGGTTATGAAAGAGCTGTGTAAATTGTTCAAAGTGACGCAATTGCGTACGTCTGTGTATCACCCCCAAACCGATGGGCTGGTTGAAAGATTCAACAAAACCCTAAAACAAATGTTGAAGAAAGTGGTGGATAGAGATGGAAAGGATTGGGACTGTCTACTTCCTTATTTGATGTTTGCTATTAGGGAGGTGCCCCAATCCTCTACGGGATTCTCCCCCTTTGAGTTACTGTATGGGAGACACCCAAGAGGGCTGTTGGATATTGCCAAGGAAACTTGGGAAAGTGAGAGTTCTCCCCACAGGAGTGTGATTGAGCATGTCGCCCTGATGCAAGATCGAATTGCACAGGTAATGCCCATCGTGAAGGAACATTTGGCCCAAGCGCAGTTGGCACAGCAGAGAGTGTACAACCGTGGAGCCAAGACCCGTACCTTTTCCCCGGGGGATAGGATATTGGTACTTGTCCCTACGGTTGAAAGTAAATTCCTTGCCAAATGGCAAGGCCCCTACGAGATAATGGAAAAAGTGAGCGAAGTGAATTACAAGGTCAGACAACCAGGAAGGCGAAAGCCCGAACAGATCTATCACGTTAATCTGTTGAAAGCCTGGAGGGATAGAGAGTCCCTAGTCGCAGAAACTTGGTCACCAGCTCAAACTGGTTGCGTGATTCCGGAGGTTGGAATAGCAGCCACCTTGTCACAACCCCAACAACAGGAGGTTAAGGAGTTTGTGCTTCGCAACAAGGAGGTGTTCTCTGAGCTGCCGGGACAAACATCTGGGGTAGAGCATGATATTATTACCCCGCCCGGTGAAAGGGTGAAGTTAAAACCCTATCGGATCCCAGAGGCCCGACGGGAGGCAATACGGGAGGAAGTACAGAAAATGCTGAACTTAGGGGTGATAGAGGAGTCCCAAAGTGATTGGTCTAGTCCCATTGTGTTGGTGCCTAAACCGGATGGGAGCTGGCGATTTTGTAACGATTTTCGTCAGTTGAACAAAGTTACAAAATTTGACACCTACCCCATGCCACGTATAGATGAGTTGATCGACCGGCTGGGAACAGCCCGATACATGACGACTCTTGACCTCACAAAAGGGTATTGGCAAATTCCCCTGGCCAAGTCGGCCAAAGAGAAAACCGCATTTGTAACCCCAGACGGGGCGTTCCAATATAAGAGAATGCCGTTCGGGTTACAGAATGCGCCGGCCACATTCCAGCGGAAAATGGACCAGATACTGAGGCCCCATCGGAAGTATGCTGCGGCTTACCTGGATGACGTAATTGTCCATAGCACAGATTGGGCCTCACATCTGCCAAAAGTGCAAGCAGTCCTAGACTCTATCCGGGAAGCGGGGTTTACGGCTAACCCCAAGAAGTGTACCATTGGGCAGGAGGAGGCCAAATATCTTGGGTACACCATTGGCAGGGGAGTAATAAAACCCCAACTCAACAAAGTCGAGGCCATCCAGAGTTGGCCACGTCCCAACAGCAAGAAGCAGGTACGAGCCTTTCTGGGAATCGCGGGTTATTATCGGCGCTTCATTCCCCACTTTGCTTCTAAGGCTGTGCCCCTAACCAACCTGACGAAAGGGAAAGGGTCGGTCATGATTAAATGGACCCCCGAGGCTGAGGCAGCATTCCAATTCTTGAAACAAGCCTTATGTAGCCAGCCAGTGTTGTACTCACCCGACTTCTCTAAAGACTTTGTCGTACAAAGTGATGCGTCAGATGTGGGGTTAGGAGCAGTATTGTCCCAGGTCTGGAACGGGGAAGAGCACCCAGTCATTTACCTCAGCAGGAAGTTGAAGTCCCATGAGGTAAATTACGCCACGGTTGAAAAGGAGTGTTTAGCGGTGAAGTGGGCTCTAGATTCCCTTCGGTACTATCTGCTAGGTAAGCACTTTGACATGGTTACGGATCACGCTCCGTTAAAGTGGATGGCTCAAAACAAGGAGACAAATAGAAGAGTAAATAGGTGGTTCCTGGCCCTACAGGAATTCAACTTCACAGTAAAGCATCGCCCTGGCGTTCAAATGGGGAATGTGGATGCTTTGTCTCGAGTACATGAATGCCTGATTGCTGGTGTTCCAACCCCAAGGTTAAAACAAGAGGGGGGGGTATGTGACAGCAGGAAGGTAAAGTCACCTGGTTGCATCCAGGGGGGTAGGTATATTTCTCCCAGATTCAGGCTTTATGCCGACTTATACAACTAGGGAGAGAGTTGATGAAGCCCAGCTGAGGCTAGTGGGCTCATGGATGATTCATACCTCTAGGGAGAGTGCTGGGCGTCGTGCAGGCAGGGAGTTGATGAGACCAGCTGAAGCTTGTCAGCTCGTTTAAGGCCTCTATAAAAACTCCCAGATTCATTAGGTGTTTGCTCATGCCTGGACCCAGACCTGTGTGGACTGTCTAGGGAGAGTGAAACCCTGTGCGGTGAGACAAAGCCTGTGTGGCTATTTGTTTGGACATTTACTAAACCAGGGACTTAGGGACTAGGACAGCACCAGGCTGATCCCAGTTGTTAGTTTAGGAAACCTGCATGTTTAGTCAGAGGTCAAGCTGACCAGGGTTTATTTTGTTTATGTTTCTTTTTGCTTTGCTGTGTTTTTGTCACTGTAAATAGAGAAATAAACCGCACCTTTTGATCTTGAAAACCATAACCTCTGTCTGCTGGGCCTGTTTTTGTGTGGGGAGCCCATCCAGGGGGTCACACACACCCGCTACCGAGCTAACCCCCTCACAGTAGGAAGAGTGTCAGTTTCTTTCACTGTGATAATCCTTGTTTCTAGGGACAGGGAAGGACAGTGAGGGAAATTCTCCTTGTGCTATAGTGTGCTTTAAAAAAACATTTTTTCTAGGGACAGAAAACTATAGGTAGGAAGAGTGTCAGTTTCTTTCACTGTGATAATCCTTGTTTCTAGGGACAGGGAAGGACAGTGAGGGAAATTCTCCTTGTGCTATAGTGTGCTTTAAAAAAACATTTTTTCTAGGGACAGAAAACTATAGGTAGGAAGAGTGTCAGTTTCTTTCACTGTGATAATCCTTGTTTCTAGGGACAGGGAAGGACAGTGAGGGAAATTCTCCTTGTGCTATAGTGTGCTTTAAAAAAACATTTTTTCTAGGGACAGAAAACTATAGGTAGGAAGAGTGTCAGTTTCTTTCACTGTGATAATCCTTGTTTCTAGGGACAGGGAAGGACAGTGAGGGAAATTCTCCTTGTGCTATAGTGTGCTTTAAAAAAACATTTTTTCTAGGGACAGAAAACTATAGTTAGGAAGAGTGTCAGTTTCTTTCACTGTGATAATCCTTGTTTCTAGGGACAGGGAAGGACAGTGAGGGAAATTCTCCTTGTGCTATAGTGTGCTTTAAAAAAACATTTTTTCTAGGGACAGAAAACTATAGGTAGGAAGAGTGTCAGTTTCTTTCACTGTGATAATCCTTGTTTCTAGGGACAGGGAAGGACAGTGAGGGAAATTCTCCTTGTGCTATAGTGTGCTTTAAAAAAACATTTTTTCTAGGGACAGAAAACTATAGGTAGGAAGAGTGTCAGTTTCTTTCACTGTGATAATCCTTGTTTCTAGGGACAGGGAAGGACAGTGAGGGAAATTCTCCTTGTGCTATAGTGTGCTTTAAAAAAACATTTTTTCTAGGGACAGAAAACTATAGGTAGGAAGAGTGTCAGTTTCTTTCACTGTGATAATCCTTGTTTCTAGGGACAGGGAAGGACAGTGAGGGAAATTCTCCTTGTGCTATAGTGTGCTTTAAAAAAACATTTTTTCTAGGGACAGAAAACTATAGGTAGGAAGAGTGTCAGTTTCTTTCACTGTGATAATCCTTGTTTCTAGGGACAGGGAAGGACAGTGAGGGAAATTCTCCTTGTGCTATAGTGTGCTTTAAAAAAACATTTTTTCTAGGGACAGAAAACTATAGGTAGGGAGAGTGTCAGTGTGTTTTACTGTGCGAATCCTTGTTTCTAGGGACAGGGAAGGACAGTGAGGGAAATTCTCCTTGTGCTATAGTGTGCTTTAAAAAAACATTTTTTCTAGGGACAGAAAACTATAGGTAGGAAGAGTGTCAGTTTCTTTCACTGTGATAATCCTTGTTTCTAGGGACAGGGAAGGACAGTGAGGGAAATTCTCCTTGTGCTATAGTGTGCTTTAAAAAAACATTTTTTCTAGGGACAGAAAACTATAGGTAGGAAGAGTGTCAGTTTCTTTCACTGTGGTAATCCTTGTTTCTAGGGACAGGGAAGGACAGTGAGGGAAATTCTCCTTGTGCTATAGTGTGCTTTAAAAAACATTTTTTCTAGGGACAGAAAACTATAGGTAGGAAGAGTGTCAGTTTCTTTCACTGTGATAATCCTTGTTTCTAGGGACAGGGAAGGACAGTGAGGGAAATTCTCCTTGTGCTATAGTGTGCTAAAGCATTCCTCATCAACCATCTTTGAAATCCTTGTTTTTTGGACAGTCAGGGAAATTGTCGTTGTGCTATTCTGTTCTAAAACTATTTTGCTGAACCATATTTTCAATCCTTGAGTTTAGGGACAGAGAGGTACAGTGAGTGAAACTGACAGTGTGCTATTCTGTTCTAAACCAATTTTGCTTCCATATTTTCAATCCTTGAGTTTAGGGACAGAGAAGGACACTCGTAGAAATTATCAGTGTGCTATTCTGTGCTAAATCTTGTTTGTAGGGAGGGACAGAGTAGGACAGTGAGGGAAAGTGTCAGTGTGCTATTCTGTTCTAAAACTATTTTGCTGAACCATATTTTCAATCCTTGAGTTTAGGGACAGAGAGGTACAGTGAGTGAAACTGACAGTGTGCTATTCTGTTCTAAACCAATTTTGCTGTTCCATATTTTCAATCCTTGAGTTTAGGGACAGAGAAGGACACTCGTAGAAATTATCAGTGTGCTATTCTGTGCTAAATCTTGTTTGTAGGGAGGGACAGAGTAGGACAGTGAGGGAAAGTGTCAGTGTGCTATTCTGTTCTAAAACTATTTTGCTGAACCATATTTTCAATCCTTGAGTTTAGGGACAGAGAGGTACAGTGAGTGAAACTGACAGTGTGCTATTCTGTTCTAAACCAATTTTGCTGTTCCATATTTTCAATCCTTGAGTTTAGGGACAGAGAAGGACACTCGTAGAAATTATCAGTGTGCTATTCTGTGCTAAATCTTGTTTGTAGGGAGGGACAGAGTAGGACAGTGAGGGAAAGTGTCAGTGTGCTATTCTGTTCTAAAACTATTTTGCTGAACCATATTTTCAATCCTTAAGTTTAGGGACAGAGAAGGATAGGCAGGGGACAGTGTCAGTGTCATTGTTGCTAAGCCTCCTGCACAGTATACACCTGAAGGTAGCCCTTATTGCTCTTTTTCCCATCTCCCTGCAGGCCATCCATTAAAATGTCTGGAAGGCAAACAAGGAGAGGCAGACAGTCAGGAGGCAAAAAAAGAGGGCAAGCAGGCTCTGTGTCTGGGGGCAACAGTGCTGGTCGTGGACGCGGTGCATTGTCATCAGCACATGTCCATGGGACACGCTTGTCCTTCTTTTCGGCAGCTGGACATGTTGAGCCACATCATGCCGAAGACTTGGTAGAGTGGATGACCAAGCCCACCTCATCCTCCTCATCCTCTCTCACCCAGGCTCAGGGTACTGGCAAAGCAGCTGCCAAAGCGTCCTCTTCTCTGGTATCATTATCTTCATTAGTCAATCCTTCCCTAGACCCACCATGTCCTCCTCCTGAGGAGTCCCCCGAACTGTTTGAGCACAGTGTTGGGTACATGCTCCAGGAGGATGCCCAGCGTTTGGAAGGATCTGATGATGATACCCAGCTAGAGGAAGGCAGCAGCGTGAGAGCAGAGAGAGGGGATGCTCAAGAAGGACACCAATATCTGGCAGTCATGCTCCAGCAGCTGCAGCATACTGCCAGATTGGCTCCAGTGATGAGGAGGGAGGGGATGATGAGGTCACTGACTCCACGTGGGTGCCTAATAGGAGAGAGGAGGAGGAGGATGAGGAGGAGGCACATCTCCAATGAGGCAGGATGCCCTTGAGTGGCCAGCGTATGGGCAGCACACCGACGGAATCACACCGCAGAGCTCCGCCTGTGCAGGGCGCTGCCTCTGCCCGTCATTCAAAAAGTTCTTTGGTGTGGGCCTTTTTTGAGGCGAGTGCATCAGATCGCACAGCTGCTGTTTGCAACATATGTCTCAAGCGTATATCGCGTGGCCAAAACATCAGCCGCTTGGGTACCACATGCCTGACCAGACATATGTTGACCTGCCATGCAGCTCGTTGGCAAGCCTACCTCAAAGACCCACACCAAAGAACAAAGCGGACCTCTCCTTGCACCGCATTAGCTGGGATCTCCAACCCCACTATAACTTCAGTCCTCTCTGAAACATGCACTGAGAGGAATGAAGGTGTAGAATTAGGTGTGTCACAGCCAAGTACTTGCGGCCACTCTGCTAGCAGTACACCGACGTCCGATTCTAGCAGGCAAATTTCCCTGCCCCAGCTGCTGGACCGTCGAAAGAAGTTCACTCCCAGCCATCCACATGCCCAGCGGTTGAATGCTAGCTTAGCTAAATTGCTAGCGCTTCAACTGCTGCCTTTTCAGTTGGTAGACTCGGCCCCCTTCCGTGAGTTTGTGCAATGTGCGGTTCCTCAGTGGCAGGTTCCCAAACGCCACTTTTTCGCACGGAAGGCGATTCCGGCTCTCTACAGGCATGTGGAAGGCAATGTCTTGGCCTCGCTGGACAGGGCGGTCTGTGGTATGGTGCATATTACCGCTGACTCATGGTCCAGCAGGCATGGACAGGGATGTTACCTTTCTTTCACGGCCCATTGGGTCACTCTTTTGGCAGCTGGGAAGGATGCAGGACAAGGTGCAGTAGTGTTGGAGGTTGTTCCACCGCCACGCCTCCAAAATGCTACTACTGGTTGTGACACACCTCTCTCCTCCACCCCCTCCTCTTCTTCTTCTTCCATGGCCTCTTCCTGTGGTTTGTCCTCGGAACAAGCGGTGCTCCGTAGGCGTTCAAGGGGCCACGCAAGTACGCAGGCAAAAAGATGCCATGCCGTACTTGCGCTGGTGTGTTTGGGGGACAGGAGCCACACTGGGGCAGAGGTCCTGTCTGCTCTGCAGGGGCAGGCCGAGAGGTGGTTGACGCCACGCCAGCTTAAGCCAGGAATGGTGGTTTGCGACAATGGCACCAACCTCCTCTCCGCCCTCCGACAGGGACAACTGACCCATGTGCCCTGTATGGCTCACGTCCTTAACCTGGTGGTGCAGCGGTTCTTGGGCAGGTACCCGGGCTTACAGGATGTCCTGAGGCAGGCCAGGAAAGTCTGTGTGCATTTCCGCAGATCTTATAATGCCAGTGCTCGCCTGGCTGAGCTTCAAAAGGAGTTGAACCTGCCCAAGAACCGCCTTATATGTGACATGCCCACCAGGTGGAACTCAACGTTGGCCATGCTGCAGCGGCTGCACATGCAGCAGAGGGCCATCAATGAGTACCTGTGCGACTACGGCACCAGGACAGGGTCAGGGGAGCTCGGGTTTTTTTCACCACGCCAGTGGGGCATGATCAGGGATGCATGCACTGTCCTGGCACCATTTGAGGAGGCCACGAGGATGGTGAGCAGTGACAGTGCATGCATCAGTGACACTGTACCTCTTGTCCACCTGTTGGAGCACATGCTGCGTGGAATAATGGACAGGGCACTTGAGGCAGAACAGAGGCAGGAAGAGGAGGACTTCCTTGCCTCTCAAGGCCCCCTTTACCCAGACAGTGTTCCTTCTGTCCCACCCATCGCACAGGAAGAGGAGGAGGAGGAGGAGGAGGATTGTGTCAGCATGGAGGTGGAGGCTGGCACTCAGCATCATCAGCAGCAGTCTTTTAGGGATGATTTACAGTCCCAAGAAACCAGTGGACTTGTACGTGGCTGGGAGGAGGTGGCTGCGGATCATGTCGTCCTTAGTGACCCAGAGGACTCCGGAGCGAATGCCTCAGCAAACCTACGCTGCATGGCCTCCCTGATCCTGCAAAGTCTGCGGAAGGATCCTCGTATTCTTCGGATCAAGGAGAGGGACCATTACTGGCTGGCCACTCTCCTTGATCCACGGTACAAGGGTAAGGTTGCGGACCTTATGTTACCGTCGCAGAGGGAGCAGAGGATGAGACAACTCCGGGAGGCCTTGCAGAAAGGTCTGTGCAACGCGTTCCCAGAGACTGGGAGGTTACAAACTCCTGGTCCTGGACAACGAGTTGCTAAGGCTTCGGCCAGTCAAAGAAGGAGCGGTGGGGAAGGTGGCCGTCTGACCGATGCGTTCAGACAATTCTTTAGTCCGCAGCCCCAAAGTATGATCGGTTCCAGCAACCATCGCCAGCGTCTGATAAACATGGTGCAGGAATATCTAGGGGCAAGGTCAGACTTGGACACCTTCCCCACCGAAAATCCTCTGGCTTACTGGGTCTTGAGGATGGATCACTGGCCAGAGCTTGCACAGTATGCAATTGAGCTACTGGCCTGTCCTGCATCCAGCGTTCTTTCGGAACGCACATTCAGTGCTGCTGGAGGATTTGTCACGGATCACAGGGTGCGCCTGTCCACCGACTCGGTTGATCGACTGACTTTCATCAAGATGAACCAGTCTTGGATCACCACCAGCTACCACACACCTGATGCTGATATAACAGACTAATTGATTTTAACATGTCACATCCCTTCAAGACTGATGCTGATGCTGAGTGCCTGTGCTGTTATGTTGACTGGCTATCCTCCTCCTCCGAGTCCTCAATGATACGATTGATGATGATAGCTTGGAAGATCATTTTTGTTTATGGGTGCCGCCACCAGTGGCTAAGGCCCAATTTTTCAGCCCCTGTTTTACAGGGGCGTGTAATTACAATTTTTTTAGCAATAATTTGCCATAGGGCTCATTGCTGTGCTCCAAGTACAGTATCTGTGAGGGGTTGGAGTGTTGTGGCACCAGTGCCTAAGGCCCAATTTTTCAGCCCCTGTTTAACAGGGGCGTGTCATTACAATTTTTGAAGCAATACTTTGCAACAGGGCTCATTGCTGTGCTCCAAGTACAGTATCTGTGAGGGGTTGTAGTGTTGTGCCACCAGTGCCTAAGGCCCAATTTTTCAGCCCCTGTTCAACAGGGGCATGTAATTACAATTCTTGATCTAATAATTCACAGCAGGGCCCATTCCTGCACCCACCAAGAGTAACTCTGAGGGCTTGCAGTGTTGTGGCAACACCACCACCACCACCACCACCACGAAAGGCCCAATTTTTCAGCCCCTGTTCAACAGGGGCATGCAATTACAATTCTTGATCTAATAATTCACAGCAGGGCCCATTGCTGCACCCACCAAGAGTAACTGTCAGGGCTTACAGTGTTGTGGCACCAGCACCACCATCAAAGGCCCAATTTTTACTACCACTGTTCAACAATTATATGTAATTAAAATTCCTGATATAATAGTTGACAGCAGGGCGTTCCAGCACCAACCAAGAGTAACTGTAAGTGCTTACAGTGTTGTGCCAACACCAACAACTAAGGGGCCTATTTCTGCAGAGTATATACGGCAGGTCCCTACTTTCAAACATCCAACTTACAAACGACTCCTACTTGCAAACGCAAGAAGACAACAGGAAGTGAGAGGAAATCTACCCCTTGGAAGGAAAATTCTCTCCTGTAAGAATTAATATGGGAGAAAGGTGTCTCCTCTGTACTGATGCTTTATCAGCAATCCTTGTTTCAATAAAAACACCACATTTCAAAAACAGTTGTCATTGGGACGGAAAGTGAGGTGAAATGTTCTGAACAGGGGCACAGACAGCAAAACAAATGTTACAGGGGTGATAACCCTTACCTATGTTTTCCAAAAAGTTTAAAAATAGATTTTTGGGCTGGAGCTACACTTAAACAATGTACCTGTTCAAAATTACAAACACATTCTACATAAGAACAAACCTACAGTCCCTGCCTGTATACGGCTGTTCAGAGTATATAGGGCCTTTTTTATTTTATGTGCGGGGTTCCCCTTAATATCCATACAAGACCCAAAGGGGCTGGTAATGGGCTGGGGTAGGGGGGGGGGTGTGTGATGGGGTAGCTATGCCATTTTTCTTAAAGATTTTCATCCATATTACCGGGACCAGACATTACATTAAAGCCGCAAGCAGTTTTAAATGGCTTTTTTTTCCTTTAGAAGTGTCATTCTGTGCAGGGACAGTTCTAAACACGGGAAACACGTGGCACTTCACAGGCATACTTTAGACACCCCCCAGGTACGATATTTAAAGGAATATTTGACTTTTTTTTTTCACTTTATGCATCATTAAAATGACTGCTCCCGAAAAACGACCGTTTTTAAAACTTCTTTTTGCATTGATACATGTCCCCTGGTGCAGAACCCGGGTTCCCAAACCCTTTTTAGGACAATAACATGCATAATAGTTGTTATAATTAGCACTTTAGAATTCGAACGTTCGCATCCATTGTATTTAATAGGGTTCTAATGTTCGTACGAACTTTCGGTCCGTTCGCGGGTTCTGGTGCGAACCGAACTCGGGGGTGTTCGGCTCATCACTACTTCCCTGTCCCTACAAACAAGGATTAGCACAGTAAAACACACTGACACTCTCCCTACCTATAGTTTTCTGTCCCTATAAAAAATGTTTTTTTAAAGATGGTTGATGATCAATGCTTTAGCACAGTATAGCACAAGGAGAATTTCCCTCACTGTCCTTCCCTGTCCCTAGAAACAAGGATTAGCACAGTGAAAGAAACTGACACTCTCCCTACCTATAGTTTTCTGTCCCTAGAAAAAATGTTTTTTTAAAGATGGTTGATGATCAATGCTTTAGCACACTATAGCACAAGGAGAATTTCCCTCACTGTCCTTCCCTGTCCCTAGAAACAAGGATTAGCACAGTGAAAGAAACTGACACTCTCCCTACCTATAGTTTTCTGTCCCTAGAAAAAATGTTTTTTTAAAGATGGTTGATGATCAATGCTTTAGCACAGTATAGCACAAGGAGAATTTCCCTCACTGTCCTTCCCTGTCCCTAGAAACAAGGATTAGCACAGTGAAAGAAACTGACACTCTCCCTACCTATAGTTTTCTGTCCCTAGAAAAAATGTTTTTTTAAAGATGGTTGATGATCAATGCTTTAGCACAGTATAGCACAAGGAGAATTCCCCTCACTGTCCTTCCCTGTCCCTAGAAACAAGGATTAGCACAGTGAAAGAAACTGACACTCTCCCTACCTATAGTTTTCTGTCACTAGAAAAAATGTTTTTTTAAAGATGGTTGATGATCAATGCTTTAGCACAGTATAGCACAAGGAGAATTTCCCTCACTGTCCTTCCCTGTCCCTAGAAACAAGGATTAGCACAGTGAAAGAAACTGACACTCTCCCTACCTATAGTTTTCTGTCCCTAGAAAAAATGTTTTTTTAAAGATGGTTGATGATCAATGCTTTAGCACACTATAGCACAAGGAGAATTTCCCTCACTGTCCTTCCCTGTCCCTAGAAACAAGGATTAGCACAGTGAAAGAAACTGACACTCTCCCTACCTATAGTTTTCTGTCCCTAGAAAAAATGTTTTTTTAAAGATGGTTGATGATCAATGCTTTAGCACAGTATAGCACAAGGAGAATTTCCCTCACTGTCCTTCCCTGTCCCTAGAAACAAGGATTAGCACAGTGAAAGAAACTGACACTCTCCCTACCTATAGTTTTCTGTCCCTAGAAAAAATGTTTTTTTAAAGATGGTTGATGATCAATGCTTTAGCCCACTATAGCACAAGGAGAATTTCCCTCACTGTCCTTCCCTGTCCCTAGAAACAAGGATTAGCACAGTGAAAGAAACTGACACTCTCCCTACCTATAGTTTTCTGTCCCTAGAAAAAATGTTTTTTTAAAGATGGTTGATGATCAATGCTTTAGCACAGTATAGCACAAGGAGAATTTCCCTCACTGTCCTTCCCTGTCCCTAAAAACAAGGATTAGCACAGTGAAAGAAACTGACACTCTCCCTACCTATAGTTTTCTGTCCCTAGAAAAAATGTTTTTTTAAAGATGGTTGATGATCAATGCTTTAGCACAGTATAGCACAAGGAGAATTCCCCTCACTGTCCTTCCCTGTCCCTAGAAACAAGGATTAGCACAGTGAAATAAACTGACACTCTCCCTACCTATAGTTTTCTGTCCCTAGAAAAAATGTTTTTTTAAAGATGGTTGATGATCAATGCTTTAGCACACTATAGCACAAGGAGAATTTCCCTCACTGTCCTTCCCTGTCCCTAGAAACAAGGATTAGCACAGTGAAAGAAACTGACACTCTCCCTACCTATAGTTTTCTGTCCCTAGAAAAAATGTTTTTTTAAAGATGGTTGATGATCAATGCTTTAGCACACTATAGCACAAGGAGAATTTCCCTCACTGTCCTTCCCTGTCCCTAGAAACAAGGATTAGCACAGTGAAAGAAACTGACACTCTCCCTACCTATAGTTTTCTGTCCCTAGAAAAAATGTTTTTTTAAAGATGGTTGATGATCAATGCTTTAGCACAGTATAGCACAAGGAGAATTCCCCTCACTGTCCTTCCCTGTCCCTAGAAACAAGGATTAGCACAGTGAAAGAAACTGACACTCTCCCTACCTATAGTTTTCTGTCCCTAGAATTTTTTTTTTAAAGATGTTTGATGATCAATGCTTTAGCACAGTATAGCACAAGGAGAATTTCCCTCACTGTCCTTCCCTGTCCCTAGAAACAAGGATTAGCACAGTGAAAGAAACTGACACTCTCCCTACCTATAGTTTTCTGTCCCTAGAAAAAATGTTTTTTTAAAGATGGTTGATGATCAATGCTTTAGCACACTATAGCACAAGGAGAATTTCCCTCACTGTCCTTCCCTGTCCCTAGAAACAAGGATTAGCACAGTGAAAGAAACTGACACTCTCCCTACCTATAGTTTTCTGTCCCTAGAAAAAATGTTTTTTTAAAGATGGTTGATGATCAATGCTTTAGCACACTATAGCACAAGGAGAATTTCCCTCACTGTCCTTCCCTGTCCCTAGAAACAAGGATTAGCACAGTGAAAGAAACTGACACTCTCCCTACCTATAGTTTTCTGTCCCTAGAAAAAATGTTTTTTTAAAGATGGTTGATGATCAATGCTTTAGCACAGTATAGCACAAGGAGAATTTCCCTCACTGTCCTTCCCTGTCCCTAGAAACAAGGATTAGCACAGTGAAAGAAACTAACACTCTCCCTACCTATAGTTTTCTGTTCCTAGAAAAAATGTTTTTTTAAAGATGGTTTATGATCAATGCTTTAGCACACTATAGCACAAGGAGAATTTCCCTCACTGTCCTTCCCTGTCCCTAGAAACAAGGATTAGCACAGTGAAAGAAACTGACACTCTCCCTACCTATAGTTTTCTGTCCCTAGAAAAAATGTTTTTTTAAAGATGGTTGATGATCAATGCTTTAGCACACTATAGCACAAGGAGAATTTCCCTCACTGTCCTTCCCTGTCCCTAGAAACAAGGATTAGCACAGTGAAAGAAACTGACACTCTCCCTACCTATAGTTTTCTGTCCCTAGAAAAAATGTTTTTTTAAAGATGGTTGATGATCAATGCTTTAGCACAGTATAGCACAAGGAGAATTTCCCTCACTGTCCTTCCCTGTCCCTAGAAACAAGGATTAGCACAGTGAAAGAAACTGACACTCTCCCTACCTATAGTTTTCTGTCCCTAGAAAAAATGTTTTTTTAAAGATGGTTGATGATCAATGCTTTAGCACAGTATAGCACAAGGAGAATTCCCCTCACTGTCCTTCCCTGTCCCTAGAAACAAGGATTAGCACAGTGAAAGAAACTGACACTCTCCCTACCTATAGTTTTCTGTCCCTAGAAAAAATGTTTTTTTAAAGATGGTTGATGATCAATGCTTTAGCACAGTATAGCACAAGGAGAATTTACCTCACTGTCCTTCCCTGTCCCTAGAAACAAGGATTAGCACAGTGAAAGAAACTGACACTCTCCCTACCTATAGTTTTCTGTCCCTAGAAAAAATGTTTTTTTAAAGATGGTTGATGATCAATGCTTTAGCACACTATAGCACAAGGAGAATTTCCCTCACTGTCCTTCCCTGTCCCTAGAAACAAGGATTAGCACAGTGAAAGAAACTGACACTCTCCCTACCTATAGTTTTCTGTCCCTAGAAAAAATGTTTTTTTAAAGATGGTTGATGATCAATGCTTTAGCACAGTATAGCACAAGGAGAATTTCCCTCACTGTCCTTCCCTGTCCCTAGAAACAAGGATTAGCACAGTGAAAGAAACTGACACTCTCCCTACCTATAGTTTTCTGTCCCTAGAAAAAATGTTTTTTTAAAGATGGTTGATGATCAATGCTTTAGCACACTATAGCACAAGGAGAATTTCCCTCACTGTCCTTCCCTGTCCCTAGAAACAAGGATTAGCACAGTGAAAGAAACTGACACTCTCCCTACCTATAGTTTTCTGTCCCTAGAATTTTTTTTTTTTTAAAGATGGTTGATGATCAATGCTTTAGCACAGTATAGCACAAGGAGAATTTCCCTCACTGTCCTTCCCTGTCCCTAGAAACAAGGATTAGCACAGTGAAAGAAACTGACACTCTCCCTACCTATAGTTTTCTGTCCCTAGAAAAAATGTTTTTTTAAAGATGGTTGATGATCAATGCTTTAGCACAGTATAGCACAAGGAGAATTCCCCTCACTGTCCTTCCCTGTCCCTAGAAACAAGGATTAGCACAGTGAAAGAAACTGACACTCTCCCTACCTATAGTTTTCTGTCCCTAGAAAAAATGTTTTTTTAAAGATGGTTGATGATCAATGCTTTAGCACACTATAGCACAAGGAGAATTTCCCTCACTGCCCTTCCCTGTCCCTAGAAACAAGGATTAGCACAGTGAAAGAAACTGACACTCTCCCTACCTATAGTTTTCTGTCCCTAGAAAAAATGTTTTTTTAAAGATGGTTGATGATCAATGCTTTAGCACAGTATAGCACAAGGAGAATTTCCCTCACTGTCCTTCCCTGTCCCTAGAAACAAGGATTAGCACAGTGAAAGAAACTGACACTCTCCCTACCTATAGTTTTCTGTCCCTAGAAAAAATGTTTTTTTAAAGATGGTTGATGATTAATGCTTTAGCACACTATAGCACAAGGAGAATTTCCCTCACTGTCCTTCCCTGTCCCTAGAAACAAGGATTAGCACAGTGAAAGAAACTGACACTCTCCCTACCTATAGTTTCTTGTCCCTAGAAAAAATGTTTTTTTAAAGATGGTTGATGATCAATGCTTTAGCACAGTATAGCACAAGGAGAATTTCCCTCACTGTCCTTCCCTGTCCCTAGAAACAAGGATTAGCACAGTGAAAGAAACTGACACTC
The DNA here is from genome assembly GCA_029206835.1 of Rana muscosa. Classification (NCBI taxonomy): domain Eukaryota; kingdom Metazoa; phylum Chordata; class Amphibia; order Anura; family Ranidae; genus Rana; species Rana muscosa. Next base: position 1,184,783,580 of record CM055116.1, on the reverse strand, counting down.
TCCCTACCTATAGTTTTCTGTCCCTAGAAAAAATGTTTTTTTAAAGATGGTTGATGATCAATGCTTTAGCACACTATAGCACTATAGCACAAGGAGAATTCCCCTCACTGTCCTTCCCTGTCCCTAGAAACTAGGATTAGCACAGTGAAACACACTGACACTCTCCCTACCTATAGTCTTCTGTCCCTAGAAAAAAATGTTTTTTTAAAGATGGTTGATGATCAATGCTTTAGCACAGTATAGCACAAGGAGAATTTCCCTCACTGTCCTTCCCTGTCCCTAGAAACAAGGATTAGCACAGTGAAAGAAACTGACACTCTCCCTACCTATAGTTTTCTGTCCCTAGAAAAAATGTTTTTTTAAAGATGGTTGATGATCAATGCTTTAGCACACTATAGCACAAGGAGAATTTCCCTCACTGTCCTTCCCTGTCCCTAGAAACAAGGATTAGCACAGTGAAAGAAACTGACACTCTCCCTACCTATAGTTTTCTGTCCCTAGAAAAAATGTTTTTTTAAAGATGGTTGATGATCAATGCTTTAGCACAGTATAGCACAAGGAGAATTTCCCTCACTGTCCTTCCCTGTCCCTAGAAACAAGGATTAGCACAGTGAAAGAAACTGACACTCTCCCTACCTATAGTTTTCTGTCCCTAGAAAAAATGTTTTTTTAAAGATGGTTGATGATCAATGCTTTAGCACAGTATAGCACAAGGAGAATTTCCCTCACTGTCCTTCCCTGTCCCTAGAAACAAGGATTAGCACAGTGAAAGAAACTGACACTCTCCCTACCTATAGTTTTCTGTCCCTAGAAAAAATGTTTTTTTAAAGATGGTTGACGATCAATGCTTTAGCACACTATAGCACAAGGAGAATTTCCCTCACTGTCCTTCCCTGTCCCTAGAAACAAGGATTAGCACAGTGAAAGAAACTGACACTCTCCCTACCTATAGTTTTCTGTCCCTAGAAAAAATGCTTTTTTAAAGATGGTTGATGATCAATGCTTTAGCACAGTATAGCACAAGGAGAATTTCCCTCACTGTCCTTCCCTGTCCCTAGAAACAAGGATTAGCACAGTGAAAGAAACTGACACTCTCCCTACCTATAGTTTTCTGTCCCTAGAATTTTTTTTTTTAAAGATGGTTGATGATCAATGCTTTAGCACAGTATAGCACAAGGAGAATTTCCCTCACTGTCCTTCCCTGTCCCTAGAAACAAGGATTAGCACAGTGAAAGAAACTGACACTCTCCCTACCTATAGTTTTCTGTCCCTAGAAAAAATGTTTTTTTAAAGATGGTTGATGATCAATGCTTTAGCACACTATAGCACAAGGAGAATTTCCCTCACTGTCCTTCCCTGTCCCTAGAAACAAGGATTAGCACAGTGAAAGAAACTGACACTCTCCCTACCTATAGTTTTCTGTCCCTAGAAAAAATGTTTTTTTAAAGATGGTTGATGATCAATGCTTTAGCACACTATAGCACAAGGAGAATTTCCCTCACTGTCCTTCCCTGTCCCTAGAAACAAGGATTAGCACAGTGAAAGAAACTGACACTCTCCCTACCTATAGTTTTCTGTCCCTAGAAAAAATGTTTTTTTAAAGATGGTTGATGATCAATGCTTTAGCACAGTATAGCACAAGGAGAATTTCCCTCACTGTCCTTCCCTGTCCCTAGAAACAAGGATTAGCACAGTGAAAGAAACTAACACTCTCCCTACCTATAGTTTTCTGTTCCTAGAAAAAATGTTTTTTTAAAGATGGTTTATGATCAATGCTTTAGCACACTATAGCACAAGGAGAATTTCCCTCACTGTCCTTCCCTGTCCCTAGAAACAAGGATTAGCACAGTGAAAGAAACTGACACTCTCCCTACCTATAGTTTTCTGTCCCTAGAAAAAATGTTTTTTTAAAGATGGTTGATGATCAATGCTTTAGCACACTATAGCACAAGGAGAATTTCCCTCACTGTCCTTCCCTGTCCCTAGAAACAAGGATTAGCACAGTGAAAGAAACTGACACTCTCCCTACCTATAGTTTTCTGTCCCTAGAAAAAATGTTTTTTTAAAGATGGTTGATGATCAATGCTTTAGCACAGTATAGCACAAGGAGAATTTCCCTCACTGTCCTTCCCTGTCCCTAGAAACAAGGATTAGCACAGTGAAAGAAACTGACACTCTCCCTACCTATAGTTTTCTGTCCCTAGAAAAAATGTTTTTTTAAAGATGGTTGATGATCAATGCTTTAGCACAGTATAGCACAAGGAGAATTCCCCTCACTGTCCTTCCCTGTCCCTAGAAACAAGGATTAGCACAGTGAAAGAAACTGACACTCTCCCTACCTATAGTTTTCTGTCCCTAGAAAAAATGTTTTTTTAAAGATGGTTGATGATCAATGCTTTAGCACAGTATAGCACAAGGAGAATTTCCCTCACTGTCCTTCCCTGTCCCTAGAAACAAGGATTAGCACAGTGAAAGAAACTGACACTCTCCCTACCTATAGTTTTCTGTCCCTAGAAAAAATGTTTTTTTAAAGATGGTTGATGATCAATGCTTTAGCACACTATAGCACAAGGAGAATTTCCCTCACTGTCCTTCCCTGTCCCTAGAAACAAGGATTAGCACAGTGAAAGAAACTGACACTCTCCCTACCTATAGTTTTCTGTCCCTAGAAAAAATGTTTTTTTAAAGATGGTTGATGATCAATGCTTTAGCACAGTATAGCACAAGGAGAATTTCCCTCACTGTCCTTCCCTGTCCCTAGAAACAAGGATTAGCACAGTGAAAGAAACTGACACTCTCCCTACCTATAGTTTTCTGTCCCTAGAAAAAATGTTTTTTTAAAGATGGTTGATGATCAATGCTTTAGCACACTATAGCACAAGGAGAATTTCCCTCACTGTCCTTCCCTGTCCCTAGAAACAAGGATTAGCACAGTGAAAGAAACTGACACTCTCCCTACCTATAGTTTTCTGTCCCTAGAAATTTTTTTTTTTTAAAGATGGTTGATGATCAATGCTTTAGCACAGTATAGCACAAGGAGAATTTCCCTCACTGTCCTTCCCTGTCCCTAGAAACAAGGATTAGCACAGTGAAAGAAACTGACACTCTCCCTACCTATAGTTTTCTGTCCCTAGAAAAAATGTTTTTTTAAAGATGGTTGATGATCAATGCTTTAGCACAGTATAGCACAAGGAGAATTCCCCTCACTGTCCTTCCCTGTCCCTAGAAACAAGGATTAGCACAGTGAAAGAAACTGACACTCTCCCTACCTATAGTTTTCTGTCCCTAGAAAAAATGTTTTTTTAAAGATGGTTGATGATCAATGCTTTAGCACACTATAGCACAAGGAGAATTTCCCTCACTGCCCTTCCCTGTCCCTAGAAACAAGGATTAGCACAGTGAAAGAAACTGACACTCTCCCTACCTATAGTTTTCTGTCCCTAGAAAAAATGTTTTTTTAAAGATGGTTGATGATCAATGCTTTAGCACACTATAGCACAAGGAGAATTTCCCTCACTGTCCTTCCCTGTCCCTAGAAACAAGGATTAGCACAGTGAAAGAAACTGACACTCTCCCTACCTATAGTTTTCTGTCCCTAGAATTTTTATTTTTTTTTAAAGATGGTTGATGATCAATGCTTTAGCACAGTATAGCACAAGGAGAATTTCCCTCACTGTCCTTCCCTGTCCCTAGAAACAAGGATTAGCACAGTGAAAGAAACTGACACTCTCCCTACCTATAGTTTTCTGTCCCTAGAAAAAATGTTTTTTTAAAGATGGTTGATGATCAATGCTTTAGCACACTATAGCACTATAGCACAAGGAGAATTCCCCTCACTGTCCTTCCCTGTCCCTAGAAACTAGGATTAGCACAGTGAAACACACTGACACTCTCCCTACCTATAGTCTTCTGTCCCTAGAAAAAAATGTTTTTTTAAAGATGGTTGATGATCAATGCTTTAGCACAGTATAGCACAAGGAGAATTTCCCTCACTGTCCTTCCCTGTCCCTAGAAACAAGGATTAGCACAGTGAAAGAAACTGACACTCTCCCTACCTATAGTTTTCTGTCCCTAGAAAAAATGTTTTTTTAAAGATGGTTGATGATCAATGCTTTAGCACACTATAGCACAAGGAGAATTTCCCTCACTGTCCTTCCCTGTCCCTAGAAACAAGGATTAGCACAGTGAAAGAAACTGACACTCTCCCTACCTATAGTTTTCTGTCCCTAGAAAAAATGTTTTTTTAAAGATGGTTGATGATCAATGCTTTAGCACAGTATAGCACAAGGAGAATTTCCCTCACTGTCCTTCCCTGTCCCTAGAAACAAGGATTAGCACAGTGAAAGAAACTGACACTCTCCCTACCTATAGTTTTCTGTCCCTAGAAAAAATGTTTTTTTAAAGATGGTTGATGATCAATGCTTTAGCACAGTATAGCACAAGGAGAATTTCCCTCACTGTCCTTCCCTGTCCCTAGAAACAAGGATTAGCACAGTGAAAGAAACTGACACTCTCCCTACCTATAGTTTTCTGTCCCTAGAAAAAATGTTTTTTTAAAGATGGTTGATGATCAATGCTTTAGCACACTATAGCACAAGGAGAATTTCCCTCACTGTCCTTCCCTGTCCCTAGAAACAAGGATTAGCACAGTGAAAGAAACTGACACTCTCCCTACCTATAGTTTTCTGTCCCTAGAAAAAATGCTTTTTTAAAGATGGTTGATGATCAATGCTTTAGCACAGTATAGCACAAGGAGAATTTCCCTCACTGTCCTTCCCTGTCCCTAGAAACAAGGATTAGCACAGTGAAAGAAACTGACACTCTCCCTACCTATAGTTTTCTGTCCCTAGAAAAAATGTTTTTTTAAAGATGGTTGATGATCAATGCTTTAGCACACTATAGCACAAGGAGAATTTCCCTCACTGTCCTTCCCTGTCCCTAGAAACAAGGATTAGCACAGTGAAAGAAACTGACACTCTCCCTACCTATAGTTTTCTGTCCCTAGAAAAAATGTTTTTTTAAAGATGGTTGATGATCATTGCTTTAGCACAGTATAGCACAAGGAGAATTTCCCTCACTGTCCTTCCCTGTCCCTAGAAACAAGGATTAGCACAGTGAAACACACTGACACTCTCCCTACCTATAGTTTTCTGTCCCTAGAAAAAATGTTTTTTTAAAGATGGTTGATGATCAATGCTTTAGCACAGTATAGCACAAGGAGAATTTCCCTCACTGTCCTTCCCTGTCCCTAGAAACAAGGATTAGCACAGTGAAAGAAACTGACACTCTCCCTACCTATAGTTTTCTGTCCCTAGAAAAAAATGTTTTTTTAAAGATGGTTGATGATCAATGCTTTAGCACACTATAGCACAAGGAGAATTTCCCTCACTGTCCTTCCCTGTCCCTAGAAACAAGGATTAGCACAGTAAAACACACTGACACTCTCCCTACCTATAGTTTTCTGTCCCTAGAAAAAATGTTTTTTTAAAGATGGTTGATGATCAATGCTTTAGCACACTATAGCACAAGGAGAATTTCCCTCACTGTCCTTCCCTGTCCCTAGAAACAAGGATTAGCACAGTAAAACACACTGACACTCTCCCTACCTATAGTTTTCTGTCCCTAGAAAAAATGTTTTTTTTAAGATGGTTGATGATCAATGCTTTAGCACACTGTAGCACAAGGAGAATTTCCCTCACTGTCCTTCCCTGTCCCTAGAAACAAGGATTAGCACAGTAAAACACACTGACACTCTCCCTACCTATAGTTTTCTGTCCCTAGAAAAAATGTTTTTTTAAAGATGGTTGATGATCAATGCTTTAGCACACTATAACACAAGGAGAATTTCCCTCACTGTCCTTCCCTGTCCCTAGAAACAAGGATTAGCACAGTAAAACACACTGACACTCTCCCTACCTATAGTTTTCTGTCCCTAGAAAAAATGTTTTTTTAAAGATGGTTGATGATCAATGCTTTAGCACACTATAGCACAAGGAGAATTTCCCTCACTGTCCTTCCCTGTCCCTAGAAACAAGGATTAGCACAGTAAAACACACTGACACTCTCCCTACCTATAGTTTTCTGTCCCTAGAAAAAATGTTTTTTTAAAGATGGTTGATGATCAATGCTTTAGCACAGTATAGCACAAGGAGAATTTCCCTCACTGTCCTTCCCTGTCCCTAGAAACAAGGATTAGCACAGTGAAAGAAACTGACACTCTCCCTACCTATAGTTTTCTGTCCCTAGAAATTTTTTTTTTTTAAAGATGGTTGATGATCAATGCTTTAGCACAGTATAGCACAAGGAGAATTCCCCTCACTGTCCTTCCCTGTCCCTAGAAACAAGGATTAGCACAGTGAAAGAAACTGACACTCTCCCTACCTATAGTTTTCTGTCCCTAGAAAAAATGTTTTTTTAAAGATGGTTGATGATCAATGCTTTAGCACACTATAGCACAAGGAGAATTTCCCTCACTGTCCTTCCCTGTCCCTAGAAACAAGGATTAGCACAGTGAAAGAAACTGACACTCTCCCTACCTATAGTTTTCTGTCCCTAGAAAATTTTTTTTTTAAAGATGGTTGATGATCAATGCTTTATCACAGTATAGCACAAGGAGAATTTCCCTCACTGTCCTTCCCTGTCCCTAGAAACAAGGATTAGCACAGTGAAAGAAACTGACACTCTCCCTACCTATAGTTTTCTGTCCCTAGAAAAAATAATTTTTTAAAGATGGTTGATGATCAATGCTTTAGCACACTATAGCACAAGGAGAATTTCCCTCACTGTCCTTCCCTGTCCCTAGAAACAAGGATTAGCACAGTGAAAGAAACTGACACTCTCCCTACCTATAGTTTTCTGTCCCTAGAAAAAATGTTTTTTTAAAGATGGTTGATGATCAATGCTTTAGCACAGTATAGCACAAGGAGAATTTCCCTCACTGTCCTTCCCTGTCCCTAGAAACAAGGATTAGCACAGTGAAAGAAACTGACACTCTCCCTACCTATAGTTTTCTGTCCCTAGAAAAAAAGTTTTTTTAAAGATGGTTGATGATCATTGCTTTAGCACAGTATAGCACAAGGAGAATTCCCCTCACTGTCCTTCCCTGTCCCTAGAAACAAGGATTAGCACAGTGAAACACACTGACACTCTCCCTACCTATAGTTTTCTGTCCCTAGAAAAAATGTTTTTTTAAAGATGGTTGATGATCAATGCTTTAGCACAGTATAGCACAAGGAGAATTTCCCTCACTGTCCTTCCCTGTCCCTAGAAACAAGGATTAGCACAGTGAAAGAAACTGACACTCTCCCTACCTATAGTTTTCTGTCCCTAGAAAAAATGTTTTTTTAAAGATGGTTGATGATCAATGCTTTAGCACACTATAGCACAAGGAGAATTTCCCTCACTGTCCTTCCCTGTCCCTAGAAACAAGGATTAGCACAGTGAAAGAAACTGACACTCTCCCTACCTATAGTTTTCTGTCCCTAGAAAAAATGTTTTTTTTTAAAGATGGTTGATGATCAATGCTTTAGCACAGTATAGCACAAGGAGAATTCCCCTCACTGTCCTTCCCTGTCCCTAGAAACAAGGATTAGCACAGTGAAAGAAACTGACACTCTCCCTACCTATAGTTTTCTGTCCCTAGAAAAAATGTTTTTTTAAAGATGGTTGATGATCAATGCTTTAGCACAGTATAGCACAAGGAGAATTTCCCTCACTGTCCTTCCCTGTCCCTAGAAACAAGGATTAGCACAGTGAAAGAAACTGACACTCTCCCTACCTATAGTTTTCTGTCCCTAGAAAAAATGTTTTTTTAAAGATGGTTGATGATCAATGCTTTAGCACACTATAGCACAAGGAGAATTTCCCTCACTGTCCTTCCCTGTCCCTAGAAACAAGGATTAGCACAGTGAAAGAAACTGACACTCTCCCTACCTATAGTTTTCTGTCCCTAGAAAAAATGTTTTTTTAAAGATGGTTGATGATCAATGCTTTAGCACAGTATAGCACAAGGAGAATTTCCCTCACTGTCCTTCCCTGTCCCTAGAAACAAGGATTAGCACAGTGAAAGAAACTGACACTCTCCCTACCTATAGTTTTCTGTCCCTAGAAAAAATGTTTTTTTAAAGATGGTTGATGATCAATGCTTTAGCACAGTATAGCACAAGGAGAATTTCCCTCACTGTCCTTCCCTGTCCCTAGAAACAAGGATTAGCACAGTGAAAGAAACTGACACTCTCCCTACCTATAGTTTTCTGTCCCTAGAAAAAATGTTTTTTTAAAGATGGTTGATGATCAATGCTTTAGCACACTATAGCACAAGGAGAATTTCCCTCACTGTCCTTCCCTGTCCCTAGAAACAAGGATTAGCACAGTGAAAGAAACTGACACTCTCCCTACCTATAGTTTTCTGTCCCTAGAAAAAATGCTTTTTTAAAGATGGTTGATGATCAATGCTTTAGCACACTATAGCACAAGGAGAATTTCCCTCACTGTCCTTCCCTGTCCCTAGAAACAAGGATTAGCACAGTGAAAGAAACTGACACTCTCCCTACCTATAGTTTTCTGTCCCTAGAAAAAATGTTTTTTTAAAGATGGTTGATGATCAATGCTTTAGCACAGTATAGCACAAGGAGAATTTCACTCACTGTCCTTCCCTGTCCCTAGAAACAAGGATTAGCACAGTGAAAGAAACTGACACTCTCCCTACCTATAGTTTTCTGTCCCTAGAAAAAATGTTTTTTTAAAGATGGTTGATGATCAATGCTTTAGCACAGTATAGGACAAGGAGAATTTCCCTCACTGTCCTTCCCTGTCCCTAGAAACAAGGATTAGCACAGTGAAAGAAACTGACACTCTCCCTACCTATAGTTTTCTGTCCCTAGAAAAAATGTTTTTTAAAGATGGTTGATGATCAATGCTTTAGCACAGTATAGCACAAGGAGAATTTCCCCCACTGTCCTTCCCTGTCCCTAGAAACAAGGATTAGCACAGTAAAACACACTGACACTCTCCCAACCTATAGTTTTCTGTCCCTAGAAAAAATATTTTTTTAAAGATGGTTGATGATCAATGCTTTAGCACAGTATAGCACAAGGAGAATTTCCCTCACTGTCCTTCCCTGTCCCTAGAAACAAGGATTAGCACAGTGAAAGAAACTGACACTCTCCCTACCTATAGTTTTCTGTCCCTAGAAAAAATGTTTTTTTAAAGATGGTTGATGATCAATGCTTTAGCACACTATAGCACAAGGAGAATTTCCCTCACTGTCCTTCCCTGTCCCTAGAAACAAGGATTAGCACAGTAAAACACACTGACACTCTCCCTACCTATAGTTTTCTGTCCCTAGAAAAAATGTTTTTTTAAAGATGGTTGATGATCAATGCTTTAGCACACTATAGCACAAGGAGAATTTCCCTCACTGTCCTTCCCTGTCCCTAGAAACAAGGATTAGCACAGTAAAACACACTGACACTCTCCCTACCTATAGTTTTCTGTCCCTAGAAAAAATGTTTTTTTTAAGATGGTTGATGATCAATGCTTTAGCACACTATAGCACAAGGAGAATTTCCCTCACTGTCCTTCCCTGTCCCTAGAAACAAGGATTAGCACAGTAAAACACACTGACACTCTCCCTACCTATAGTTTTCTGTCCCTAGAAAAAATGTTTTTTTTAAAGATGGTTGATGATCAATGCTTTAGCACACTATAACGCAACGAGAATTTCCCTCACTGTCCTTCCCTGTCCCTAGAAACAAGGATTAGCACAGTAAAACACACTGACACTCTCCCTACCTATAGTTTTCTGTCCCTAGAAAAAATGTTTTTTTAAAGATGGTTGATGATCAATGCTTTAGCACACTATAGCACAAGGAGAATTTCCCTCACTGTCCTTCCCTGTCCCTAGAAACAAGGATTAGCACAGTAAAACACACTGACACTCTCCCTACCTATAGTTTTCTGTCCCTAGAAAAAATGATTTTTTAAAGATGGTTGATGATCAATGCTTTAGCACAGTATAGCACAAGGAGAATTTCCCTCACTGTCCTTCCCTGTCCCTAGAAACAAGGATTAGCACAGTAAAACACACTGACACTCTCCCTACCTATCCTTCTCTTTCCCTAAACTAAAGGAATCCAGGTTAAGCAAGAAAAAAAAATGTCACTGTCCCTGCCTATGCTTCTCTTTCCCTGCTCCGGAACACACTACACTAGGCCGCCGTGCTGGCGGCCTTTTATAGTGTGGGGCGTGTACTAAACACCCACAGCAATAATTGGCCACAGGCATCCTGCCTGTGGCCAATCATTGCTCTCCTCGCTGCCGGCGCTGTGATTGGCCAAGCATGCGGGGTCACAGTGCATGCTTGGCCAATCACAGCGCCTGGATGACACTGCGATGGCGTAGTGCATTGTGGGCCGTTCGCGTCACTCGAATTAGGTGCGAACGGCCCAAATCGTTCGATCTTCGTCGAACGATCGAACAGCCGATGTTCGAGTCGAACGTATGTTCGACTCGAACACCGAGCTCATCCCTACTCAAAAGGTCCATACATCGAAAGTTTCTATAGAGTGGTCTACGCAGACCTGGTCAAATTATGTAACTCTACTTCTTCCTCCAAACACAACAACCTTTCACCATCGGAAACTAAAGCACTTGACCTATTATTACATACGGACAGCATTGTAATAAAACCTGCTGATAAAGGAGGAAGCATCATCATCTTAGACAAAACTGATTACCTTAAGGAAGCCTACAGACTCCTGTCCGATAGCACTACCTACATTAAACTCAACAAGGATCCAACCATAGAATTTGCCAAAGAAGCAGATATCCTAATATCCTATGCTCTCAAAGACAACATCATTTCCAAAACAGAAAGTGCGTTTTTACGCAAACAATTCTATCACATCCCGTACTTCTATTATTTGCCGAAAATCCATAAAAACCCAGAAAACCCACCAGGTAGACCCATTGTAGCAGCCATGAACAGCGTGACCACAGGATTCAGCATGTATATAGATCTATTTATTCAACCCATTGTTCGCCAACTACAATCTTACATACGTGACAGTACACATCTCCTGGAACTCCTTTCCCCCTACAGGTGGGAATCTTCTTATGCCTGGCTGTCACTTGATGTATGGTCCTTGTACACATCCATCCCACATACCTTTGGGCTTATGGCACTGGAACAATTTCTTCTTCTGGAACCACTCATTAATCCCCGTCAGGCGAACTTCATCAAACTAGCCACCCAATTCTGTCTGACCCACAACTATTTTAATTTCAATGGAGACTTCTACCTGCAGTCACAAGGCACAGCTATGGGGCCAATTTTGCCCCCTCATATGCCAACCTAGCCATGGGCTTCTGGGAGACTCACCATATCCATACCAATAATCCATTTGCAGCAAATATCGTATTTTTCGGACGATATATAGATGACATTATCATTATTTGGGATGGCCCCCTTGAACTCATCCACCCCTTTGTACAACACTGTAATAGCAACATCTATGGGTTGTCCTTCACGTCTGTCTACGACCCCTCCACCATAGCCTTTCTAGATTTGGAACTTGGACATGACAACGACACCATCTTTGCCAGAAACTACATCAAACCCACGGCTGGAAACTCATATTTGCATTACAACAGCTGCCACCACAAGAAATGGATCGACAACATCCCCAGGGCCCAATTCTGTCGACTCAGACAGAATTGCATCAGAGACGCTGATTATATCCAACTTAGTACAAACCTCAAAAAGAAATTTATGGACAAAAAATATCCCGAAAACGTAGTTGATGATGCACACAAACTCTACCTTCGGGGCAAGCCACCAAAGACTGAGCAAACCACAGGTGACCGTTCAATCAGATTCGTAACCACGTTTCATTCCAGACATAAGAACATGGAAAAAATACTACTCAAACATTGGAACATCCTTCAGCAGGATCCACACTTGAAATCTGAACTGCCATCCCACCCCAGAGTTACCTACCGCAGGGCTCCGAATTTGAAAAACAAACTCGCCCCCAGCAAACTCAAACCAACTATTACTTCATTTACACCCATACCTGTTCTTATACCAATTACAGGAATGTACCAATGCCGTAAAGCACTTTGCAAAACGTGCAAATTTGTCCAACATGGCCAAAAAAGTTTTAACACAAAAGGGAAAACATATCAGCTGAGGGAATTCTTCAACTGTTCATCAGACTTTGTAGTGTACGGCATTAGTTGCCCTTGTGGCTTGATGTACGTAGGCCGTACCATACGTCTGTAGCGCTACCCCCAGTTAAGAGAGCAGCTGATAATGATTTGGACCCTGTAGTGCACTGCTGTCAACCCCTGACAATCGGCTCTAACCTCCCGTGGCACAGCTGGTGATAGAGGGATAGGACCGCGTGACCGCAACTGTTGGTGACGCAGTCCTATAACAAACATACACAGAATATACTTTAAAACTCCTATTAAAGTAAGCGGAACAGACACCAAATGTACTTTACCCAGATATTTTACTGAGGCTAATGGGCAAGTAATAAACAACAGTATAACAAGTTGCAGATCCCTGCAATAAACAGTAATAAAGATAAACAGAGTAATCAGAATAATTAAGTATTGCTATGCAACTCTAGCACTGCCCTTTTACAGCTACTTCCCCTCATGGGTAGACTAACACCCAGCAATGTCTACCTATGCAGTCAGGCCTGACTGATCTAAATGGAAGTTCAGTGAAACAATATTCACTAGCAATCTTTTCGGTGGTGCACTTGAAGAACAACTTTGTAATCCCAACGAATAGTAAAGATAAAGGATCTGTCTTTAAACAGCTCTCACCACCTGGACAAGTCCAAGTCCCTTTCCTCCATCGATTCGTATAGGAACAGGAATCCACCGACATCCAAGTCTTCAATCCTTCTGGTGTACTGCAGCAAGGAGGATTAGATGTCTCTAAGGCTCTGCTAGGCTGGCAGAGGGCTCTTTGGAAAGGAGCACACGGCCCAGGCTTCAGGCCTTGTGCACACAGCAGTTCAGCACAGAGATCCTCTTGCTAGGAGAGGTGTGTCCAAAGAGGCCGACCAAAACTCCGCCTCCCCTTTATAAAGTCTGCCCCAGCAGTCTCTGTTCTGGAGCAATGCACCCTGGGTGCTGCAAGATGTACTCGGAGATGTAGTCTCTCTCTCTCCTCTGCTTTCACTTCCATAATGTCTCTTTACTTCCTCCCGACTCACCTCTCACCTGGAACTTCTTGTCTCTCTGCATTAAAGGGGAACACCCCGCTACACACTCCCCCCACTTGAACTCTTTGGTCCCCAAAGATAAACTTCAACAAATACTGTTTACCATTTTGGACAATGTCGAGCATGATGTTGGCATAGGGAATTCCCACCAAAACTTTGGGATGGAACTCTCTTGCCCACAGGTCACACTACCATGAGTGGCCTGCCTAACTGTGCCAGAGAGTGAGCTGGGGTTGCCCTCCACCAAATGGACGGTGGAAGGATCAGGTTGTTCAACACTTCTCCTAGCCGTTACAACAGAGTCCTCTGAGCTCGTCCCCATTTGGGGGTAAGTTAGTTTCTTGGGAGGCCTGATGACTCTGCGAGCCCTCTGCTCTCTTGGTGCTTCTGACTCTGGCACCACAGGCTCTTCTTCAGGAGTAAGTTCAGGTAACATTGCTGGTTCTGGAACCTCTGATTCAGAAGTCAACTGACGTATGGAATCTCTAGAGTCCTCCTCTGCGCAAGTGTCAGGAACATCTTCCCAGTAATCAGCTGAGGGACTGAAGGGTATGAATTCAGTAGCCTCCGGATTCAGCGTTGCATCTGGGGTATCCCCTCCATTTGGGAGATCTATGGCGGACGTTCCCAGAGTCGAGGGAGGCCACAGCCAGTCCAGTTCTCCACCTTCTTCTGTACTCAATTGGGATGCCTCCCCATCTTTGGCTCGTGAGGTCTGGGACCGAGTGTTCGGCCTAGGAATATCCAGGATAGAGGCCGGTTCAGGGGAGTCTCTCACGGGAGGTATTCTGACTGCCTCAGCAAGTGGGAGCAGGTGGTTCCGATGCCACGTCTTCAGTGGACCCACCTTTCCTTCTGGCTTTAGTTTGTAGACAGGCAAACCGGGCAACTTCCTACAGACAACATAGGGCTCAGATCTCCACCTGTCGGCAAGCTTGTGTTTTCCAGGGACCCCCAGATTGCGTAGCAGTACTCGGTCCCCGGGCTGCAGATCTTGCACTCGAACCTTCAGATCAAAATTTCTCTTGTTGCGGGCCCCCCTTTGATCCGAAGCCGCCTGGGCTTGTTCATAGGCCACCTGCAAGCTACGTCTAAGTCTGTCCACGTATCCCTTGTGGGATGTAGCTGAGGTATTGTCTATAGAAGTGCCAAAGGCCAGGTCCACAGGTAGCCTTGCTTCTCTCCCAAACATAAGTCGATAAGGGGAGTAGCCAGTGGCGTCACTTGTGGTACAGTTATAGGCATGTACTAGGGCTGATATGTGCTGACTCCAGTGTTGCTTCTTCTCTGTTTCTAAGGTTCCCAACATGTTGAGCAGGGTCTGGTTAAATCTCTCCGGCTGAGCATCTCCTTGTGGGTGGTAAGGCGTGGTTCTGGTCTTCTTTATTCCTAATGAATCCAAAAGTCTTCGGATCAACCGACTCTCAAAGTCCCTTCCTTGATCTGAGTGGAGTCTCTGTGGTAGTCCGTAATGGACAAAATACTTCTCCATAAGTATCTTGGCCACGGTGGATGCCTTCTGGTCTTTGGTTGGGAAAGCTTGAGCATAGCGGGTGAAATGGTCGGTTATTACCAGAACATTCCCCAATCCACTCAGGTCGGGTTCGAGGCAGAGAAAGTCAATGCATACCAGATCCATTGGGCCTTGACTCTGTAAATGGCCCATTGGGGCAGCTTGATGGGGTAGGGTCTTTCTCTGAATGCATCGTGCACAGGAATGGCAATACTCCTCTACTTCTGCCCTCATGCAGGGCCAATAGAACCGATTTCTGACAAGCTGGAAGGTCCTTTCTGCCCCTAGGTGACCATGATGGTCATGCAGGGCAATTAGTACAGTCTCTCGGTGCTTCTCTGGAAGAAATAACTGCCACTTATCTTCTGAGTCATCAGAGGGGCCCCTTCGGTAGACCACTCCCTGATGTACCTGTAGCCTGTCCAATTCCTTCCTCAACAGGCGAGCCTCCTTTGAGGGGTGATGTAGGAATTTGTTGGGATCCTGATTCTCCAGGGCTTCGAGGACCAATCTCCCCATGGGGTCTTCCAATTGGTCACACCTCAACTCCTTCTTGGACAGTCTCGGTAGGTTGTCTTCCTCCAGTTGAGTTACCCCACAATAGTGTTTGGGGACTCCTACCATGGTAACCCCTATTTCTTCTGCTCTGGAGCCTCCTCTGGCTTGGAATTCAGCCCCTTGACAAAGGGCCCGCACCCCGTCCGGTGCCACTTGGGTCCAATCTTCCCAGTCATTTGTCGTGGCATGAGACCTCCGGGACAGGGCATCTGCATCCCTAGTTCCGGCTCCTGGTCTGTACTTCAGACTGAAGTTGAATCCAGACAATGCGGCCAACCACCTGTGTCCGGTGGCATCTAGTTTCGCGGTGGTGAAGAGGTAGGTCAGGGGGTTGTTGTCTGTCTTCACAGTAAACTCTGCCCCATACAAGTAGTCTTTTAGCTTGTCTACTACCGCCCATTTGAGGGCCAGGAATTCCAGCTTATGAGTGGGGTAATTCTTTTCTGAGGGGGTCAGGCTCCTGCTCACATAGGCCACTGGTCGCAGTTGTCCTTCATGTTCTTGGTAGAGTACACCACCTAGACCCTCATGGCTGGCATCCACATGTAATTCATAAGGTCTGGTAGGGTCGGCGTAGGCCAGGACTGGGGCAGTGGTTAAGCTCCTCTTCAGAGCATGAAAGGCCTCTTCACACCTTGGGTTCCACTGATCTTGAACTGACTCACCAGGCCTCCTGGGCCCTGAGTCATCCTCTTCCCCTTCTGCCTTTAGCAATTCATTCAACGGGCGGGCAATCCGAGCAAACCCCTCCACAAACCTCCTATAATAGGAGCAGAACCCCAGGAAGGATCTGAGCTCTGTTACTGTGGTGGGTCGTGGCCAGGAAGTGACTGCTTCCAACTTCTCAGGATCTGTGGCCACCCCTTCTTCAGACACTATGTGCCCCAGATAGTTCACAGAAGACTGGTAGAACCGACACTTCTCGGGGGAAAGCTTAAGTCCCTCTTCGCTGAGTCTTCTCAATACTTTCTCCAACCTGGCTTCATGTTCTTCCAAGGTTCTTCCAAAGACAATGACATCGTCCAAGTACACAAGGACTTCTATAAGATTCATGTCTCCAACAGTCTTCTCCATAAGGCGTTGAAAGGTAGCAGGAGCTCCAGACAGACCCTGAGGCATCCTATTGAATTCGAAGAATCCCACCGGGGTTATGAAGGCTGTCTTCTCCCTGTCTTCTGGGTGCATAGGGATTTGATAGTACCCACTCTTGAGGTCCATCACACTGAACCATTTGGCTCCAGACAAACTTTGTAGGGCATCTTCTATCCTTGGCGTGGTGTATTGGTCAGGGATGGTTCTCCTGTTGAGAGTCCTGTAATCGATACAAAGCCTCAACGACCCATTCTTCTTTCTGACCACCACGATTGGGGAGGCATAGGGACTTCTAGACTCCCGGATCACACCAGTCTTCTTTAGTTCTACAAGTTGTTCCCTCAGATCCTCCAGATCTGCCAGGGGGACCCGCCTGACCCTCTCTCGGAAGGGCTTATCTTCTTGGAGGCGGATCCGATGGGTGGCACTTCTTGCACACCCCACATCGAATTCATCTTCGGAAAAGATCTTCTCCCACCTGGACAGCTGGGCCTTGGCTCTTTCTTTCCAAGCCCTGGGTAGGTTAGGGTTTTCCACGGACAGTTTCTCCCAAACATCTCCTCCGTCACCTGTCCCCTTGACTTCGGACCAAGTGACCGGGGCAGCAGGGCTCACCTGACCAAGCAACACTCTGGCAGGGATCTCCATGGGTCCTCCCGTAGTGTTCCTAACACTCACCGGAACTCTGCCATGGGCCTTCTTCAGGGCCTTGAACGGAATCACTTCTGGTATCACTTCCAGGCCTGAGGACTCTTCCCGTGGGTCTGATTCCAGCATGACAAAGGGGCCAGGTTGTTCCCACGAAAGCTTCACAGTGGCCCTAAGACAGGTTACTTCTCCGGGCTGCAGCACTACTCCTTCTCTGCCAAGTCTCCACACCTTCCCTATCCCCTCTCCCGGGGTCTTCTGCTCTAAGACCAGTCGTTGGTAGGCCGTCTTTAGCATGGGATGGATTTTGGTGGCTGAATGGTTTCTCTCTTTCACTAGAGGGGTCAGGAGTCTCCTGACTAGATCCGTGTTTGTCCCAATGATCAGGGAAATCTTGCTGGCTCCAGGCGGCCGGGGACACACAACTGCCAGGGTGTCAAACACTTCAGCCTTCCCAGCCACGGATGGGTCGAAAGTCATCTTTATGGGCAGGTACCCATCATAAGGGAAACTCTGGGTTCCAAGTCCCCATATCTCCAGCTCTTCTATCTTCTGGATAGGCAGATGACTCAAGTGCCTATCATAGAAGTCCCGGTATAGTAAAGTCACCTGTGCTCCGGTGTCCAAAAGAGCTTTAGTATAGACTCCTTCCACTTGAATGGGCACAGTAGGAGACGGGCCCACCAGTTCCTTTGGGTATGGCCGGACTGGGGTCACCTCTTTTTTTTGGCTTTCGACCCTTGCCCTGCTCCTTTTGGACTTAAATTTTTCCTGAGCCTGGCATGCATTGACTTTCTCCCTCTCAATGGGGGCACAAACCCGCTGAGGGATGTTATTGTTCCTTTTAGGTGGATGTTCCTTCTTTGGGGTGCTGTACTTCCACTGAGGGGTCTTGCCCCCTCCCTCTGGGGTACATCTTGGTGGGGGTGTACTATACCTCCTCCTAGGAGTTTTGTCTCCTCCATTCTTGGCCTTTTTTTTTAGTTTGGAGCGCACTGAAGATGATGGGCACCCGGTTGACTCCTTCACCGGGGCCCTTTGGAGTTTCCCGCCGGCTTGCAATTATCTGTTCTCTTCTTCTTTGGGCTGGAGCATACGTTTGCAAAGTGGCCACTCCCTCCGCAGTTATAGCAAATCACCTCTTCTCGGTCCTGTAGGGAGGCCGGTGCTGAGGTGTTCGGGAACAACTCCTTTCTTGGGCTTGGTTTCTCTCGTCTTCTCTGATCTTTCTCCATCAAAGAGGTCAGCATCTCCAACACTTGGGCCATTTGCGATTTCAGAGTGTCAACCTCCGCTTCTCTTTCTGGGCTCTTGACCGAATGTACCAACACTGGTACAGGTGTGACATTCGCCTTGGCCACCTGCTGATCTTCCTCCAGCGCCTCTTCGTCCCTAATAATTTTTATTAGATCAGAGTAGGTTAGTGACATTCCTCCTCCTGAGGTTTTCAGGTGCAGCCAGACCGGGTCTGAGCGCCGCGCTCCCCTCATGATCTGCTTCATGCGTGCTTCATCTGCATCTTTGGGCAGCATTCCCTTCTTCAGTACAATCTTGCATAACTGCCTGTTCAGCCTTCTAACATATTCTGACAGTTTCTCATTCGGCTGCTGGAGAGTGTGTTCAATTTGATAAATCATCTCTGACACCTTCTCCAGCTGACCAAACTCTTCCTGCAGCATGGCCAGGCAATCTTGAGCTGTACAGTTTTCATTTCCAAACCGGAAGCTCTTCACCGATTCTGCCGCGGCACCTTTCAGACTTTCTAAGACTCGCTGTCTCTTCTGTGCCTCAGGCACCTCCCATGCTTCTACTGCCTGCAATGCCTGTTCCACCCAAGTGTCAAAATCTTCCTCTCCCGCAGGGACGGGGAGCTTCCCTGAGAAGGTGCTAAGCTTCTGGTAACCGGCCTCCACATGCACCGTACTGCTTTTCAGGCACTTAATTACAAGGTCTCCTAGAGCATTCAACAATTCAGGCCCTATAGCGGCCAGCGGTGATCCCGGGCTTAATAGTTCCTTAAGCTTTTCTGCTTTAGGGGATAGTGGTGGAGATAATTGTGGGAGTGATGGCTTTGGTGTCTGAAACCATTCTTCCTTCACTGGCAGCGTATGTATCAAGTGATAGATCTGATTATCTATGGCTTGTATACTCTGACTTTTAAAATGCTCTGGGATTTCGTTTTTCCATTCTACCAGTGCGTATGTAAACGAGATCACTGGATCTGGCCTAAAATCCATCACCCATGCTTTGTGGCTCGGAGACAGTAACAATACGAGCTGTTTTATCTCCTCTTCCTTCCATCTTTCCCCCGGGAGTACAATGACTACCGCCGCGGTTGGATCGGCGCCAATCGCTGCGCACCACTGTGACATTGCCAGCGGGTCCATGCTGGTACTTCTGACCGGCTTGATTGCAGCGTGCAACGTACAAGGATCCCGGACTCGAGCCCCCACGTGTAGCGCTACCCCCAGTTAAGAGAGCCGCTGATAATGATTTGGACCCTGTAGTGCACTGCTGTCAACCCCTGGCAATCGGCTCTAACCTCCCGTGGCACAGCTGGTGATAGAGGGATAGGACCGCGTGACCGCAACTGTTGGTGACGCAGTCCTATAACAAACATACACAGAATATACTTTAAAACTCCTATTAAAGTAAGCGGAACAGACACCAAATGTACTTTACCCAGATATTTTACTGAGGCTAATGGGCAAGTAATAAACAACAGTATAACAAGTTGCAGATCCCTGCAATAAACAGTAATAAAGATAAACAGAGTAATCAGAATAATTAAGTATTGCTATGCAACTCTAGCGCTGCCCTTTTACAGCTACTTCCCCTCATGGGTAGACTAACACCCAGCAATGTCTACCTATGCAGTCAGGCCTGACTGATCTAAATGGAAGTTCAGTGAAACAATATTCACTAGCAATCTTTTCGGTGGTGCACTTGAAGAACAACTTTGTAATCCCAACGAATAGTAAAGATAAAGGATCTGTCTTTAAACAGCTCTCACCACCTGGACAAGTCCAAGTCCCTTTCCTCCATCGATTCGTCTAGGAACAGGAATCCACCGACATCCAAGTCTTCAATCCTTCTGGTGTACTGCAGCAAGGAGGATTAGATGTCTCTAAGGCTCTGCTAGGCTGGCAGAGGGCTCTTTGGAAAGGAGCACACGGCCCAGGCTTCAGGCCTTGTGCACACAGCAGTTCAGCACAGAGATCCTCTTGCTAGGAGAGGTGTGTCCAAAGAGGCCGACCAAAACTCCGCCTCCCCTTTATAAAGTCTGCCCCAGCAGTCTCTGTTCTGGAGCAATGCACCCTGGGTGCTGCAAGATGTACTGGGAGATGTAGTCTCTCTCTCCTCTGCTTTCACTTCCATAATGTCTCTTTACTTCCTCCCGACTCACCTCTCACCTGGAACTTCTTGTCTCTCTGCATTAAAGGGGAACACCCCGCTACACGTCCATTAAGACAGAGATTCGGGGAACACCGCAGATTTATAGAGGGTGGTATAGACCCTCATAGTGTCCCCAAACATTTCGCCAAAGTCCACCAAAAATCCACTGCAGGACTCCAGGTGTGGGTCATCGAGCAAATCGATAAATCCCTCCCTGCAGCTGAAAGATTCAAGAAACTATGTGCCCGCGAGACTTATTGGATATACAGCCTAGATGTTCTCTCACCTGGAGGCATCAATGAGAGTATCGAAATACATACCATTTTATAATAATTTTATAATTATAATTTAATAATCATTTTTCACATATTCCTATAACATTTTATCATAATTTTCTAATATTTTATTATTTAATATTCCAATACCCCCCCCTCCCCGCTCCCTTTACATAATAATTGCTATTCTTAACCCTGACAACATTTCCAATATTGTTAACACTAATCCTGTTAATATGCAATCCCATCTCTAATACTATATGTGTTTCACAGGTCATCTTATATCGTATATTGTTATTTCGATACTTGGGGGTGGCGGGTGTGTGTAAGTATAGTCCAAACCCCCCCCCTCTGGACCTCCCTCTACCCTTTCCCTCCCCTCCATCCCGCCTTTTCCCTTTTCCGAAAACCCCCTCCCCCCCTTTTCCCACCCCTCCCTCTCTCTTATCCCCCCCCTCCCTTCCTCCCCTGATTGATTATATTATCGTTATTGTCTATGTGTATTTTTCATACTTGTGTATTGTTGTTATGTTGTAAATTTACAATTATGTACCTTTTATTTTAATCATGTACTTGCATCTGCATATACGTGTGTGTAAATGTATGTATATACATGTGTGTATATATATACATATATCAATGTATCACCATGATCATATGTTACTGTTTATATCACTCCTTTAAGCATTACAATCCCATTCCATAAACCCCTTCCCCCCCCTTCCTTTTCTCTTACCTGTATGTATATGCATCCATATGCACATACATTATCCCTTGCTGGTCACTGTGTTGACCTCATCCCCCTCTGACGTGCATGTATCTGTGTATTCACACAGGCGTGCGCATCTCTCTTTCTCGTACCTGTATACATATGCATCCATATGCACACACATTATCCCTTGCCGGTCACTGTGATGACCTCATCCCCCTCTGATCTGCATGTCTCTGTGTATTTACACAGGCGTGCGCATCTCCCCCTCTCTTTTTTTTTTCTCTTTTTTACCTTTTTCTTTTTACTTTAGTTTTCTTTTTCCTTCTTTTTCTACCACCGCCCTTTCCCCCCCTTTCCCCCCCTTTTTCCCTCCCCTATGCTAATATCCACTCCAATATACATATCCAGTTCCACATCCACCATCTCCTCTCCTTCCCCCCCTACCTGCCCCCCCATCCTCTTTTCCCACACATAATTATGTGTGTAAACTAATATAACATAATATCCTTTTCCCATACACATATATACCTATAAAATAGCCCCCCCTTTTCTCTCCCCCACCCCCCCCCCCAAACCCCCCCCATAATTATAATTATATTTACTATATTTACTATATCCATAAGCTTTATTTATTTATTTATATCTAGCCCGTCCCCGCTGTCCTGTATATTAATAGTCTCTATTTATACCATTTTATATCCAACTAGTTATCAGCTTTCTCCCCCTCTTTCATTTATATTACATATTCCAACTTCATCTCATCTCTTCTCCTTATGCTCAATTTGTCCCCATACTACCATCCTTATCTGGTTTCATCGTATATCTAGAGCTCTCTCTGCTGACACTTCCAACCTTCCCCGCCCCAGCTCCGCCCTTCATCAACCTCCGCCCACTGTCCTGTCCATCAAATACTAGCTCCCCCAACCCATTCACTAGCTTGACAAAGGAGCGCGACTGCCCCACTACACGCAGCACGCCGGCTCAGGAAACGCGTCGCACTCAGAGGCGCCTCTCCCTTGCTTTTCTTCTCTGTGTATTGATGCTTGGTTGTGGTATGATCCTTGGTGGTACATGTGTCTAAGGTAGGTTTAACCTGCTAGTGCTAATTGTCAGATGACTATTAACTTGCGCTGCTTGTCTATGATTACATTAACTCCACAGTGTGAATGACTGTGATGTGTTTATTTCTATGCATTTACATGCTGACCTTGGTTCTAAAATAAAAGTCAGGATCTGTTTAGTCACATTCCTTAGTACTTACCTGTTAGCAATATGTAATTGCTTGTATTATTTGGGGTACCCCACAGAAAGATATGTGGTTTGTAGTGGTTACTACTTATGGCAAATACCCCAGGCATGGCTCCAGGCTTCAGCTCATCTGTGAACCAGTAGCAATCAGCCTTCCTAGAGACCAGCAACTTTAACTAAGGTGAGGGCAGGTAGGTATATGGTATATCCTAAAAGAGTGCACATTATGGGCATAATGAGCGTAAATCTCTCCAGCCCTCAACACCAACACCAGTCAACCTACTCCTGCAACAGGGGACAGATCCTCTTTAGCCCTGAAAGAACCACTATGTAGTTAACTGCCAGTGGAGGTAGATCAAGAAGTCTCTACAGTAATCATAGTGGTCTGGTGGTAACTGTTGTGTCGGCCAAAATGCAAAACAAGGTTGCAGGCCAAAGACAGTGACAAATGGGCAGAGACCTGAAAAGGCCTACAGTCACTAATGGTTCCATACCAAGCCTAATCAAACAATTGTGTTTGTTTAAAGGCAACATCTACCTCAGAGCTTGCTTCTGGGAAATTGCTATGACAAGTTGGCATATCAGAAGCAAAAGGTGGATACTTTAACCCCATCCAAACTGACTGTGTGGAGCTCAGGGACTAAGCTATTCAAACAAAGGCATTTAAAGGGTACCTCTGCCTCAAAAGCAGCCGGCCAAACAGGCTGCATCAGATTAACCAAGGGTGCCATTCTTGTAACAGAAGAGGCAATATCCTTTGCAGAGACCCTGGGACAGCAAATAGATCCAGAGATGAAGATGGTTCATACTACTGTTAAGTAGTGTTTTGTGTCCTGCGATTGTGCTCACTTCGGTAGCCAGACTGTCAGGACCCCAGACCAGATGAAAGCAGAGCTCTGCTCAGTGATAAACTCTCTATGATGGCGGATCCTAGATTGAAAATGGAGTAGCCAATGATGCAGTTCAGACACTGCGAATACAAAACTATATGCGGTTTCTCCAGTAATCATTGTGGTCAGTGAACCCTTATGTCCCATCCCACAAGTAAACACATGCCGCTTTAAGTCAAAGTGGTGACTGTTCAAGTCGGATCTGGTGATATTTAGAACGAGGATTAATTCCTGATGTTAATCACCAATGACCAGAGGATGGCCAAAAGGCAAAGTTACAAAGAGTGAATGACAGGTTAGACCTGGGAGAACTATAGCGGAGAATAAAGAATCAAGAATTATCTTTATTTGCCTAAACCCAAGCCGCCCAATAGGGTCAGCTGACAGTTATATGTAAATTTGAGCTTAGAATCCGTGGGTCCTGTGCATTAAGGAAGCCAATGGAATTTTTTCATTTCTCTACCAATTCATTACATTCCCTTAATGATGCATCAGAGCACAAGGGTTGTGATTACACGGTCGTTAGTCAAAAGTAAGACTTGAATAACAGGCGGAAGGTTAAGGATCCAAAAAAATTGCACAGGCCATCGTTGCAATTAATCTCTCCAGCCGTCAGTAAGGCTTGACCGCCACAAATCATACCCCATGATTTCCAAGGAGTATCGTTCATAGCGGTGCGACCCCCCAAGTCGCTGCAACAGTAAAGTAGTTCCTACACTACTTTTAATCCAACTGTGATCTAACTTGGGGCCATAGACATCAAGAATACACAGGCATTGATTCAAGACACATAGAAATTGCAGTAAATCGCACGATTTTAGGTCGCAATAGTGGAAACCTAGGCTAAGACTGTCGATGGTCTTTAGACCTAGCAAGTTGTATATTTGCATGGTTGCATAGGGGTTGAGGATGGACACAGGTCCATCAAGTCCAACCTATGTGTGATTATATGTCGATATTACCTTATATATCCTGTATGTTGTGGTCATCCACAAGTGTGGGTGTGTGTGTGTATACTGTATACACACTTCAAAATACCCATGTTGCAGCAAGTACCTTCGCTTGGCAATTAGAGTTCACTACGAGTTCATCTGGCAGACTGTGACCTTTCCACAAACTCCAGACATTTCCTGGGATATTGGGTCCAGTAAGGGCCGACTTGCGGGACCAAGGATTTCTGGTGAGCCTTGTCTGGACAACAGACTGGCGCAATGACTTCCAGATTCTGGGAAAAGAGTCCCAGTACAGACTCTGATCAAGTTGGGAGGAACCATCATCGAGAGACCATCATCGAGAGACCAACTAGTCTCATCACAACAATGACCTACCGGGAAGCAATTCTGAATCTCTGAAAAAAAAAATACAATAAAGTTACACTCAGAGAGAACAACAGTATAAGTATCTCACTTGAACAAATGGCTCTTTCCCATTGGTTGCATCCCACGGTCGCAAGAGCAATAAAGTAGCCGGTAGTAATCCATGAGGTCCGAGGTGCCCAAGGGAAGGTTGACAACTGTGTTAACTGGTTTTGTAGTAAGGAAAGACTTACTTCCTGCACTAGAAACAGTAACTCCACAGAGGAGAAAAGTCCCCTCTTGGGGAGGTAGCTAAACGAACTAATCTTTCAGCGTATCAGCTATTAGGCATACCAATCATCCCAAGTGGTTACTCGTCGGGTATTCATGCCAATGGAGGACAAGGTGTCAAAAAGTCAGAGTTATAGCGGTCGCAGACTGGAGTCTTTCCGAAATGCAACAAAAGAGCCTCAACTATGCTGAAAAGACTCAGCAAAATAGGGAAGTCCTATCTTCGCTGTCAAGAAGGAATGCAAAACTAGTCAACTTCTGTCAGATGTATCTCCCAGCACGTTAAGTAGGGTTTTCTAGAACTTACAGCCAGATGGCGTAAGATACAAAAGCCGTCGGATGACAAGGGACGGTCTCCAAAACAAAACAAAAAGCTGGTCAAGAGATCGGCAACAAATAAGGCTATCAAGATATTGGTCTGACTGTAACCTGGGTGGCTTCCCAGAGGTGGAAGCAGAGAAACTAATGACAGCCAACTGGGTCGGCAAATTAGCCAATATGTATATTCAACAAACCTAATACTCTCCAGGATCCTTATCCGGATTCGCAGTGATTCGGTGGTGATAACAATAATTGCCCTGTGGCTTGCAGGCCATAATATCCACGGGTACCGTCTCAGAGCCGAGAACCTCCTCCTAATTACCTTCCTGAGATCCAACACCTCATACAGCGTAGCCAACGGTATCTTCCAAATTTCAAACAAGTTATATCTAGAGGTTGGAGACCAAGAAGTAGAGGTCTCACCGTTTAGTATTTGAAATCCTATGGAGGTCAGAGCGCCTACTCCAAACAAGTACATTAGATACAAGAAAAACCTACAGAATTAAAAGGATGGAATTCTCCACTCCTTACTGTAAGGATTGCATTGTATACAAGTAAGCCTAGATACGGCATTAAAGGATACATGAAACTCAGTCGTGTCCTCACTCTATGGGATCCAGTAACGGTGGGATCCAGTAACGGTGGGATCCAGTAACGGTGGGATCCAGTAACGGTGGGATCCAGTAACGGTTGCATATCTTAGCAACCAATTCCCAAAGACCTGGGCAAGTTATTCTTTTCCCCATTTAGTCTCCCAAATAGTGTGAGACACATTATCTCACTCTCCATTTAGAGGGATAGGACATCCTAAATATGGCCAGTAACATGGAATAAGTATTCCTTTTGGCGAATAGGTCTAGAAAGATCTCAGACATCCAAGTGTCAAGCTATAAACTTCCTTGTTGCTGAAATTATCAGGCAAAATGGCTCTAGTCTCTTCCTCAACACTATACAAAGGTTGGTATCTTTGCAACCTGAGTTAGAACATCAGCCTTCTGGCATATCCAAACTAAAGTGTTTGAAGTACCACGAACATTGAAAATAGTCAAGGTTTAAAAGAGACATAGAATTGGCCCTTCTTCTAGGAGAAAAACGATAGACTCATCAGGCCTAACGGCATCGGAAAAAGACAATCACTGTCTAACGAAGACAATCGCAGTGGTGCGGATCAAGTTAGTCAAAGCTTAGATGACTAGGACAAACCCATCAGATGAGGGCAGAGACCGCTCTTCCAGTCTGATTGCGCATGCATTGACGGAACTCCAAAATAGTTCCTCCAGAGTTAATATGTAAACTACGACCTGGTCTACATTCAACACGTTGGGGGTCCATTCTTGTGGACCCAGCAGTCTTAACTACAATACATCTCAGTCTTTAGTGGGGATTAGGGATGAGCCGAACACCCCCGGGTTCGGTTCGCACCAGAACCTTCGAACGGACCGAAAGTTCGCGCAAATTTTCGAACCCTATTCGTTATAATGGACGCGAACGTTCGAAATCAAAATTGCTGATTACAACGGCCAATATGCATGTTAATGTCATAAAACAGGTTTGGGGACCCGGGTCCTGCCCCAGGGGACATATATCAATGCAAAAATAAATTTTAAAAACTAACGTTTTTTCGGGAGCAGTCATTTTAATGATGCATAAAGTGAAAAAAAAAAGTGAAATTTTCCTTTAAATATGGTACCTGGGGGGTGTCTAAAGTATGCCTGTGAAGTGGCATGTGTTTCCCGTGTTTAGAACTGTCCTTGCACAAAATGACATTTGTAAAGGAAAAAAAGAAGCCATTTAAAACCACTTGCGGCTTTAATGTCATGTCTTGTCCTGGCCGCCATATGGCTGAAAATCCTTGAGAAAAATGGCATGGCTACCCCATCACACCCCCCCCCCCACCCCAGCCCCTTTGGGTCTTGTATGGATATTAAGGGGGACCCCGCACCCAAAATAAAACCCTATACCTACAACCCTATATACTCTGAACAGCAGTATATAGGTGGTGCAAACAAGACACGGACTGTAGGTTTGTTCTTAAGTAGAATCTGAACAGGTACATTATGAAGTGTAGCTCCATCCCAAAAAAATCTATTTTTAAGCTTTTTGGAGAACATAGGGAGGGGTTATCACCCCTGTAACATTTGCTGTCTTTGCACATCTGTTCAGAACATGTCACCTCACTTTCCGTCCCAATGACAAATGTTTTTGGAAAAGTGGGGTTTTAATTGAAACAAGGATTGGTGATAAAGCATCAGTAGAGAGGAGATACCTTTTTCCCAAATTAAATCTAACAGGATAGAATTTCCCTTCCTAGGGGTAGATTTCCTCTCACTTCCTGTTTTCTCTTGCCGTTTGCAAGTAGGAGTCGTTTGTAAGTTGGATGTTTGAAAGTAGGGGCCTGCCGTATATACTCTGCAGAAATTTGCCCTATTAGATGTTGGTGTAGCCACAAGACTGGTGGGCACAGGAATGGGCCCTGCTGTGAGTTAATAGATCAAGATTTGTACTTGCATGCACCTGTTGAACCGGGCAGAAAAATTGGGCCTTTGGTGGTGGTGGTGGTGGACGGTGTTGCCACAAGACTGTAAGCCCTCACAGTTACTCTTGGTGGGTGCAGGAATGGGCCCTGCTGTGAGTTATTAGATCAAGATTTGTAATTGAATGCACCTGTTGAACAGGGCAGAAAAATTGGGCCTTTGGTGGTGGTGGTGGTGGTGGTGGTGGTCGGTGTTGCCACAAGACTGTAAGCCCTCACAGTTACTCTTGGTGGGTGCAGGAATGGGCCCTGCTGTGAGTTATTAGATCAAGATTTGTAATTGCATGCACCTGTTGAACAGGGCAGAAAAATTGGGCCTTTGGTGGTGGTGGTGGTGGATGGTGTTGCCACAAGACTGTAAGCCCTCACAGTTACTCTTGGTGGGTGCAGGAATGGGCCCTGCTGTGAGTTATTAGATCAAGATTTGTAATTGCATGCACCTGTTGAACAGGGCAGAAAAATTGGGCCTTTGGTGGTGGTGGTGGTGGTGGAGGGTGTTGCCACAAGACTGTAAGCCCTCACAGTTACTCTTGGTGGGTGCAGGAATGGGCCCTGCTGTGAGTTATTAGATCAAGATTTGTAATTGCATGCACCTGTTGAACAGGGCAGAAAAATTGGGCCTTTGGTGGTGGTGGTGGTGGTGGACGGTGTTGCCACAAGACTGTAGGCCCTCATAGTTACTCTTGGTGGGCGCAGGAATGGGCCCTGCTGTGAACTATTAGATCAAGATTTGTAATTACACGCCCCTGTTAAACAGGGGCTGAAAAATTGTGCCTTAGGCATTGGTGCTGGTGCCACAACACTGCAACCCCTCACAGATACTGTACTTGGAGCACAGCAGTCACACCTGTTGCGAAGCATCTTTTTAAAAAAATTGTAATTACACGCCCCTGTTATACAGGGGCTGAAAAATTGTGCCTTAGGCACTGGTGCTGGTGCCACAACACTGCAACCCCTTACAGATACTGTACTCTGAGCACAGCAATGAGACCTGTTGCAAAGCATTGCCTAAAAATTTTAATTACACGCCCCAACAGGGGCTGAAAAATTGTGCCTTAGGCACTGGTGCTGGTGCCACAACACTGCAACCCCTCACAGATACTGTACTTGGAGCACAGCAGTCACACCTGTTGCGAAGCATCTTTTTAAAAAATTGTAATTACACGCCCCTGTTATACAGGGGCTGAAAAATTGTGCCTTAGGCACTGGTGTGGTGGCATGGATCATTGAGGAGGAGGAGGAAGAGGATAGTCAGTGAACATAACAGGACAGTCACTCAGCATCAGCATAGGCAGTCTTGAAGGGATGTGACATTATAAATTATTCCGTTATATCCGCTTCAGGTGTCTGGTAGCTGGTGGTGATCCAAGACTGATTCATTTTTATGAAGGTCAGTCGATCAACCGAGTCGGTGGACAGGCGCACCCTATGATCGGTGACAAATCCTCCAGCAGCACTGAATGTGCGTTCGGAAAGAACGCTGGATGCAGGACAGGCCAGTAGCTCAATTGCATACTGTGGAAGCTCTGGCCAGTGATCCATCCTCAGGACCCAGTAAGCCAGAGGATTTTCGGTGGGAAAGGTGTCCAAGTCTGACCTTGCCCCTAGGTATTCCTGCACCATGTATATCAGACGCTGGCGATGGTTGCTGGAACCGATCATACCTTGGGGCTGCGGACTAAAAAATTGTCTGAACGCATCGGTCAGACGTCCACCTTCCCCACCGCTCCTTCTGCTACTGACCGAAGCCTCAGCAACTCGTCGTCCAGGACCAGGAGTTTGTAACCTCCCAGTTTCTGGGAACGCGTTGCACAGACCTTTCTGCAAGGCCTCCCTGAGATGTCTCATCCTCTGCTCCCTCTGTGGCGGCAAGATAAGGTCCGCAACCTTACCCTTGTACCGTGGATCAAGGAGAGTGGCCAGCCAGTAATGGTCCCTCTCCTT
Organism: Rana muscosa; assembly: GCA_029206835.1. Classification (NCBI taxonomy): domain Eukaryota; kingdom Metazoa; phylum Chordata; class Amphibia; order Anura; family Ranidae; genus Rana; species Rana muscosa. Next base: position 1,184,753,623 of record CM055116.1, on the reverse strand, counting down.
GATCCGAAGAACACGAGGATCCTTCCGCAGGCTTTGCAGGATCAGGGAGGCCATGCAGCGTAGGTTAGCTGAGGCATTCGGTCCGGAGTCTTCTGGGTCACTGAGGATGACATGATCGCCAGCCACCTCCTCCCAGCCACGTACAAGTCCACTGGTTTGTTGGGACTGTACATCATCCCTAAAAGACTGCTGCTGCTGATGCTGAGTGCCAGGCTCCACCTCCATGCTCACACAATCCTCCTCCTCCTCCTCCTCCTCATCCTCATCCTCTTCCTGTGTGATGGGTGGGACAGAAGGAACACTGTCTGGATAAAGGGGGCCTTGAGAGGCAAGGAAGTCCTCCTCTTCCTGCCTCTGTTCTGCCTCAAGTGCCCTGTCCATTAGGCTTGTGCACAACGGAAAAATTCGTTCCGTTTCGGTTCGTTTCTTTCCGGTCCTGTTGATTCGTAATCATTCGTAATTTTGCTAGACGGGATTTTTCGTGTTCGGACTCATTCGTATTTTTGCAAGCGACATTTTTCGTTGAATTTTTTGTTGCTTTATAATTCGTACTTTCGGTAGAGTACGTTGTTTTTCGTTGATTCTGGACACAACTCCTACTTTCGTAACTTTTTTTGGGTTCGTTGATTCGTAATTTTCTGTGTCTCTCTCACGACGACGCTGACTATAATGCACATTAGGTGCTTCGAATGGACTTGTACTTTTCAAAATACATAGCGGTTATTTGTAACGATTCGAAATCTCGTATTTTACTTTCGTTTTTTACATGCGGCTATAGCCTCCGCCCCTGTACACCATTTTGAGAGGGTTCAGCACGGTGAGGGAGAAGCAGAGAGCAGAGCAGAGTGTTATTGTGCTTCGAATGGATTAGAAATCTCGTATTTTACTTTCGTTTTTTACATGCGGCTATAGCCTCCGCCCCTGTACACCATTTTGAGAGGGAGTTCAGCACGGTGAAGGAGAAGCAGAGAGCAGAGCAGAGTGAGTGTTATTGTGTTTCCAATGGATTTGTACATTCGTAAGTTTTTTCATAACGAATTATGCCGAAGACATTCGGGCATTCGCTATTTTGCGGTATAATTTATTTCGGATTCGGTTTTATTCGTAATTGCTTTGTTCGGAAATTCGAATGCTTCCGAATGTCCGAAAGTTGCTAAATTCAGACGAATTTCGATTCATTACGAAACGAATTGCACAAGCCTACTGTCCATTATCCCACGCAGCGTATGCTCCAACAGGTGGACAAGAGGTACAGTGTCACTGATGCATGCACTGTCACTGCTCACCATCCTCGTGGCCTCCTCAAATGGTGAGAGGACAGTGCATGCATCCCTGATCATGCTCCACTGGCGTGGGGAAAAAAAGCCAAGCTCCCCTGACTCTGTCCTGGTGCCGTAGTCGCAAAGGTACTCATTGATGGCCCTCTGCTGCGTGTGCAGTCGCTGCAGCATGGCCAACGTTGAGTTCCACCTGGTGGGCATGTCACATATTAGGCGGTTCTTGGGCAGGTTCAGCTCCTTTTGCAGCTCAGTCAGCCGAGCACTGGCATTATAAGATCGGCGGAAATGCACACAGACTTTCCTGGCCTGCCTCAGGACATCCTGTAAGCCTGGGAACCTGCCCAAGAACCGCTGCACCACCAGGTTGAGGACGTGAGCCATACAGGGCACATGGGTGAGCTGCCCCTGTCGCAGGGCGGAGAGGAGGTTGGTGCCACTGTCAGAAACGACCATTCCTGGCATCTTTTTGCCTGCGTACTCGCGTAGCCCCTTGTACGCCTACGGAGCACCGCTGGTTCCGAGGACAGAGCACTTGAACAGGACATGGAGGAAGAAGAAGAGGAGGGGGTGGAGGAGAGAGGTGTGTCACAACCAGTAGTAGCATTTTGGAGGCGTGGTGGCGGAACAACCTCCAACACTACTGCACCTTGTCCTGCATCCCTCCCAGCTGCCAATAGAGTGACCCAATGGGCCGTGAAAGAAAGATAACGTCCCTGTCCATGCCTGCTGGACCATGAGTCAGCGGTAATATGCACCTTACCGCTGACCGCCCTGTCCAGCGAGGCATGGACATTGCCTTCCACATGCCGGTAGAGAGACGGAATCGCCTTCCGTGAGAAAAAGTGGCGTTTGGGAACCTGCCACTGAGGAACCGCACATTGAACAAACTCACGGAAGGGGGCCGAGTCTACCAACTGAAAAGGCAGCAGTTGAAGTGCTAGCAATTTAGCCAAGCTAGCATTCAACCGCTGGCAATGTGGATGGCTGGGAGTATACTTCTTTCGACTGTCCAGCAGCTGGGGCAGGGAAATTTGCCTGCTACAATCGGACGTCGGTGTACTGCAAGTACTTGGTTGTGACACACCTAATTCTACACCTTCAGTCCTCTCAGAGCAGCTTTCAGAGAGGACTGAAGATATAGTGGGGATGGAGATCCCAGCTGATGAGGAGCAAGGAGAGGTCTGCTTTGTTCTTTGGTGTGGGTCTTTTATGTGTGCTTGCCAACGAGCTGCATGGCAGGTCGACATATGTCTGCTCATGCTTGTGGTGCCCAAGCGGCTGATGTTTTGGCCACGCGAGATACGCTTGAGACAAATATTGCAAATAGCAGTGGTGCGATCTGATGCACTCGTCTCAAAAAAGGCCCACACCAAAGAACTTTTGTGATAACGTGCAGAGGCAGCGCCCTGCACAGGCGGAGCTCTGCGGTGTGGTACAGTTGCTGTGCTGGCCTCTAGCTGGCCTCCAGGGGGCATCCTGCCTCGTTGGACATGTGACGCCGCATCCTCCTCCTCCTCCTCCTCCTCTCTCCCTTCAGGCACCCACGTGGAGTCAGTGACCTCATCATCCCCTCCCTCTTCACCACTAGAGCAAACCTGTCAGTAAGCTGCAGCTGCTGGAACAGTACTGCCAGATTGCTGTCCTTCAGCATCCCCTCTCTCTGCGCGCACACTACTGACTTCCTCAAGCTGGGTATCATCATCCGAGCCTTCGAATCGTTGGGCATCCTCCTGGAGCATGTACCCAACACTGTGCTCAAACAGTTCGGGGGACTCCTCAGGAGGACATGGTGGGTCTAGGGAAGGGGTGGCTGATGATGCCATTGAGTACGCGTTGGCAGCTGCTCTGCCAGTACCCTGAGCCTGGGTGAGAGAGGATGAGGAGGATGAGGAGGGCTTGGTCATCCATTCTACCAAGCCTTCGGCATGATGCGGCTCCACATGTCCAGCTGCCGAAAACAAAGACAAGCGTGTCCCATGGCCACGTGCTGATGACGATGCATGACCACGTCCACGGCCAGCACTGTTGTCTCTAGAAACAGAGCCTGCCTGCCCTGTGTTCTTGCCTCGGCACGCTCTGCCTCTCCTTGGCAGTCTTCCAGCCATTGTAGTCGGTAGTGTATATAGTATAAAAAATAGAGCTCCTATGTGTGCTCACAACACACTGTAGGTCCTATGGGTGCTGACACTAACACACTATAGGTACTATGTGTGCTGCTGACAAGAAAATATAGGAGCTCTGTTTGCTGCCACTAACACACTAGAAGTCCTATGGGTGCTGCTGAGAAGAAAATATAGGAGCTCGGTGTGATGCCACTAACACACTAGAAGTCCTATGGGTGCTTCTGAGATGAAAATATAGGAGCTCTGTGTGATGCCATTAACACACTAGAAGTCCTATGGGTGCTTCTGAGATGAAAATATAGGAGCTCTGTTTGCTGCCACTAACACACTAGAAGTCCTATGGGTGCTGCTGAGAAGAAAATATAGGAGCTCTGTTTGCTGCCACTAACACACTAGAAGTCCTATGGGTGCTGCTGAGAAGAAAATATAGGAGCTCTGTGTGATGCCACTAACACACTAGAAGTCCTATGGGTGCTTCTGAGAAGAAAATATAGGAGCTCTGTGTGATGCCACTAACACACTAGAAGTCCTATGGGTGCTTCTGAGATGAAAATATAGGAACTCTGTGTGATGCCACTAACACACTAGAAGTCCTATGGGTGCTGCTGAGAAGAAAATATAGGAGCTCTGTGTGATGCCACTAACACACTAGAAGTCCTATGGGTGCTTCTGAGATGAAAATATAGGAGCTCTGTTTGCTGCCACTAACACACTAGAAGTCCTATGGGTGCTGCTGAGAAGAAAATATAGGAGCTCTGTTTGCTGCCACTAACACACTAGAAGTCCTATGGGTGCTGCTGAGAAGAAAATATAGGAGCTCTGTGTGATGCCACTAACACACTAGAAGTCCTATGGGTGCTTCTGAGAAGAAAATATAGGAGCTCTGTGTGATGCCACTAACACACTAGAAGTCCTATGGGTGCTTCTGAGATGAAAATATAGGAGCTCTGTTTGCTGCCACTAACACACTAGAAGTCCTATGGGTGCTGCTGAGAAGAAAATATAGGAGCTCTGTGTGATGCCACTAACACACTAGAAGTCCTATGGGTGCTTCTGAGAAGAAAATATAGGAGCTCTGTGTGATGCCACTAACACACTAGAAGTCCTATGGGTGCTGCTGAGAAGAAAATATAGGAGCTCTGTGTGATGCCACTAACACACTAGAAGTCCTATGGGTGCTTCTGAGATGAAAATATAGGAGCTCTGTGTGATGCCACTAACACACTAGAAGTCCTATGGGTGCTGCTGAGAAGAAAATATAGGAGCTCTGTTTGCTGCCACTAACACACTAGAAGTCCTATGGGTGCTGCTGAGAAGAAAATATAGGAGCTCTGTGTGATGCCACTAACACACTAGAAGTCCTATGGGTGCTTCTGAGATGACAATATAGGAGCTCTGTGTGAAGCCACTAACACACTAGAAGTCCTATGGGTGCTGCTGAGAAGAAAATATAGGAGCTCTGTTTGCTGCCACTAACACACTAGAAGTCCTATGGGTGCTGTTGGGGTGCAATGCTGTGCTAACAGCACTGTGGTTGGTACTACTGCAATACTGTACTAACAGTAAGCACGCACCAGACTAATCCCCAGCAGCAGCTAATAACACACTAACTGTGCAATCAGCAGCAATGAACGATCAATGACTTAGGTAGCAATGGTTTAGCAAAGAAATAGCCAATGGTTTAGCAAAGAAGAGCAAATCTTTCAGTATCAAGCAAAGACAGAATCAGCAGACTGATCTCTCCTAAAGCCGGAACTCATGTGACCGGGGCCGACGGCGTGGCGGCCTTTTAAATGGTGGGGCGTGTACTAAAGCCCCTGAGCTGTAATTGGCTACAGGCGTCCTGCCTGTAGCCAATTATTGCTCTCCGAGTTTCGGGCGCTGTGATTGGCCAAGCATGCGGGGTCACAGTGCATGCTTGGCCAATCATCAGCCAGCAATGCACTGCGCTGGCCGCGCCGGCGCAATGCATTGCGGGGCCGCTCGCATCACACAAATGTGATGCGAACGGCCCAAATAGTTCTGGGCTCGCCGAGCGAGCGAACGCCCGGTGCTCGATTCGAACGTGGGTTCGTATCGAGCACCGGGCCCATCCCTAGTGGGGATAGAGCTAATCCTCTTAAACACTTGAGCAGTACCCACCCTTGTTGTCTGGTGATTTGGTACATCCCATACGTATATGCTGTCATGCTGTGTCAGGAAAAGGGAAAATTTTATACTTACCTGACGGTAATTTTCCTTTCCTGATGCAAGCATGACAGCATATAGGTCCCCTCCCAAAAAAATAAAATAAAAAATAAAATAAAAAAAAATAAAAATATCACGAAAATATAATAAAGGCCTTCGCAGTGATACTAAGTTACGAGAATACTGCAGGAAGGGAGGAGACCTACTTTTATAATATAACCGGTCCTGAATTGGGCAGGGAGGCGGAGCTTTCCCATACGTATATGCTGTCATGCTTGCATCAGGAAAGGAAAATTACCGTCAGGTAAGTATAACATTTTCCCTTTTTCCCGCAGATCCTTTGACAATTCTTTTGTTTTCCCCATGACTCAGAGTCCAGAAACTCATTGACCTTTTTATATACACACACACTAATTACAAGCAAACAGGTGAGGATGGTTACCTTTAATAGCAATTCAAACCCCTTTGTGTCAATTTCTGTGCATGTTATCAGGCCAAAATCACCAGGGTATGTAAACTTTTGATCAGGATAGCGGCCTAGCAGCCCAGGCAATACAACACGCATCCACCCAGACAGCCGTCCAGGTGGCACAGAACCTAGATCACCTGACTCCACCCGAATATATAGGCTCGTATCTGCTACCACCAAGTACCGGGCCACCTAGTGATAGAAGAGAAAAGTGCAACAAGGCCAAACATAGGGAGAAATCAATAGATCTCTAACAATCAACAGGGATAATTATTCCTGACAAGTAAATTTGTGAGGAACAACCCTGCATAAACTCCAGGGTGCTACATATATATATATATATATATATATATATATATGTAGCACACGGACCCTTTTCTCACCTGGCTCACTTGTAAGATAAGACACACCGTGCTATATGCCCGTACCCTCCTGTTTGAAAAGGTTAAGCGGTGTTCACAATTTTTTGGGTTCCACAGCGAGTTACCCTTCCTAAGCTGGTTCCTTTCTCTAGAGTGTAGAGAGAGTCTGTTGTTTGTGTATCAAGAAGGCCAATGTCCAGACAAGGTTAAACCTCAATGACTGAAGGTTTATTTTCTTTATGCTTGAAACCAGACAGGAAAGTTGAACGTGAAGAATAGAATAACAGGGAGGCAGGTTCAGGCACTTAATATCACCACTCAATCCTAAGTGGACTCTGCTCACCCGAATAGTTCCCTCTCACGGTCCTAGCAGCCAGGGTGATGCACAAACTTTACTTTTCTTTCCTAGGGATATGATCGGAACCCATTTGACTAGTTCCAAACGTCCAAGCACTTGTAGCATAAGGACCTAGGTGCAAGTTAAAGCACGCTACAATGCCTGTGGCGGACTAGCAGAATCCCTCTGTAGGTGACCAGGCCTCATCCAAGGCGGTGACTTCCTTCTCCGGTAACCCTGGCTCCCTCTCCAGAACGGGTCACCCTCGAGTGCCCTGGAATTCCTCTTTAGATAGTAGGCCAGCTAAAGGTGCTGGGCCTACATGAAGAGTTGCAGCCCCAGGCTAAAGGTGCCTGAGACTGATCCATCCACGCTCAACCGCATGGCCTTGAGGGCCAAGAGGCACAGATGGACTGCTCCTCAGTACTGCTCCTCGGTACACCTCCTTCTCCTCCTTCGTCTCCTTCTCCAGATGGCGTCTGCCCCTTATGTATCCTCTCCCATCATGCGCAGTGGGCCAACCACGCCCACTCGCACAACCGACTGGAGAGGACACCCAAAGGTACAGCAATGTCACCAGCGGTTCAACCCTGACCTGTTATAGCAGCGCCACCCACAGGCCACAGGGAACTATACACCAGCAACACCACTTGGCAAAAGCAAAAGAACAAAACCTAACAATTGAAGCGATCTGGGTCTGACTACTGACCCAGATCAACCCCTAAATTTAGGTACCTAGCTCCCCTTAAAGTAAAGGGGCGCTACACACACCCCCCTCTGAAATAGACACTGTCCCCAGTGTCTGAAATAAACTCGAACCCTCTCAAGCCTGAGCAGGTAAGAATTTATTCTCGAACCTATGTACAAATTTTTTATTTATTTTTTATTCTTTATTTTATTTTATCAAAATTACATGGTGATACATCCGAACATTTCCATATATCAAGAAAAAGAGATGCCTATAGACAATCTAATAAATACTGTGAAAGCTCTCAGCTCAATATACTTAAACACAATTCTAAGAACTCAATTCCACCCTCTTGCCCCCCCACTCCCCACTATCTACCCCCCCTTCCTCCTCTCTACCTCTTATTTTCTACTTATTTTTCCTCTAGCGTCTCAGATTTTCTGCATAGCTCCATGTTTTCTTAAATTCTTTCCAACAATCCCACTTATTTTGGAATCTTTTTTTCTCCTCCTCAACCCCATATTTCAGTCCCTCCATATTGTATGTTTCTTCAACGGAGTCAATCCATTCCCATATTGATGGACTTTCCACTTCCCGACATTTTTTTGGAATCAGCCTTTTGGCCGCATTTAACAGATGAGGTACCAGTGACTCTTTGTACTGTTTCACTCCTCCCTCTCCTCCGTGGAAGAGAACTATCCATGGGTCTTTTTTAATCTCCTTCTCGGTAATTACTTTTATCAAGTCCAGGATTTTTTCCCATTATTTTTAGATTTTGGGGCACTGCCACCACAGGTGAGCCATTGTTCCCGTTTTTCCACATCCTCTCCAACACTCTGCGTTCTGTCCTACCTGAAATGTACTTATTTTATCTGGTGTAACATACCAGCCTGTAATGCACTTGTAGTTCATTTCTGCGGTCCTGCTATCCATAGCAGACGAGTGGGTCAATTTTATTATTTTATCTATAATTCTTTTATCCTTTTGTGTTCCCAGTTCCCTTTCCCATTTCTTTATATATGGGGGCATCTCCAGTTCATCCACTGTCGATAGCAGTTTATAGAGTTTTGATATAGTGCCTTTTGGGTTCTCGGCTATACAAAGCCGTTCCATCACCGTAAGCTCCTCCCCCGACCTAATTGGCTGGGCAGGCTTTGTACGAAGTGGGTCAGCTGGTGGTACCTCCATTCATCTAATATCATTAAATCCCTTTTGTGTCTTAGCTCCTGAAATGGTGTAATTTTTCCATTCTTTATTATATCTCTTAATTGTGCTTTATCTTTTTTAATCCAATTTCCTCCCACTATTTTTTTCCCTGGTGCAAAATATTCATTTTCTTTTAATTCTATAAGGGGTGAGTTATAATCCCTGTCTATTTGTTTATGTAACCTATCCCATATTTTAAGTGCAATTTGTGTCATAACGTGAGTGTTTTCACCTAGTGTTCTATACTGGGGGGGATTCCATATTAGACTTCCCAATTGTGCCTTTGCCAGTGCCTTTTCAATTTTAACCCACCTTTCTTTTTCGTACATCACGGGACACAGAGCGACTTAGTCATTACTAATGGGTTATATAGTTTACCTTCAGGTGCTGGCACTGGCAACTTCCAAACCGGAAGTACCCTCCCCTATATAAGCCCCTCCCATCCGGGAGCACCTCAGTTTTTTGCCAGTGTCTAAGGCAGTTGGTAAGTTTCTCTGTGGGAATCCACTTCCTCTGCCCTGTTGCTGCGCTCATCCACCGCACAGGCCCTCCGGCAAAAAGGGCCCTGGCTCCTAGTCCCTGTTTGATTTTCGAAAAGGGCGCCAATGGCGCACGGGCGCACGCGCGGGCGCGTGCACGCGCCTCCTATGGAAAAAAAAGGGGCGGGGCGGGTGGATGACGCTCGATGCGCGCCACGGCGCTTCTGCGCATGTGCAGGCGTCCCAGCTTGTATAAAGACACAGTACAAGTGTCAGCTGGATGCAAACAGAGCTAGCAACAAACAGTGGCACACAGAGGCGGTTGATGCAGGCATCCCCATAGAAAGGCACTTTAGTGGACACCAGCTGGTATATAGCAGCAACTGTGTTAGACTATTACCAGCAAAATTGGTGTATGACGACGGGAATACCTCAGCTTTGTGCTTATAGGATATGTCGTCCAGACGCTCTGGAAATAGATCTTCCAAGAAGCGAAAGGGGTCTCCGTCGGGCTCTGAGGATTTTGGGCATGCTGTACTGCGCCAATCTCCCCTGAAATTTCAGAGGTCAGTAGCCGTAGGAACTCCGCAGGAGTACCTGGTACTGCGGCTGTCCCCAGTCCACCTGCTCCTGTATATATAACAGAGGAGGTTTTATCCTCAACTCTGGGAGGATTGGAAGAGAGATTAACAGCATTGATCGCTGCTTCCCTGTCACAGGAAAAGCGCGTCCGATCTCCGTCTCCTCCTGCAGGGTGCCTGTTAGTGGAGGAACAGTCCCAGAGATCGACCTACCTGAAGGGGATCAGGTGAGGTTGATAAAGTTATAGAGGAATCAACAGTGGAAGAACCTTTCTCAGCATCTCAGGCTGAAAGATTATGGGTTCAGTCTCTGACTAACATGGTCCGAGCAGCATTTTAAATGCCTCTGGCGGAACCATCAACCACTACTGTCTCCTTGCTGGGGTCGCTGAAAGCTCCCCAGACTGTCTGTTCCTTCCCAATCCACCCTTTATTGGAAGTGTTTATTTACCAGGATTGGGAGCATCCTGTAAAATATTTACTCCCCCAAGAGATTTCCAGTGATCTATCCCATGAAAAAAAAAAAATGGAGGGTCCCTACAGTGGACACAGCCATCTCTTGTGTAAATAAATCACTGACATGTCCAGTAGATAATGTTCCAATGTTCAAGGACCCAATAGATAAAAAATTGGAGTCTTTACTAAAATCTGCTTTCTCTACAGCAAGCATGGTGACACAACCTGCAGTAGCAGCGATTGGAGTCTGCCAAGCAATGAAAGATCAGTTGAAACAAGTCTTAAGGGACTTACCAGATCAGCAGGCTCTTGCCCTAGCTGACCTACCTAGAGCCTTGTGTTGCGGTGGACGCCATAAAGGATACAATTCAACAGGCATCCCGCTTTACGCTGTCTGTAGACATATGCGTAGGCTTCTATGGCTCAAAAACTGGTCTGCTGAAGCTCCCTGTAAGAAATTGCTGATTAGCTTCCCATTTCATGGAGAACGCTTATCTGGAGATGATCTGGACAAATATATCCAGAAAACTTCTGCCGGTAAAAGTACAATCTTGCCGGTTAAGAACAAGGGTAGAAGTCCTTCTTTTAAGAGGCCTACTTCTCCAGTCCCTGGCACATCGGCTGTGAAACAGTTCCGATGGCCTCCGCGGTCAAATCCAGGGGGCAGAAATCAGGGACAATCACAGGGTAACAAGAAACCCTGGGTCAAGAGAGGTACAAAACCTCCCCCCAAGTCATGAAGGGTTGCCCCCACTCAATCGGGTGAGGGTAAGACTTCAGTTGTTCACAGAGACCTGGCGGGACACCATCAGAGATGGGTGATCTCCGCAGTAAGTCTGGGATACAGGCTGGAGTTAAAAGACATTCCTCCTGCCCATTTTATAAGGTCAAACGTGCCAAGCGATCCCCAGAAGAGTGGATCCCTCCTTCTGGCACTAGAGCAACTATTGCCCCAAGGGTAATCATGAAGGTTCCCTTGGAAGAAAACGGGTTCGGGTTTTACTCGAACCTTGTCACAGTCCCCAAACCAAATGGGGACATGAGGCCCATATTAAATATAAAAGGGCTAAACAAGTTCCTACATATCAGGACTTTTTCGGATGGAGTCGATCCGATCGGTGGCCACCGCCCTACAAGGGCAGGAATGGTTAGCCTCGATCGACATAAGGGATGCTTATTTGCATATTCCCATCTGTCCGGCCCACCAGAAATTTCTACGCTTTGCAGTAGAAGGGCGCCATTTTCAGTTCAGAGCCTTACCTTTCGGTCTGGCCACAGCACCACGAGTGTTCACAAAAATTCTGGCCCTACGATTGGCCAAACTAGGAACACAAGGTGTAACGATAATGGCATATCTAGACGACTTGTTGCTGCTAGGCCACTCAGTGAAAAAAACTAGAAGTGGTCGTTCACAAGATAATCAAGTATCTGGAATCTCACGGTTGCATTATCAACCGAGACAAGTCAGCCCTAAAACCAGTCAAAAGCCTGGAATACTTGGGGGCTAAGACTGGATTCAAATCAGAGAAAGATTTTCTTACCTCCAGAGAAGGTGTCGTCTTTGAAAGATTTGACCCACTTAGTGGGTACAAAAAAGAAAAACCATCCATACGCCTGTGTATAAGGCTGCTGGGAAAAATGGTGGCTTCATTCGAAGCAGTACCCTACGGTCAATTCCATTCAAGGAACTTGCAGAGGGCCATACTGTCAGCCTGGAACAAAAAAGTTCAGGCTTTAGACTTACCAATGTCCCTGTCCCCTTCCGTTCGCAAGAGCCTCCATTGGTGGTTGGTGCCAGAATCTGGAAAAAGGGAAACCCTTCAGTCCGGTTTCTTGGAAGGTGGTCACTACAGATGCCAGCCTCATAGGCTGGGGGGGCAGTACTGGAGCAATGGTCTCTCTAGGGCAAGTGGTCAGAAGCAGAGAAGGCCCTGCCCACCAATCTCTTAGAGATACGAGCAGCCCGGTATGCCCTAGTAGCATGGACATCCAAACTCCAAGGGCCACCTGTCAGAATTCAATCAGACAATGCCACAGCAGTGGCATATATCAATCACCAGGGTGGCACCAGGAGTCGTGCAGCCCAGAGGGAAGCGAATTGCATCCTGGAATGGGCAGAAAGGTATGTCACAGCCATATCCGCGGTTTTCATCCCAGGAGTGGAAAATTGGAGAGCGGACTTTTTAAGTCGCCAGCAATTATGCCCGGGGAATGGTCTCTTCACCCCGAGGTTTTCCAGGCAATATGCCAGCGGTGGGGAACACCGGATGTAGATCTGCTAGCATCCAGATTCAACGCAAAGGTGGACAGATTTGTGTCTCGCACAAAGGATCCCCTAGCTTGCGGTTCGGATGCCCTAGTGTTCCCTTGAGATCAGTTCAAGCTGATATATGCATTCCCACCGCGATTAATCCGCAGAATCAGGGTAGAAAAGAAACCAGTGATTCTGGTGGCTCCAGCGTGGCCCCGAAGGGCATGGTACGCGGAGATTGTAAAAATGTCAGTGGGAAGTCCTTGGACCCTCCCACATCGTCCGGACCTGCTTTCGCAAGGACCGATATACTACCCTTCCTTACCAGCCCTAGGTTTGACGGCCTGGCTATTGAAGCCCACATTCTAAAAAAGAGAGGGCTCTCTAATCCTGTGGTATCTACCATGATCAATGCCAGGAAGCCGGTATCCAGGCAGATCTATTATAGGATCTAGAAGGCGTACATCACGTGGTGTGAGGCCAGGAAATGGCATCCACGTAAGTACGTAATAGGTAGGATTCTGGACTTCCTACAGTGGGCTGTACATAGGAAGCTGGCCTTGAGTACTATCAAGGGTCAGACGGCCTTGTCAATATTTTTTTCAAAGGCCCTTGGCTTTGCATTCATTAGTCAAAGCTTTCATACAAGGAGTGATGCGTATTAGCCCTCCGGTTAGTATTCCCATATGTCCATGGAACTTAAACCTGGTTCTGTCGGTTCTACAGAAACAACCATTTGAACCATTGCGGCACATTTCCTTGGTTCTTTTCACCAGGAAATTGATTTTCTTAGTAGCCATTTGTTCGGCTAAAAGAGTATCGGAATTAGCCGCCTTGTCCTGTAAGGAGCCATATCTGGTTATCCATAAGGACAGAGTAGTATTACGTCCTCATCCAGCCTTCTTCCTAAGGTGGTATCGAGGTTCCATTTGAACCAAGATGTGGTTCTTCCTTCCTTTTTCCCCAAACCTAGTTCGGTAGAGGAAAAGTTATTGCATTCTTTGGATGTAGTAAGAGTAGTTAAAGCTTATCTTAAAGCCACTGCTCAGATTCGTAGAACGGATACTTTGTTTGTTCTGCCGGAAGGCCCCAGAAAGGGTCAGGCAGCATCAAAAATCTACTTTAGCAAAGTGGATTCGACAGGTCATAATACAAGCCTATGGCTTGAAAAGGAGACCGCCTCCGTTCAAAGTTAGGGCGCACTCCATAAGTTGGAACTTCATGGGCAGTGCATCACCAAGCCTCCCTGGCTCAAGTCTGTAAGGCCACAACATGGTCCTTAGTACACACGTTTACTAGATTCTACCAGGTAGACGTCAGAAGTCAGGAGGATGTCGCCTTTGGGCGCAATGTGTTGCAGGCGCAAAAGAGCCTCATGCCTGATGGCGCCCAGCTTATGTATAGTGTATCCCTCCCCTCATTGGGCATTGCTTTGGGACGTCCCATTAGTAATGACTAAGTCGCTCTGTGTCCCGTGATGTACGAAAAAGAAAAAGGGATTTTTATAACAGCTTACCTGTAAAATCCTTTTCTTGGAGTACATCACGGGACACAGAGCTCCCACCCCTCTTTTTGGGACACTTATTGCTTTGCTACAAAACTGAGGTGCTCCCGGATGGGAGGGGCTTATATAGGGGAGGGTACTTCCGGTTTGAAAGTTGCCAGTGCCAGCACCTGAAGGTAAACTATATAACCCATTAGTAATGACTAAGTCGCTCTGTGTCCCGTGATGTACTCCAAGAAAAGGATTTTACAGGTAAGCTGTTATAAAAATCCCTTTTTTTTCTTGTCTGTCATTGGCCCACTCTACTACCCGAGACAGCACCACCGCATTGTAGTATTTTTTAATATCTGGTACTGCTAACGCTCCACGTTTTTTATCCTGTTTTAGTACCGAGAAGGAGATCCTGTGTTTTTTGTTTTTCCATATAAAGTTAATTAACATACTTTTTAACACTCTGAAATATAGTTGGGGTATTGCCACTGGTAGCTAGGGATGAGCTTCGAGTTCGAGTCGAACTCATGTTCGACTCGAACATTGCCTGTTCGCCCGTTCGCCGAACAGCGAACAAATTGGGGTGTTCGCGGCAAATTCGAAAAAGTCTATGGGAGAAATCTAAAGTGCTAATTATAAAGGCTTATATGCAAGTTATTGTCCTAAAAAGTGTTTGGGGACCCGGGTCCTGCCCCAGGGGACATGTATCAATGCAAAAAGAAGTTTTAAAAACGGCCGTTTTTTCGGGAGCAGTGATTTTAATAATGCTTAAAATGAAAAAATAAAAGTGAAATATTCCTTTAAATTTCGTACCTGGGGGGTGTGTATGATATGCATGTGAAGTGGCGCATGTTTCCCGTGCTTAGAACTGTCCCTGCAAAAAGTGTCATTTTTGAAAGAAAAAAATGCATTTAAAACTGACTCGCGGCTATTAATGAATTGTCGGCTCCCGGCAATACATACAAAAGTCATTGATAAAAAAAAAAAAAAAAAGCGTGGGGGTTCCCCAGAATTCAATTACCAGGCCCTTCAGGTCTGGAATGGATATTAAGGGGAACCCCGCCGCAAATAAAAAAAAAATTGACGTGGGGTTCCCCCAAATATCCATTCCAGGCCCTTCAGATCTGGCATGGATTTTAAGGGGAACTCCACCCCAAGTTTAAAAAAAAAATGGCGTGGAGTCCCCCTAAAAATCCATACCAGACCCCTTATCCGAGCACGCAACCTGGCCGGCCGCAGGGGAAAAGGGGGGGACGAGAGAGCGGCCCCCCCTCCCTCCTGAACCGTACCAAGCCACATGCCCTCAACATGGGGAGGATGTCCCCATGTTGATGGGGACAAGGGCCTCATCCCCACAACCCTTGCCCGGTGGTTGTGGGGGTCTGCGGGCGGGGGGCTTATCGGAATCTGGAAGACCCCTTTAACAAAGGGGACCCCCAGATCCCGCCCCCCCCCTATGTGAAGTGGTAACGGGTACATTGTACCCCTACCATTTCACGAAGAAAGCGTAAAAAAAATGTTTAAAAAAACACACAAACACCTTGAAAAAGTCCTTTATTTAAAAAAAAACAAAAAAAACATTCCAGCGGTGAAATCCAGTGTCCCGCGGCGATCCCGATGTCCAGCGCTGTCCTTCATTGGTTGTGCCTGAGCGGACCTGATGGGGAACTCCCTCTCAGTATTTTAAATGTATAGACCCGCCCCTTCTAAAGTTCCCCATCAGGTCCGCTCAGCGGACGAGATGCAGAACATGAGAAGGGGCGGGTCTATACATGTATTACCAAAGTGAGAGCAGTTCCCCATCAGGTCCGCCCCCTCGGTATGTCGGACCCGCCTACGTCATTGGCTTGAGCGGGGAACTTCCTTCACTATGTAAATTTAAATTTACATAGTGAAGGAAGTTCCCCGCTCAAGCCAATGACGTAGGCGGGTCCGACATACCGAGGGGGCGGACCTGATGGGGGACTGCTCTCACTTTGGTAATACATGTATAGACCCGCCCCTTCTCATGTTCCGCATCTGGTCCGCTGAGCGGACCTGATGGGGAACTTTAGAAGGGGCGGGTCTATACATTTAAAATACTGAGAGGGAGTTCCCCATCAGGTCCGCTCAGGCACAACCAATGACGGACAGCGCTGGACATCGGGATCGCCGCGGGACACTGGATTTCACCGCTGGAATGTTTTTTTTTTTTTTTTTTTTAAATAAAGGACTTTTTCAAGGTGTTTGTGTGTTTTTTTAAACATTTTTTTACGCTTTCTTCGTGAAATGGTAGGGGTACAATGTACCCCTTACCAATTCACATAGGGGGGGGGCGGGATCTGGGGGTCCCCTTTGTTAAAGGGGTCTTCCAGATTCCGATAAGCCCCCCGCCCGCAGACCCCCACAACCACCGGGCAAGGGTTGTGGGGATGAGGCCCTTGTCCCCATCAACATGGGGACATCCTCCCCATGTTGAGGGCATGTGGCTTGGTACGGTTCAGGAGGGAGGGGGGGCCGCTCTCTCGTCCCCCCCTTTTCCCCTGCGGCCGGCCAGGTTGCGTGCTCGGATAAGGGGTCTGGTATGGATTTTTAGGGGGACTCCACGCCATTTTTTTTTTAAACTTGGGGTGGAGTTCCCCTTAAAATCCATGCCAGATCTGAAGGGCCTGGAATGGATATTTGGGGGAACCCCACGTCAATTTTTTTTTATTTGCGGCGGGGTTCCCATTAATATCCATTCCAGACCTGAAGGGCCTGGTAATTGAATTCTGGGGAACCCCCACGCTTTTTTTTTTTTTTTTTATCAATGACTTTTGTATGTATTGCCGGGAGCCGACAATTCATTAATAGCCGCGAGTCAGTTTTAAATGCATTTTTTTCTTTCAAAAATGACACTTTTTGCAGGGACAGTTCTAAGCACGGGAAACATGCGCCACTTCACATGCATATCATACACACCCCCCAGGTACGAAATTTAAAGGAATATTTCACTTTTATTCTATCATTTTAAGCATTATTAAAATCACTGCTCCCGAAAAAACGGCCGTTTTTAAAACTTCTTTTTGCATTGATACATGTCCCCTGGGGCAGGACCCAGGTCCCCAAACACTTTTTAGGACAATAACTTGCATATTAGCCTTTATAATTAACACTTTAGATTTCGAACGTTCGAGTCCATTGTATTTAATAGGGTTCTAAAGTTTACACAAACATTTTGTCTGTTCGCAGGTTCTGGTGCGAACCGAACAGGGGGGTGTTCGGCTCATCCCTGCTGGTAGCATCTGAAATTTATATAGGATCTTTGGTAGGAGAACCATCTTCAGAATGTTGATTCTTCCTAGCCATGATATTGGGCGATTTTATCATCTTTCTGATTTCAGATTTAATTTCATCTAGCAGAGGGATATAGTTTATCTTGCATATTTTCTTTATTAAATTGGCGAGTTTGACTCCCAAGTACTTCTGCCAGGGAAAATTAAACTCTTTTTTTAAACTCCTTTCTTCTACCTTTCCAATGTTGACATTTAGAATCTCAGTTTTAGCTATATTAATTTTAAAATTTGAAATCTCTCCATATTGTTTAAGGATTCTAAGTAAATTCGGCAATGTGGTCCTAGAATTGCTAACAAAAATAAGGACATCGTCTGCAAAAGCTGATAGTTTATGTTCGTCTTCTTCTATTCTAATCCCTTTGACATCAGGGTTATTTCGTAACGTCGCCAGTAGGGATTTCAGGGACAGCACAAACAGGAGGGGAGACAGGGGACATCCCTGTCTTGTCCCATTTTTCATCTCGAAGGCGGGAGAAAGTGTACCATTTATTTTAATCCTACCCGTAGGGTGCTGGTACAGTGTTTTAACCCACTGTATCATCCTAGCTCCAAATCCCATGGTTTCCAGGGTTTGGATCATGAGTCCCCAGTCTACTCTGTCGAATGCCTTTTCTGCATCTATTGACAGAAGTAGACCTGGGGACCCATTCTCTTTTATCTTCTGAAAAAGAAACAATGCTCTCACCCCATTGTCCCTCCCTTCCCTTCCTGGGATGAATCCCACCTGGTCCGGGTGGACCAGGGTGGACATCAACCCCTTCATTCTTTCTGCCAAAATTTTTGCGTATAGTTTTATATCCGCGTTTAGTAACGAGATCGGCCTGTATCCGGAGCATAGCGTTACATCTTTCCCCTCCTTCGGGATAACCGTTATTGTGGCTACTGAGGCCTCCCTACTCATTTCATAGTCCAACCCAAGCCCGTTCATATATTTGCATAACCTGGGTATCAGTATCTTCTTACAATTTTTAAAGTATAGCGCTGTAAACCCATCAGGGCCAGGGCTTTTCCCTGGGGCTGAGTCCATCAGCGCTCTACTTATTTCCTCTTCCATTATGGGTTTATCTAATGCCAATTTTTCGTTCTCATTAATCTTGGGGAGTCTCGCATTTCCTAGGAATTCCTTTATTTTTAGTTTCTTCTCTCCTACCCGCCATCCCTTCTGCTCCACTGAGTACAATCCCTCGTAGTAGTTTTTAAATGTATCTGCTATCTCCTTTGTTGAGTATACTACCTCTCCGTTCTTTTTTTTAATCTTCTCTATAAAATTTCTGAGCTTTTTCTTTTGTGCCATTCTTGCTAGCTGTTTGCTAGGTTTGTTCCCCCACTTATATCTTTCTTTTGCTATACAGTTTAGTATCATTTTAGTCTCTTGATCCATAAGTTCTTTTAGTTCATCCCTTTTTGTCACTAATTCATGGTATAATTCTTTTTGTTGCCCCTGTTGTTTTTTATGCTCCTGCTCAGCTTTAAATATCTCTTCAATCAGTAAATTAAGTTTTCTATTTCTCTCTTTTTTTCTTCCTTGCTCCCTCCGAGATCAAAATCCCCCTCATATAGACTTTGTGTGCCTCCCATAAGGTTGCCCCTGAGATTCCTTCCGTGTCATTTGTCTGGAAATAGTACTCTAGTTCCGTTTTCACCCTCTCTAATCTTTCCTCATCTCGAAGCAGTTCTTCATTTAATCGGCAAGTATAGGGTTGCTTTTGATAGTCCGGCAGTTCTTATTTCATGCTTACTGGGGCATGGTCCAAAAGGGAAGCAATTCCTATATTAGATTCCACCACCATGTCCAACATTCTGTGTTCTACCATTATGTAGTCTATCCTTGAGTACGTCCCGTGTACAGAGGAAAAAAACGTATAATCCTGTGTTTTTGGGTGCATAATCCTCCATATGTCAACCATCTGATTGTTATGCATTTTTTGTTTTATCTTTGTCAGTTGTAGGTTATTTGTCCCCTGTACACGGGACGTACTATCTGCTACCGGGTCCATACAGAAGTTCAAGTCTCCCATTACAATAATATATCCTGTCCCAAAATCCTTAAATTTTCCCAAGATTTCATTGAAATATTTAATGGGGTTCGCATTGGGGGCGTAAATGTTTGCCAAAGTGCATTTCATTCCCCCTAACTTCCTTTTTAGAAAAATATATCTACCGTCTCTATCGATCATTCTTTCCTCCAATGCGAACCTCATTTCCTTAGCAAATCCTATTGCGACCCCCCTAGCTCTCTTGGAAATAGTGTCCCCATAGAACCACTTCGGATGACTAGGTGAGTATAATTTGATGTTTGATTCTAAGGTCAGATGGGTCTCCTGTAGGAAGACTACGTCTGCTCTATAATGTTTTAATTCTCCTAAGATCTTGTGCCTTTTTGTGGGTGTATTTAAGCCTCTGACGTTGTAGGATAGAAAGTTTATTACTGACATCTCTTTTTTTCCCATAAGCTGTTTACATTTTATCTGTCTACCATCACCTTTCGTATTTCTTTCTTGTAGAATCAAAGAGGTATAATCTCCTCCCTTCCCCCCTTTACCCATCCCCCTCCCTTTCTCCGCCAATCCCTCTCTCCCTCCCCCCTCCCCTTCACAATACCCCTCTCCCTCTCCCTCAAATCTCTCCCTCCCGCCTCCTCCCTTTCCCACCATCTCCCTCCCTCTCCCCTTTGGCCCATTTTTGGCCTTAGAACCATTAGTGTCCTATTCCTTCCACTTAGTTCTCTCCTTTTAGAGGTGCGACTCTGACCTTACCACTTAGATTACCTCCCCTCCCCCATAAAACATTGGGGGGGCGAGGTAACCCGGAGGTGCAAATCAGGGATCCGGTCAGCCATTTTCCGCCCCTCTATCCTCCCCCCCTCCCGACCTCCCAGCAAAGTCCCCCCCTCCTCTTTCCGTACATCTAACCCCCTATAGCTTCTTCTGACCACTTAAATTTAAATATCCCCTATTATTTTTAATATCTCAGTTCTCTCTTTCAGTCCATCCAGGCAGGTCTGGCACCTGCAAGTCTAATTTGTCGCAGAATCCCACTAGTTCTTCCGGAAACCTTAGTCTTGCTGATATTCCTTCCTTCTGGCCTATAAGACAGGCCGGGAATCCCCAGGTGTATTTGATGTTTTGTATCTTCATTTGCTCCAAAAGGGGCTTCAAAAGTCTCCGCCTTGCCAATGTCTCTGGTGCAAGATCTGTAACTCGTTTCCTTGGAATTGGATGGGAGGTTTTCCTCTTGATTTCGTTTGGATATCTGCTTTGACTTCGTAGTGCCTGAACCTCACAATAATGTCTCTCGGCTAGTCAGCCTCCCCATTTCTGGGTTTGCCTACGCGATGAACTCGCTCAATTTTAAGGGGGTCTTCTACTCCCCTACCTAGCAGGGGGTTAAATATTATATTCATGATCTTCCTCAGATCTTCTCCTTTTTCCTCTGGAAGGGAGCGGATTCTTAAATTTTGCCTTCTATTTCGGTTCTCCTGATCTTCTAACCGGTATAGTATATTTCTCTGATTTTGTTGTATTAATTTGGCTTGTTCCTTTAGTTTACTTAGTTCCTGATCCTGTTTCTCCAGTCTTTCTTCCACTGCTTCTACTCTTCCCAGGAGGTGACTGAAGTCAGTTCTTAGCATAGTAATTTCCGCCTTTATTGCGTTTTCCAGTCTCATTAACATCTCATTCATTTCTCCTTTTGTAGGGATTTGTGCATCCGCCCATTGTTCTTCTGCTCTGCTTTCCTCAAGTTCACTCTCTAGTGTTTGATCACTTTTGGGTCGATCCGATACCCCTCCTCCTTTTTTTTTCATACTCTTTGTCTTTTCCTCTGTTGTCTTGTCTCTTTTATCTTGCTGTTGTGCTCCAGGGCTTTTTAAATTTGCCTCCTGTGTCATATATTGTTTGATAGTGCTACTTGCTGCGCTGTTCCTGGGGGTTTTAGGGGCCGTGCCCTTCGTAGTTTTACTCATAGACTTACTCATCATGTTTTTATTTACAGCTCTTATTCATTTCCCCAGTTTTATTTTCTGGTTATCTGGTTAGTCACTTGAGTCTATCTGTCTATCTAATTCTCAGTGTTTAACCCACTCTCTTGGTCCTTTCACTGTTTCTTTCTTCTCTTTTCTCCGTCTCCCCTTCTCTTCTCCTTCCTTCCCCTTTGATTTATGAGTGCTTAATGACCGTTTTATCTAGAGAGTACGGGCTAAATGTCTGTTAAAAGAGGGGGCTGGAGGGGGCGTGTCCTGACATGGAGCAGTGCGGACGTGTCTGGTCCCTGCTCCGCTCACACCGAAGCTACATCAGCAGCACACCGACGATCCGGGGCACGGGAACGGCCCAGGAGATGTCACAGAGGCGGCGGAACACGTCGCAGGACACTGGGGGTGACAGATCCCATCAGGGACACCTGGAATCGTATTTCCCCGGGACCCGCGGCAAGGGCACGGAGAAATCCAAGATGGCGCCGGCCGGCAAGAGCTCCAAACAGCATGCGGCGCAGCAGACAAAGCCTGCTTCACAGACAGCCTCACCGCAGCTATCGCCTGGATCGGTGAGTGACTCTGTCCCCCTAGCCTCCCCTGGGTCCACTGCCTCCCGAGCTGAAGGCTCAGACATAGCAGACCTCATGGAAGATGGGGACTTAAAACGCCACATATGGTTCCTACCAACCAGAGAAGACCTAGAGAGGTTTACAAGCAGAATAGAGAAAGCCTTTAAAGAGGACATTGAACATCTTAAAGAGGACACCACACAGCTAGGTACGAGAATGGGGGATGTGGAGCAAAGGATGGATGAAACCCTCCCCACTATAGCAGCACTGCAGATGAGATGCACTGCCCAGGACCTGAAGCTGGAGCTATTGCTGTCCCAACTAGATGATTTTGAAAATTGCAGTAGAAGGGCAAATATTCGCATCCGTGGCATGCCTGAAGCCACTGCGCCCAAGGATATTATACCCTCCTTACAGGGGATATTCAAGGAAATCCTGGATCTTCCTGACACAGCTAATATCGAAATCGATCGCGCCCATCGAGCCCTGAGACCACCCTCCCAAGATGCGGACAACCCGAGAGACATCATCTGCAAACTGCGCAAGTACACCCTTAAAGAGCGAATTATGCAAAAAATGCGTAACAGACCCTTTTTTGACTTCGATGGTGCCCACCTCTTTTTTTTATCAGGACATTTCCAGGCGCACACTTATGCAACGCCGGGCCCTGAAGCCTGTCTTGGCGGCCCTCCAAGAAGCTGGCCTCCCTTACCGATGGGGTTTCCCGTTCTACCTGCAGGCAACTAAAGATGGCCGATCGGCCACGCTACGCACTAAGGACGACCTCCCTCACTTCCTCTCGGCCCTTGGATTGGATGCAGTGGACTTCCCAGACTGGCGCGGAGACCTGGGGATGGCGGGCCTCCCAACCATCCGACCCCCCAACACTGGATGCCTGCACCACAACGCCGCAGACGCAGCCGCCGCCGTCAAGATAGAGACGCCTCACCCGGCCCCTCTGTACTGAACGACTGAAGACCCACCCAGAACCTGAACTTCCCTCCATCTCTGCACTGAATTGGGCCCAAAATGCTGTCCCACGGGAGACAGGCGGCCAGATATGCACACGGGGCCCCGACTCCCGAGACATGACTTGGTGCAAGCAATGTATCTTGATGACCCTGTCAGATTGTCGTGTACTTACGCTTATGGTTCCTTCCCACTTCCATCTCCTGGCCCGGTTCTTGTCCCTGAGCCCCTGTGCACGAAGCCTCCAATCCCCATTGGACTCAACCGCCCCTCACCTTTCACCCCCCCTTTTTTTTTTGGAACATTCCCTGGACAGTTGGTGCACCAGATTTGATACTAACTGGTGGGGGCGGAGCGGACTACCCCTCCTACCTCCCTTCATGTCGGCCCACGACCCCCCCGTAGGCCACCCGTATACGGGTTTAGATCCCATTTGGGATGACAGGCCTGGACTTGGTGGACCCCCTATGTTTGGGGAACCCCCCAGGTCCAGACTGCAGTTAATTCGAGCCGTTGTTTGGCTCGCTGTGCTAGTTTTTTTGTTTATTATTGTTGTGAATGTTAACACTTGTCTTTCCCTCCCCTATTCTACTCCCCTTTCTCATCCCCTCCCTTCCCCCCTGTCTACCCTTCTCCCCACACCTCGCTACTACAGGACTCACCTTGAACTGCGCGGACCACACCGGATCAAACCGCAGAACCAGAAACCACCCAACAACACCATATCACCATGGCTGATCTCAAGGTAATCTCGTATAATGTTCGAGGTCTATGCTCCCCCTGTAAGCGCAGTAAATTATGGTGGGAACTGAAAAAACTGAAGGCACAGATAGTCTTCCTACAGGAGACACATTTCACACACCAGTCACGACCCAAATTACCCACACATCTTTACAACCAGTGGTACATTGGCACCTCCCCTGTTAGCAAGTCAAGAGGCACTGCAATAGCTGTCCACAAAAACTGCCCTTTCCAGCACGTGAATGACATGGTAGACCCGCAGGGACGCTATGTCTTCCTGAAAGGAACCATAGCGGGCGCAAAATACACCTTTGCCACCATCTATGCCCCTAATTCAAACCAGCTGACTTTTATCGACGCAGCCCTAGAACGCCTGGCGGAGTTCCGAGAGGGCGCCCTAATAATGGGAGGCGACTTTAATGTGAGCCCCGACCCTTCCCTAGACACGTCACATAGGAAACCTACGCACTTGCATGCCTTCCTTAAGCATTTCCGCAAATCCCTACAGACCGCAGGCTTAGTCGATAGCTGGAGAGTTCTCCACCCCACGGATAGGGATTATAGCTACTTCTCCATGGTACACAAGGTATACACCCGGATAGACCTGCTATTTGTGGACCGCCCTACCCTGGAACTTCTGCAGGGTTCGTCCATTGAAAGTATTACTATATCGGATCATGCACCGATCACCGTGACCCTCGCCCTGCCCTCGGGCACCCATAGGGCCTGGGCTTGGCCACTTAATGAAAACTTGCTGGACGACCTTGTAGTAGAATCTAGGGTGGCGGAAGCATTGACTAATTATTTCCGTGAAAACACCACTGAAGGCCTTAGTGAGGGTATGATCTGGGAATGCCACAAAGCAGTGATACGAGGGGAACTCATCGCCCAAGGCACTAGGCTAAAGAGAGAACGACAGGCAGATTATGACAGAGTTTTCTCCGCACTTCAACGAGCGGAGCTCAAACACAAAGTGGGGGGGACCCCCAAGTTTTGGGGGAACTGATTGAACTTAGATAGCTGTTCTCGCGCCTGCTGGAAAGACGGGCGAGACGACAGCTGAGATACCTATCCCACAAGTACTACGAGCATGGTAACAAATGCGGCCGCATGTTAGCGAGGGCCCTACGGGCAAAATGAGCCCAGACGCAAATACACAAACTCAGCTCACCCTCTGGAACAATGCTGTTTCAGTCCTCCAAGATAGCTTCCAGATTCCGTGACTATTACGCCAACCTATATAACCTAGATGCCGAGATGACCCCAGACACAAAAGCGGACAGGCTGGCGAATCTCCGTGAATACTTGTCCAAAAACGGACTGCCGGCACTTAACACAGACCAACAAATAGAATTGGAATCCCCAATCACCACCGCAGAAATAGAATCCACCATCACATCCCTACCCAATGGGAAAAGCCCAGGCCCAGACGGGTTCACCAAAGCGTATTATAAAAAATTTACCTCGACACTCGTGCAACCTATGAGTAGATACTTCAACTCCCTGACACAAGGCGGCAATATCCCCCCCGAAGCTCTATTAGCGCACATATCGGTCATACCAAAAGAAGGTAAAGATCCCACGGTCCCACAAAGCTACCGCCCCATATCCTTATTGAACACGGACGTAAAAATACTAGCCAAAATCTTAGCCAATAGACTAAAGCACCTAATACCCCATGTAGTACACCCCGACCAGACCGGTTTCATCGCGGGGCGTGAAGCCAGAGATAATTCCATACGAGCGATTCAACTCATACACTGGGCTAGGAACAGAGACGAACCACTACCATACCTGATCTTATCCACTGATGCTGAAAAGGCTTTCGACCGCATTGACTGGTCTTACCTATGGGAGGTCCTGAGCACACTAGGGATAGGCCCCAATATGCTAGCTTGGATACTGGCCCTCTATACAGAACCTAGCGCACAGGTGAAAGTCAACGGCACTTTTTTGCCCAGATTTGCAATCAGGAATGGCACGAGACAGGGGTGCCCCCTCTCGCCCCTTCTCTTTGCTCTGGCCCTTGAGCCCCTGCTGAGAAGGGTGAGGGCGAACACGGACATCAGAGGCCTGAAAGTGGGCAATGTAGAGCACAAGCTTTCCGCCTACGCTGACGATGTACTATTCCACTTAACGAATCCCCTGATTTCATTGCCAGTCCTGATGCAGGAACTCCAACATTTTGGAATGTTATCCAATTTCAAAATTAACTACACGAAATCCGAAATACTGCCCATAAGCCTACCCCCAGCACTGACAGAAAGTTTAAAAAGCGCATTCCCCTTCACATGGGCCAAGACTTCCCTGAGATACCTGGGCATACAACTAACAGACCGATACGATCTACTGTACGCCACAAATTTTCCCAGACTGATAACTGCTGTCAGACAGGACCTACAGCACTGGACAAAAACTGCCTTCACGTGGTTGGGTAGGGTCAACATAATAAAAATGAATGTCCTCCCTAGGATCCTGTTTTACATGCAAATGCTCCCTATATCCCTGCCCAGAAACTTCTTTGCCCAACTGTCTAGTATGCTTAACAATTTCTTATGGAACTCGCGGAAACCGCGGGTAGCTCTGAAGGTCCTGAAATGCTCAAAGCGCTCTGGAGGTCTGGGTGTTCCAGATCTACTCAAATACCATCAGGCTGTTACCCTCCAGAGGATCCTAAACTGGCGCTTCCATGGCAAATCTAAGCTCTGGGTTTCAGTTGAAAAATGCTTGGCAGGGAGGAACCTGTCATACGCCCCATGGCTAGCCCGGGAACACAGGCGGCTGTCAGTAGACACATCCCCTCTGACGAGCGCTACGCTCAGAACGTGGGACCGTCTCAATCGAGTGCTGCACTTGGCCCCCCCTGTGTCCCCATTGGCACCGCTGGGCGGGTTCCTCTGGTTCCCCCCAGGGGACCAAGCAGGCTTCTTTGGAACCTGGGTGGATGACAGGAATGCCAGCTGTGGGAAACTGTTGAAGGATGGCAAAATGATTCCCTATGAATCCCTGACAGCCAGGACAGGTAAACCGCAGATGAATTTCTGGAGATACAGCACAACTTCTTCGAAACACATTGCAGCTCTATAAGGGACATCACATCACTCACTCCTTTTGAGAAATTATTCATAGCGGAAGACCCAATCCCCCGAATGGTCTCAGAACTCTACCTATTGCTGGACGCCTCAGCCTCGGCCCCCAAACCCATCTTCATTCATGCCTGGGAGAGAGATCTAGGACAGATCTTCACGGAGCCTCAACTGACTTGCCTCTACCAGCTCACCCACTCCAGCTCCGCAGACACTAAAATGCCGGAGACTAATTACAAACTGCTATCACGCTGGTATAGGGTCCCGCCGATTTGGCGCGGATGTACCCGACGAGCTCCGAGTTATGTTGGCGGGGATGTGGAGGCCGAGGAACCCTGCTGCATGTGTGGTGGGAATGCCCACTAATAACGTCCTTCTGGCAAGACATTAGGGAACAGATTAAGGAAATCTTAGGGATAGATGTCCCCCTCTCACCGGTTTATTTCCTCCTGCATATCCCTCCCATGCCAATCAGTCGCTACAAAAAAAGCGCACTGCCCCACCTGCTAAATGCGGCAAAGCGGCTTCTCCCGATCTATTGGAAGAAGACGCAGGTGCCGGGTAGGGAGGACTGGATACGCAGGGTAAATGAGATCAGAGAAGCAGAGGAATGGATCGCAACCTGTAAAGACACAAAAGAGAAACACATAGCCACATGGGCACTGTGGACGGAACATTTCTCCGACCAATCTCAGGTAACATCGAGCCTAGAAATGTCACTATTGAAGCTAGCAGACCCAACTTTTGGTTGGCGCGTTGACCTTGCTGACAGTTAAACCTGACCGCCCCCCCCACATCCTGAACAAGAGCATAGACCCTGAGCGTAACATGTACACCTTTTACAGAACGAGATATCATCCTGGTGGCAGACAATCCGGTGCGGAACGCTAGCGAAAATTATCAGCTCAAGGTGAGATCCTACCCCCTCCCCTCCCTCCATTTTACCCCATATCCCCTTCCCCCCTCACCCCCCTATTTTCCTTCCAAGCTCTTGAATACTTTCCTAGTTGCCTCTTGCCATAATTGTGCAATGTTAAAAAGTTATCTGAAAATCTGGCAGCCAGCACTCTAATCATAGTGAGTAAGTTAAGCCTGGCAATAGGATCTCGGCCAATACCACACTAGCCCACGGAGAAGCATAAATGCATACGCCGGGCACCCCGGCTGGGGCCTGGCTGTGGTAACGGCGCGGGTGGGGTGCCGGAGGCGGTCGGTAGGAGGCCTTTAAATGGCCCCCCTCCTCCGGCATGGAACCCAAACGGAAAACACAGGGGCTGGCTGGGGGTAGAGCACCCCCCTCCCCCCGATGACACATACCGCTGTGAAACAAAGGATCGTTCGGGAGGGCGGGTGCTCGCCCAAATGGCTGCGAGCCGGCCAACAAGCCGAGGTCCTGTACCTGCCACAGTTAATAGACAGGGCAACATGGTTACATAACATAACTAGGAGAATACTTCTTCAGACGATATAACTGCCTTTACTTTGCTATGCTCTTTTTCTTTTGTTATTGAAGAAATTTTAAAATGTTGGTCATTGTAACATATGTGTTATGCATACCTGTAAACCCATGACTAAACTAATAAACACAGTTTACAAAAAAAAAAAAAAGAGGGGGCTGGCTTTCCTATTTGATGCTCACTTCTCACATGAAGCCAAAGTAGATGTTTATTTAGGCTTATAGATGTACTTATTTCCCCCTTTTCTTTCCTTTTGCCCTTCCCCTGTCCCTTCTTCTTTAGCGTGGAAATAAACAGACAGTCAAGTAGATAAGTAGACAAACAAACAGCCTTACAGTCTATTTAGTACATGTAATATTACTACAGTGTCTTTATCTTCACTCCCATCTTTTGGGTGTCAGGTTGGTATGCGGATCGCTATCCCAAAGAACCTAACCCCGACCCAAGCAGGCGACACAAAAAAGTGAACAAGACCGGATAAGCACAAATTTTTTTTTTTAAATGAGTGAAAATAAGAGGAAAGGACCACCAAAGCAAGACTTTGCTTTACTATTTTCCCCCAGATTTATAGGTTAATATGACCTCAGTTTTCAGGCTGAGGTGGTAATGAGGCGATGTTTCTGCTGCTCCAATAAACGCCGCTCTAAGGCTGCTTATTTTCTTTCATTCCAGTCCAATAACTGAGCGACTGGGTGCTTGTGGGTAAACCTGGGTTATAGGCCAGTACATGCACTTTATAAATTGGGCTTGTGGGGTTCTCCTTTAGGGGATGTTGGATCTGGTCGGTGACCTGTGCCAATTAGGGATGAGCTTCGTGTTCGAGTCGAACATACGTTCGACTCGAACATCGGCTGTTCGATCGTTCGACGAAGATCGAACGATTTGGGCCGTTCGCGCCAAATTCGAGTGACGCGAACGGCCCACAATGCACTACGCCATCGCAGTGTCATCCAGGCGCTGTGATTGGCCAAGCATGCACTGTGACCCCGCATGCTTGGCCAATCACAGCGCCGGCAGCGAGGAGAGCAATGATTGGCCACAGGCAGGATGCCTGTGGCCAATTATTGCTGAGGGTGTTTAGTACACGCCCCACACTATAAAAGGCCGCCAGCACGGCGGCCTAGTGTAGTGTGTTCCGGAGCAGGGAAAGACAAGCATAGGCAGGGACAGTGACATTTATTTCTTTCTTGCTTAACCTGGATTCCTTTAGTTTAGGGAAAGAGAAGGATAGGTAGGGAGAGTGTCAGTGTGTTTTACTGTGCGAGTCCTTGTTTCTAGGGACAAAGAAGGAAAGTGAGGGGATTTCTCCTTGTGCTATAGTGTGCTTTAAAAAAACATTTTTTCTAGGGACAGAAAACTGTAGGTAGGGAGAGTGTCAGTTTCTTTCACTGTGCCAGTCCTTGTTTCTAGGGACAAAGAAGGAAAGTGAGGGGAATTCTCCTTGTGCTATAGTGTGCTTTAAAAAAACATTTTTTCTAGGGACAGAAAACTGTAGGTAGGGAGAGTGTCAGTTTCTTTCACTGTGCCAGTCCTTGTTTCTAGGGACAAAGAAGGAAAGTGAGGGGAATTCTCCTTGTGCTATAGTGTGCTTTAAAAAAACATTTTTTCTAGGGACAGAAAACTGTAGGTAGGGAGAGTGTCAGTTTCTTTCACTGTGCCAGTCCTTGTTTCTAGGGACAAAGAAGGAAAGTGAGGGGAATTCTCCTTGTGCTATAGTGTGCTTTAAAAAAACATTTTTTCTAGGGACAGAAAACTGTAGGTAGGGAGAGTGTCAGTTTCTTTCACTGTGCCAGTCCTTGTTTCTAGGGACAAAGAAGGAAAGTGAGGGGAATTCTCCTTGTGCTATAGTGTGCTTTAAAAAAACATTTTTTCTAGGGACAGAAAACTGTAGGTAGGGAGAGTGTCAGTTTCTTTCACTGTGCCAGTCCTTGTTTCTAGGGACAAAGAAGGAAAGTGAGGGGAATTCTCCTTGTGCTATAGTGTGCTTTAAAAAAACATTTTTTCTAGGGACAGAAAACTGTAGGTAGGGAGAGTGTCAGTTTCTTTCACTGTGCCAGTCCTTGTTTCTAGGGACAAAGAAGGAAAGTGAGGGGAATTCTCCTTGTGCTATAGTGTGCTTTAAAAAAACATTTTTTTCTAGGGACAGAAAACTCTAGGTAGGGAGAGTGTCAGTTTCTTTAACTATGCCAGTCCTTGTTTCTAGGGACAAAGAAGGAAAGTGAGGGGAATTCTCCTTGTGCTATAGTGTGCTTTAAAAAAACATTTTTTCTAGGGACAGAAAACTGTAGGTAGGGAGAGTGTCAGTTTCTTTCACTGTGCCAGTCCTTGTTTCTAGGGACAAAGAAGGAAAGTGAGGGGAATTCTCCTTGTGCTATAGTGTGCTTTAAAAAAACATTTTTTCTAGGGACAGAAAACTGTAGGTAGGGAGAGTGTCAGTTTCTTTCACTGTGCCAGTCCTTGTTTCTAGGGACAAAGAAGGAAAGTGAGGGGAATTCTCCTTGTGCTATAGTGTGCTTTAAAAAAACATTTTTTCTAGGGACAGAAAACTGTAGGTAGGGAGAGTGTCAGTTTCTTTCACTGTGCCAGTCCTTGTTTCTAGGGACAAAGAAGGAAAGTGAGGGGAATTCTCCTTGTGCTATAGTGTGCTTTAAAAAAACATTTTTTCTAGGGACAGAAAACTGTAGGTAGGGAGAGTGTCAGTTTCTTTCACTGTGCCAGTCCTTGTTTCTAGGGACAAAGAAGGAAAGTGAGGGGAATTCTCCTTGTGCTATAGTGTGCTTTAAAAAAACATTTTTTCTAGGGACAGAAAACTGTAGGTAGGGAGAGTGTCAGTTTCTTTCACTGTGCCAGTCCTTGTTTCTAGGGACAAAGAAGGAAAGTGAGGGGAATTCTCCTTGTGCTATAGTGTGCTTTAAAAAAACATTTTTTCTAGGGACAGAAAACTGTAGGTAGGGAGAGTGTCAGTTTCTTTCACTGTGCCAGTCCTTGTTTCTAGGGACAAAGAAGGAAAGTGAGGGGAATTCTCCTTGTGCTATAGTGTGCTTTAAAAAAACATTTTTTCTAGGGACAGAAAACTGTAGGTAGGGAGAGTGTCAGTTTCTTTCACTGTGCCAGTCCTTGTTTCTAGGGACAAAGAAGGAAAGTGAGGGGAATTCTCCTTGTGCTATAGTGTGCTTTAAAAAAACATTTTTTCTAGGGACAGAAAACTGTAGGTAGGGAGAGTGTCAGTTTCTTTCACTGTGCCAGTCCTTGTTTCTAGGGACAAAGAAGGAAAGTGAGGGGAATTCTCCTTGTGCTATAGTGTGCTTTAAAAAAACATTTTTTTCTAGGGACAGAACACTCTAGGTAGGGAGAGTGTCAGTTTCTTTCACTGTGCCAGTCCTTGTTTCTAGGGACAAAGAAGGAAAGTGAGGGGAATTCTCCTTGTGCTATAGTGTGCTTTAAAAAAACATTTTTTCTAGGGACAGAAAACTGTAGGTAGGGAGAGTGTCAGTTTCTTTCACTGTGCCAGTCCTTGTTTCTAGGGACAAAGAAGGAAAGTGAGGGGAATTCTCCTTGTGCTATAGTGTGCTTTAAAAAAACATTTTTTCTAGGGACAGAAAACTGTAGGTAGGGAGAGTGTCAGTTTCTTTCACTGTGCCAGTCCTTGTTTCTAGGGACAAAGAAGGAAAGTGAGGGGAATTCTCCTTGTGCTATAGTGTGCTTTAAAAAAACATTTTTTTCTAGGGACACAAAACTGTAGGTAGGGAGAGTGTCAGTTTCTTTCACTGTGCCAGTCCTTGTTTCTAGGGACAAAGAAGGAAAGTGAGGGGAATTCTCCTTGTGCTATAGTGTGCTTTAAAAAAATATTTTTTCTAGGGACAGAAAACTGTAGGTAGGGAGAGTGTCAGTTTCTTTCACTGTGCCAGTCCTTGTTTCTAGGGACAAAGAAGGAAAGTGAGGGGAATTCTCCTTGTGCTATAGTGTGCTTTAAAAAAACATTTTTTCTAGGGACAGAAAACTGTAGGTAGGGAGAGTGTCAGTTTCTTTCACTGTGCCAGTCCTTGTTTCTAGGGACAAAGAAGGAAAGTGAGGGGAATTCTCCTTGTGCTATAGTGTGCTTTAAAAAAACATTTTTTCTAGGGACAGAAAACTGTAGGTAGGGAGAGTGTCAGTTTCTTTCACTGTGCCAGTCCTTGTTTCTAGGGACAAAGAAGGAAAGTGAGGGGAATTCTCCTTGTGCTATAGTGTGCTTTAAAAAAACATTTTTTCTAGGGACAGAAAACTGTAGGTAGGGAGAGTGTCAGTTTCTTTCACTGTGCCAGTCCTTGTTTCTAGGGACAAAGAAGGAAAGTGAGGGGAATTCTCCTTGTGCTATAGTGTGCTTTAAAAAAACATTTTTTCTAGGGACAGAAAACTGTAGGTAGGGAGAGTGTCAGTTTCTTTCACTGTGCCAGTCCTTGTTTCTAGGGACAAAGAAGGAAAGTGAGGGGAATTCTCCTTGTGCTATAGTGTGCTTTAAAAAAACATTTTTTCTAGGGACAGAAAACTGTAGGTAGGGAGAGTGTCAGTTTCTTTCACTGTGCCAGTCCTTGTTTCTAGGGACAAAGAAGGAAAGTGAGGGGAATTCTCCTTGTGCTATAGTGTGCTTTAAAAAAACATTTTTTCTAGGGACAGAAAACTGTAGGTAGGGAGAGTGTCAGTTTCTTTCACTGTGCCAGTCCTTGTTTCTAGGGACAAAGAAGGAAAGTGAGGGGAATTCTCCTTGTGCTATAGTGTGCTTTAAAAAAACATTTTTTCTAGGGACAGAAAACTGTAGGTAGGGAGAGTGTCAGTTTCTTTCACTGTGCCAGTCCTTGTTTCTAGGGACAAAGAAGGAAAGTGAGGGGAATTCTCATTGTGCTATAGTGTGCTTTAAAAAAACATTTTTTTCTAGGGACAGAACACTCTAGGTAGGGAGAGTGTCAGTTTCTTTCACTGTGCCAGTCCTTGTTTCTAGGGACAAAGAAGGAAAGTTAGGGGAATTCTCCTTGTGCTATAGTGTGCTTTAAAAAAACATTTTTTCTAGGGACAGAAAACTGTAGGTAGGGAGAGTGTCAGTTTCTTTCACTGTGCCAGTCCTTGTTTCTAGGGACAAAGAAGGAAAGTGAGGGGAATTCTCCTTGTGCTATAGTGTGCTTTAAAAAAACATTTTTTCTAGGGACAGAAAACTGTAGGTAGGGAGAGTGTCAGTTTCTTTCACTGTGCCAGTCCTTGTTTCTAGGGACAAAGAAGGAAAGTGAGGGGAATTCTCCTTGTGCTATAGTGTGCTTTAAAAAAACATTTTTTCTAGGGACAGAAAACTGTAGGTAGGGAGAGTGTCAGTTTCTTTCACTGTGCCAGTCCTTGTTTCTAGGGACAAAGAAGGAAAGTGAGGGGAATTCTCCTTGTGCTATAGTGTGCTTTAAAAAAACATTTTTTCTAGGGACAGAAAACTGTAGGTAGGGAGAGTGTCAGTTTCTTTCACTGTGCCAGTCCTTGTTTCTAGGGACAAAGAAGGAAAGTGAGGGGAATTCTCCTTGTGCTATAGTGTGCTTTAAAAAAACATTTTTTCTAGGGACAGAAAACTGTAGGTAGGGAGAGTGTCAGTTTCTTTCACTGTGCCAGTCCTTGTTTCTAGGGACAAAGAAGGAAAGTGAGGGGAATTCTCCTTGTGCTATAGTGTGCTTTAAAAAAACATTTTTTCTAGGGACAGAAAACTGTAGGTAGGGAGAGTGTCAGTTTCTTTCACTGTGCCAGTCCTTGTTTCTAGGGACAAAGAAGGAAAGTGAGGGGAATTCTCCTTGTGCTATAGTGTGCTTTAAAAAAACATTTTTTCTAGGGACAGAAAACTGTAGGTAGGGAGAGTGTCAGTTTCTTACACTGTGCCAGTCCTTGTTTCTAGGGACAAAGAAGGAAAGTGAGGGGAATTCTCCTTGTGCTATAGTGTGCTTTAAAAAAACATTTTTTCTAGGGACAGAAAACTGTAGGTAGGGAGAGTGTCAGTTTCTTTCACTGTGCCAGTCCTTGTTTCTAGGGACAAAGAAGGAAAGAGAGGGGAATTCTCCTTGTGCTATAGTGTGCTTTAAAAAAACATTTTTTCTAGGGACAGAAAACTGTAGGTAGGGAGAGTGTCAGTTTCTTTCACTGTGCCAGTCCTTGTTTCTAGGGACAAAGAAGGAAAGTGAGGGGAATTCTCCTTGTGCTATAGTGTGCCAAAGCATTCCTCATCAACCATCTTTGAAATCCTTGTTTTTTGGACAGTCAGGGAAATTGTCGTTGTGCTATTCTGTGCAAAAGCAATAATCCTCAACCATATTTAGAAATCCTTAAGTAAAGGGACAGAGAAGGACACCTGAAGGTAGCCCTTATTGCTTTTTTCCCATCTCCCTGCAGGCCATCTATTAGAATGTCTGGAAGGCAAACAAGGAGAGGCAGACAGTCAGGAGGCAATAAAAGAGGGCAAGCAGGCTCTGTGTCTGGGGGCAACAGTGCTGGTCGTGGACGCGGTGCATTGTCATCAGCACATGGCCATGGGACACGCTTGTCCTTTTTTTCGGCAGCTGGACATGTTGAGCCACATCATGCCGAAGACTTGGTAGAGTGGATGACCAAGCCCTCCTCCTCCTCCTCATCCTCTCTCACCCAGGCTCAGGGTACTGGCAAAGCAGCTGCCAAAGCGTCCTCTTCCCTGGTATCAATGTCAGACTCATCATCAGTCACTCCTTCCCTAGACCCACCATGTCCTCCTCCTGAGGAGTCCCCCGAACTGTTTGAGCACAGTGTTGGGTACATGCTCCAGGAGGATGCCCAGCGTTTCGAAGGGTCTGATGATGAAACCCAGCTACAGGAAGGCAGTAGCGTGAGAGCAGACAGAGGGGATGCTCAAGAAGGACACCAATCTGGCAGTCATGTTCCAGCAGCTGCAGCATACTGCCAGATTGGCTCCAGTGATGAGGAGGGAGGGGATGATGAGGTCACTGACTCCACGTGGGTGCCTAATAGGAGAGAGGAGGAGGATGAGGAGGAGGCACATCTCCAACGAGGCAGGATGCCCTTTGGTGGCCAGCGTAAGGGCAGTACACCGACGGAATCACACCGCAGAGCTCCGCCTGTGCAGGGCGCAGCCTCTGCCCGTCATTCAAAAAGTTCCTTGGTGTGGGCCTTTTTTGAGGCTAGTGCATCAGATCGCACAGCTGCTGTTTGCAACATATGTCTCAAGCGTATATCGCGTGGCCAAAACATCAGCCGCTTGGGTACCACATGCCTGACCAGACATATGTTGACCTGCCATGCAGCTCGTTGGCAAGCCTACCTCAAAGACCCACACCAAAGAACAAAGCGGACCTCTCCTTGCACCGCATCAGCTGGGATCTCCAACCCCACTATAACTTCAGTCCTCTCTGAAACATGCACTGAGAGGAATGAAGGTGTAGAATTAGGTGTGTCACAGCCAAGTACTTGCGGCCACTCTGCTAGCAGTACACCGACGTCCGATTCTAGCAGGCAAATTTCCCTGCCCCAGCTGCTGGACCGTCGAAAGAAGTTCACTCCCAGCCATCCACATGCCCAGCGGTTGAATGCTAGCTTGGCTAAATTGCTAGCGCTTCAACTGCTGCCTTTTCAGTTGGTAGACTCGGCCCCCTTCCGTGAGTTTGTGCAATGTGCGGTTCCTCAGTGGCAGGTTCCCAAACGCCACTTTTTCTCACGGAAGGCTATTCCGGCTCTCTACCGGCATGTGGAAGGCAATGTCTTGGCCTCGCTGGACAGGGCGGTCAGCGGTAAGGTGCATATTACCGCTGACTCATGGTCCAGCAGGCATGGACAGGGACGTTACCTTTCTTTCACGGCCCATTGGGTCACTCTTTTGGCAGCTGGGAAGGATGCAGGACAAGGTGCAGTAGTGTTGGAGGTTGTTCCACCGCCACGCCTCCAAAATGCTACTACTGGTTGTGACACACCTCTCTCCTCCACCCCTCCTCTTCTTCTTCCTCCATGGCCTCTTCCTGTGGTTTGTCCTATGAACCAGCGGTGCTCCGTAGCCGTTCACGGGGCTACGCAAGTACGCAGGCAAAAAGATGCCATGCCGTGCTTGCGCTGGTGTGTTTGGGGGACAGAAGCCACACTGGGGCAGAGGTCCTGTCTGCTCTGCAGGGCCAGGCCGAGAGGTGGTTGACGCCACGCCAGCTTAAGCCAGGAATGGTGGTTTGCGACAATGGCACCAACCTCCTCTCCGCCCTCCGACAGGGACAACTGACCCATGTGCCCTGTGTGGCTCACGTCCTTAACCTGGTGGTGCAGCGGTTCTTGGGCAGGTACCCGGGCTTACAGGATGTCCTGAGGCAGGCCAGGAAAGTCTGTGTGCATTTCCGCAGATCTTATAATGCCAGTGCTCGCCTGGCTGAGCTGCAAAAGGAGTTGAACCTGCCCAAGAACCGCCTAATATGTGACATGCCCACCAGGTGGAACTCAACGTTGGCCATGCTGCAGCGGCTGCACACGCAGCAGAGGGCCATCAATGAGTACCTGTGCGACTACGGCACCAGGACAGGGTCAGGGGAGCTTGGTTTTTTTTCTCCACGCCAGTGGGGCATGATCAGGGATGCATGCACTGTCCTGGCACCATTTGAGGAGGCCACGAGGATGGTGAGCAGTGACAGTGCATGCATCAGTGACACTGTACCTCTTGTCCACCTGTTGGAGCACACGCTGCGTGGAATAATGGACAGGGCACTTGAGGCAGAACAGAGGCAGGAAGAGGAGGACTTCCTTGCCTCTCAAGGTCCCCTTTACCCAGACAGTGTTCCTTCTGTCCCACCCATCGCACAGGAAGAGGAAGAGGAGGAGGAGGAGGAGGAGGAGGAGGATTGTGTCAGCATGGAGGTGGAGGCTGGCACTCAGCATCATCAGCAGCAGTCTTTTAGGGATGTTTTACAGTCCCAAGAAACCAGTGGACTTGTACGTGGCTGGGAGGAGGTGGCTGCGGATCATGTCGTCCTTAGTGACCCAGAGGACTCCGGAGCGAATGCCTCAGCAAACCTACGCTGCATGGCCTCCCTGATCCTGCAAAGTCTGCGGAAGGATCCTCGTATTCTTCGGATCAAGGAGAGGGACCATTACTGGCTGGCCACTCTCCTTGATCCACGGTACAAGGGTAAGGTTGCGGACCTTATGTTACCTTCGCAGAGGGAGCAGAGGATGAGACAACTCCGGGAGGCCTTGCAGAAAGGTCTGTGCAACGCGTTCCCAGAGACTGGGAGGTTACAAACTCCTGGTCCTGGACAACGAGTTGCTGAGGCTTCGGCCAGTCAAAGAAGGAGCGGTGGGGAA
Organism: Rana muscosa; assembly: GCA_029206835.1. Classification (NCBI taxonomy): domain Eukaryota; kingdom Metazoa; phylum Chordata; class Amphibia; order Anura; family Ranidae; genus Rana; species Rana muscosa. Next base: position 1,184,716,270 of record CM055116.1, on the reverse strand, counting down.
GGTGGCCGTCTGACCGATGCGTTCAGACAATTCTTTAGTCCGCAGCCCCAAAGTATGATCGGTTCCAGCAACCATCGCCAGCGTCTGATAAACATGGTGCAGGAATATCTAGGGGCAAGGTCAGACTTGGACACCTTCCCCACCGAAAATCCTCTGGCTTACTGGGTCTTGAGGATGGATCACTGGCCAGAGCTTGCACAGTATGCAATTGAGCTACTGGCCTGTCCTGCATCCAGCGTTCTTTCGGAATGCACATTCAGTGCTGCTGGAGGATTTGTCACGGATCACAGGGTGCGCCTGTCCACCGACTCGGTTGATCGACTGACTTTCATCAAGATGAACCAGTCTTGGATCACCACCAGCTACCACACACCTGATGCTGATATAACAGACTAATTGATTTTAACATGTCACATCCCTTCAAGACTGATGCTGATGCTGAGTGCCTGTGCTGTTATGTTGACTGGCTATCCTCCTCCTCCGAGTCCTCAATGATACGATTGATGATGATAGCTTGGAAGATCATTTTTGTTTATGGGTGCCGCCACCAGTGGCTAAGGCCCAATTTTTCAGCCCCTGTTTTACAGGGGCGTGTAATTACAATTTTTTTAGCAATAATTTGCCATAGGGCTCATTGCTGTGCTCCAAGTACAGTATCTGTGAGGGGTTGGAGTGTTGTGGCACCAGTGCCTAAGGCCCAATTTTTCAGCCCCTGTTTAACAGGGGCGTGTCATTACAATTTTTGAAGCAATACTTTGCAACAGGGCTCATTGCTGTGCTCCAAGTAACGTATCTGTGAGGGGTTGTAGTGTTGTGCCACCAGTGCCTAAGGCCCAATTTTTCAGCCCCTGTTCAACAGGGGCATGCAATTACAATTCTTGATCTAATAATTCACAGCAGGGCCCATTGCTGCACCCACCAAGAGTAACTCTGAGGGCTTACAGTGTTGTGGCAACGCCACCACCACCACCACCACCACGAAAGGCCCAATTTTTCAGCCCCTGTTCAAAAGGGGCATGTAATTACAATTCTTGATCTAATAATTCACAGCAGGGCCCATTCCTGCACCCACCAAGAGTAACTCTGAGGGCTTACAGTGTTGTGGAACACCACCACCACCACCACCACCACGAAAGGCCCAATTTTTCAGCCCCTGTTCAACAGGGGCATGCAATTACAATTCTTGATCTAATAATTCACAGCAGGGCCCATTGCTGCACCCACCAAGAGTAACTGTCAGGGCTTACAGTGTTGTGGCACCAGCACCACCATCAAAGGCCCAATTTTTACTACCACTGTTCAACAATTATATGTAATTAAAATTCCTGATATAATAGTTGACAGCAGGGCGTTCCAGCACCAACCAAGAGTAACTGTGAGTGCTTACAGTGTTGTGCCAACACCAACAACTAAGGGGCCTATTTCTGCAGAGTATATACGGCAGGTCCCTACTTTCAAACATCCAACTTACAAACGACTCCTACTTGCAAACGCAAGAAGACAACAGGAAGTGAGAGGAAATCTACCACTAGGAAGGAAAATTCTCTCCTGTAAGAATAAATATGGGAGAAAGGTGTCTCCTCTGTACTGATGCTTTATCAGCAATCCTTGTTTCAAGAAAAACACCACATTTCAAAAACAGTTGTCATTGGGACGGAAAGTGAGGTGAAATGTTCTGAACAGGGGCACAGACAGCAAAACAAATGTTACAGGGGTGATAACCCTTACCTATGTTTTCCAAAAAGTTTAAAAATAGATTTTTGGGCTGGAGCTACACTTCAACAATGTACCTGTTCAAAATTACAAACAGATTCTACATAAGAACAAACCTACAGTCCCTGTCTTGTATGCACCGCCTGTATACGGCTGTTCAGAGTATATAGGGCCTTTTTTATTTTATGTGCGGGGTTCCCCTTAATATCCATACAAGACCCAAAGGGGCTGGTAATGGGCTGGTGTAGGGGGGGGGGGGGGTCATGGGGTAGCTATGCCATTTTTCTTAAAGATTTTCATCCATATTACCGGGACCAGACATTACATTAAAGCCGCAAGCAGTTTTAAATGGCTTTTTTTTCCTTTAGAAGTGTCATTTTGTGCAGGGACAGTTCTAAACACGGGAAACACGTGGCACTTCACAGGCATACTTTAGACGCCCCCCAGGTACGATATTTAAAGGAATATTTGACTTTTTTTTTTCACTTTATGCATCATTAAAATGACTGCTCCCGAAAACGACCGTTTTTAAAACTTCTTTTTGCATTGATACATGTCCCCTGGTGCAGAACCCGGGTTCCCAAACCCTTTTTAGGACAATAACATGCATAATAGTTGTTATAATTAGCACTTTAGAATTCGAACGTTCGCATCCATTGTATTTAATAGGGTTCTAATGTTCGTACGAACTTTCGGTCCGTTCGCGGGTTCTGGTGCGAACCGAACCCGGGGGTGTTCGGCTCATCACTAGTGCCAATCAGTTTGCAGACTATGGCTAAGGGTTGTCTGGCTGATGGAATAGTACTGCTCCCATTAAGACCCACATGTGTATTGGTAGCCTGAAGTCCCAGCAGTCTTCTGACTTATAGATGTTTAAACTGCTTCTGGCACTCGGTCAATCCAGCTGTGGGGGCCAGGTGGTCTTACAGACATTTTAACTAGTGGCAGTACAGGCAATATGGGCCTATACTTCGATATGCTCCAAGTACAGGCAAGCACATGTATGTTTGTATGTTTATTCCTCTAGCGATTTATTTGTAGGCGGTCTTCCTCCTCTGCTCCTCCCCGCTCCACTTCTTCGCTCCTCTCCCCCCTCTGTTCTTTCTGATGCTTCCAATCAGGCACCTATGTCAGCCTATGTATCCCGGGTAAACTGGTTTACTCGTAGGTAGATGTATAACTTGGGAGGTGAATCTGCGGCTCATCCATAGGACTGCTCCACCATTCAACCAGTTGTAATTTTACTTATGCTTATGCTTATGCAGCATGAGGACTGCAACTAGGCATGTGGCTAGTCCATTCAGGGATAGGGCGGGTACTAAAGAAATAGGGGGGGCAAAGCAAAAAACCTATATCCACATTTCACAATACATGCAGTTGCGGGGGAGAGGAGGGAGACCAGGTAAATAACTTTATGCTGTACCGGTCCACTGAAACCGCCTACGGACCGTTTTCACATTTATCTGCTATCAGCATAGTTCAGCGTTACCAGCGTTACCTTGTTTTCTTCTTTGAGCCGCTGGTAAAGTCCTCTCGCCTGGTCCCTCCCGGAGGTTCTCCTGCTGCTGTTATGAAGGTTGTTAGCCTGCCTTCCGAACGAGGCTCTCAGAGGATATGCGAGGGGGGGAGCCCGGCGAGGGGTTCAGTCCACCAGCTGTCTTGTCAGTCGCCTCCTCTCCATATCGTCCGTGATGGCCGTGATGGCCGCGGTATCCGTTAGCTGGATTACTGGGTAACTGGAGGGCTTCCAATCAAGCAGAGTAGCGGGGAGGTGGGGGAGCGAGGGCATCATCTGCTGCATTGCAGCCTCTTACTCACAATACCCTCTCTAGTGTCTCTGGGTGAGGGTAACGGGATTCTGTCCCAACTCTTCTTGACAAACAACTCATCCACGTCCACATCATCACCCACATCGGACGATGAATCCAAGTCCGAAGTATCATATTCTTTGGCAGGCAGATAGTTCCTAGTGGGCGCTGACATACTGCCTTCTGAAGACAAAAGTTCCCGTGGGCTGGCTGTCCACCCATCCCTATTATGGGGTACGAGTGTCTCTCCCTTCCCCAGAAAACTTGTTACAGTTCCCCCAGCCTCCTTACCGTCCTCTCTCACGGGCTTCCTGGAGATCCCTCCGGGTTGTAGCTCCAATTCGGGTAGGCGCTGGGGTATACCTCGACCGCGGCCATTCGGAGGCCTTCACGTAGCCCACCTTTCTTTTAGCAGGTGGGATAGACATCTCGGTAGTGGCGGAGGCAGCATCCACTGTAACATCCAAAACTAGCTCTGTGGTGACTGGAACTTCAACTTCTTCCACATTCACTGCTGCCGTAGTGATGCACGTGGGCCCGGCCACGGAGGCGTGTTTCCCATCCTCAGAAGTAACCATCACCGTAATGAAGCTGACTTGGAAAACTCGGGGTGATTCGGTGGGTTGTTCCACTTCAAATAAGAATTCTCCACAGGTCAAGCATCTTCCGAATGGCCGTATCTGCACGGATAGTCCTTGGCATTTGGGACAGAGCATGCCCAGGGCCTCCGCATCCCGGCAGGTATAGAGCACGAAGCGGCCTCGGGCTTTGAGCCGGATCCCTGTATCCGTCAGGGGGGCAGTGAGAGAAGTGATATCCATGGTTGAGGTAGTCGGGAACATACGGGGTCCCGGTGGAAGAGGAATCCATGGGTTAGAAGTGGACATGTTGCTTCTTCTTCACTGGTTTGGCTCGTACTGTCCCTTTGGCGCCAAAGACACCACGTGCAACACACACTTGGCGGGGGCTCCTCCCCTCCTTTTTTTTTCCTACTGCACACAGCTCGCGGGCTTTTCCTAGTTCTGGACACGCCCACGAATACGCACCTAGAAAAAACTCAAACACAGTCCTGTACCTCCATTTTCTTCAATAAAATGTGGCGCAGTCCAACTTTCACAATGGCCGAAAAACAGTCCAACCTCGGGGGTGGGGGGGGGGGGGTAGCTACAGAATCCCAGGACTCACTTGTAAGATAAGGCACACCGTGCTATATGCCTGTACCCTCCTGTTTGAAGAGGTTAGGCGGTGTTCACAATTTGTTGGGTTCCGCAGCAAGTTACCCTTCCTAGGCTGGTTCCTTTCTCTAGAGTGTAGAGAAAGTCTGTTGTTTGTGTATCAAGAAGGCCAATGTCCAGACAAGGTTAAACCTCAATGACTGAAGGTTTATTTTCTTTATGTTTGAAACCAGACAGGAAAGTTGAAAGTGAAGAATAATAACAGGGAGGCAGGTTCAGGCACTTAATATCACCACTCAATCCTAAGTGGACTCTGCTCACCCGGATAGTTCCCTCTCACGGTCCTAGCAGCCGGAGTGATGCACAAACTTTACTTTTCTTTCCTAGGGATACGATCGGAACCTATTTGACTAGTTCCAAACTTCCCAGCACTTGTATCATAAGGACCTAGGTGCAAGTTAAAGCATGCTACAATGCCTGTGGCAGACTTGCGGAATCCCTCTGTAGGTGACCAGGCCTCATCCAAGGCGGTGACTTCCTTCACCGGTAACCCTGGTTCCCTCTCCAGAACGGGTCACCCTTGAGTGCCCTGGAATTCCTCTTTAGATGGTAGGCCAGCTAAAGGTGCTGGGCCTATATGAAGAGTTGCAGCCCCAGGCTAAAGGTGCCTGAGACTGATCCATCCATGCACAACCCCATGGCCTTGAGGGCCACGAGGCGCAGATGGACTGTTACTCAGTACCCCTCCTTCTCCTCCTTCTTCTCCTTCTCCAGATGGCGTCTGCCCCTTATGTATCCTCTCTCATCATGCGCAGCGGGCCGACTACGCCCCCTCGCACAACTGCCTGGAGAGGTCACCCAAAGGTACAGCAATGTCACCAGCGGTTCAACCCTGACCTGTTATGGCAGCGCCACCCACAGACCACAGGGAACTTTACACCAGCAACACCACTTGGCAAAAGCAAAAGAACAAACCCTAACAATTGAAGCAATTTGGGTCTGACTACTGACCCAGATCAACCCCTAAATTTAGGTACCTAGCTCCCCTAAAAGTAAAGGGGCGCTACATATATATATATATATATATATATATATATATATTTTTTTTTTTTTTCTTTTTTGCAGAAACCCTATAAAATGGTGGTCGTTGCAATTTTTTTTTAATTTGCACGGTATATGTGCAAAGGTCTTTCATACACAATTTTTTCAGAAAAAAATACACTTTAATGAATAAAAAAACAACAACAACATAATATATGCAGTAGATACCTAACATGTCATGCTTTATAGTTGCGCACCCTCTTGCAATGGCATTAAACTGCGGTATTTAATAATGTCCATAGGTGACGCTTTAAAAATTTCTACAGGTTACCAGTTTAGAATTATAGAGGAGATCTAGTACTAGAATTATTGATTCCGCTCAGACATTTGCGGTTATACCTCACATGTGTGGTGCAAACACTGTTAACATATGAGGGCATGACCTACATATGTGTTCACTACTGCGCGCAAGCACACGGGGATAGGGAGCGATTTAAAAAATGTTTTGCTTTTTTTTTTTTTCATTTACATTTTTTTTTACACTTTATGAAAAAATAATTGATCACTTTTATTGCTATCGCAAGGAATGTTAACCTCCCTTGTGATAACAATACAGCATGGCAGGTCCTCTTTATGGAGCGATCTGGGGTCTTTTAGACCCCAAATCTCTCCTCTACCCTTAAAAGCAAAAGATGAAAAAAAAAAAAAAACATTTTGTATCTTTTGCTTTAAGAAAAAAAAGCCATGTTTACATGGCCCGAGAACCGGAAGTGACGTTATGACGTCGCTCCGGTCCTCCAAGGGCATAGAGATGATGAGTGGTTGTGGAATTCCTAGGCTGTTTGCAGAGCACACAGCCTATGATTCCTGTGCTATCTAAGCACACATCAGATTTCATCTTTTTGCAATAATGCTATCTTTAAGTTTGCTAAAATCCACTCACCGGTCATCCCATCATTCATCCAAGAAAGGCAGCACCAACACAGCTTATCTTCTCATCAGGCCATTCCAGCAAAGACTGACTAGCCGACGCCTAATCATAGGCTTTTATTAAACTCAAAAGATCTCACACAGGAGGTGATTGGCTGCAGCAACCAATCCCCTCCCCCATGGGCGGGAACCTCACAGGATGTTCCTTCCTCACAGGAAGGAACATCCTGTGAGGTTCCCGCCCATGGGGGAGGGGTTTGGTTGCTGCAGCCAATCACCTCCTGTGTGAGATCTTTTGAGTTTAATAAAAGCCTATGATTAGGCGTTGGCTAGTCAGTCATGCTGGTATGCTGGAGATGAGAAGATAAGCTGTGTTGGTGCTGCCTTTCTTGGATGAATGATGGAATGAACGGTGAGTGGATCTTAGCAAACTTAGGTAAAGATAGCATTATTGCAAAAAGATGAATCTAAAGTGTGTGCTTATTTAGCACAGGAATTATGGGCTGTGTGCTCTATGAACAACAGCCTACAAATTCCACGACAGCAGTAACCATCTTGCCAATGCTTATCTCTATGGCAGGACACTGCCGGCGTCGGGTTGGTTCCGGGGCTCAGCGATCAATAACGTAAGCCCGGGAACTACCTGGAAGCGGCAGGAGGGGGCACCTCTCCTGACACTTCTAAAAGTGATCCTGTGGCGAATCTGCCCCAGGGACCACTTTTATCTGAAAGGCGGCCGCCAAATGGAAAAGTAAATACCAGGGTTATGGCATCTAGCTGCAGCAATAACCTCAGTATTTGATGTCAAAGTAATGACGTAAATTCCCAGGTAGGCAGTCAGCAAGTTCAGGGAAGCTGTCGTTATAGTATAATTGCTGACATTTCCCTTTGAGAATTCTATTTGCCGCCTAACAGATTTACCAGTGAGGAAAGTACTTTTTTAATGCTTTACAGATTTAAAAACCTTAGGACTGTGCCCAGGAGAGCACAATGGGAGTATGGAAAAGCTGTTATTTTTACCCCTGCAGTTATCTCAAGCCGATGTCTGCTTCACTCATTAAAGTTTATGGTCACAAAATAGTCCAAATTTCAGCCAGGATCAATTGTTTATTTTATTTAATTTTTTACTTGAATAGATAAAAACACACAAGAGTATATTTAATAGACTCAAAGGGAGCAAATAGGGGAAAATAATTATATACACTTTAGGTATATAGCTATAGCTTTCAGGATCCCTTGGGTCCCTTCTGCAGGCTTGATAAAATTCAAATTTTATCAAGCCTGCAGAATAGACCTTGCAGGACCCAAAAGCTTGCATCTTTAACCACTTCAATGCCGGGCACTTTCACCCCCCTTCCTGCCCAGGCCAATTTTCAGCTTTCAGTGGTGTTGCACTTTGAATGACAATTGCAATGTAATGCAAAGCTGTACCCAAATAATTTGTATCATCCTTTTCACACAAATAGATCTTTCTTTTGTTTATTTTTTACTAAACAAATGAAAAAAGACAGAAAATTCTGGAGAAAAAAAATATTATTCTTAGTTTCTGTTATAAAAATGAGCAAATAAGTATTTTTTCTTCTTCACTGATGTACACTGATGAGGCAGCACTGATGAGACAGTATTGATGAAAAGGCGCTGATGAGGCTTCACTGATAAGTGGCAATGATGGACTCTGATAGGTGGCACTGATGGGCACTGATAGGTGGCACTGATGGACATTGATATTTGGCACTGATGGGCACTAATGAGGAGGCACTGATGGGTGGCACTCATACCTATAATTCAATAGTTAGTGATAGTTAAGTTATTATTAGTTAGTTATTTCAGAGTTTTGAATTTTCGGTTTTTGGGATTTACGAATTTACAAACTTTTGAATTTACGAATTTTTGAATTTACAAATTTTTGAATTTACGAATTTTCAAATATTACAATTTACGAATATTCGGAAAAATTTGTTAAACATGTTTTTGTTAATTCTGATATTTACGAATTAACTAATTTGTAGAAATTAGTTAAAAAAATAATTCGGAACGAAACAAATTGCACATGTCTAATCATCAGAGCACTTATGATCAGTGCCCTGATTATCAGTGTAAACGATGTGCTTACAGACTTGACGGTTAAAGCGGAGTTCCACCCAAATTTGGAACTTCCGCTTTATCCACTCCTCGCCCCCTTACATGCCACATTTGGCATGTAATTTTTTTTGGGGGGGGGGGGAGTGGGGGCTTCAGTAGGAGTGGGACTTCCTGTCCCACTTCCTCCTTCCGCCCTGGGCTTGCCTAGGCGATACGTCATATAGCCTTGTGGCGGCCCCTCCCTGTAGGCGATCACCTGGGACGTGACAGGTCCCAGGCGATCGCCTGTCCATTCAGAGAGCACTGCGCCGTTCGCGCATGCGCAGTGAGTGCCCGGCCGTGAAGCCGAAAGCTGTCACGGCCGGGTGCCCACACAATGAATGGAGGCGTCGGCGGAGAAGGGGGGGGGGGAGAGGAGCGGAGCTCCGGGTGGCGCGTCACTGGACAGTGGAGCAGGTAAGTGTATGTTTATTAAAAGCCAACAGCTACACTTTTTGTAGCTGCTGACTTTTAATAAACATAAAAAAAGGCTGGAACTCCCCTTTAACGGCTCTCCTTTCCTCACACAGACACAGCGTGGGAGGAAAGGACTGCCAATAATCTGCAAGTCTGTTTACATGTGATCAGCTGTCATTAGGCACAGCTGATCACATGGTCCTTTACCCCAAAAGACACAGCGGTCACCGAGTGAACCTGATGCGCATCGCAGGAGGGAAGCGGGGCGGAACTCTGGGAGGATGTCTATTGATGCCCAGAACTGAACGACCCCCCAAACCTGTTGTCCTTTACTACATAGTGATTTGTTTTTTTCAAAAGAGGCGCTTGGTACAAGACTCTACTACATCCTCTAAAAAAGAAATTCTCTTCAGTACTGGTTGTCCTTGTTTAGTAAATTCTCAGGAAACTTTATTGGGCCCGTACTTAGTAGTAAGTAGGGATGAGCTTCGTGTTCGAGTCGAACGTACGTTCGACTCGAACATCGGCTGTTCGATCGTTCGACGAAGATCGAACGATTTGGGCCGTTCGCGCCAAATTCGAGTGACGCGAACGGCCCACAATGCACTACGCCATCGCAGTGTCATCCAGGCGCTGTGATTGGCCAAGCATGCACTGTGACCCCGCATGCTTGGCCAATCACAGCGCCGGCAGCGAGGAGAGCAATGATTGGCCACAGGCAGGATGCCTGTGGCCAATTATTGCTGAGGGTGTTTAGTACACGCCCCACACTATAAAAGGCCGCCAGCACGGCGGCCTAGTGTAGTGTGTTCCGGAGCAGGGAAAGAGAAGCATAGGCAGGGACAGTGACATTTATTTTTTCTTGCTTAACCTGGATTCCTTTAGTTTAGGGAAAGAGAAGGATAGGTAGGGAGAGTGTCAGTGTGTTTTACTGTGCGAATCCTTGTTTCTAGGGACAGGGAAGGACAGTGAGGGAATTCTCCTTGTGCTATAGTGTGCTTTAAAAAAACATTTTTTCTAGGGACAGAAAACTATAGGTAGGGAGAGTGTCAGTGTGTTTTACTGTGCGAATCCTTGTTTCTAGGGACAGGGAAGGACAGTGAGGGAAATTCTCCTTGTGCTATAGTGTGCTTTAAAAAAACATTTTTTCTAGGGACAGAAAACTATAGGTAGGGAGAGTGTCAGTGTGTTTTACTGTGCAAATCCTTGTTTCTAGGGACAGGGAAGGACAGTGAGGGAAATTCTCCTTGTGCTATAGTGTGCTTTAAAAAAACATTTTTTCTAGGGACAGAAAACTATAGGTAGGAAGAGTGTCAGTTTCTTTCACTGTGATAATCCTTGTTTCTAGGGACAGGGAAAGAAAGTGAGGGAAATTCTCCTTGTGCTATAGTGTGCTTTAAAAAAACATTTTTTCTAGGGACAGAAAACTATAGGTAGGAAAAGTGTCAGTTTCTTTCACTGTGATAATCCTTGTTTCTAGGGACAGGGAAGGACAGTGAGGGAAATTCTCCTTGTGCTATAGTGTGCTTTAAAAAAACATTTTTTCTAGGGACAGAAAACTATAGGTAGGAAGAGTGTCAGTTTCTTTCACTGTGATAATCCGTGTTTCTAGGAACAGGGAAGGAAAGTGAGGGAAATTCTCCTTGTGCTATAGTGTGCTTTAAAAAAACATTTTTTCTAGGGACAGAAAACTATAGGTAGGAAGAGTGTCAGTTTCTTTCACTGTGATAATCCTTGTTTCTAGGGACAGGGAAGGACAGTGAGGGAAATTCTCCTTGTGCTATAGTGTGCTTTAAAAAAACATTTTTTCTAGGGACAGAAAACTATAGGTAGGAAGAGTGTCAGTTTCTTTCACTGTGATAATCCTTGTTTCTAGGGACAGGGAAGGACAGTGAGGGAAATTCTCCTTGTGCTATAGTGTGCTTTAAAAAAACATTTTTTCTAGGGACAGAAAACTATAGGTAGGAAGAGTGTCAGTTTCTTTCACTGTGATAATCCTTGTTTCTAGGGACAGGGAAGGAAAGTGAGGGGAATTCTCCTTGTGCTATAGTGTGCTTTAAAAAAAAAAAATTTCTAGGGACAGAAAACTATAGGTAGGAAGAGTGTCAGTTTCTTTCACTGTGATAATCCTTGTTTCTAGGGACAGGGAAGGACAGTGAGGGAAATTCTCCTTGTGCTATAGTGTGCTTTAAAAAAACATTTTTTCTAGGGACAGAAAACTATAGGTAGGAAGAGTGTCAGTTTCTTTCACTGTGATAATCCTTGTTTCTAGGGACAGGGAAGGACAGTGAGGTAAATTCTCCTTGTGCTATAGTGTGCTTTAAAAAAACATTTTTTCTAGGGACAGAAACTATAGGTAGGAAGAGTGTCAGTTTCTTTCACTGTGATAATCCTTGTTTCTAGGGACAGGGAAGGAAAGTGAGGGAAATTCTCCTTGTGCTATAGTGTGCTTTAAAAAAAAAAATTTCTAGGGACAGAAAACTATAGGTAGGAAGAGTGTCAGTTTCTTTCACTGTGATAATCCTTGTTTCTAGGGACAGGGAAGGAAAGTGAGGGAAATTCTCCTTGTGCTATAGTGTGCTTTAAAAAAACATTTTTTCTAGGGACAGAAAACTATAGGTAGGAAGAGTGTCAGTTTCTTTCACTGTGATAATCCTTGTTTCTAGGGACAGGGAAGGACAGTGAGGGAAATTCTCCTTGTGCTATAGTGTGCTTTAAAAAAACATTTTTTCTAGGGACAGAAAACTATAGGTAGGAAGAGTGTCAGTTTCTTTCACTGTGATAATCCTTGTTTCTAGGGACAGGGAAGGACAGTGAGGGAAATTCTCCTTGTGCTATAGTGTGCTTTAAAAAAACATTTTTTCTAGGGACAGAAAACTATAGGTAGGAAGAGTGTCAGTTTCTTTCACTGTGATAATCCTTGTTTCTAGGGACAGGGAAGGAAAGTGAGGGGAATTCTCCTTGTGCTATAGTGTGCTTTAAAAAAAAATTTTTTCTAGGGACAGAAAACTATAGGTAGGAAGAGTGTCAGTTTCTTTCACTGTGATAATCCTTGTTTCTAGGGACAGGGAAGGACAGTGAGGGAAATTCTCCTTGTGCTATAGTGTGCTTTAAAAAAACATTTTTTCTAGGGACAGAAAACTATAGGTAGGAAGAGTGTCAGTTTCTTTCACTGTGATAATCCTTGTTTCTAGGGACAGGGAAGGACAGTGAGGTAAATTCTCCTTGTGCTATAGTGTGCATTAAAAAAACATTTTTTCTAGGGACAGAAACTATAGGTAGGAAGAGTGTCAGTTTCTTTCACTGTGATAATCCTTGTTTCTAGGGACAGGGAAGGAAAGTGAGGGAAATTCTCCTTGTGCTATAGTGTGCTTTAAAAAAAAAAATTCTAGGGACAGAAAACTATAGGTAGGAAGAGTGTCAGTTTCTTTCACTGTGATAATCCTTGTTTCTAGGGACAGGGAAGGAAAGTGAGGGGAATTCTCCTTGTGCTATAGTGTGCTTTAAAAAAACATTTTTTCTAGGGACAGAAAACTATAGGTAGGAAGAGTGTCAGTTTCTTTCACTGTGATAATCCTTGTTTCTAGGGACAGGGAAGGAAACTGAGGGAAATTCTCCTTGTGCTATAGTGTGCTTTAAAAAAACATTTTTTCTAGGGACAGAAAACTATAGGTAGGAAGAGTGTCAGTTTCTTTCACTGTGATAATCCTTGTTTCTAGGGACAGGGAAGGACAGTGAGGGAAATTCTCCTTGTGCTATAGTGTGCTTTAAAAAAAAATTTTTCTAGGGACAGAAAACTATAGGTAGGAAGAGTGTCAGTTTCTTTCACTGTGATAATCCTTGTTTCTAGGGACAGGGAAGGAAAGTGAGGGAAATTCTCCTTGTGCTATAGTGTGCTTTAAAAAAACATTTTTTCTAGGGACAGAAAACTATAGGTAGGAAGAGTGTCAGTTTCTTTCACTGTGATAATCCTTGTTTCTAGGGACAGGGAAGGACAGTGAGGGAAATTCTCCTTGTGCTATAGTGTGCTTTAAAAAAAAAAAATTCTAGGGACAGAAAACTATAGGTAGGAAGAGTGTCAGTTTCTTTCACTGTGATAATCCTTGTTTCTAGGGACAGGGAAGGACAGTGAGGGAAATTCTCCTTGTGCTATAGTGTGCTTTAAAAAAACATTTTTTCTAGGGACAGAAAACTATAGGTAGGAAGAGTGTCAGTTTCTTTCACTGTGATAATCCTTGTTTCTAGGGACAGGGAAGGAAAGTGAGGGAAATTCTCCTTGTGCTATAGTGTGCTTTAAAAAAACATTTTTTCTAGGGACAGAAAACTATAGGTAGGAAGAGTGTCAGTTTCTTTCACTGTGATAATCCTTGTTTCTAGGGACAGGGAAGGGCAGTGAGGGAAATTCTCCTTGTGCTATAGTGTGCTTTAAAAAAACATTTTTTCTAGGGACAGAAAACTATAGGTAGGAAGAGTGTCAGTTTATTTCACTGTGATAATCCTTGTTTCTAGGGACAGGGAAGGACAGTGAGGGAAATTCTCCTTGTGCTATAGTGTGCTTTAAAAAAACATTTTTTCTAGGGATAGAAAACTATAGGTAGGAAGAGTGTCAGTTTCTTTCACTGTGATAATCCTTGTTTCTAGGGACAGGGAAGGAAAGTGAGGGAAATTCTCCTTGTGCTATAGTGTGCTTTAAAAAAACATTTTTTCTAGGGACAGAAAACTATAGGTAGGAAGAGTGTCAGTTTCTTTCACTGTGATAATCCTTGTTTCTAGGGACAGGGAAGGACAGTGAGGGAAATTCTCCTTGTGCTATAGTGTGCTTTAAAAAAACATTTTTTCTAAGGACAGAAAACTATAGGTAGGAAGAGTGTCAGTTTCTTTCACTGTGATAATCCTTGTTTCTAGGGACAGGGAAGGACAGTGAGGGAAATTCTCCTTGTGCTATAGTGTGCTTTAAAAAACATTTTTTCTAGGGACAGAAAACTATAGGTAGGAAGAGTGTCAGTTTCTTTCACTGTGATAATCCTTGTTTCTAGGGACAAGGAAGGAAAGTGAGGGAAATTCTCCTTGTGCTATAGTGTGCTTTAAAAAAACATTTTTTCTAGGGACAGAAAACTATAGGTAGGAAGAGTGTCAGTTTCTTTCACTGTGATAATCCTTGTTTCTAGGGACAGGGAAGGACAGTGAGGGAAATTCTCCTTGTGCTATAGTGTGCTTTAAAAAAACATTTTTTCTAGGGACAGAAAACTATAGGTAGGAAGAGTGTCAGTTTCTTTCACTGTGATAATCCTTGTTTCTAGGGACAGGGAAGGAAAGTGAGGGAAATTCTCCTTGTGCTATAGTGTGCTTTAAAAAAACATTTTTTCTAGGGACAGAAAACTATAGGTAGGAAGAGTGTCAGTTTCTTTCACTGTGATAATCCTTGTTTCTAGGGACAGGGAAGGAAAGTGAGGGGAATTCTCCTTGTGCTATAGTGTGCTTTAAAAAAACATTTTTTCTAGGGACAGAAAACTATAGGTAGGAAGAGTGTCAGTTTCTTTCACTGTGATAATCCTTGTTTCTAGGGACAGGGAAGGACAGTGAGGGAAATTCTCCTTGTGCTATAGTGTGCTTTAAAAAAACATTTTTTCTAGGGACAGAAAACTATAGGTAGGAAGAGTGTCAGTTTCTTTCACTGTGATAATCCTTGTTTCTAGGGACAGGGAAGGAAAGTGAGGGAAATTCTCCTTGTGCTATAGTGTGCTTTAAAAAAACATTTTTTCTAGGGACAGAAAACTATAGGTAGGAAGAGTGTCAGTTTCTTTCACTGTGATAATCCTTGTTTCTAGGGACAGGGAAGGACAGTGAGGGAAATTCTCCTTGTGCTATAGTGTGCTTTAAAAAAACATTTTTTCTAGGGACAGAAAACTATAGGTAGGAAGAGTGTCAGTTTCTTTCACTGTGATAATCCTTGTTTCTAGGGACAGGGAAGGAAAGTGAGGGAAATTCTCCTTGTGCTATAGTGTGCTTTAAAAAAAAAAATTTTCTAGGGACAGAAAACTATAGGTAGGAAGAGTGTCAGTTTCTTTCACTGTGATAATCCTTGTTTCTAGGGACAGGGAAGGACAGTGAGGGAAATTCTCCTTGTGCTATAGTGTGCTTTAAAAAAACATTTTTTCTAGGGACAGAAAACTATAGGTAGGAAGAGTGTCAGTTTCTTTCACTGTGATAATCCTTGTTTCTAGGGACAGGGAAGGAAAGTGAGGGAAATTCTCCTTGTGCTATAGTGTGCTTTAAAAAAACATTTTTTCTAGGGACAGAAAACTATAGGTAGGAAGAGTGTCAGTTTATTTCACTGTGATAATCCTTGTTTCTAGGGACAGGGAAGGACAGTGAGGGAAATTCTCCTTGTGCTATAGTGTGCTTTAAAAAAAACATTTTTTCTAGGGACAGAAAACTATAGGTAGTGTGACAGCAGGAAGGTAAAGTCACCTGGTTGCATCCAGGGGGGTAGATATATTTCTCCCAGATTCAGGCTTTATGCCGACTTATACAACTAGGGAGTTGATGAAGCCCAGCTGAGGCTAGTGGGCTCATGAATGACTCATACCTCTAGGGAGAGTGCTGGGCGTCGTGAGGCAGGGAGTTGATGAGACCAGCTGAAGCCTGTCAGTTCGTTTAAGGCCTCTATAAAAACTCCCAGATTCATTAGATGTTAGCTCATGCCTGGAACCAGACCTGTGTGGACTGTCTAGGGAGAGTGAACCCCTGTGCGGTGAGACAAAGCCTGTGTGGCTATTTGTTTGGACTTTTACTAAACCAGGGACTTAGGGACTAGGACAGCACCAGGCTGATCCCAGTTGTTAGTTTAGGAAACCTGCATGTTTAGTCAGAGGTCAAACTGACCAGGATTTATTTTGTTTGTTTCTTTTTGGCTTTGCTGTGTTTTTGTCACTGTACATAGAGAAATAAACCGCACCTTTTGATTTTGAAAACCACAACCTCCGTCTGCTGGCCCTGTTTTTGTGTGGGGAGCCCAACCAGGGGGTCACACACACCCGCTACCGAGTTAACCCCCTCACAGTTGGTGGAGAACCAGTGGCAGTTTTTTTTAAGCCAGCATGGAGGAGATACTGAAACAGCTGGCTCTAGCAAATGCCAATCAACAGCAGACAAATGCAGGTTTGCAAAGGAGCCTTGCAGCCCAGCAGCAAGCTCATCAACAAGCCCAGCAGCAATCTGAGGCCCGCTTCATAGACCTGTTACAGAAGCAAGAGCAGAGACTACAACAAATGGAAGCAGTAATGCAGCAACGTCCGCAGACCAGTGAGGAAAGCCGTCCCACTAATACCGCGTCCTTTGGGGTGAGTCGTTTATTGACAAAAATGACTGGAGAGGATGATCCAGAGGTATTTTTGACCACATTTGAAAGGACTGCTGAAAGAGAAAAGTGGCCTGAGGAGCAGTGGGCTGGACTGGTGGCTCCTCTGTTAACTGGTGAATCGCAGAAGGCTTACTATGACCTAGAGCCTGACCAAGCAAAAGACTATGTGATGCTAAAAGCTGAAATATTGGCAAGGCTGGGTGTCACCCTGGCTGTCCGGGCTCAGCGTGTGCATAACTGGACTTTCCAGCTTGGAAAACCCCCCAGGTCTCAAATGTATGATCTCATTCACCTGAGCAGGAAGTGGCTACAGCCAGAGACTTTGTCCGCACCGGAGATTGTGGAACGTGTTGTGATGGATCGTTTCTTGAGAGCTCTTCCTACCGCCATTCAAAAGTGGGTAAGCCATGGAGACCCAGAAACGGCCGGTAAACTTGTGGATCGTGTAGAGAGATACTTGGCTACAGAGAACCTGACGGCCTCTTCCAGAGACTCTCGGACTTTCCACCCTAAGACCAGACCATCCCCAGGGGCGGATAAGAGGATTCCAAGGGGTGAGGGTGGAGAGAGTGAGAGGGTGGGAGCTCTACCCCAAGTTTGGCGAGAACAGCCTGGGAAATCAGCGGCTCAAGAGGCCGCAAGAAGGATCGTTTGCTACCGCTGCCGGCAAGCGGGACATATTGCAGCAAATTGCCCGGTTGTGGAGGAACCCATGCAATGTGACTTTCTGATGGACAGACGTCAGTCGCTGTGTGCGACAGTCGCATGCACTGCCATTCGGGGAACTGAGAAACATTTATGCAAAATGTGTATTAATGGTAGAAATGTTGTGGTATTACTGGATTCAGGTAGCCTTGTGACCCTGATAAAGGCTGAATTAGTTAAAACAGAGGTCTCTGGGAATAGCAAGGTAGCTGTTATTTGTGTGCATGGGGACACCCGAGAGTATCCAGTGACTACAGTGTGTTTCGAGACCCCCAAAGGTACCCTCTCTCATCCAGTGGGGTTAGTATCTCAATTACCGCATGATGCCATTGTGGGAAGGGATTTTCCGAAGTTCTGGGAACTGTGGGATGATCCTGAGCCCCCCACTGGTGCCCCTATGTACCAGGAATGTGATAGCCAGAACTCCTCTGAGAGTGGTGAGGACTCTCCAGAATTTCCCTTGTCAGTATTGGCAGGGGAGACTCAAGAAACTGGAGAGGAGCCCACCTCCTCAGACGAAAACCTACCGTCTGTGGAGTTTTCTGATCTGGAGGTTCACAGGGAAAATTTTGCCACAGAACAGTTAAAAGACCCCGCCCTAATAAAGGCACGGGAAAACGTAGTGGAAATAGATGGCGAGTTAGTGAACCCAGATAATACCTGCACTTACCCATACTTCAGCGTAGAGAAGGACCTACTGTATCGGGTGGCAAAAAGGGCAGAAGAAACCGTTGAGCAGCTGGTGGTGCCCAAACCTTACAGGAAGTTGGTGTTGGAGTTGGCCCATGGGCACATTCTTGGAGGTCATCTGGGGACAGAGAAAACCCGAGAGAGGGTATTACAGAGATTCTATTGGCCTGGGGTGATGAAGGACATAGAAAATTATTGTTCCTCCTGCCCTGTGTGTCAGAGGTCGGCCCCGATGCCACATTTCCGTAGCCCGCTGGTCCCTCTACCCATCATTGAGGTCCCGTTTGAGAGAATCGCAATGGATTTGGTAGGTCCTATAATCAAGTCCGCTAGGGGGCACCAGTACATATTGGTTATAATGGACTATGCCACCCGTTATCCAGAAGCGATCCCTCTCAGAAATACCTCGGCCAAAACCATAGCCAAAGAGCTATCTCTTGTTTTTAGCCGGGTGGGTATTTGTAAAGAACTGCTTACGGACCAAGGTACACCCTTTATGTCCCGGGTTATGAAAGAGCTGTGTAAATTGTTCAAAGTGACGCAATTGCGTACATCTGTGTATCACCCCCAAACCGATGGGCTGGTTGAAAGATTCAACAAAACCCTAAAACAAATGTTGAAGAAAGTGGTGGATAGAGCTGGAAAGGATTGGGACTGTCTACTTCCTTATTTGATGTTTGCTATTAGGGAGGTGCCCCAATCCTCTACGGGATTCTCCC
The DNA here is from genome assembly GCA_029206835.1 of Rana muscosa. Classification (NCBI taxonomy): domain Eukaryota; kingdom Metazoa; phylum Chordata; class Amphibia; order Anura; family Ranidae; genus Rana; species Rana muscosa. Next base: position 1,184,697,588 of record CM055116.1, on the reverse strand, counting down.
CCTTTGAGTTACTGTATGGGAGACACCCAAGAGGGCTGTTGGATATTGCCAAGGAAACTTGGGAAAGTGAGAGTTCTCCCCACAGGAGTGTGATTGAGCATGTCGCCCTGATGCAAGATCGAATTGCACAGGTAATGCCCATCGTGAAGGAACATTTGGCCCAAGCGCAGTTGGCACAGCAGAGAGTGTACAACCGTGGAGCAAAGACCCGTACCTTTTCCCCGGGGGATAGGATATTGGTACTTGTCCCTACGGTTGAAAGTAAATTCCTTGCCAAATGGCAAGGCCCCTACGAGATAATGGAAAAAGTGAGCGAAGTGAATTACAAGGTCAGACAACCAGGAAGGCGAAAGCCCGAACAGATATATCACGTTAATCTGTTGAAAGCCTGGAGGGATAGAGAGTCCCTAGTCGCAGAAACTTGGGCACCAGCTCAAACTGGTTGCGTGATTCCGGAGGTTGGAATAGCAGCCACCTTGTCACAACCCCAACAACAGGAGGTTAAGGAGTTTGTGCTTCGCAACAAGGAGGTGTTCTCTGAGCTGCCGGGACAAACATCTGGGGTAGAGCATGATATTATTACCCCGCCCGGTGAAAGGGTGAAGTTAAAACCCTATCGGATCCCAGAGGCCCGACGGGAGGCAATACGGGAGGAAGTACAGAAAATGCTGAACTTAGGGGTGATAGAGGAGTCCCAAAGTGATTGGTCTAGTCCCATTGTGTTGGTGCCTAAACCGGATGGGAGCTGGCGATTTTGTAACGATTTTCGTCAGTTGAACAAAGTTACAAAATTTGACACCTACCCCATGCCACGTATAGATGAGTTGATCGACCGGCTGGGAACAGCCCGATACATGACGACTCTTGACCTCACAAAAGGGTATTGGCAAATTCCCCTGGCCAAGTCGGCCAAAGAGAAAACCGCATTTGTAACCCCAGACGGGGCGTTCCAATATAAGAGAATGCCGTTCGGGTTACAGAATGCGCCGGCCACATTCCAGCGGAAAATGGACCAGATGCTGAGGCCCCATCGGAAGTATGCTGCGGCTTACCTGGATGACGTAATTGTCCATAGCACAGATTGGGCCTCACATCTGCCAAAAGTGCAAGCAGTCCTGGACTCTGTTCGGGAAGCGGGGTTTACGGCTAACCCCAAGAAGTGTACCATTGGGCAGGAGGAGGCCAAATATCTTGGGTACACCATTGGCAGGGGAGTAATAAAACCCCAACTCAACAAAGTCGAGGCCATCCAGAGTTGGCCACGTCCCAACAGCAAGAAGCAGGTACGAGCCTTTCTGGGAATCGCGGGTTATTATCGGCGCTTCATTCCCCACTTTGCTTCTAAGGCTGTGCCCCTAACCAACCTGACGAAAGGGAAAGGGTCGGTCATGATTAAATGGACCCCCGAGGCTGAGGCAGCATTCCAATTCTTGAAACAAGCCTTATGTAGCCAGCCAGTGTTGTACTCACCCGACTTCTCTAAAGACTTTGTCGTACAAAGTGATGCGTCAGATGTGGGGTTAGGAGCAGTATTGTCCCAGGTCTGGAACGGGGAAGAGCACCCAGTCATTTACCTCAGCAGGAAGTTGAAGTCCCATGAGGTAAATTACGCCACGGTTGAAAAGGAGTGTTTAGCGGTGAAGTGGGCTCTAGATTCCCTTCGGTACTATCTGCTAGGTAGGCACTTTGACATGGTTACGGATCACGCTCCGTTAAAGTGGATGGCTCAAAACAAGGAGACAAATAGAAGAGTGAATAGGTGGTTCCTGGCCCTACAGGAATTCAACTTCACAGTAAAGCATCGCCCTGGCGTTCAAATGGGGAATGTGGATGCTTTGTCTCGAGTACATGAATGCCTGATTGCTGGTGTTCCAACCCCAAGGTTAAAACAAGAGGGGGGGGTATGTGACAGCAGGAAGGTAAAGTCACCTGGTTGCATCCAGGGGGGTAGATATATTTCTCCCAGATTCAGGCTTTATGCCGACTTATACAACTAGGGAGTTGATGAAGCCCAGCTGAGGCTAGTGGGCTCATGAATGACTCATACCTCTAGGGAGAGTGCTGGGCGTCGTGAGGCAGGGAGTTGATGAGACCAGCTGAAGCCTGTCAGTTCGTTTAAGGCCTCTATAAAAACTCCCAGATTCATTAGATGTTAGCTCATGCCTGGAACCAGACCTGTGTGGACTGTCTAGGGAGAGTGAACCCCTGTGCGGTGAGACAAAGCCTGTGTGGCTATTTGTTTGGACTTTTACTAAACCAGGGACTTAGGGACTAGGACAGCACCAGGCTGATCCCAGTTGTTAGTTTAGGAAACCTGCATGTTTAGTCAGAGGTCAAACTGACCAGGATTTATTTTGTTTGTTTCTTTTTGGCTTTGCTGTGTTTTTGTCACTGTACATAGAGAAATAAACCGCACCTTTTGATTTTGAAAACCACAACCTCCGTCTGCTGGCCCTGTTTTTGTGTGGGGAGCCCAACCAGGGGGTCACACACACCCGCTACCGAGTTAACCCCCTCACAGTAGGAAGAGTGTCAGTTTCTTTCACTGTGATAATCCTTGTTTCTAGGGACAGGGAAGGACAGTGAGGGAAATTCTCCTTGTGCTATAGTGTGCTAAAGCATTCCTCATCAACCATCTTTGAAATCCTTGTTTTTTGGACAGTCAGGGAAATTGTCGTTGTGCTATTCTGTGCAAAAGCAATCATCCTCAACCATATTTAGAAATCCTTAAGTAAAGGGACAGAGAAGGACACCTGAAGGTAGCCCTTATTGCTTTTTTCCCATCTCCCTGCAGGCCATCTATTAGAATGTCTGGAAGGCAAACAAGGAGAGGCAGACAGTCAGGAGGCAATAAAAGAGGGCAAGCAGGCTCTGTGTCTGGGGGCAACAGTGCTGGTCGTGGACGCGGTGCATTGTCATCAGCACATGGCCATGGGACACGCTTGTCCTTCTTTTCGGCAGCTGGACATGTTGAGCCACATCATGCCGAAGACTTGGTAGAGTGGATGACCAAGCCCTCCTCCTCCTCCTCATCCTCTCTCACCCAGGCTCAGGGTACTGGAAAAGCAGCTGCCAAAGCGTCCTCTTCCCTGGTATCAATGTCAGACTCATCATCAGTCACTCCTTCCCTAGACCCACCATGTCCTCCTCCTGAGGAGTCCCCCGAACTGTTTGAGCACAGTGTTGGGTACATGCTCCAGGAGGATGCCCAGCGTTTCGAAGGGTCTGATGATGAAACCCAGCTACAGGAAGGCAGTAGCGTGAGAGCAGACAGAGGGGATGCTCAAGAAGGACACCAATCTGGCAGTCATGTTCCAGCAGCTGCAGCATACTGCCAGATTGGCTCCAGTGATGAGGAGGGAGGGGATGATGAGGTCACTGACTCCACGTGGGTGCCTAATAGGAGAGAGGAGGAGGAGGAGGATGAGGAGGAGGCACATCTCCAACGAGGCAGGATGCCCTTTGGTGGCCAGCGTAAGGGCAGTACACCGACGGAATCACACCGCAGAGCTCCGCCTGTGCAGGGCGCTGCCTCTGCCCGTCATTCAAAAAGTTCTTTGGTGTGGGCCTTTTTTGAGGCTAGTGCATCAGATCGCACAGCTGCTGTTTGCAACATATGTCTCAAGCGTATATCGCGTGGCCAAAACATCAGCCGCTTGGGTACCACATGCCTGACCAGACATATGTTGACCTGCCATGCAGCTCGTTGGCAAGCCTACCTCAAAGACCCACACCAAAGAACAAAGCGGACCTCTCCTTGCACCGCATCAGCTGGGATCTCCAACCCCACTATAACTTCAGTCCTCTCTGAAACATGCACTGAGAGGAATGAAGGTGTAGAATTAGGTGTGTCACAGCCAAGTACTTGCGGCCACTCTGCTAGCAGTACACCGACGTCCGATTCTAGCAGGCAAATTTCCCTGCCCCAGCTGCTGGACCGTCGAAAGAAGTTCACTCCCAGCCATCCACATGCCCAGCGGTTGAATGCTAGCTTGGCTAAATTGCTAGCGCTTCAACTGCTGCCTTTTCAGTTGGTAGACTCGGCCCCCTTCCGTGAGTTTGCGCAATGTGCGGTTCCTCAGTGGCAGGTTCCCAAACGCCACTTTTTCTCACGGAAGGCTATTCCGGCTCTCTACCGGCATGTGGAAGGCAATGTCTTGGCCTCGCTGGACAGGGCGGTCAGCGGTAAGGTGCATATTACCGCTGACTCATGGTCCAGCAGGCATGGACAGGGACGTTACCTTTCTTTCACGGCCCATTGGGTCACTCTTTTGGCAGCTGGGAAGGATGCAGGACAAGGTGCAGTAGTGTTGGAGGTTGTTCCACCGCCACGCCTCCAAAATGCTACTACTGGTTGTGACACACCTCTCTCCTCCACCCCCTCCTCTTCTTCTTCCTCCATGGCCTCTTCCTGTGGTTTGTCCTATGAACCAGCGGTGCTCCGTAGCCGTTCAAGGGGCTACGCAAGTACGCAGGCAAAAAGATGCCATGCCGTGCTTGCGCTGGTGTGTTTGGGGGACAGAAGCTACACTGGGGCAGAGGTCCTGTCTGCTCTGCAGGGCCAGGCCGAGAGGTGGTTGACGCCACGCCAGCTTAAGCCAGGAATGGTGGTTTGCGACAATGGCACCAACCTCCTCTCCGCCCTCCGACAGGGACAACTGACCCATGTGCCCTGTGTGGCTCACGTCCTTAACCTGGTGGTGCAGCGGTTCTTGGGCAGGTACCCGGGCTTACAGGATGTCCTGAGGCAGGCCAGGAAAGTCTGTGTGCATTTCCGCAGATCTTATAATGCCAGTGCTCGCCTGGCTGAGCTGCAAAAGGAGTTGAACCTGCCCAAGAACCGCCTTATATGTGACATGCCCACCAGGTGAAACTCAACGTTGGCCATGCTGCAGCGGCTGCACACGCAGCAGAGGGCCATCAATGAGTACCTGTGCGACTACGGCACCAGGACAGGGTCAGGGGAGCTTGGTTTTTTTTCTCCACGCCAGTGGGGCATGATCAGGGATGCATGCACTGTCCTGGCACCATTTGAGGAGGCCACGAGGATGGTGAGCAGTGACAGTGCATGCATCAGTGACACTGTACCTCTTGTCCACCTGTTGGAGCACACGCTGCGTGGAATAATGGACAGGGCACTTGAGGCAGAACAGAGGCAGGAAGAGGAGGACTTCCTTGCCTCTCAAGGCCCCCTTTACCCAGACAGTGTTCCTTCTGTCCCACCCATCGCACAGGAAGAGGACGAGGAGGAGGAGGAGGAGGAGGAGGAGGATTGTGTCAGCATGGAGGTGGAGGCTGGCACTCAGCATCATCAGCAGCAGTTTTTTAGGGATGATTTACAGTCCCAAGAAACCAGTGGACTTGTACGTGGCTGGGAGGAGGTGGCTGCGGATCATGTCGTCCTTAGTGACCCAGAGGACTCCGGAGCGAATGCCTCAGCAAACCTACGCTGCATGGCCTCCCTGATCCTGCAAAGTCTGCGGAAGGATCCTCGTATTCTTCGGATCAAGGAGAGGGACCATTACTGGCTGGCCACTCTCCTTGATCCACGGTACAAGGGTAAGGTTGCGGACCTTATGTTACCGTCGCAGAGGGAGCAGAGGATGAGACAACTCCGGGAGGCCTTGCAGAAAGGTCTGTGCAACGCGTTCCCAGAGACTGGGAGGTTACAAACTCCTGGTCCTGGACAACGAGTTGCTGAGGCTTCGGCCAGTCAAAGAAGGAGCGGTGGGGAAGGTGGCCGTCTGACCGATGCGTTCAGACAATTCTTTAGTCCGCAGACCCAAAGTATGATCGGTTCCAGCAACCATCGCCAGCGTCTGATAAACATGGTGCAGGAATATCTAGGGGCAAGGTCAGACTTGGACACCTTCCCCACCGAAAATCCTCTGGCTTACTGGGTCTTGAGGATGGATCACTGGCCAGAGCTTGCACAGTATGCAATTGAGCTACTGGCCTGTCCTGCATCCAGCGTTCTTTCGGAACGCACATTCAGTGCTGCTGGAGGATTTGTCACGGATCACAGGGTGCGCCTGTCCACCGACTCGGTTGATCGACTGACTTTCATCAAGATGAACCAGTCTTGGATCACCACCAGCTACCACACACCTGATGCTGATATAACAGACTAATTGATTTTAACATGTCACATCCCTTCAAGACTGATGCTGATGCTGAGTGCCTGTGCTGTTATGTTGACTGGCTATCCTCCTCCTCCGAGTCCTCAATGATACGATTGATGATGATAGCTTGGAAGATCATTTTTGTTTATGGGTGCCGCCACCAGTGCCTAACGCCCAATTTTTCAGCCCCTGTTTTACAGGGGCGTGTAATTACAATTTTTTTAGCAATAATTTGCCATAGGGCTCATTGCTGTGCTCCAAGTACAGTATCTGTGAGGGGTTGGAGTGTTGTGGCACCAGTGCCTAAGGCCCATTTTTCAAGCCCCTGTTTAACAGGGGCGTGTCATTACAATTTTTGAAGCAATACTTTGCAACAGGGCTCATTGCTGTGCTCCAAGTACAGTATCTGTGAGGGGTTGTAGTGTTGTGCCACCAGTGCCTAAGGCCCAATTTTTCAGCCCCTGTTCAACAGGGGCATGTAATTACAATTCTTGATCTAATAATTCACAGCAGGGCCCATTCCTGCACCCACCAAGAGTAACTCTGAGGGCTTACAGTGTTGTGGCAACGCCACCACCACCACCACCACGAAAGGCCCAATTTTTCAGCCCCTGTTCAAAAGGGGCATGTAATTACAATTCTTGATCTAATAATTCACAGCAGGGCCCATTCCTGCACCCACCAAGAGTAACTCTGAGGGCTTACAGTGTTGTGGCAACGCCACCACCACCACCACCACGAAAGGCCCAATTTTTCAGCCCCTGTTCACAAGGGGCATGTAATTACAATTCTTGATATAATAATTCACAGCAGGGCCCATTGCTGCACCCACCAAGAGTAACTCTGAGGGCTTACAGTGTTGTGGCACCAGCACCACCACCACCACCACGAAAGGCCCAATTTTTCAGCCCCTGTTCAAAAGGGGCATGTAATTACAATTCTTGATCTAATAATTCACAGCAGGGCCCATTCCTGCACCCACCAAGAGTAACTCTGAGGGCTTACAGTGTTGTGGCAACGCCACCACCACCACCACCACGAAAGGCCCAATTTTTCAGCCCCTGTTCAAAAGGGGCATGTAATTACAATTCTTGATCTAATAATTCACAGCAGGGCCCATTGCTGCACCCACCAAGAGTAACTCTGAGGGCTTACAGTGTTGTGGCAACGCCACCACCACCACCACCACGAAAGGCCCAATTTTTCAGCCCCTGTTCAAAAGGGGCATGTAATTACAATTCTTGATCTAATAATTCACAGCAGGGCCCATTCCTGCACCCACCAAGAGTAACTCTGAGGGCTTACAGTGTTGTGGCAACGCCACCACCACCACCACCACGAAAGGCCCAATTTTTCAGCCCCTGTTCAAAAGGGGCATGTAATTACAATTCTTGATCTAATAATTCACAGCAGGGCCCATTCCTGCACCCACCAAGAGTAACTCTGAGGGCTTACAGTGTTGTGGCAACGCCACCACCACCACCACCACGAAAGGCCCAATTTTTCAGCCCCTGTTCAAAAGGGGCATGTAATTACAATTCTTGATCTAATAATTCACAGCAGGGCCCATTCCTGCACCCACCAAGAGTAACTCTGAGGGCTTACAGTGTTGTGGCAACACCACCACCACCACCACCACCACGAAAGGCCCAATTTTTCAGCCCCTGTTCAAAAGGGGCATGCAATTACAATTCTTGATCTAATAATTCACAGCAGGGCCCATTGCTGCACCCACCAAGAGTAACTGTCAGGGCTTACAGTGTTGTGGCACCAGCACCACCATCAAAGGCCCAATTTTTACTACCACTGTTCAACAATTATATGTAATTAAAATTCCTGATATAATAGTTGACAGCAGGGCGTTCCAGCACCAACCAAGAGTAACTGTGAGTGCTTACAGTGTTGTGCCAACACCAACAACTAAGGGGCCTATTTCTGCAGAGTATATACGGCAGGTCCCTACTTTCAAACATCCAACTTACAAACGACTCCTACTTGCAAACGCAAGAAGACAACAGGAAGTGAGAGGAAATCTACCCCTTGGAAGGAAAATTCTCTCCTGTAAGAATTAATACGGGAGAAAGGTGTCTCCTCTGTACTGATGCTTTATCAGCAATCCTTGTTTCAAGAAAAACACCACATTTCAAAAACAGTTGTCATTGGGACGGAAAGTGAGGTGAAATGTTCTGAACAGGGGCACAGACAGCAAAACAAATGTTACAGGGGTGATAACCCTTACCTATGTTTTCCAAAAAGTTTAAAAATAGATTTTTGGGCTGGAGCTACACTTCAACAATGTACCTGTTCAAAATTACAAACAGATTCTACATAAGAACAAACCTACAGTCCCTGTCTTGTATGCACCGCCTGTATACGGCTGTTCAGAGTATATAGGGCCTTTTTTATTTTATGTGCGGGGTTCCCCTTAATATCCATACAAGACCCAAAGGGGCTGGTAATGGGCTGGGGTAGGGGGTGATGGGGTAGCTATGCCATTTTTCTTAAAGAATTTCATCCATATTACCGGGACCAGACATTACATTAAAGCCGCAAGCAGTTTTAAATGGCTTTTTTTTCCTTTAGAAGTGTCATTTTGTGCAGGGACAGTTCTAAACACGGGAAACACGTGGCACTTCACAGGCATACTTTAGACACCCCCCAGGTACGATATTTAAAGGAATATTTGACTTTTTTTTTTTCACTTTATGCATCATTAAAATGACTGCTCCCGAAAAACGACCGTTTTTAAAACTTCTTTTTGCATTGATACATGTCCCCTGGTGCACAACCCGGGTTCCCAAACCCTTTTTAGGACAATAACATGCATAATAGTTGTTATAATTAGCACTTTAGAATTCGAACGTTCGCATCCATTGTATTTAATAGGGTTCTAATGTTCGTACGAACTTTCGGTCCGTTCGCGGGTTCTGGTGCGAACCGAACCCGGGGGTGTTCGGCTCATCACTAGTAGTAAGTACTCAGAACCCTAAAATGGTTGTAAATCCTTACATACAGTATACCCAGTGAAGTGATTGGAATAAAAAATCATATCACCACAGAGTGGAACTGTGTATATGAAAATAAAGAAAACAATGCCACGTCCCGATAGATCAAGTTTAAAAATTAAAAAGGCAGATGATGGACTTTGTAGGCGTAATACAGTTAAAAAATGTATATTTATTAAGGAAAAAACATACAAGTTGTTTAAAAAACATAGATAACAATTATGGCCATTTCTAAAAGGGCCTGAGAACACAATATTCCATAAACACACCACCTATAACCAAAGAAAAAATACAGTGTAATAAGAGGAGGACACCAAGGTCACTTCCTACTAGGAATATGTATAACCACGTAGTGAAGTGATTGGCCTCAGGTGATACACAGGGATGAAACAAATCCTCCTACATAAGTTGTACCTGTTTATCTGCTGTCTTCTCTACAGCTGTTCAAAGTGCAGAATATTTAAAGCTTGTCTGAGGTGTCAGAAAACAGGGGATTGAGAGCTGATTTTGCACACTGCTGATGGCATCTGGTGGTTGGCGGGTCTGTTCACAGCTACTGATGGCGTCTGGTGGTTGGCAAAAATCTGCTCAGCCACCTTCCAGACAAAATCAGAATGAACAAGAGGCATGTCACACTTTGCTTTGTACAAGATATATGCATTCCAAAGGCATTGTTCCAGAAGATGCCTGAAAATCTTCTTATAATATTTTTTTTGCTGTTTGCGCATAGCTGGGTAAAATGTCCTTGCCTGATCGGCTCTGTCGACACCTCCCATTGTCTTATTATAGTCCATCACGACTTGCGGCTTCAGCAGATCTTTCCCACCTTTTGTGTGGACCATGGCAGTGGCGGTATTGTGCACAGTACTCATGAGACACACGTCCTTCTTGTCTCGCCATCGCATTGCCATCATCTTACCCTTCTGAAAGGCAACCATTTCTCCGGTTTTGAGTTTTTTCTTGGCAAACATAGATGGCATGTCATGTCGGTTAGGCCTAACGGTACCATACCCATCAGTCTTGTTTTGTAGCAAAACCTCATACAGTTCCGGAGACATGTAGAAATTATCCGTGGTCACACAATATCCTTGGTTCAGCAATGGCTCCAGCAGTGTAAGAACAGATGATGTGGCCATCCCATAGCCACTGTACCTGGGGTTGAACTTTGTGCCTTTACCGGTGTAAATGACTGAATTCCAGATGTACCTAGTGGATGACTCGCAGAGCATGTAGAATTTGATGCCAAACCGCGCTCTTTTGGATGCAATAAATTGTATCCAGATTAGGCGTCCCTTGTAGGCCATCAAACTTTCATCCACACTGATGTCCCTTTCTGGCATGTAGGTCCGCTGGAAATTGGCCACGATAGTTTGGCACACCTCCCAGATTTTTTTTAGTTTGGGCGCAGGATGCGTGGCCTCATCAAATTCTTCATTGTTCGTAAAGTGGAAATACTTCATGATGAGGGAAAACCGGTATTCAGACATCATGGTGCCAAAAAACGGAGTGGCCAGTAACTTATTGGTGGTCCAGTACCATTTCTGGAGCAGTTTCCCCACCACCCCCTGAAGAATGATGAGTCCCAGAAACTGCCAGATGTCCTCTTTGGTCACCGGTTCCCACTTTCTGCTTCTGGAAAACCTGGCATGCAGCGTAGCGGATTGCTGATTTTGGTAGCGATTTGTCTCTGTGACAATTTTTTCAATTACCTCCTCAGTGAGGAATAATTGCAGGTATGCCAGAGGGTTGTCACACTCAACATCTACCTTCATCCCAGGTGATCCAGTGAACGGAAATTTGGGGGCGCTACCTGGTCCGTATCGCAGTCTATAGGGCACCAAGTGCGCACATCGCTGAGGTCAGGTGCAGGGTCATCGCCGTTGTCACTTGCCAGATCAATGTCAGTGTAGGTGTCGGACGACAAATCTCCCCACGACTCAGTATCGCTCAGTTCTGCGAGCAACTCCATGTCGCTGCCGCTGTCACTCAACTGGTCCAAAAGCGCCTTTGTAGTAAACCGCTGCTGCTCGCAGGGAACGGAACCAGGAAGTCAGGTGACGGTGGGCACTCTGGAGTCGCCGCTGATCTTGCAGGCGATCACAGCAGAGGACATCATCGCTGGATCGCCGGGAGAAGGTAAGGGGACTCCGCTGCCAGCTCTGCAATCTTACCCCGAGCGTGACTCGGGGTTACTGCTCCTAGCAGAAAAAATCAACCCTGAGTCACGTTCGGGATTACCGCTAGGGAGGTTAAGGTTGTCAACTGTAAAATATAAAAAATGGAAGAGGTCAAGGATTTCAAGCCTACATTTAGGTTGGGGAGATATATGGAACGGGGACTAGTTTTGTTTTATAAGAGTAGGTTTGTCCTTTAGTTTCCTGAATATGCTTATACTTGGGCCAGTGAAATAGTGGGCTAGGGCTTCTCAGATTTCTGACACCACCCCTGTAGTCCTCAGAGAGGGAGAATGCACACAGGCTATGGGTCCTAGTGGAACACTTTGAGCGGGGCAGCAAGTTGAACCACAGCCACCTCTCCTTCTCTTCTATTTACCCAGCTAATTGACAACTAAGATTTTTTTTTTCCAGCAGTCTTGTGTGTCACAATGACAACTGCCCCCTGGCCGCTCTGCCTGCCCCTATACTACCCTAGCCTGCTCCTATACTACCCTAGCCTGTCTGTTTACTGCCATAGCCTGTGTATATACTACCCCAGCCTGCCCCTATACTGCCTTAGCCTGTCTACCTACTACCCTAGCCTATATACTACCCTAACCTGTTCATATACTACCATAGCCTGTCTATATTCTACCCTAGCCTGTCTATATACTACCCTAGCCTGTGTATATACTACCCCAGCCTGCCCCTATACTGCCTTAGCCTGTCTACATACTACCCTAGCCTATACACTATCCTAACCTGTCCATATACTACCCCAGCCTGTCTATATACTACCCTAGCCTGCTCCTATACTACCCTAGCCTGTCTATATACTGCCCTAGCATGACCCTATACTGCCCTAGTCTGCCCCATATACCGCCCCTATACTACCCTAGCCTGGCGCTTGGAATTGAACTTAATGGTATGTCATATAATTTTGCATATAGACAAGGTGCTATTGCGTGTAAATCTGACTTCCTGATAAATTTAATTTTAGTTTTAATTATCATGATATAATATAATGGATGTGGGGGCCTTTTGGTGGGCATGATTTTTTTTTGGGGAGGGTGTGTGTGTGTGTGTGGGGGGGCAGCATTTCATTCTTAGTCGGAGACAGAACAATGTCTTGGGCCAGCCCTGGATGCACAGCGCAGAAATTGGACAACATTCTTCAGTTTGTCACTTACATATTGTGTAGAGGATTTGCTCTGTTATAGGCATTGGAGCCATCTTGGCTTATGCAATACCAACACCTTGTTTACATGATCGGAGAAGTATGGAAAAGAAGCCAGAGGTAGCGCGTATGAAAGTTCATAAAATGTATCCTGCTGCACATAACTACTTCTTATGTTTAACTGTGTCTTTAAGGCCCTATATAACATTATTTCAACCCTCCTGTAAAATGAATTAGTGAAATATACTGTACAATAATATATGAAAAGCAGATGTTGTCTACGTAAGATAGAAAAATAGAACAAAGATGACATTGGGATTTATAAAGTTACATAACAAGCCATATGCTAGGAGATTCATAGGTCACGTTTCTGAGTTTTTGCAGAGCTTCTACAGCATCTGAATTTAATGTCTATAATTTCTGCAGTTAGGGCTGGTCTGTAGAGCGTTGCGGGGAAGTGAAATACGAGGAGCCCTGCTCTGCCCCCAAACTGATGAGATGGCACAAAATAATTCTATAAAAGTTCTCTCCTTCCAGCAGCATTGGAGAGCGAGGGAGAGAGGTTGATATATTGTAATTGGCATCGTTCTTCAGGCAGCCCATTGCTAAAGCCATAATTCTTACTTACTCTTATGTCTTCTATATATATGTGTATGCCGATAGATTTCATTTATAGCTCGGGAAAATAAATGGCCATGACTTTTCTTATGACCCACACTTACAGCAAGTTTTTAAAAGACTTGACATCTTCATAGGGTGACTATATCCTAAATAGTGTGTGTGTGTATGTGTGTGTGTGTGTGTGTGTGTGTCAGAATCCCTCCAATCCCCAACATATCTGCTTAATAAGCCTAAAATGGCCTAGCAACATTTTTAAATCATTGTGGTATAGAGCATGGAGCACTTGCTCCCATTCTGATCCATGGCTACATTGTGCCATAAAAGAACATCTTTTTTTTTGTTTATGTTGACTGTAGCTCTATCCTAGACAGAAGACCAAGTTATGGGTGTTCCAATGGGGTAGTTACAGCACTAGCCCTCACTCCTTCTACAATCTCACTTATCCTGTATCATTGTGTCCAGTAAATTATAGCATCCTATCATGTACCTTGTAGCAGAGCCTCATATAATGAGGAAGGCCTCTCTTACCCCTCTGACTCGGGACGCTGGTAGTGTAAACAGGTGGTGCAGGAGTACAGAGTGGCACAAGTGCCTGTAAGTCTTGCTAGCAGCATGGCAGGTGTCCACACTGGGCAGATGAAGTCGTCAGAAGACTCCAGTAGCAGGCAAGCTGGTAGGCAGCTGGTAGGCAGCTGGTAGGCAGCAGACTGAGGCAGGCTGGTGAAGGCAAAAGGGGGCAGCTGAGACAGCTGCTGGTAGCAGACTGCAGGTCAGCTGGAACAGCAGGGTGTTAGACAGATACTAGTGACAGCAGGCAGAGTAGCAGAGTCAGGCAGGCTGGGTCATACACAGACAGGGTGGATCGGGTACAGGTCACAGGCAGGAGTAATGTCAGGAAAAGCTGGGTCACAAGCTGGGTCTGGAACCAATCAGTGAAACAGGAGCCAATGGAGCGGCAGCCAGGGGACAAGCCAAGGTCAGTGCAGGCAGAGTTCAGAGAGTAGTCAAGACAAGCCTGGTCAGCAGCTGGCATCATAATACAGAATCACAGGGTCACAGGATACACAGGAGGCTGAAGACAAAGCAGCACTGATCCTGAACACTGGTCCAGTTTAAATAACCCTTTTGGCACCAACATTTGTCACAAGTACACGTGAGGGATGGCGTGCATCGGATATGCGCAAATGCATTATCAAGTTCCCAATTCCTGTGATCACTAAATGGAACATATATTAGCCTGTGCATAGAAGTCCGTCCAGAAGAGCCATCTATAGGCATGTCCTTCCTTACACATCCAAACTCATTAACTACTGTTTGAATCACTGGTCCCCTAACATAGCACTCACTATCCGACTTGTAATATGAGCTGTAACCCCCGGCTCATCCACATGCACAGTCTCATTCTTGGCCTAGTCTCAGAGAACTGAGTTCAGACCTGCCCTACTGTTTTTGTGGAGAGAGGGGCCCGAGTAATGTCTTTCAGCCTATGTTGTGGCTTTGTGGTTTTCACCGTAATTCACAACACAAGCCGGCAACTACTACTTAGAGATTGTTGATTCAGGAAATATTTGATTGCCTCCTGGGAAATCAGGAAGAGATTTCCTGGAGCTAATTGGACCATTCTACAAAGTTTTTTTTTTTCTTACGCCTTCCTCTTAATCAACTGTGGGTATATAGGATTGTGTATAGGGAGATTTTCTATTCATTTATTTTTTTCTAGTGGTAGACTAGATGTATTTGTGTATTTTTTCAACCTGACACTATGTAACTATACTTTAGTTATTTTTTCCCACAATAACAACTGGATATGTGGCCAGTCTGGGCTTTATAGTCTTTTCTCAATTACAAGAGGAGGCACAGGGCTGCAGATATTATTCCCCTCTCTGTTTTGTCTCCTCGCTAGCAGCATGGTCAGGCAAGCTGTTGACCATGCTAACTCAGCAACCAAGGCATGAATCAGAACAGGACCAATTGGTCCATGCACTTAATCCCTGGGTTGTTCCTCACAGATTTTTTAAATTATAGTGTAGCCCTCTTTTTTGGGGAGGTGGGATATGAGAAATGGCCCTCCCCAAGCAGGATATTGAACTAAACTTGTAGGTAAATAAGAGAACCAGAACCAGTTTGGTAATACAGTTGGATACCCTTCCTGGGAAATTAATCAGTAATCTAAATAAAGTAATTGTTGAACTACTGCAACTGGCATATAATATTAACCATACGTATACCAATGCACACCAGTATAGAAATAATACAAGCTTTATCAAAGAACAGATTAATAACAGTACATATATCCAATGTACAAACAGGTATTATCAGAAAAGTTCCTGATAGGAGTCCTGGTGGAATTGTGCACATACTCTATACCTGAATACATAAGTACAGTAAAACCTTGGTTTGAGAGTAACTTGGTTTGAGAGCGTTTTGCAAGACAAGCAAAATTTTTAAATAAATTTTGACTTGATATACAAGCGATGTCTTGATATACAAATAGCGTCAGTTCACAACTGAGTATAAAAGAGAAAAGAGGCGCCTCTAAGTGTAGCATTATGGTTACAGTTAATAAAGGTACAACAGTTAGCAACATATTTCTACACTTAGAGGCGCCACTCTTCTCTTTTATAATCTGTAGCTCCTGCTGGATTTTGCTTCTAATCCCCTTGTGGAGGCTTCCATTTGTGGATGTACATTTTATGGTTACACAACCTGGTCACATTGCTATAATCTTTTTATATGGACTATACACTGATGGGCCTATAATTAAATGGTTGTGGAACAAATCGTTTTAGTTTCCATTATTTCTTATGGTGGAAATTCGCTTGGATTACAAGCATGTTTCCAGACGAATTATGCTCACAATCCAAAGTTTTACTGTATTTATTAATAGAGATAACTCCAGATGAATGTTGAAGCACAGTCCAGTTGCAGGGGCCTGTAAGGATGATACAGCATCTGACTTTGTGTCAGAGACCTGAAGACAAAATCAGCGGTCATGGGAAGATCCAACCAGACTGGAATGGAACTTTTACCAGGCATGAACTGTGGTGTGACATTGGAAGTCAGAGTCAGCTTATCTAGTGAGCAGTGTTAAATAAACAGCGTTAGGTAACGTAGCCACTTTTGAGGGTAACGAGTAATCTAACTAATTACTCTTCCCCTCTTCCCCATTACTTGGGCGGCGTTACCCCAATTACATCTACTTGCCGCAGCCGCCGCGAGTAGATGTAACACTAACCGTAAGCCGCCGTCTGCCTACCTGGTCAGCATGTCATGCAGACAGACGGTGAACATTGCTGTGTTCAAAAGCAGCGCCTCCCGAGTCCTCGTCGTCTGTGATAGGCGGAACACTCAATTTCACAGCAGCCAGTGTTCCGCCTATCACGGACATCCTCTCTTCCTCGTCTGTGTTATGAGGATGAGCGGATGTCTGTGATAGGCGGAACACTGAATGCTGGGAAATTGAGTGTTCCGCCTATCACAGACGAGGAGGAGGCGCGGCTTTTGAATACTGGAATGGCCGCCGGGACGCCGCCGATCACAGGTACACGGGAACACAGTGAAGCACGGGCACAGTGAGACACGGGCACAGTGAGACACGGGCACAGTGAGGCATTAAGCACAGTGAAGCATGGGCACAGTGAGGCATGGGCACAGTGAGACATGGGCACAGTGAGGCATGGGCACAGTGAGGCACAGGCACAGTGAGGCATTGGGCACAGTGAGGCATGGGCACAGTGAGACACGGGCACAGTGAGACACTGGCACAGTGAGGCATTGGGAACAGTGAAGCATGGGCACAGTGAGGCATGGGCACAGTTAGACACGGGCACAGTGAGGCATGGGCACAGTGAGACACGAGCACAGTGAGACACTGGCACAGTGAGACACTGGCACAGTGAGGCATTGGGCACAGTAAAGCATGGGCACATTGAGTCATGGGCACAGTGAGGCATGGGCACAGTGAGGCATGGGCACAGTGATACACGGGCACAGTGAGGCATGGGCCCAGTGAGGCATGGACACAGTGAGGCACAGTGAGGCATGGACACATAACCAATATTATTTATTGTTATCCCTTCTATTATTTTTATACACTGAAAAAATTACATATATATCATCCTTCTACCGCCCCGCCCCGTGTATATATAATATAACCAATATAGTTACTTTGCTGAGTAACTAATTACTTTTTCAATGTAGTAACTGAGTAACTAGCTCCATTACTTTTTGGAAGAAGTAATTTGTAACTGTAACTGATTACTTTTTTAACGTAAGATGAACAACACTGCTAGTGAGTGAGTAAGTGAGTGAATAACTTGTATAGTGCTGCAAATGCGAACTAAATCGCCTCAAGGCGATTATTTCCATCCAGTGTTATCCTGATCCTTAAGAAGAGGTGGGTCTTAATAGCTTCTAATCTAACATGCAACCAGACCTCTAACTACCGGAAGTGGCCATCGGATGCCCAACCTGTTTGTAGTCTTTGCTGGCTATTGTGCGCTGAGCTAAAACTAGCTATAGAATTCCACACCAGAAGGGACAGGCTTAACTAAAAAAATAAAAACAGGAGCTGCATATGTATACAATAAACAGGTTCACCAACTTACACACAGAAAGGTGACCACTACAAACATAAAGTAGCACAGACTTGGCTATTTTGCACTGTGCATGTGACATAATAACAACAGGACAGAAATAAGTTATCACAAAAATATAGAAATACACCCAAGAAGCTATGGGCAGTTGCAGTTAAACTATTAGAACATAAGAATACTTGAATAATAGTCGTTTGCTTCTGATCTGTTGAAAATACAACAGAAGTAGCAACCCCTGTGCGTATAAGGCCAAGTGTCTCAGTTCTCTGCTCTCCCTCTCCTTTCTCCATCTTGGTTTTCAAAGCATAACACCAATATTAGCAGCTAACAGTAAAGGGCAGTAGATCCCTATTCCCTACAATAGTGATACTTCTTTTTTAAATCCCAACTCCTTAAGTTAGCCTTTAACCTGTGTCAGAGATAGGCTTTTATTTCTGACCTCTCTGTCTCATCCTGAAAATGCTAAAAGAGAAACACTGCTTTAGGTCAGTCCATATTCCAGCCCTCAAAGAAACCTCTATATCCTCATCCAGCAAATTCTCAACCAGCATACCGAGGAATCAAACATTTTGATTACACAGCAGTAAAGCTAAGGCTCGTCTTAATCACCTTTCACAATTTACACTACACATTTCATATAGAGTCAATATTTGAAGGTATGGTTGAAGGGCAAAATGTGTAGGTTCCATATGACCCTTAGCTTTCGGTCAAGATTGCTTCAGCTTCATCAGCAGGGCCGCCATCAGGGGGGTACAGGCAGTACACCTGTAAGGGGCCCGGGTAGCAACCCCCCCTTTTTTTTTTTACTTTTTTCTTGTAAGGGCCCCGAAGGTCCCCAGGGCCCCGGATGGCAACCCCCCCCCTTTTTTTTTTATTAAAAAAAATGTAAAACATTTTTTTTTATTTTATTTTTTATTTTTTTATTATTTTTTTTTATTTTTTTTTTTTATTTTTTTTATTTTTTGTAAGGGGCCCAGAGGTCCCCAGAGGCCCGAAGGTCCCTAGGGGCCCAGATGCCAACCCCCCTTTTTTAAAAATAAATTATTATTTTTTTTGTAAGGGGCCCAGAAGCCCGGAGGTCCCCAGGGGCCCGGATGGAAACCCCCACTTTTTTTTGTTAGGGGTCCTGAGATCCCCAGGGCCTCGGATGGCAACCACCCTTTTTTTATTTTTATATAAAAAAAAATTTATTTTATTTTTTTTAATTAATAATTAATTTCTTTTTTGTAAGGGGCCCAGAGTCCCCCAGAGGCCCGGAGGTCCCCAAGGGCCCAGATGGCAACCCCCCGACCTCAATAATTCATGGCGGCAGCACCCCCTGCTTCTCAATTCGTGGCACACCCCCCGGTTCTCTGCTCCAGGGGGCCCATGCCTGAAGCTGTGTAAGGGGCCCCAAAATTCCTGATGGTGGCCCTGATCATCAGTGTACAGTCATTCTTTGAGTTTCCTCCTGGCTGCTATGCTTGATCAACTGACTTCAATCATTTCTGACTTACCACCCGGGTAATAGTATGTAAATCTCAGCTTTTTACTTCATGTGACTTTATTTGTTGCACGCTTGTTAAAAATTAGTGAATCAAAGTATTCAAGCCAGACAACTAGCATTTCCATAAAAATGTCTGCTGTAGCATACTCAAGATTTCTCTCCATATATGTTTTCTTTAAAATGAACCTGTGTATTGCCTATGTAGGGCAAAGCAAGTGTTTCACTTTAAATATGGCCCCTATAGAAACTTATATATACCTTCCCTTTGCTCCACTAGCCATTACTGGAGACGTGGTCACCTCTATTCTCTGTGTTGGATCATCTAGGCTATGGTCACAATGTAGTCTCAAGGCTTTTACTGTGGTGCTTTCAATGTGGGGAGAAGCTGGGTGGTGCGCGAGGACTTTGCAGTTTGGGCTACTTATATCTCCCTGTTTGTGAATGCTGTATTCTGGGACACCTCTCAACTCTACACTCTCTGAGCTCTACTATGGACTGTTTGTAACCTTGAAGCTGTGTGTTGTCGCTCCTCGTGGGAGGCTGATTTGTACTTCATGTAATTGATTCAGTAAACTATATACAATACACTTTCTTGTGTGAGCTGCTCCTTCCTCTAACCTACATAGGAATGTCTCCTGGAAATTACTCTTTGCATTGGGGTCACAGTGGGGTCCATTGCCAGTTAAGCCAGTATGGGTGTGGCATTCTCTCATGGAGTCCTTTTTAGGCCAGGTATTCCTAAAGTGTGCAGTGCTGGGATCCTGAGGGCCCCATGTGGATTAGGGTATTTCACCATGAGCCAGCAGGAATGAGAGCAGTTGCTTTCCCCCTGCTAAACAACACTTGGCATCATGAACAGGATTCTAAAAACCCAATTGGTTCAAGTGGAATGAGGGAGAAAGAGCTCTGCTATTAGGCAGGGTTTTAAATAAGAGAGAGAGAGGGCCCAGTTCACCTGCAACATGTCTAGTGAAATGGGAGCAGAGTAGGAAAACCTCAGTCTACAGCTGACTCTGTAATGGGCACAGAACTGCACTTTTATGCACCTGGATGATGCATAACCTGTGGTAACCAGCACTTCTTGTTCTTGTTCGAAAACAAAATAAAGTGAGGTGCCTCCTGGATGCAGAAACACACAATAGGAAACCATTTTATGAAATATGATTACATGGCTATTAAAGCGATAGTAAACCGCCGGCTTTTGTTTTTAAAACCTGCAAGGCAAAGTTATAATGTGCTAGTGAAAACCTTACCTTAAAACGAAGCTCTCCAGTGGCGCGCTGCGGCCTCTGTGTCTTTAATTTGAGGGTATTTACATCCAAATCAGGTGAACAGTGTAGGAAGTACAACAGTTTGTATATGTGCCTCCCACTTTTTAAGGGACCAAAAGTAATGGGACAGATTAACAATCATAAATCAAACTTTTACTTTTTAATACTTGGTTGCAAATCCTGTGTATTATTCCCTCATTATCCCATTTACAAGGAGCAGATAAAAGGTCCAGAGTTCCTTTCAAGTGTGCTATTTGCATTTGGAATCTGTTGCTGTCAACTCTCAATATGAGATCCAAAGAGCTGTCACTATCAGTGAAGCAAGCCATCATTAGGCTGAAAAACAAAAAAACAAACCCATCAGAGAGATAGCAAAAACATTAGGTGTGGCAAAAATAAACTGTTTGGAACATCATTAAAAAGAAAGAACGCACCGGTGAGCTCAGCAACACCAAAAGACCCGGAAGACCACGGAAAACAATTGTGGTGGATGACCGAAGAATTCTTTCCCTGGTGAAGAAAACACCCTTCACAACAGTTGGCCAGATCAAGAACACTCTCCAGGCGGTAGGTGTATGTGTGTCAAAGTCAACAATCAAGATAAGACTTCACCAGAGTGAATACAGAGGGTTCACCACAAGATGTAAACCATTGGTGAGCCTCAAAAACAGGAAGGCCAGATTAGAGTTTGCCAAACAACATCTAAAAAAGCCTTCACAGTTCTGGAACAACATCCTATGGACAGATGAGACCAAGATCAACTTGTACCAGAGTGATGGGAAGAGAAGAGTATGGAGAAGGAAAGGAACTGCTCATGATCCAAAGCATACCACCTTATCAGTGAAGCATGGTGGTGGTAGTGTCATGGCGTGGGCATGTATGGCTGCCAATGGAACTGGTTCTCTTGTATTTATTGATGATGTAACTGTTGACAAAAGCAGCAGGTTGAATTCTGATATGTTTCGGGCAATATTATTATCTGCTCATAATCAGCCAAATGCTTCAGAACTCATTGGACGGCGCTTCACAGTGTAGATGGACAATGACCCGAAGCATACTGCGAAAGCAACCAAAGAGTTTTTTAAGGGAAATAAGTGGAATGTTATGCAATAGCCAAGTCAATCACCTGACCTGAATCTGATTGAGCATGCATTTCACTTGCTGAAGACAAAACTGAATGGAAAATGCCCCAAGAACAAGCAGGAACTGAAGACAGTTGCAGTAGAGGCCTGGCAGAGCATCACCAGGGATGAAACCCAGCATCTGGTGATGTCTATGCGTTCCAGACTTCAGTCTGTAATTGACTGCAAAGGATTTGCAACCAAGTATTAAAAAGTGAAAGTTTGATTTATGATTGTTAATCTCTCCCATTACTTTTGGTCCCTTAAAAAGTGGGAGGCACATATACAAACTGTTGTAATTCCTACACTGTTCACCTGATTTGGATGTAAATACCCTCAAATTAAAGCTAAAAGTCTGCAGTTAAAGCACATCTTGTTTGTTTCATTTCAAATCCATTGTGGTGGTGTAAAAAGCCAAAAAGATTAGAATTGTGTCAATGTCACAATATTTATGGACCTGACTGTATGTGTTACCATGCACACAGAACATTGTAAATCCAGTCTAAAAGATGACTGAAAGGTGGTCCAATAAAGTGTAATTTACAGTTCATATTACAGTATCCATCTTCTAGAGCTGGCTCCATTGACATAAATTACTGCACACTGGCTTCTGAAGTAGGGGAAGATAAATAAGGTGACAGCCCCTTCCTTGACCTGCTTGCAATATGTTTAATGTTCTTCCCTGAGTAGAACAAGTCAAGCAGGTTTTTCTGTCATGCCATTCTCATTACACAGGATCCAGTATCTGCCAACAAGGACCTTCACAAAGCTGGAAGAAAGAATCAAGTTCTGCGGTTTAACTTCAAAATGACAAAGGAAGAATGATTAGGAAATCTTCAGATCTAACATATAGGCTCTTTAATTCTTCAACTGCAAATTATTTACTTCCCCTTTGTGGTGGTTACTGGCTACCTAGAACTGAGCGTAACGACCATTGTTCTATATCCTTCTGAGAAATGTGTCTATTAACCACTTGCTGACCGCCGCACGCCGATGTACGTCAACAGAATGGCACGGGCAGGCATATGGGCCTAGCTGTACGTCCCTTTAAATTTGCCGCCCAACGATCGGGAACGGTCATCAGTGATGTGTCACATGTAGCCATGCCCCCTAACAGTAAGAATCGCTCACTAGCACTGACTTAACCCCTACAGCGCCACCTTGTGGTTAACCCCTTCACTGCCAGTGTCATTTTCACAGTAATCAGTGCATTTTTATAGCACTGATCGCTGTAAAAATGACAATGGTGTCAAAAGTGTCCGATGTGTCTGCCATAATGTCGCAGTCATGATAAAAATTGCTGATCCCCACCATAACTAGTAAAAAAAAAAAATATTATTAAAAATGCCATAAAACAGTCCCCTATTTTGTAGACGCTATAACTTTTGCGCAAACCAATCAATGAACGCTTATTGCGATTTTTTTTACCAAAAATATGTAGAAGAATACGTATCGGACTAAACTGTGGAAAAAATATATATTTTTTATATATTTTTGGGGGATATTTATTATTGCAAAAAGTAAAAAATATTGTTTTTTTTTCAAAAATGACACTTTTTTTTGTTTATAGCGCAAAAAAAAAACGTAGAGGTGATCAAATACCACCAAAAGAAAGCTCTATTTGTGGGAAAAAAGGACGTAAATTTTGTTTGGGAGCCACATCGCACGGCCACGCAATTGTCAGTTAAAGCGTTGCAGTGCCGAATCGCAAAAAGTGGCCTGGTCTTTAACCACCAAAATGGTCCGGGCTGAAGCAGTTAAAGCACATGGATAGCAGAGGTGTCACTAGGAATATCTGTGCCCCACTGTCCCCGTCCCCAGAAAGTCACAGGTTAATTCAGAGAAACTGATTGCAGTTTTTCTTTCCATCTCTTAGTTACTTTTTATATTATAACAGTATATAATCTAATCTAATCTAATCACATTTACACAGACAATTTTTTTTTGTCTCTCTGTATATATTGGGGTGGGTTTACTAAAGGCAAATAGACTGTGCCCTTTGCAAGTGCGTTGCTCCAGAGCTTAGTAAATGCGGTAAAGCTTCACTTTAAAAAGAAAGCCAAATCACATGCAATGAAAGTAAAAAAACAAACAAAAAAAAACAGCATTTTTACTTAATGTGATTGGATTATAAACGTCAGCTTTAGAGCAGGGGTCTGTAAACTTTACGAACAAAGGGCCAGTTTATTGTCCTTCAAACTTTGAGGGGATCGGCCTGTGGCCAGTGTGAGTAGAAAATGCCATGGTGTCAATGTAAGTTAAGAATGTCCCATCATTGGTATCAGTGGGAGGAAACGTGCCCCAGCATTGGTGTCAGTGGAAGGTATAGTGTCCCAGCATTGGTCTCGGAGGAAAATTGCCCCAGCATTGTTAGCATCAGGGCAAGGGATAGTGCCCCAGCATTGTTGTCAGTGGGAGATATAGTTCTCCAGAATTGGTGCCAGTGGGAGGTATAGTATTCCAGCATAGGTTTCAATGGGAGGAAGAGTGCCCCAGCATTGTTGATATCAGGGAAAGGGATAGTGCCCCAGCGTTGGTGTCAGTGGGAGGTATAGTGCCTCAGCATTGGCATCAGTAGGAGGCATAGAGCCCCAGCATTGATGTCAGTGGGAGGTATAGTGCCTCAACATTGGCATCAGTGGGAGGTATAGAGCCCCAGCATTGGTGTCAGTGGGAGGTATAGTGCCTCAGCAAGCATTGGCATCAGTGGGAGGTATAGAGCCCCAGCATTGATGTCAGTGGGAGGTATAGTGCCTCAGCATTGGCATCAGTGGGAGGTATAGTGTCCCAGCATTGATTTCAGTGGAAGGAATAGTGCCCCAGCATTGTTGGTATCTGAGCAAGAGATAGTGCCCCAGCATTGGTGTCAGTGGGAAGAATAGGGCCCTGCAGTTGATGCCAGTGGGAGGAATAGTGTTCCATCATTGGTGTCAGTAGGAAAAATAGTGCCCCGTTGTTGGGGTCAGTAGTATAAATAATGCCCTATTGTTGGTATCAGTGACAGGAATTATGCCCCATTGTTGGTGTAGAAGGAATAGTGCTTTGTATTGTATCAAGGGGAGGAATAGTGTCCCGAGGGCCTGATAAAGGCCAGCAAAGGGCCACACCCGGCCCCCAGGCCGAAGTTTGGAGACCACTCCTTTAGAGTAACTGCACTTGCAAAGTGCACAGTCTATTTGCCTTTAGTAAATCAACCCCATTGTGTTTATGTTCTCTCTGCATTAAGAATAGCTGCTTCTACTGCACTCACCATTACTAATCTGACTTATATTTTTTATAGCATAGTCAATGTGTTCAATAACCCACCTGCTGGTTATATTTGCCTACCACCACATTAACAAGCACTCTTACACTCCAGATTTTCTATCATTTTACATTTTTGTCTATATTTTTGCCTGTTAAAGTGGTTGTAAACTCAACCAGACAACTTGCACCTACAGGTAATCCTAGATTAAGGCTTACCTGTAGGTGCAAGAAATATCTCCTAAACCTACACGGTTAAGGAGATATTTGCAGAAAACACTGCACCGATGTCTACGGCGCATTTGCGCCGTAGACAACGGCGCAGGCGCACTGACCATGCCGGTTTTATCAATAGATCGTTCCGGGCCCGCGCGCATGTGCGGGAGTGACGTCATCGCCGCTCCGGCCAGTCACAGCGCCGGAGCCACGATACAAGGAAGACGCTCCGAGGTAACATGGCAGCGGCGGTGGAGGAGAACGAGGAGCGCTTCGGGGGCTTTGATCTCAGGTAAGTGCCACATAATGAGCTAGTATGCTATGCATACTAGCTCATTATGCCTTTTTCTTGCAGGATTTTTTTTAGAGGAAAATTTGTTTTGGGTTTACTTCCTCTTTAAGCTGCACTCTATACTTTATTGAGTGTAGTAGTGTATTTTTTTTTAACCTGTTGCCACCCGTGTAACACACATACGCAGCAGAAAAAGGGTGGGCTTTACAGTGGTTGTAAAGGCTCAAGGTTTTTCTAACTTCATGCATTTAATGCATGAAGTTAAAAATTAAAAAAAAGTTTAAAAAAACTTCCTGTGTGCAGCAGCTCCCCCTTAAACATTCCTGAGCCCCTTTCTGATCCAGGGATGTGCACGGGAGCCTTGGCTGAGACAGAAACGATAGCCATTGGCTCCCTCTACTGTCAATAACAGCCATTGAGCCAATGAGGAGGCAGAGCAGCGGCTTCGGAGCTCACCAGTGCAGTAGTGGCGGAGCAGATTGGGGTCCTGGGCTGAGATCTTTCCTTGATACATGCAGCTGGTGATGGAGCCGGCGGCAAGGTAAGAGGAGTTCCTGACTGTGTGACATGACTGGACACTGACTCTTTTACCAGGCTAATATAGTGATCAGAGATCCCTGCTGATGGGTACAAGTACATATACATCAAATACAAATACATCTATACTAGCCTTCTCTCTGTGTGGTGTCACAGTCATTTGGGTATCAATTTTACAAGTTTGGTGAGCACTTACCTTTGTCATAATTATTATTATATATCATTTTATTGATGTATTAAAATAACAAATTGATATAAATACTAATGGTATGTTATGTACAATCCATATAAAGTTATAGATACATGCCGAGCTGCCTTGAAGAAGCAAAAGTCTGCGAAACATGTCTCTGCATATCCCAAGCGTCTGTTTGAACTTCATGTATTAAGTATCAATTATGGTATATTATAACATGTTTTACAGTGATTGGAGCATGTGTTTTTATCTGTGTAATAAAATTCTTAATTTCTATTGAATTATTATTGTACTTATTATTGTGCTTACCTTGGTGACAGACACTTAGGGCCCTTTCACACAGACGTGTCCTTGTGCGGGCTCCGCTTTGCTCAGCAACGCTGTATCCTGGCCTAGGCCAACAAGGCCCAGGCCTAGGGCAGCACTTTGCAGGGGGGGGGGCAGCACGGAAAGAGTGCCCGCCGGCTTGCGCTACACTGTTAGTGTAGCGCCAGTCTTTTGGGGTGGACTGGGCTGGGAGGCAAATTAGTCCCCATAAAGCGGCTGCACTGCTTCCGGTATGCGGGCGGCCGGCATTCCGCAACTGTGTAGGGGGGGAGGGTTGGCGCTTCTAATTTTGACTGTCTTATCATCCTGAACCACAAACCTTTATCACTGGGCTATATGTTTTCTTATGCACCATTGGCATGGTTATATCTTCTTAGTCCTCTCCATAAAATTATCAGAAATTTGTGCTTAAAGTAGAACTATAGGCAATACTTATTTTTTTTCATTTTGAAAAGAGTAAGGGAGGGTTAAGGCCTCTGTCAGTATATTTTTTACCATCCCTGTCCCATTGCAGAGATTAACCTTCACTTCCTGCCCCATAGCCAAACAGGAAGTGAGACGAAATCTCTGCAAATTAAAGGAATCCATTGTCCCCCCCAGGCCCTCAGAACTAGTGTCCCCACTGGAAAATTTAAGTGTGGGTCTTAAACAGCAAGGCCTTGACAGGAAGGGTGGGTCATATTTAAATTAGGGGGTGCATGAGTTTAGTCAGGTCCTAGGGCAGCACAAAACCTAAATACACTACTGCTCAGCGGGGATCGCTCCCTCGATCCCCGCTGCGCAGGCAGATGACAGGTCTGTCTCCACACACTGTACAGGGACCGACCTGTCAGAGCACCGCTCTCCCCTATGGGGGATCGGATGACGATGGACCGTAGAGTCCGTTGTCATCCGATCTGATCCGCCAGACAGATGGAAAATAGGGTTTTCCTCCGTCACACTTTGGTGGATCGGAGCGGGTCGAATGTCAGTGGACATGTCACCGCTGACATCTGTAGCTCCATAGAGATGCACGGATCAGCCGTTCAGGTCCGCCTAAAAAAATGACAGGCGGACCTGAATGGTCCGTCCGTGTGAAAGGGGCCATACACATTCAACAAAATCCCATCATTTTAAGAGGGAGTGGCATCTCTCTCTCTAATTTCTCTTTTTAATTCTCCAATAGGGATTTGGATGTGATGGTCTGCCTCTAGAAAGCATCCAACTAAAAACACATATATATTCTAGTGTCAAAATAAAAAAATAAAGTTAAATAAATAATAAAAAATAGTTTTTTTCTTTTTTTAAAGCGTCCCGTCCCGAAGAGCTCATGCGCAGAAGCAAACGCATACGTGAGCAGCGCCCGCATAAGAAAACGGTGTTCAAACCACACATGTGAAGTATCACTGCGATCGTTAGAGTAAGAGCAATAATTCTAGCCCTAGACCTCCTCTGTAACTCAAAACATGCAACCTGTAGAATTTTTTAAACGTCACTTATGGAGATTTTTAAGGGTAAAAGTTTGTCACCATTCCACGAGCGGGCGCAACTTTTGAAGCGTGACATGTTGGGTATCAATTTACTCAGCGTAACATTATGTTTCACAATATAAAAAAAATTGGGCTAACTTTACTGTTGTCTTATTTTGTAATTCAATTTTTTATTTTTTTTTCTAAAAAAAGTGCGCTTGTAAGACCACTGCGCAAAGACGGTGTGACAAAAAGTATTGCAACGACCACCATTTTATTCTATACGGTGTTAAAAAAATATATATATAATGTTTGGGAGTTCTAAGTAATTTTCTAGCAAAAAAAAAAAATGTTTTTAACTTGTAAACACCAAATCTCAGAAAGAGGCTCGGTCCTTAAGTGGTTAAATAAAGCGTGGAAGAGTTAACCCCCCTTTCATGTTTTCATTGCTATCCAGGGCTCATATAGAGAAATTTACCATCATTTACTGTCCTGATGACAGAGTTTTGTGAGACAGGAAATGAGGACAACTCTCCAAAATCAACACAGATAAAGTGCTTTACTTTAGTAAAGTATGGGTTGGAACCATTTTAGAATATTATTTCTGTCTGTGTCATATGTCATAGATGGAGTTAGCACTGTTAGCACAAGTCTGAATGATTCAGAACCCCATAACTAAAATACAAGTTTTGGGCAGGCTAACCAATGACATGAATAAATGAAATATATTATGTAAAATATATACAGGAGATATAAATCTTATATTCTAGGATGTCAAAAATGTCCTCATTTAAGCAGCTTGACTTCAAAGTAGGTGCTTAGCTTGTAGCATGGCCATCCTAGGAAAAACTATTTGATCTGGTCTGTCATTTATTTAGTTGGGATGACAATGAACTGTACTAAAACAAGCCATTCCACCTATTCCTATTGGATTTCCATAGACTGCATATAGAGATTATCCAGCACATTGATATAATCTACTCTGTTGATTCAATGCTCATCCTGGACCTTCCCATTTGCGTCCAGATTCCCAGACACACACCTGCTGCCAAGGTCAATACCAATAATCAGTGCTTTCTTTGCAGAGGAATTACTCACAGACATCACATTCACCAGTGTGTCTCTTTATGGCTGCAGAATGGCTCTTTACGGACACACCAAATGATTGTGTAACGTACGGGCAGATCTCACCTGTACACTTCTTCAGGCGATGCCAGTTTGTTACAAAAATTAAAGAGAATACTAGTCTAGTGTCTGAAGCCAGACATTGTTTAAAAAAGCTATTTTAGCAATCCATGGTCCCATTAATTGTTTAATGGACTTTTCGATGTACAGAGCAGAAGCCTGGATAATGGTTTCACGTGGCCTCAACCGGAGATGACCTGACTCACTTCCAGGTATCATATACGTTTAGTGTGAAGACAGATCGTATGTTTACCTGGATTAGAGAGGGAGCAGAACAGTTGCTCTAACTGAGATTGTTTTCTGGTTTGTAAAACTATAAAACATAACCCAAAAGGACAATAACCCCTTTATCCAGGGGCAAAGCGAAAAGATATTTATTGTCTACCCTCATTCCAAGGATGAATCTATATGTCCCAGAGAAATCCAGTATTGACTTACTGTAGCTGTTGCTCAAAACAATGGTGTATCCACTCGGTTAATTATACAGGTGAAACTCGAAAAATTAGAATATGGGGCAAAAAATCATTTATTTCACTAATGCAATTAAAAGGTGAAACTAATGTAGCGGGTGTCAAATTTAGTGGGGTGTATCTGGGCCATAGATGGCTCAGATACATTGATTTTAGGGATTTATGGACACTTTGGAGTGTGGGAGGTATGAATGGTGTCATGTTCCCTGCGGTCCCTAGGTGGCGCTGTCGCCTGGGACCGGGGTTGAACTGCCATTCTAGAGCCGTGCCCTTTTTGTCCTCTCACAGCGGTGGTACGACAGGGCGGGGAACCCGCTGTGCCTGCTGGGAGAGGATATAAAAGGAGGGAAGACATCTTGCGCACGAGGTCCATTCCCCAGGCACCTTCGGCCTGGGGGCTGCTGCGGTTCGTCTGTGCCCAGGCGCCCTTGGCCTGGGCGCGTGGAGTCAGGTTCCATCCCAGGCACCTTCAGCCTGGGGTGAGGTACTTTACCAGGAGGCCTGGGGCCCAGTACCTTTGACTGGGTCCCGCGAGGGCGAAGCATTCCTAAGGTGCCCCCGGTATTGGGTGCCTGAATCCTGGGCGTAAGGGACCGGAGACCTGACCTCCGCGAAGAGCCAGCGCAGCATTTGCTGGTGCCGGTGGAGGCCTCTGGTGACCGTCCGGATGGATGTCTTCCTCTGACAGGGGTCGTTTGTTCTAAAGAAAGTACTTCATGTTCTCATGGTCTGTGGCAGAGACCCATCTTCCTCAGGTCAGTGGCAGGCCTCATCCAAGGCCTGTGGCAGGGGCCTCAACGTTCACCCAGGTCAGTGGCAGTGACCAAATTCACAGTCGGCGGCAGCGACTGTGCGCCAAGCCTGTTTGCACTAAACGGAACAGGAGAAACTTTATTCATTGTGTTGTGCCTGGACCTACTCTTCCCTACACCTTGTCTGTTCTTTTAAAAGTCAACCAGTTTCAAGTCAATAAAACAGTGTTGGACTTTTTATGGTGTGGAACTCGTGTTACTGGAAGCTAAGTATCCCTGTCAGTGACAGTGGCAATCATCCTCCACAGTGGAAGCTGAGGCTCCGGCCTAAAACGCAGACCCGAGGGTAAACGGTTTTGCTCATATCTCTGCATCCTACATCAGAGAGCCGAGCTGGTGGTGTGCATCTTTCCCCCTTCTCCCAGATACCCCTAGACAAGTAAAACCAGCTGTGAAGAGAGGGGAGAAGCTGGGGGAGGACCGCTACACTAATATATGAGATAGACTCATTACATGCAAAGCAAGATAGTCCAAGCCGTGATTTGTCATAATTGTGAATAGAAATAGGGCTTAAGGGGCCTCAAAACCCAAAAGACCAAAAGCAAAAGCTGGGGAAAAGGAAGGCAGTAGGACTATAGCGGTACAAGATAAGTAGGTAAACTCAGAGAGAGCGATTATAGTAAAAAATATAAATTTATTAACATAGTATCAAAAAATAAAAGACATCAAAACAAAACAGACCATAAAGTACAATACAAACAGCGTGACGAGCCATACGTGTCACTAGGGATGAGCTTCGAGTTCGAGTCAAACTCATGTTCGACTCGAACATTGCCTGTTCGCCCATTCGCCGAACAGCGAACAAATTGGGGTGTTCGCGGCAAATTTGAAAAATCTATGGGAGAAATCTAAAGTGCTAATTATAAAGGCTAATATGCAAGTTATTGTCCTAAAAAGTGTTTGGGGACCCGGGTCCTGCCCCAGGGGACATGTATCAATGCAAAAAAAAGTTTTAAAAACGGCAGTTTTTTCGGGAGCAGTGATTTTACTAATGCTTAAAATGAAAAAATAAAAGTGAAATATTCCTTTAAATTTCGTACCTGGGGGGTGTGTATAATATGCATGTAAAGTGGTGCATGTTTCCCGTGCTTAGAACTGTCCCTGCAAAAAATGTCATTTTTGAAAGAAAAAAAGTCATTTAAAACTCACTCGCGGCTATTAATGAATTGTCGGCTCCCGGCAATACATACAAAAGTCATTGATAAAAAAAAAAAAAAAAAGCGTGGGGGTTCCCCAGAATTCCATTACCAGGCCCTTCAGGTCTGGTATGGATATTAAGGGGAACCCCACCCCAAATTTTAAAAAAAAATTGCGTGGAGTCCCCCTAAAATCCATTCCAGGCCCTTCAGATCTGGCGTGGATTTTAAGGGGAACGCCGCCCCAAATGTAAAAAAAATGGCGTGGAGTCCCCCTAAAAATCCATACCAGACCCCCCGCGGCGATCCCGATGTCCAACGCTGTCCTTCATTGGTTGTGCCTGAGCGGACCTGATGGGGAACTCCCTCTCAGTATTTTAAATGTATAGACCCACCCCTTCTAAAGTTCCCCATCAGGTCCGCTCAGCGGACCAGATGCGGAACATGAAAAGGGGCGGGTCTATACATGTATTACGAAAGTGAGAGAAGTTCCCCATCAGGTCCGCCCCCTCGGTATGTCGGACCCGCCTACGTCATTGGCTTGAGCGGGGAACTTCCTTCACTGTGTAATTTAAATTTACACAGTGAAGGAAGTTTCCCCGCTCAGGCCAATGACATAGGCGGGGTCCGACATACCGAGGGGGCGGACCTGATGCGGAACTTCTCTCACTTTGGTAATACATGTATAGACCCGCCCCTTTTCATGTTCCGCATCTGGTCCGCTGAGCGGACCTGATGGGGAACTTTAGAAGGGGCGGGTCTATACATTTAAAACACTGAGAGGGAGTTCCCCATCAGGTCCGCTCAGGCACAACCAATGAAGGACAGCGCTGGACATCGGGATCGCCGCGGTACACTGGATTTCACCGCTGGAATGTTTTTTTTTTTTTCTTTAATAAAGGACTTTTTCAAGGTGTTTGTGTGTTTTTTTAAACATTTTTTTACGCTTTCTTCATGAAATGGTAGGGGTACAATGTACCCCTTACCAATTCACATAGGGGGGGGCCGGGATCTGGGGGTCCCCTTTGTTAAAGGGGTCTTCCAGATTCCGATAAGCCCCCCGCCCACAGACCCCCACAACCACCGGGCAAGGGTTGTGGGGATGAGGCCCTTGTCCCCATCAACATGGGGACATCCTCCCCATGTTGAGGGCATGTGGCCTGGTACGGTTCAGGAGGGAGGGGGGGGCCGCTCTCTCTTCCCCCCCTCTTCCCCTGCGGCCAGCCAGGTTGCGTGCTCGGATAAGGGGTCTGGTATGGATTTTTAGGGGGACTCCACGCCATTTTTTTTAAAATTTGGGGTGGACTTCCCCTTAAAATCCATGCCAGATCTGAAGGGCCTGGAATGGATATTTGGGGGAACCCCACGTCAATTTTTTTTTAATTTGCGGTGGGGTTCCCCTTAATATCCATTCCAGACCTGAAGGGCCTGGTAATTGAATTCTGAGGAACCCCCACGCTTTTTTTTTATTTTTTATCAATGACTTTTGTATGTATTGCCGGGAGCCGACAATTCATTAATAGCCGCGAGTCAGTTTTAAATGACTTTTTTTCTTTCAAAAATGACATTTTTTGCAGGGACAGTTCTAAGCACGGGAAACATGCGCCACTTTACATGCATATCATACACACCCCCCAGGTACGAAATTTTAAGGAATATTTCACTTTTATTTTTTCATTTTAAGCATTATTAAAATCACTGCTCCCGAAAAAACGGCAGTTTTTAAAACTTTTTTTTGCATTGATACATGTCCCCTGGGGCAGGACCCGGGTCCCCAAACACTTTTTAGGACAATAACTTGCATATAAGCCTTTATAATTAGCACTTTAGATTTCGAACGTTCGAGTCCATTGTATTTAATAGGGTTCTAAAGTTCACACGAACATTTTGTCTGTTCGCAGGTTCTGGTGCGAACCGAACAGGGGGGTGCTCGGCTCATCCCTGCGTGTCACCGAAATTTGATGATCCCTTGGGGGAAGATCACGGTGGAGGTAGGGGTCGCGTGGGGGGAGTCTCAACTAGTTTCGCGACTGCGTCGCTTCGTCTGGAGAGTTCTAAAATTGATTAATATGCAGTCATTGACTATGGAAAAGCTGAACAAGATATGGAGATACATACAGGTCAACTTTACAAAACAATCATTAATCATAAAATACATATATAAACAATATATAATACATAATTGTGATGATTATGGCTTACAGCGCATGAAAACCCCAAATCCACAATCTCAGAAAATTTGAATATTGTGAAAAGGTGCAATATTCTAGGCTCAAAGTGCCCCACTCTAATCAGCTAATTAAGCCATAACACCAGCAAAGGGATCCTGAGCCTTTAAATGGTCTCTCAGTCTGGTTCAGTAGGAATCACAATCATGGGAAAGACTGCCGACCTGACAGTTGTGCAGAAAACCATCATTGACACCTCC
Source organism: Rana muscosa (assembly GCA_029206835.1). Lineage (NCBI taxonomy): Eukaryota > Metazoa > Chordata > Amphibia > Anura > Ranidae > Rana > Rana muscosa. The sequence goes on along the minus strand of CM055116.1, from coordinate 1,184,663,747 downwards.
ATAAGGAACGAAAGCCTCAAAAGGTAATTGCAAAAGAAGATGGATGTTCCCAAAGTGCTCTATCAAAGCACATTAATAGAAAGTTATGTGGAAGGGAAAAGTGTGGATGAAAAAGGTGCACAAGCAGCAGGGATGACCGCAGCCTGGAGAGGATTGTCAGGAAAAGGCCATTTAAAAGTGTTGGGGACTTTCACAAGGAGTGGACCAGGTCTGTTTTTCTTTAGCCCAGATAAAATGCTTCTGACGTTGTTTGTTGTTCAGGAGTGGCTTGAAAGAGGAATACGACATTTGAAGCCCATGTCCAGGATCTGTCTGTGTGTGGTGGCTCTTGATGCACTGTGGTCCAAAGTCCTATTTTCTGATGAGAGAAAGTTTTGCATCTCATTTGGAAACCAAGGAGCTGGAGTATGGAGGAAGAATGGAGAGGCACACACTGCAAGATGCTCGAAGTCCAGTGTGAAGTTTCCACAGTCTGTGATGATTTGGGGAGCCATGTCATCTGCTGGTGTTGGTCCACTGTGCTTCATTAAGTCCAGGGTCAACGCAGCCATCTACCAGGAGATTTTGTTGCACTTCATGCTTCCTTCCGTAGATGAGCTCTATGGGGATGCTGACTTAATTTTCCAGCAGGAATTGCCACCTGCCCACACTGCCAAAAGCACCAAAACCTGGTTCAATGACCGTGGGATTACTGTGCTTGATTGGCCAGAAAACTTGCGAATCTATGGGGCATTGCCAAGAGAAAGAGACAAGAGACCGAACAATGCAGAAGAGCTGAAGGCCTCTATTGAAGCATCCTGGTCTTCCAATAACACCTCAGCATTGCCACAGGCTGATAGCTTCCATGCCACGCCGCATTGAGGCGGTAATTGCTGCAAAAGGGGCCCAAACCAAGTACTGAGTACATATGCATGCTTTTATTTTTCAGAGGTCCGATATTGTTCTATGTGCAACCCTTGTTTTATTGATTGCATGTAATATTCTAATTTTCTGAGATTGTGGATTTGGGGTTTTCATGAGCTGTAAACCATAATCATCACGATTATGACAAATCACGGCTTGAACTATCTTGCTTTGCATGTAATGAGTCTATCTCATATATTAGTTTCACCTTTTAAGTTGCATTAGTGAAATAAATGAACTTTTGTACGATATTCTAATCTTTCGAGTTTCACCTGTACACCAAATAAAACCCAGTTACAAGTTTAAAACAGGAACTACAAATGATATGTGAGCAATATATATATATTAGGGCTGTTACTGATTAAAATTTTCGTGTTCGATTAATCGTTTTTTTTTTTAATCGATTAATCGACTAATTTCGATTAATTATAACGCACATACAGATCCAACTACTTTTAGCTGATCTCCTTGCAGGCTGATTCCCAGTGCAGCTACCAACCACTGGAAAAATCGATAGCAGGATACAAAAAACACACAAAGGCAGCGCTCGATGGGAATAGCATTAAAACTTTTATAGTCTTCAAGTAGATAACAAAATAAATATTGCACTGGAGATAAAATCGATGTAGCTACATAAACTGTAAAAATGGTGCGAGTAATACCAAACGGTAGCAAAAGCAGTCATAAAAACATGTAGCTAAGTATGATACTGGTATAAAAATGTGTACTACGATACCACTGCTGAATTCAGATGAGAAGGGGCTAACATCAGTCCGTCGGCATGTAGATGTCCCGTGAAGGGAACTATCACAACTCCCAGTGGATGGCTGTAGAATCCCAGGTTGATAGAGGGAAGTGATAGAAGGAAGTGTAACAGCCCTTGCGTGTGGCAAATAGTAAGGTCCCGCCGGCATGCAGATATGAAGGCACAGCAAAGGAGCCCTTCAGATGGACACGGCAAGCCCCGCCGGATCTCCCTGAAGACCCGGAAGCCGGGGGAGAGGTGAGTACCGATCAAAAGAATTTTAATCGATCAAAAGAATTTTGATCGATCAAAACAATTAATCGATTAATCGAGGAATTAATAGTTAATTTCCACAGCCCTAATATATATATATATATATATATATATATATATATATATATATATATTAGGGCTGTTACTGATTAAAATTTTCGTATTCGATTAATCGATTTTTTTTTTATCGATTAATCGACTAATTTCGATTAATTATAACGCACATAGATCCAACTACTTTTAGCTGATCTCCTTGCAGGCCGATTTCCAGTGCAGCTCCCAACCACTGGAAAAATGGATAGCAAGATACAAAAAACACACAAAGGCAGCGCTCGCTGGGAATAGCATTAAAAAAACTTTTATAGTCTTCAAGTAGGTAACAAAATAAATATTGCACTGGAGATAAAATCGATGTAGCTACATAAACTGTAAAAATGGTGCGAGTAATACCAAACGGTAGCAAAAGCAGTCATAAAAACATGTAGCTAAGTATGATACTGGTATAAAAATATGTACAACGATACCACTGCTGAATCCAGATGAGGAGGGGCTAACATCAGTCCGTCGGCATGTAGATGTCCCATGAAGGGAACTATCACAACTCCCAGTGGATGGCTGTAGAATCCAAGGTTGATAGAGGGAAGTGATAGAGGGAAGTGTAACAGCCCTTGCGTATGGCAGATAGTAAGGTCCCGCTGGCATGTAGATATGAAGGCACAGCAAAGGAGCCCTTCAGATAGACACGGCAAGCCCAAAGAATTTTGATCGATCAAAATAATTTTGATCGATCAAAACAATTAATCGATTAATAAAGGAATTAATAGTTAATTTCCACAGCCCTAATATATATATATATTAAATTACTATGCTTGCTATATACAAGGATCAATGTATGCCAGAAGTCATGCCAGAAAGTAGCAATGTATGAAACTGACATAAGACTGCAAGGGGGAGATTCCAATTATCTGTAAAAGGAATAATTCATAAGCAGAATTTTTTCATATATTAAACCACAAATACAACTTCAGAAGACACCATCAGACAAAGGACATGAGATATTCCTACCAACATATTGTAAAAAAACTTTGGTACTAATATTATGATTGGGAGCAGGGGGGAAAGATTTTTTTTTTGTCCCATGAATACATGACAGTCACAGTATAATTACTAAAGGTCTCAATTTCCTATAACCAGCAAAGTACAAAATATGGGGACAGTGCACCAAAGAATTATGAAGGCAATCACCAGATCACCGTAAATATGAAACATATTAAATTATAGAGGAGAATGAGAAGGGGTGCCTAATCAATAAGATTTGTTGTATGGTACCTTCATTAACCACTTCCCGTCATATGACATCCAGCAGGATAACAGCCAACGTGCGCCCGTGGGGGCGCTCATCGCGGCGATCGGTGGTGTGGTGTGTCAGTCTGACACACTGCAACACCGATCTCGGTAAAGAGCCTTCGATGGAGACTCTTTAACACGTGATCAGCCGTGTCCAATCATGGCTGATCACGATGTAAACAGAAAGAGCCATTGATCGCCTTTTTCTCACAGTGGAGGAGAGCTGATCGGCTGCTCTCCTGACAGGGGGGGTCTGTGCTTATTGTTTATCAGTGCAGCCCCCTTTCGAATGCCCGCCCAGGGCCACCAGGATGCCGCCAGGACCACGAGGGATGGCCACCCACACTGGACCACCAGGTATGCCACCCTAGACCACCAGGGATATGCCAATCAGTGCCCAGGCAGCTGCCAATCAATGCCCAGGCAGCTGCCAATCTGTGCCCATCCACAATGCCTGCCAATGCCAGTGCCACCAGGGATGCCCATCAGTACCATCTATCATTGCCGCATATCAGTGCCCATCAGAGCCCATCAGTGACACGTATCAGTGCCCATCAGTGCCCAGCAATGACGTCTCTCAGTGCCCATCAGTGCCACCCATAAGTACCCATCAGTGCAGCCTTTTAGTGCCCATCAGTGTCGCCTATCAGTGCCCACCAGTGCCATTCATGAGTGCCCATTAGTGCTACCTATCAATGCCCATCAGTGCTGCATATCAGTGCCACCCATCAGTGCCACCTATCAGTGCCCATCAGTGCCGTCTATCAGTGCTCATAGTCAGTGCCACCTCATTGGTGCCACCTCATCTGTGCCATCTTATAAGTGTCCGTCAGTGCTGCCTTCTCAGTGCCCATCAGTGAAGGAGAAAACATACTTATTTACAAAAACAGAAACAAAAGAAAAACATATTTTTTTTTCAAAATTTTTGGTCTTTTTTTATTTGTTTAGCAACAAATAAAAACCGCAGAGGTGATCAAATACCACCAAAAGAAATCTCTATTTGTGGGAACAAAATGATAAAAATTCTGTTTGGGTACAGTGTAGCATGACCGCGCAATTGTCATTTAAACAGCAACAGTGCTGAAAGCTGAAAATTGGCTTGGGCAGGAAGGTGGTGTAAGTGCCTGGTATTGAAGTGGTTAAAAAACCCTCTATTATTAAAATTATAGTTCATAATAATACCAGATTTGATTATATACAATGTGGGGGAATTTTGGGACTTTAAATGAAGCACATAGTAATATGTGCCTCCATCCCTGGTTCAGGTAAACAAGAAACAAGAAAAAGGGAATTAGGACTTTAAATGAGGTTGTCGTAGGGGTAAAATGGATAGAATCATGTTTTAATATTGTAAATAATGTAAATACATAGCATTAGTACAACTCATGTAAAAAAGTAATATCATATTTATACACATGCACAATGGCAATGGCATCATAAATTCATGGATATATACATAATCAGCACATAGCAGTAATGAATAGTAATATAAACAAATGTATGGATACAGCTTGGCAGCACAATTGGGGTTTAATGCGTTGGATATTGATAAAAGGTGTATTTAGATATGATTCCTAATAGGCACATAGCTACATCCTGATTTTCCGACGCGTTTCATGTAAAAACACTTCCTGAGGGGCAGATGCTATAGTGCATCTATAAAAAAAACACAAAATATAATTAAACCTAATATTGAAATGAGCACAAGTACTCAAGTACTCAAATGCCACAGATAACAACGGTGTGTAGTGTATGTGGGACCTTGATTTGATTATAGGACAATCAGAATTCCAATTACCGTATTTATCGGCGTATAACACGCACCGGCGTATAACACGCACCCCAAGTTTAGGAGGGAATTTTAAGGAAAAAAACTTTTAGGAGGGAAATTCAAGGAAAAAAAACTTACATTTAAATGCAGCATGCAGCCTTGCCCAGTGTCCATCTGCAGCCTTGCCCAGTGTCCATCTGTCCATCTGCAGCCTTGCCCAGTGTCCATCTGTCCATCTGCAGCCGTGCCCAGTGTCCATCTGTCCATCTGCAGCCTTGCCCAGTGTCCATCTGTCCATCTGCAGCCGTGCCCAGTGTCCATCTGTCCATCTGCAGCCGTGCCCAGTGTCCATCTGTCCATCTGCAGCCTTGCCCAGTGCCTTTGCGATCGTGTCAGTCCCGGCGGTTTTTACAATTTGGCGCCGATTTCTGTGGAGAGGAGCGAGCGGGGCCGAGTGTACTTCGGCTAGACTCGGCTCCTCTCGCAGTTCCGCCCATCTCCACTGACTGCGCCGCTGACGGAGAAAGCCGAGTGTACTTTGGCTAGACTCGGCTCTGCTCACAGTCACAGGCAGGACTGCGAGAGGAGCCGAGACTAGCCGAAGTACACTCGGCTTTCTCTATGTCAGCGGCGCAGTCAGAGATGGGCGGGACTGCGAGAGGAGCCGAGTAAAGCCGATTGTACTTCGGCTTCGGCTCCGCTCGCTCCTCTCGCTCGTTTTCAGCAGGGGAATTCGACGGAGTATCGGCGTATAACACGCACCCACGATTTTCCCCTGATTTTAAGGGGAAAAAAGTGCGCGTTATATGCCGATAAATACGGTATGTAACTGCATTGACCACTAGTGGGCAGATGAGAAATGGACAGTTACCTCCAAGTTTGGAACCAACCAATCATTAAATAGTAAACATGAGTTGGGGAGGCGCCAGTACAACAACGCTTCTCCACCCCTGTAAAATAAAATGAGACATTTACTTAACCACTTCAGATCCGCGCTATAGCCGAAAGATGGCCTTAGCACAGACCTGAACTGCCGGGAGGGCGTCCCTGGATGTCCTCCTGTTTACTTCTGCGTTGCGTGCCGCCGCAGGCACGCATCGCGGAATAGCGGTGTACGCTGTGTCACGCGGGTGCCGATGCACGTGCCTGGCGGCCGCGATGTCCGCCGGGTGCCCACGATCGGCAGTCACAGAGCCAGGGATGTGGATCTCTGTGTGTAAAAACAGAGATCCACGTCCTGTCAGGGAGAGGAGACCCTTGTACATAGGGACACCGATCGGTCACCTCCCCCAGTCAGTCCCCTCCCCCCACAGTAAGAATCACTCCCAGGGAACACATTTAACCCCTTGATCGCCCCCTAAATAGTGTCAAAAGTGTCCGATCTGTCCGTTGCAATATCGCAGTCCTGACAGATAACCGACATTACTAGTAAAAAATAAATAAAAATTAAAAAATTAAAATGTCATAAAACTATCCCCCATTTTGTAGGCGCTATAACTTTTGCGCAAACCAATCAATAAACGCTTATTGCGATTTTTTTTACCAAAAATAAGTAGAATAATACGTATCGGCCTAAACTGAGAATTTTTTTTACATTTTTTTTAATTGGGATATTTATTATAGCAAAAAGTAAAAAATATTGTGTTTTTTTTTTCTAAATTGTCAGTGTTTTTTTGTTTATAGCGCAAAAAATAAAATCTGCAGACATGATCAAATACCACCAAAAGAAAGCTCTATTTGTGGGAAAAAAAATTATAAAAATTTCATTTGGGTACAGTGTTGTATGACCGTGCAATTGTCATTCAAAGTGTGTCAGCGCTGAAAGCTGAAAATTGGTCTGGGCAGGAGGGGGGTTTAAGTGCCCAGTAAGGACGTGGTTAAGGACACACATTCTTTTCTCGAACATGGAAACACACACACACTTGCTGACACACTCCCTGGACGATTGAGAAGGCTGCTGCCCGTTGACCACTCCTTATATCGCTAAACATTTTCTGCTGAGATGAACCATTTATACCCATAATAATTTGGACATTTTCCCATTCGAAGCAGTGGTGAGATATAGATTAAGTATCTTTTTTAACCTTTTTGCTCCCAAAATTATAGGGATTGTATTTTACTACTTGTGTTTTCTATTATTATTTACAGTGTGCAAGGCAAATTATCTGCTAAAGTTTTCCCACATATTCTATCTATTTTGTATGTTGAAGTTGTGTATGGTTAAATTATGTATGAATCTTTATTACAGCTAACTTGCTATTGTTGGTGCCCCAGGTTAATTGTTTATTGTCCACCCTACGCTAGCAGATCTATTGATTTTAGGGCTTATTTTAAATTTTGTAGTGTTTTTGCTCTTTTGGATACGTTTATTTCTTTCTTCCGGCCGCGGAAAGTAAGAAACTGCCTTAAGAGTGTTTAGGGGTTTTATTTTAATATTTTAAAGCACGGTTTATCACATTTTCTTATGCCGCGTACACACGATAATTTTTCCCGTCGGGAAAAATTACATTTTTTTTTTACAAGAAAAACGACCGTGTGTGGGCTTTTTGTCATTTTTCCCGATGGGAAAAACGGCATGAATCACGACGAGAAAAATTAGAACATGCTCTAATTTTTCTCGTCGTGATTCCCGTCGTTTTTTTCCGCGGCAGTTTTCCCATAGGGAAACACTGCCACAGAGCCCACACACGGTTGTTTTTCTCGACCAAAAAAAAAATTTCGGGAAAAACGGACGTGTGTAGGGAACCAAGCCGTTCCCTTGTTTTTCCCGTCGATTTTCTCGACGGTGTTTTCACCGTCGAGAAAATTGATCGTGTGTACGCGGCATTACTGGTTATCTCTGTTCCGGTGTTTTGTCATTGAAATTTTGAAGTACCGTAAATACATTCCAACTGTTTTGATTTCTTTGATTGTGTGTGTGAAAGATTAATCACCAGCAATTCCAGTTTTGAATGTAAATATATAATTATACTTGTATTTAATAAATGTATTTATTAATTGAATTGAGAGATATTTATATATTGTTAAGAAATCACCATAAGCTTAAAGAAATTGTTGTGGTATACTACTGAGTATCTGAACAAAAATTCATATTGTTATTAAGTTATTTATTATTTGCCGAGATCGGCTGGAGGCACTGTCTATCAACTATATTTATAATTCAGGCACCACCCTTTTATTACCAATTTACAATTCTCCAAGCCCCTCCTTTTTATTTAATTAGATACTACACACTCGCGACAGCATGTGACACCCTTCCCCCAGGATTATGTGCAATCTACTATAAAGTCAAACAACAGTCACTCCCTTGCATCCATCACACTGACCATATTTTGACCCTTCTCTTCATATGCATGTAAGGGGATCCCTAATGAGAAGAGTCAATCTCCCTTAAAGTGGTTGTAAACCCTTACAGATCACTTTCACCTACATGTAAGCCTAGATTAAGGCTTACCTGTAGGTGCTGGAAATATCTCCTAAACCTACACGGTTTAGGAGTAATTTAGAATTCCCCATACGGCGATGTCTCCCGCGCATGCAACGATGTATTCGGCGCATGCTCACTTTAGAAAGGGTACGCTGTGCCGTTTCCAGCTGGGGTCATCCCGTGACTGGCGGCTCCCACGCACATGTGTGGGAGTGACGTCACGCGACTCCGGCCAGTCACAGAGCCGGAGTTCGCGGCCCCGGAAGGAAGAGGGGTGAAGAATGGACGCTTCCAGCCAGCGAGTTAATCGGGAACATCGCAGGCTTCGGTTTCAGTTAAGTGACACAAAATGGGCTACAATGCGATGCATAGTAGTCCATTATGCTTTACCTTTGCAGGGAAACAAAGAGGAAGTAAAACCCATCGGGGTTTACTTCCTCTTTAAGGAGTACTTTGTTTGTGCTGTCCTCTCTGTGATTGGTGGATTTCCCCATCCAACAGAGATCACGTCAGCATACAAGGTGTGGTGGAGCGCAGGTAAAGTGGTAGTAAACTCAGCCACACAAATACTCCGAAATAGTAAGGCCACTATGATAAACATTTCCCCACACACCTTAATACTAGTTATCCCCATAGCAGCTCTATATTTGTGGTGTCAAACAATTCCATACAGCATTGTACTTTCCCCCTCTCTCCTGTGTCAGAGACATAATCTCACGCATGTGCAGTAAACAATAACCAAGTGCTTCTGTGGACCTCCTCACTCCCTGTGCTAATGCTGAGCAGGAATGTTACGCAACTAGTCACATGGGGTATTACAGGAAATTCTCAATGGGCCACTCTCTCTCTCGGGATGTAATGCCAAGGAGTGCTGATGATAGAGGCATGGCACATGGATGAAGAGACTGACAGCACACTTAACGTGCCATGAATGGGGGCAAAAATAGTATGTGTCAAGTGATGTAATTTCAACAAAAATCAGGTAAAATCTCCTAAACGACATTGGGGTTGTGATACCATGAGGGACACCTACTTGTAAGTCATTTCAGAATGCTTTACATGAAGTAAAGTAGGGCATGAGAGTTTACTACTGCTTTAAAAGGTGGTCTGGAGGATGAGATGTATCTTTGATCTCTCTGAAGGTTAATTGGATGGCAAGTCAACATGTAGTCAGTATTCTAGCTCTCTCAACCTGGGGGAGTTTAGCACTGTTGGCTGTGTTCCCCTTGATATTGACCACTATACCTCCTCTCTGGAGTTGAAGTGAGGAGGAGTCATTGGTCCTTGGTGCAGAGTAAGCATCTTAAAAAGTCTCTCTTTGAAAACATTGATCATGATGGGAAATTGATACTTGAACTTTGAAATTCTGTTAATTATGTACAGAACGCAAAAACATTCCAGTAAAATAAGTTCAAATGTAAATTTTAGTTGTGTGGACATTGACCACTCCTTACACTAGAGGGGAAAGGGGTTGGTTAAAACCACATATGCTGTAAGTCATGAGTGCAGAGATGGTTGGGACCACTGAAGAAGCAGATGGGGCTAGAGAACCAGGGCGTAATCAGCCATCATGTAGGCTTTCATGTTGTCAAGCTCCAGTTCCTCCTGTGGGAGGCCCTAAAAGAGATAGGTAAAACCGATCTGTTGTTGACATGGCAGGGGCAGTAGTAGAGTGCATGTTGGTAGGTACATCAAACAGAACATTTGACTTCTATGATTACTTTCTAGAGTCACCACAAGTGAATTTCCTGGTGTGACTTTTCCTGTTTTAGAACATGTTGAGGGATTAAGGTAATCAGATTCAAGGGTGCAGATTATAACAACAGGCTTTAGATTTGTCACATACCTGGTCTTAGGCCAATTTTATGAGAGGGCTTCCGTTGCGGCTAAGTGGCAAGCACCACTGAAGGTGAGAACAGCGAGTGCTAGGCTCAAAGAAGCACAGGAGCCCTTAAGTAGATTTTCTGGAAACTGCTTGCAGCACAGTGAAACTGGATAGCTGTCAGCTGGTCTGTCAAGACAGATGGCAGTATCTCTGTAATCCCTGGTGTGTAGCGGAAGCAGGGCAGCAACCACAGGCAAGGTGGCACCCAAGGAAGAGGCAGGAACAGGCTGGCAGGACCAGACTGAAGAGGCATAGTCAAGATAGGAGCTGAAGTCATACACAGGAAGGCAAGACATGGAGTAGGCGGAAGGGTAGTCAAGAGCAAGCCAGGGCCATGCATGATAGAGCAAGAGAAGCAGAGTCCTTAGAGCAAGCCGGGGTCAAAACCAGGGATCAGGCAGCAGAGAAGTCCAGAGGCAAGCCGGGTCAGTAACAGGCAATCCAAAAAACACAGGAAACACAGGATCAAGGAGAAGTCTAAGTGCAGCCACTGACCTTATATAGGGCATTTTGCGCCAGTTTTGTCAGCAGGTGTGCATGAACAATGATTTTGATATGATTCTCACATTTTTACTAGTTTGTTGTACCATGTTTTAAATTCGTAGAATCTTCCTCTAGTAGTTATCTGTATGTCCAACAGTGCGGTTATCAACCATTGCCTGAATGACTGCTGTGATAAGCCAATCTTTTTTTTATTAATCAGATTGAGCAAACTGTGGACTTGTATTGAGATGAAGGAATGGTAAAACGGGTCATGCACCAGCAGAATTTATTGGAATAGTCATATGGAAATAAAAAAAAAATGTTTGTCTGAGCATTTGTTTCATTGAGATTAATACATTTTGCATGAAAACTCTGAACAGTTTTGTTCAATTGCCATGCCGATGTTTTGAATTTTACATTTCACCACTATCACAGTTAGAAGTTTATATCGTTTAAGAAACATTTTCCATCCTTTTCCTTTGATTTTCCTCATTACTACCGTGTTTCCCTGAAAATAAGACCTACCCCGAAAATAAGACCTAGCGTTATTTTCCAGGAAGGCTGCAATAAAAGTCCTACCCCGAAAATAAGCCCTAGTTTAAAATGCCTGTAAAATCCTATAATCCACTCTATTACAGTAGTATATAATGTGCAATATGTGTGTTTCTGTAATATAATTGCGGGGGAAGAGAGCCCCCGGCGGATCACAGAAGCGCAGATTGGCACTGTAATGAAGGTATTTTGCACGCTTATATTACAGAAACACACGCACATTGTACATTATATTATACTGTAATAGAGTGGATTATAGGATTTTACAAGCATTTTAACTCGGTTCACACTGGGGATTCCTCACAGGCAGGGAGAGAGAGGGGGAGAGAAGACAACACATTACATGTAAGACCTACTTCGAAAATAAGCCCTACTGTGTCTTTTGTTGCCAAAACTAATATTAGACCCGGGCTTATTTTCGGGGAAAAACTGTATGTTTGAAAGCAATTGGCAATTTGACCCCATCAACTATTAGAAAATTAGACAAACCTTTCAAAAACCATTTTTTTATAATGAAATTCTGCTAGTGTATAGCCAGCTTTAATTACCAACTGTGCAATAATTATGAGAAGAAAATGCAGCACAGCAAACGCTTTAAGCAATTATGGCTTCTTCCTGCAATTATACAATTAAAAAGGAAGGAATACATTTAATTAATGTTTATTATAATTAAGACTCAAATCACGCACATGCAAAATAACTCATAAAAGAGTGACACGTTTCGTGCCTCCTGTACCTAGGAGCAATATTATCAGGAGCATTGTTGTATGGGGAGGCAGGGAGCAAGCCTAAAGTGGGTTTTGACTTAGTAACTTTAGGGGCGCACTGGCTATACTGTGAGAATGTTTTATAGGAACAACAAAGGTAGTCTGGTAATTTGTGGTGCCCCACCTCCAGCAGGGATCCTTGAATATTTAGTTAACATAACATGATTTCCTACAACTAAAAATGTTATCAGTTAGTTTGAAAACTTGCAAACTTACTAAAAACGACTATTTTTTCCCTTTAAAAAATATGTACCAAATGTAATACAAAAACATGCATAATATGTTTATTAACTTACATGGGTAATTCAAATTTCACATATTGGTACAGTAACTCCCTCAATAGTAATTCGTCTTCTTCTTCCTATTTTTCATTACAGGTAAATGTGGCATCATTTAGTTCTTAATGATGGAGGGGTGCAGGCTGTCTGACATCCACAGAAGGCTACAGAATCTTTACAAAGGTGACACCATTAACAAGAGCAATGTCTTGTCATTGGTGACTCTTGTCTATAGTATCATCTCCGTAAACAATCTGTAGCCTTCTGTCAATGTCGAACCGCCTGCATCCCTCCTTCATCAAGAACTCTTAAGCCGGTGGACATTGAGTCCGTTGGACCCGTGGGCACGCTCCCGCGGCACGCGCCCGCTAGCCTCCCTGCACAGACCGACGTACACCTACGCCGGTTCGCACAGGAGGGCCGACCTGCCCCAGTATAATGATGGTGGCTGGTCGGCAAGAGATTAATCCCTCCCGACTTCTGGGCAGCCTGATAGACAAACATTATATAAAAATACAACATACGGTAGAACCTAGTAAAGCATGTCTCTTATTGGATCCCTTTGTGTTAATTGAATATACATTGAAAGTGGTTTGTTATATCTGTTTGATAAGTTAAAAAAGTTCATAAGTTAAAAAAAAAACTTGTTCTAATGGGAAATCTTGACATCTGATAACTTCCTGTGCTCTCTGCATGTGCTGGCTGTTATCAATTTCATGGTTCTTTGAGGACTACAAAACCACACCCCTCTATGTTATGGACAATAGGAAAGAATGTTTCTGTTGCCTTGTCCTGTAAATATCTAGTTATTTTTAGAGGTAACACCCTCTAAGCTCCTATGTGGTTGATTTCCCGGGGTCACTACATCACTATTGTGTTCAGTAGGAGTCGGAGGAAGAAACCAACAAACGCAGAGGCATCTGATACTCCCAGAAGTTTGAGATGCTGAATAAATAAATTGACCCCAACCCATTATAGTTTCTCTTTAAAGAGTTATTTATTTGAGAAAAAAAATAACATTCCCCTCTGGTTGATCTATGTACATTGCAGATTCCTACCTTTTGTTATTCTGAAGAAATAGCGGTTTGTCTGTGTCTATGAGCAGAGCTAATCTGTTATCAATCAACTGCTGCCCTTGCAGGTCTCTAATGAGTTAAGTGGCATGGTCTGCATCCCTTTAAACACTTGCCGACTGCGCTATAGCCAATTGACAGCTACAGAGCAGCCAGCTAGTTCTGGGATGCCGTCATATGGGGAGGACACTGCTGATCACAGATTGAGGTAAAGAGCCAATCAGAGGATCTTTACCACGTGATCAGCTGTGTCCAATCATAGCTGATTGTAAACAGAGAAGAGAGAGGATAAGTGGCTTGTGTGAAAGGGATATGTACACTGATAATCAGGGCACTGATGATCATTTTCCTTATTATCAGTGCAGTCCCACCAGTGCCCACCGGTTTTGCCAATCAGTGCCCACTAGTGCTGCCAATCAGTGCACATCAGAGCTGCCAATCAGTTGCTCCTTGTTAGTGTCACCTATCAGTACCGCCTACCAGTGCCCATCAGTGCTGCCAACCAGTGCCTCCTCATCAGTGTCACCTATCAGTGCTGCCTAGTAGTGCAGCCTCATCAGTGCCTCCTCATTAGTGCCCATCAGTGCCACCTCGGTGAAGGAGAAAAATTACCTGTTAGCAAAATTTTATAACAAACTGTGAAAATGTTTTTTTTTAATAAAATTTTCGGTCTTTATTCGTTTTTTTTAGCAAAAAATAAAACACCAGTTGTGATTAAATACCACCAAAAGAAAGCTCTATTTGTGTGGAAAAAAAATGATAAAAATTTTGTTTGGGTACAGTGTTGCATGACCGCGCAATTTTCATTCAAATTGCGACATCGCTGAAAACTTGAATGGGCAGGAAGTGGGTGAAAGTACCCAGGAGGCAAGTGGTTAAACATGATTTTCCTTCGGGAGTATCTCACCAAAAATGACAACATTTCTGTTGCAAGGGATGCCCTGCCCTGACTTGTATCTTAGTGCAGATTTCTGACAAAATCAATAAGCCAACCACACAAGCAGGAAATTACATATCTGGGGAGGTGTTCTGTATACACCATCTGTGTACAGAATGCCTCCAGGTTGTCATATTGCATTGCATTTTCACAAAATTACAGAGCTGCAGTTTGAAAATTAAAGGTAATATTTAATAGCATCCAATTACAATATGACTTGTTTCGCAATTGTATACACTATATTTTTTAATTTATTTATTTAGTACACAAAACTAGAGTTACTCTTTAAGCACATCTGCTGTGTTTGCTGGAATGCTTTAGCAACTCACTGATTGGTTTCACTTGCTACTATGAAATATCTGAGATCATCAATCTCGTAGATCATATACTGACTCGTTTACAAATTCTTTTGATCACTACTATATTATTATGTGTAAGTCTGGGATAGTTTAACAGGGTGTGATCTCTTGAAATGCATACCTAGGAGATATTGCGACATGCATACCCGTGTTCTATATAGGCATGTTATATATACATTCATTCCAACATACACAAGTGTGAATCTACGCCTGAAATCTGATCTGCCAGCAGGCTATGAAGAAACAAAAGACCCGATTAACTGGAAAAACAAAACCAAGCAAAAGTACCTTAGAAACACACACACACTGTGTGTGTGTGTGTGTGTGTGTACATATATATGTGTAGCGGGTACCCCAAATTTAGGGGGTCTATAGGTCCAAATTTAGAGGGATGACCTGAGCACTAGTATGGCTCGGGCCTTCTTATTGTGCTGGACTCTGCTTTGATGCTGTGTGCCTATTTAGGGTTCCCTGTGGCCTGCAGGTGGCGCTGCCATGTTGGGTCAAGGTTGAACCATAGGTTGCATTGCCGTATTGGATGTCCTCTCTCAGCTACCATGCAGTGGGCGGGTTCTGCCTGCTGTGCATGCCGGGAAAGGATATAAAAGAGGCAGACGCCATTTGTTCGAAGAGAGACCCGGGGACAAGTACCCGGAGGAGTGCGCCCCCTAAGGAGGGAGGTGCGTACACCGACTGAAGAGTCTCGGGCACCTTCGGCCCGAGACCGCAACGTTCCGGGTAGGTCCAATACCTTCAACTGGGTCTACAGGCAGAATTTTGGGAGTCCTAGGATGCCCGGGTGAGGGTATCCGCTCCGACCAAGAGGAAGCCAGGGGAGGATCGGTCCCATAACAGGAGATGAGTGATAGTCAGATTGCTGTCTCGGGAAAGGCCTGGTGACCTGTCGGAGGGAAGGATCCTATGCTCCGCAGAACTGACCCTGCGGAGTGCTGCTGCTCTTCGAGGACATACTGAACTTGTCCTTGGAGGATTTAAACTGCTTGTTCGAGCTCCATAGTCTGCTGGGACCATTGAGGGACTATCCGGGTGAGCTGTACCCACTCGGGACCTAGTGGTGATAAATCTGGGAGTTCTGTGCCTGAATCTGCTTTAGTTCAACTACTATCTCTCTCATCTACTCTCTCTTACCTATCCAGCAAAGATACAAAATAAACTCAACGTTGGAGTTTAAGTGGTTTGGACATTGACTTTATTAAAGAAGGGAAAAGTACAGACTCGTCTCTACATTCTGGAGATGGGAACCAGTGGAAGGAGGTAACTCGCTGCGGGACCCAGGTACATATACACCGCCTGACCTCTAAACTAGAGGACACGGGCTTGTGGCATGGGTGCCTCTCTTCTTTTCCCTGAGAGGAGAGGGTAGTGCCACACGTGGGGGCTCGTCCGGGATTCTGCAGCTGCCCCTGGAAGCTGGACTTTGCTTTCTCCCTTGTGTGTTTTGTGGAAGTCGGCCATATTGAGAGAATTCGAACTGCGCCATTTGTGAGAGAGAGATAGAAGTACAGGCCTAGTTAATTTCTAGCTGCGTAGTTCGTGGGCGTGTCTCGAGCCTGGAAAAGCCAGCGAGTTGGTGCAGCAGAAGAGAAAAAAAGGATCAGTGACGAAGCAACATGTCTGCCGCTCCATGGATCTCTGCTTCACTGGGATCTCGTGGGTTCTCAACTGCTTCAGCCATGGGCGTTGCTTCACTTGCTGCTCCTTTGACGGATACAGGAATTCGGCTGAAGCCCCGGGGTCGCTTTGCCCTTTACACATGCAGAGACGCAGAGGCCTTGGGCATGATCTGTCCAAAGTACCAGGGATTGGCTGTACAGCTTCACCCTTTCGGGAGATGTGCCCTTTGCGGGAAATTTCTGTTTGAGGTAGACCAGCCTACTGAAAAGCCAAAGGTCTACCGGGTTAATTGCCTCTCCAGCGCTGTTACTCCGGAGGAGAAAATTTGTGCTTCCACAGCCGTGCCCATACGCACCCCCGCGGAAACAGCGGATGTTAAGGAAAAAGTTCCGGCTGCTACGGAGCTTGAGACGGAGAACCCAGCGGATGCTGCCTCTGTTGCAACGGAGTCCTCCCTTCCCCCTGCTAAGAGGAAGGTGGGATATGTGAAGGCTTCTTGTGGCCGCGGTCAAGGCCTACCCCAGCACCTTCCTGAATCGGATCATCAACCCAGAGGGATCTCCGGCCGATCCAAGTCAGGGGAAGGTAAGAAGGCTGGGAAAACTGAGACATTGACTTTGTTGGTTGAGGGTAGAAAGTCCACACCCCACGCTACCGGGGATGTGCGGACCGCCAGCCTGCAAGAACCTTCCATTTTTCGGGACAGTGTATCGGTGTCTACTACCAGTTATTTGCCGGCAGAGGCATATGACACCTCTGACTTTGAATCATCGTCTGAAATTGGGGGATGACCACAAAATTGACAAGATTTTCATCCACAAGGGTTGGGACAAAATCCCGGTGACCTAATCCCGTAGTTTAAAGGGGGTTTCGCCAATGGACTCTGGGGAAACTACACCCCGGGTGGAAGTGACTGTCCCAAGGGAAGAGGCCAATCCTATGCCTGCTTTGTTTGCCCCAGCATCTTCTGTGCCTACTACTACTACGGCTGCTGTTCGCTCTCCTTTGTGGCCCCCTATGTTACAGTTGGAGCCCGCACTAATAAAGAGATCTCCAGATGCGATTGTCCTCCCTGGAAATGGAGATTGTGCGAACATGCCGCCTCTGGCCCGATTACAGCGGATTTTGCACCAGAAGGTGTCAGCGGAATATGGTTGGGAGTACCCATATGTTCCCAAGGACCTTTTGTTTGAAATAGAAGCCTCCCGGGAAAGATGGTATGCAGACTTTGTGTGGGACCGCTTGGAGGTAAAGAAAGGTCACCGCTACTTCAAGTGTTCAGCCGTGATGACTGAGCGGTACAAGGGCTGCCGGAAAGACTGGACTCTTGGTCGGCACATTCATGCAGACCGGGTGGTGATTTGTAGCAGGGATCGAGACGATGTGATATACTCTATAGAGACTCTGGACAAAGACTGGAAAATTCTTGTTCCCCCTGATCCCCAGTACTACCTCTGAAGTGGGAGCTTGTTTTTTTTTTATTATTCCACTTCCGGGACATTGCCTGAACTATTACCTTGACCTTCCGCCCAATGGGAAAATTTACTGTTTGGAGACTTTGGGGAACTGTTTGTGTTCCTTCCCCTCTACTGTTCTGCAAAGAGAACTGAACTTTGGGTAGACTTAGTTAGGGCAAAGCAGGAAGCCGACGTGATCAAGGAGGAGGGTTCCTGTGTTAAGATTGTGCCTATGCGCACCTAGGTCATGTAGTGATGTGTGCTGCCACTAGGTGGTGGTGGTCTGCAGAAATTTGTCTTGCGGAGGCAACTCATTCTTTCTAGGAGGAAGGGTTCGTTTCTGACTTCCAGAAAGTTAGGAGATGTTATTTGTGTGCTGTTTTTTTCTTTCCCTCTGCAGGTGATCGCCTATCATGTACATCGGAGAGTGGGTGGGAAGATAGGATAGAAAAAAAAGGGATTGTTGTGTAAAATGACTGTGATGTATATTGCTTACTTGTTTTTTTCCTTTCTTCCGTTCTATAAAAATATATATAATAACAAATAGGGAATAGGGAAAACTTTTGATTCAGGCGCCGAACCAATCCTATTGTACATAGTTGGAAAAGACCAGAACCCACTCAGGATTAAGGGGGATCTTCTGACCTTCTCCAGACACTGGGGACAGTGTCTATTAAAGAGAGGGGTGTGTGTAGCGGGTACCCCAAATTTGGGGGATGACCCAAGCACTAGTATGGCTTGGGCCTTCTAATTGTGCTGGACTCTGCTTTGATGCTGTGTGCCTATGTAGGGTTCCCTGTGGCTTGCAGGTGGTGCTGCCATGTTGGGTCAAGGTTGAACCATAGGTTGCATTGGCGTATTGGATGTCCTCTCTCGGCTACCATGCAGTGAGCGGGTTCTGCCTGCTGTGCATGCACGGAGAGGATATAAAAGTGGCAGACGCCATTTGTTCAAAGAAAGACCCGGGGACAAGTACCCGGAGGAGTGCGCCCCCTAAGGAGGGGGGTGCATACACCAACTGAAGAGTCTCGGGCACCTTCGGCCCAAGACCGCAACGTTCCGGGTAGGTCCAGTACCTTCAACTGGGTCTACAGGCAAAATTTTGGGAGTCCTAGGATGCCCGGGTGAGGGTATCCACTCCGACCAAGAGGAAGCCAGGGTAGGATCGGTCCCATAACAGGAGATGAGTGATAGTCAGATTGCTGTCTCGGGAAAGGCCTGGTGACCTGGGAAGGGAAGGATCCTATGCTTCGCAGAACTGACCCTGCGGAGTGCTGCTGCTCTTTGAGGACATACTGAACTTGTCCTTGGAGGATTTAAATTGCTTGTTTGACCTCCACATCGGCTGCTGGGACCATTGAGGGACTATCCGGGTGAGCTGTACCCACTCGGGACCGAGTGGTGATAAATCTGGGAGTTCTGTGCCTGAATCTGCTTTAGTTCAACTACTATCTCTCTCAACCACGCTGGCCCAATCTAATCCATCGTTAACAGCGAGAAGTGCAGGGCTGGAGTGGCAAAGGCGACTATGTCTGGGGCCTGCTGGAAAAACAGTGGATAATTAAATCGGGACAAAGCATCCACAGCTGTATTATCTACACCATTGTTGAACCTGCTGTGAATATGGAATTTGTAATGGAGGGACATCCAAATGAGCCTGCGTATGAAGGACATGATGAGTAATGAACTGGACCTACCTTTATTAATGATTTCGGAGGTAGCCTGATTGTCTGTGGAGAAAACTACCTGTCCATTAGTGACCCCCACACCTGTGCTGCAGAAACTATAGGGTAAATTTCAAAAAGTGATGACGTTTGTGCAAACCTGTGAATTGCCAGACTATCGTCCAGCCATGGTCCTGCTAACCAGTGAGTGACAAAAATTGCTGCATAGCCTTTGGTGGCTGCAGCATCATTAATAACTTGGGGAGATGACACTGACACAGGAATGAACATGACAATGCCGTTCCAGTGCTGGAGCAACTGGTCCCACATGTGTAAATCGGCTAAAGCTGCGGTATCTAGTTTGATCTGAGAATCAGAGTAGGGGGCTGTGGGTAACAGTGCCAACAACCTAGAAATGAAGGACCTACCTTGAGGAATGATTCCCATGGGTCTCATGGCAAAGTTAAGCATACCTAGCAGTGATTGCAGTCTCTTCCTGGAACAGGCTTGGGAGAACGTAAGCGCATGGATACGGTCTCTAATTCTAGCTAATTTGACCGCAGGCAGACTAGTCTGCATGGACTGGTTGTCTAACCCAATCCCCAAGAAGATGAGTGCAGTAGCCGGGCCTTCAACTTTCTTAGCTGCCACTGGGATGTTAAGTGCAGAAAAAACAGCCATGAGCTTTTGTAGGTCGGCAGGGGCTTGTTTAGGACTTTCAATAAGAAGGTAATCACCCAGATAGTGGATGAATTTCTGACAGAGTTCTCTATGCGTGAGAATTTAGTGCTTGTGCGAAGATATAGAACAGCCAGGGACTACTTTTGGACCCAAAGGTACGGTAAGTTTGGTAACAAAATAATACAGACCTCTACAGTTGATACCATGCCACTGCCAGAGGGAAGGAAATATGGGGAGAAGCTTGAAGGCATCAGAAATTTCGGCCTTAGACAGCCAAGCGCATTTACCCATGCTGATGATAAACTGTATCGCCTGATCAAGTGATGCATATTTGAGTGAAAATTCCTCAGATGGGATCAAGGAATTCAGACTAGGTACGTGAGAAGAATGAAGCGCTGACAAGTCATAAATTAAATGTCATTTATTGGAAAACTTTCCCCTAACCAGACCAACCGGGTAACTCTCCAATTGTGAAAAGGCAGTGTTGAGAAAGGCCCTATAATAAAACTCTTCTCTAATTTGGTCTGGAGAATATCCACTGCCTTCGTATCCGTGGCTGACGATAGTCGATTTTTACACTCGAAAGTGCATTGTGGAAGTGAAATGAACCCTGTGTGGAACCCTTGTGTGAAGCCCTCTACCAAAAACGGACTTAACGCGGGGGAAGAATGAGTAGCCAAACAGGACTGCAAGTATGGGATGCTGATGCAGCTTAGTCATGTGGTATTGGCTTGTCTCAGCGTGCAAGCAGACTTAGGGTGAACCCTGTGACAACTAGCACAGACATGCAGGAGGCGGCACTGGCTATAAATGCACGTGACATGATTGAAATTATTGAAGATCTGAGCTTTACCTAAAAACTGAATAGGGCCCCCTAGCTTATCTTGTGTCGTATGAGCTGGGGTCGGGAGTAAACCTGTGAATGCCCTGGACGTACCCGGTAGGACAGGGGGCTCCGCACTGGGGCACCGGTAGGTAGTGTGTGTGGATGACTGGCAAATCGCACAGACTGGAGACCTAAGTCCTGCAAAATGCCGGCAAATTAGTTCTGTATCCACAATGCTCCAGTCAGTAACTACCTGGTGCGATGATAGTCAAAGAATGCCGACCCACTGTATTTGTGACCCAACTTTACTACCGCGTAAAGGTAGAGATCAAGCTCCTCCCTCCTATGTGGGCTTACAAATTACATCTCTGAATATAATGAACGCAAGGACAAGTCTGGGATAGAGAGCTTATGGATTTGTTATCAGCTATATCGTGGGCAGCTATTAAAAGGGAGGCCAAATTGACCATCTCAAAGTTCTTTCTTAATATTCACTGGTATGAAATGTGCCAGGGTGACAGAGAGGGTACTAGCATCTTTACCTGAGATTAAAGACAAGGGGGCTGAGACAGAGGGAGACTTGGGAAATGCTGGTGTCCCGAGAATGGTGGGTGCCTCTGGGGCCGATTGGTTTTCCAAAATCTCGACCCTGGCTCGTAACTCATGAAAGGAGGTCGCCAATGAGCTCATGGTAGCGTGAATTTGTGAGAGAGAGGTCGGAACGTGCGTAGGGTGACTTGCTCTGCGTTGGTGCCTGGTGCCCTGGGAAATAAAAGTCTGAAAAGTTCAGCCTTGCGAGCCGAAGCTGGGTACAAGATACTCTTGCGCTGTAGTTTAGCCATGAGTTTGGGGATGGTCCAGGATCTCAGAGAGAGTGTGCTACCATGTTCTGACCCCCTGGCAGGAGATGGAGGGATGAAGGCAAATTCTTCAATATCGGCAGCCTGTGACATGACCGAAGTAACTAAAAACAAATCTATTGTGAGTATATCTACTTCTCATGTTTTTTTTTTTTTTTTTTTTAATAAGCAATATGGTGATAGTGGGTCAGTTAAAACAAAAACTTGTGTTGTACGAGACTGAAAGCATGTCAGTCCTTAAGTGTGATGAAGGCTGAGTTACCTGAGGCATAGCAGGCAAATTAGAAATGTAAACTCAGGCCTTGAATACCTGAAAAACTTGTCAGGTAAGATGTATGAGAGTTTTCGATATGTCATAACATATGACGTATGTATTAACGGACGAGAAGACTTGCCACCGAACAAGCCAATTATTGAAACAAAACATCAAAATCCGTTAGTACCCATAAACGTGACAGGTACCAACCGTATCGGTGTAACACCATAAGTGACATGTTAACTGATGTATGTACAAAAAAATATCTTTCCTTTTTTTTTACATGTATGTGATGAGAAGCAAAAGTGGTGAATATATTATACTGTGTGACTATAAAAACTGAGGAAATACTGTACCAACCTGTATTGACTGCACCGAAAATTCAGCCTTACAAGTCCTGTTAATATGTAGTAATAGGAACTATGAAAAATAAAACAAGAAGCCACCACCCTGTCAAAATATTACGTGGTCAAAAGGGGAAAGAAAAAAAGGGCGCACCAACCTTGTGCATTATCCTTGGATATCATTTATTTAAAAGTAAAAAATAAAACTACTCACAAACAAATGGGAGAAAACTCACAATACAGATAGTCTCCAGATGACAGCAATTGGTCTGATGACAACAAAAACTCCAGATGGTAGCAGAGGAGGTTTCAGGGGCCACTGCCAGCTGATGCGTTTCAAAGGATTACCTTCTTCCTCAGAACCAAGCAGTGTTGCCTCCTTCAGCTTCTCATATATATACACACATATACACCAATATGCATTCAAAATATTACGTGGGCCTTGGTAAGTGACACAATTTACCCACAGTGTAATTTTCTAATCAACCAGAAAGTAAAATGTAAAAAATAATTACTATTATAACTTGACAAAGTATTGTAACTACCCGCTGGTATATGGAATAGCTACCAGACGATATGGTGGAACTGGACAACATCAGAATTTATTTAAAGCTATAACAAGACATATCGACATGCACCTACATTCGTGTACGTCCATTCCTCAATGGCCTGTACATGACGGAATTAACATAAAATATGCGTAACAATCCAATTAAACATTATTGCTTATAGAAGATAAAATAGTAACCGAAAGACTATCAACAACCTGATTTAAGAGACTACCGAATACAAATGACATGAGTATAACATAAGATGTATGTGAAAGTCTTGTATTCTGGTAACTTATGACCCATGTCGCCAGGTGTAAATCGAATGAACTGAGACATGTATCGACTAGAATCGAATATGACTACGAATATCCCTGACAAAGTTACAAATAAGTGAGATGCAGATGCGTAAAATGATGTAAGTATCGTAAGCAATTCAAAAGAAATCGTACATATATCGATGTAGTGGCCAAGTGATAAGCACTTAGTGAAGAGTTCAGGGAGGTAAAAGCTGAAAATTCGAAGTAAAGCAAGTGACAACGATTGCGTTTAAGGCTAAACAGTACTATGTGTAGATTAGTTGAAGGTATGAATAGATAGGATGGAAAAGGCGAATGAGAAGAAATTGTTTTGTGAAAGATAGAAGATTTATCGTAACATACCGATGCTGAAACAAAACCCAGTAAAATGAAAAATGTACCAGGATCGAAGCGATTTGATAGCAGTAACCTACGAAAAACAGCAACCCAGCGACCAATTCGGGACCTATCGAACGTTCGTAGAAATTCGTACGGACAACAGCGTTGTAGGAAACCTTGAGGCAGTGTCGGCCTCCTGACGTCAAGAAACTGGAAGCTGAACCAGAAACGTGAAAAGGAACTTTGACAAGATGAGTGGGTTGAGGACAGGTAATTATGGAGTGCGACTCCTCCTAAAAATCAGGACTGACCTGCGGTCAGCCTTCCTATATTATATACTGTAGATGTAGCACCCTGATGTTTATGCAGGATGGCTACTAAATTTATCTTCCATGTGATAGTTGCATTGGCCAATTGATAGGAGGTCAATTGATTTCACCCTAATTCTGGAATTGCTGCACTTCTCTCTTCTGTCACTAGGTGGCCGGGTATCTCGTGGCATTAGATAAGACAAGGGCATTGCAAGGACAGATTAGGAATGAATGGGTGTCTCAGCCAATGGGCAGGGATTTTCTTGGGTCCCTTGGCCTGCTGGGAGAGCCTATTTATTTATACATAAGCCTTGGGCCTAGCCCGGGGACATCTGGCTGCTAGGCTGTCTGAGGGTCTATCCAGATGCAAGAGAGAAGCGTAGGGTTGGGACTGCGGCTTGCAGTCCAACCAGAAGTAACGGTTCCGCCGGTCGTGGTTGGAGGTAGAGGGGAAGCGGTCACCACTAAGGGACCATCCACCTCTCCACCGGAGACCACTGTGAGTAGCTGAGGCCAGTACCAGAGCAGACTTCTCGCCAGCCGGGGACAGTAAAGAAGTGGGAAAACTTCAGAAAGTTCCAAGTCAGGGACCCAGTGGGACAGCAGAGGTGACGCTTGTGGAGTGCCAAGCCAGGGACCTAACACGTCAGCAGGGGTGAAGCTTGAGAAGTATCTGTGAGTGCCCAGCCAGGGACCCAGCGGTGAAGCGTGGGTGACGCTTAAGGTAAGGTGACCAGATTTTTTTAATTAAATCCGGGGACATATTTTTTTTACTAGTAATGGCGGCAATCAGCGACTCATAGTGGGACTGCAATATTGCGGCGGACAAATCGGACACTAAGTGACACTTTTGGCACTTTGTGGCAACCAGTGACACTAATACAGTGATCAGTACTAAAAATATGCACTGTCACTGTACTAATGACACTGGCTGGGAAGGGGGTAACATCTAGGGCAATCAAAGGGCTAAATGTGTGCCTAACCAGTGTTTTCTCACTGCGGGGGATCAGGATCAATGTCTTCCATACTGTTTATATAGGCAGACCACTGTTCTGCCTGTGAACATAACGATCAGCGGGTACCGGTGGACCCAGAAATGCAGGATCGTGTATATATGCGATCCTTCACAGCGCGACCGCCCTGTAGCAGTAAATCTGCTATCAGGCGATCGGCAACTGGTTAAGATCATCAGCATTATGATAACTTACAGACAGCAGGCACTCTATCATGGCTCTGGCTGACTCTGTCACCGTGTGTCACATAACATGGCTGCTGGGTGCTGATTTTGTTAACTTATGACCAATATGCCAGAGAGACAAAGTGCAATGTAGTCTATTCACAGACACCCCCAAAGCACACCTGTGTTGAAGCCTTGAAGGCACTGGCAGCCCCACGATTGGATCCACTTATCCTCTGTTCCTGCTGCTGGATACCGTCAGCTGAGCTCAGCTGCCTCTCTCTGCCCGTCGCCGCCTCTGCCGCCTGCCTTACAGCCTCTCAAGTCTCACTCTCTGAGCCCCGGCTACTACTGGGTGGGGAGCGGAGGAAGGTAACTCTGCCAGGAAACGCAAGGAGATAAGCAGGCAGACGGCTGGCCGGCACTTGAGCCAAGGCAGAAGAACATGCGAGCAGAGCTGAATGGGCATGCACCCGAAACTGAAGAAATATTCTCTCCGCTCCAACCAGCACATGATCATCAGAAAGGGGCAAAGATAATGGAAAAAATACACCCCCCTAAGCTAGTAGGTGCGGTGGAGCGGGGGGGGGGGGGGGGTTGTGTAATTAAGATTTTTTTTTTTTAATTCTGCACTGACTGACTTTGAAATTGACCCAGCAAATCCAATCCGGGGACAGAACCGGGGACAGACACGTGTCCTCAATCCGGGGACTGTCCCCGGGAACCGGGGATGTCTGGTCACCCTAGCTTAAGGATGATATTGAGTGCCAAATTGGAAGAGCTCAGGGGATCCAGTAGCAGTGGATCAGTAAGTCTAGTGAAAGACTGAGGGCTCAGTGGTAGTGAAGTCCTACAATAGGAGATTGTAGAAGAAGTGAAAGAGTTCATTGCAACCTTTGTTACAAGACTATTGCCATAGGAGACAGCGTTCCTACTCATTCAGATTTGGTGTCTGGCTAGATACCTTTCCCTGCATGGGTGTCTACCTATAGAAGTCTCGTAGTCTGCCAATTAACATTGCATCTACTTAAGGGTGTCCTGGCCCCAACCATCTCTCCCACAATTCTGTTTAAGAGACAATAAATCTCTTTTCATTCAAGAAGTGTCTGCCGCCCATCAATCTACTTTGCATTACACCTACCATGCCTTGTAACCCACTCTACACAGAAGGATGTCAGCTGTCCCTAACCCTGGAGGTCACCATTAGGACTCAGGTGCCCCAGGACTTGGCTATATATATATATATATATATATATATATATATATATATATATATATATATATATTGTGGCGGTGGGACCCTGTGCGACCTTAAAGACTGTTGGTTTACGCCAGATTTTGTAGAGAAAGACACGCTAATTGCACAGCTGTGTGTTGGGCTATTTAGTTCTGACCTGACTATGGCTCAGGGCCCCACCCAACAGACAGGAAGTCTGTGCATGGGAGTCAGGTGGACTCCCATCCCTCTGAGAGGAGTCAGAGGCTACATGGGTGCAGCCAGAGCATGCATGTCTGCAGGAGGCAGATGTCCTTGGTGATAGAGCAGCAAGGCGCTGATCAGGAGTAAGCTAGGAGAGAGCTTAACTCTAGGAAACTCTGTTTTTTCTGAGGAGCAGACCTATGGCCTAGGCTAAAGGCCTGAAACAGCTTGAAGGCAAGAATGAAAGCCAGGAGGCTAAGGTATTGAGTGTGCAAGATACAGTAATGGTGGAACCCCCCTGTGAGGGCTACTGATGTATTTGTGAACTTTTTTGTGCTTTTAAATAAAAGTGGGCTACCAGGCCCTTAAAAGTTCTGGACTGGCGTACTCACTAAAAATGCACTTACCGCTGGAGTCTGATTCCCCCCCCCCCCCCAATCTTACATATGGTGGAGTTTTTGCTTCGGGCAGTTTTGGAAGAGTTCCAGATCCTCGCATGCCAAAAACAGTGAGTAAAAAGAAACTGTGTGTTTTGCAGCAATGTTTTGCAGGCGAACTGCATTGCACAGGAGTTCAATTGATGGACTGTGTTGCATACAGGTGGTGTACCTATGGAAGTGAGCTCAGTGTGGCCTGAGGGGATGTATCCCCTTAGGAAGGCCCAGTGAATGGAGGGTTCAAGCGAAATCACAAAGAGTGAAGTCTGCATGTGAAAGTGTGCTGTTTGCAGGTCTTGGAGACCGTACGTCAAATTTTCCTGTGTTAAAAGGAACTGTGTTAAAAACCGTTGTTGGCCTGACTGCAGAGATGGCGCGGTCAAAACGCAAAAAGCAAGCAATGTTTGCTGAGATGAGAGACAGAACCTTGTGGCTGAAGGGGTTGTTACAGACGGAACAAGCCCCAGACTGGTGCAAAATGCACTTGGCCGCATTGGAGCAAAGGAAAAGGGAAAGCAAGCCGTCACTTACTGCAAAGAGTGAGCAGATGGGTGCGGTTGCCCGTGGCAACAAAGCAGAAATCTGTACAGCTGACTTCATACGAGCTATGTTGCCTTCTGAACATGTGGAAGATTTTTTGGATGAATTTACAATGATTGCTTCCGCCCAAGGATGGCCCAAAAGTCGCTGGGTTGAGTTGGTGCAACCTTTTCTGATGGAGGAATACCAAGAGGTGTACCGTGGGATGTATCATAACCGAGATGACTACGACAATTTCCTAGGAGCAATCCAATCTAGAGAGCGCTGGAAAAGATCAGTGGGGAGAATGTGGTCTCCAATAGCAACCGGAGAAAGTATGTTTTCAGAAAGGAGGAGCTACAGCAGAGGTTTGGCTCAAATTTTGAGTGAAGATGTTGGTGCAAATGTCTCTGTTGCCGCCCCTGGCAACTGTGGTGAAAATTTTGTTCAGCCTACAGTGGGTGACAGAGAGCACAAGAACTCGGTGCTTTCATCATATGGCTGCTTGTGTGAAGTGGTCAGCCCAGAGAAGAGGGCACCATATCCAGCATCCTGACCAGGTGTGTGGGTCTGCTGTTACCCCCTGGCAACAGGAAATTTGTTTGGCCTGCAGGGGGTGTTGGAAAATCCAAGAAGGATGCAATGTTACCCTGTGTCCATGAGGGGGCATCTGCTTGTGAAAGCACAACAAAGAAGCGACAACGCCCTCAATTGAAGCTGTCAACTAGGCTTGTGCACAACGGAAAAATTCGTTCCGTTTCGGTTCGTTTCTTTCCGGTCCTGTTGATTCGTAATCATTCGTAATTTTGCTAGACGGGATTTTTCGTGTTCGGACTCATTCGTATTTTTGCAAGCGACATTTTTCGTTGAATTTTTTGTTGCTTTATAATTCGTACTTTCGGTAGAGTACGTTGTTTTTCGTTGATTCTGGACACAACTCCTACTTTCGTAACTTTTTTTGGGTTCGTTGATTCGTAATTTTCTGTGTCTCTCTCACGACGACGCTGCCTATTATGCCTAATGTGCTTCGAATGGATTTGTACTTTTCGAAATACATAGCGGTTATTTGTAACGATTCGAAATCTCGTATTTTACTTTCGTTTTTTACATGCGGCTATAGCCTCCGCCCCTGTACACCATTTTGAGAGGGTTCAGCACGGTGAGGGAGAAGCAGAGAGCAGAGCAGAGTGTTATTGTGCTTCGAATGGATTAGAAATCTCGTATTTTACTTTCGTTTTTTACATGTGGCTATAGCCTCCGCCCCTGTACACCATTTTGAGAGGGAGTTCAGCACGGTGAAGGAGAAGCAGAGAGCAGAGCAGAGTGAGTGTTATTGTGTTTCCAATGGATTTGTACATTCGTAAGTTTTTTCATAACGAATTATGCCGAAGACATTCGGGCATTCGCTATTTTGCGGTATAATTTATTTCGGATTCGGTTTTATTCGTAATTGCTTTGTTCGGAAATTCGAATGCTTCCGAATGTCCGAAAGTTGCTAAATTCGGACGAATTTCGATTCGTTACGAAACGAATTGCACAAGCCTACTGTCAACCCCTACTAAAGAGAATGGTAAGACTGTTCTGGTTAAAATCATGAGAAAGACTGAAGCCTCGTACACACGACCGAGTTTCTCGTCCAAAACAGTCAAGAAAAGTGCCGCAAGAGTTTTTTTGTCGAGAAAAACGTTCGTGTGTATGGTTTTACGACGAGAAAATTGCCGAGAATCTCGACGAGAAAATAGAGAACCTGCTCTCTATTTTCTCGTCAGGATTCCAGATTTCCTCGTCGTGTTTCTCGTCGGCCTGTTTTGTGACGAGAAAATGGTTCGTGTGTATGCTTTTACGACTCTTCCAAAAGCGCGCATGCTCACAAGCAACTATGAGACGGGAGCGCATCTTCTGGTAAAACAAGCCTTCGTAATGGAGAGAGCATATTCGTCACGCTCAAAAATATTTCATCGTTTAAATGTTCTGCATTGAAATCTTCGTTAGAATGTTACATTAATCAAAACGAGTGACCTTCTTTTGCTGCTGATATTCACACAGAGTTATGCCTTATTTTTAACCTTTTTCATGCTGCTCTTTATAAGATTTATGTGTATTATATCGTGCAAGTTTTTAGGAATAATTTAAATGGTTAGATTTTTCAAAATGATGTTAATTATAATTTCACAATGTTTTGATAGTGATCTCCCATTTAATTTTGGAATCTATATTATTTAAATTTTCCACCATGTTTTTGTGCTAATCAGATTTAGTTATTCTTTTGGGGGGGGGGGTGATATCTGTCCCTTTTATTGTCAGTCAAATGTATCTGCTTACTCCAAAGCTTGATTTTGTATATTTAAAAATACACATAGTCAAGTATGAACTTAAACAAAAATCACATTTATTCATGTTTATAAATTAAATAAAGAGAAGGCAGCGCTGGAGAAGCTGCTGCCATTTGTGCATCCCAGGGACCCCAGAGCACACAGCAACCCTGTGTGGACACTAAAATTGGGAGCTTGAGAAGGCCAACATTTCTGAACACAATCTGATGCTGGCCTCCCAGAGGTCAGGAACAGCAGCAGGTGATATATATGTCCCAAGTGTGTGGTACTACAACAGGCTGCCTTCTGTCCAACCACAATGAAGCAAGGCCATCACTTCCTCTTCTTCCTGGCAACCTTCCCTGCAGCCTTTCCTGAAGCCTTCCCTGCAGCCTTTCCTGAAGCCTTCCCTGCAGCCTTCCTTCTTCGTTTGGCTGGAGGCTGGCCCACTGGAGCGGTACTCCTGTCAGGAGGAGGAGGTGGAGGTGTAGCAGAAGGGGGTGGGGCAGAAGAAGAAGGTGGAGGTGTAGCAGAAGGGGGTGGGGCAGAAGAAGAAGGTGGAGGTGTAGCAGAAGGGGGTGGGGCAGAAGGTGGAGGTGTAGCAGAAGGGGGTGGCGCAGAAGAAGAAGGTGGAGGTGTAGCAGAAGGGGGTGGGGCAGAAGGTGGAGGTGTAGCAGAAGGGGGTGGGGCAGAAGAAGAAGGTGGAGGTGTAGCAGAAGGGGGTGGGGCAGAAGAAAAAGGTGGAGGTGTAGCAGAAGGGAGTGGGGCAGAAGGTGGAGGTGTAGCAGAAGGGGGTGGGGCAGAAGAAGAAGGTGGAGGTGTAGCAGAAGAGGGTGGGGCAGAAGAAGAAGGTGGAGGTTGAGGTTGGGTCAGTTGGGCCACCTCACATATGGCGGTATTGGGGGTAATTTTCTCCATCACCCCCTTGTTGAGCAAGGTGATGAGCAGGGGCTCGCATAGGAGGCGTTGCTCCATGCTCATCACCTTGAACTTAGCCTCCACTAGGCCGGCAATGGCCTCTTCAGGGGATGTGGGCTCCTTGAGGGTGGCATGGGCCTCTTTAATAAGGGCCATTGCTGCCTCACTGGTGGTCCTGTCCCTCCTGCCTCTTTTGTGAAGCCGGATGGGAGGCACCTGGGATCTGGTGCTTCTCCTTTGCCCTGCCACCTCCTGTCTGCCACTGGGCCCTGCCACCTCCTGGCTGGCACTGGGCCCTGCCACCTCCTGGCTGCCACTGGGCCCTGCCACCTCCTGGCTGCCACTGGGCCCTGCCACCTCCTGGCTGCCACTGGGCCCTTCCTCCTCCTGCCTGACAGTTTCCAGACCCTCCTCCTGGCTGATTTCATCCTGTGTATGAAAAAGGAACATAGTTTAATATGTTGGTTTAATCTTTGCATCAAACTTTGTAATCCTGATTGAAGCAATTAGAATGTAAATGCATAAATCCTTGCTTTAAATTTACCACTACATCAGATTGACTATTTAGCACCCAATTAAGTGCAGAATAATGTCTACAGATCTTGATTTCACTTGTGGAATCCAAAATAATGTATGTTTCTCATCTTGACATATTTGTCAAACATTAATTTTATCCCAATACATTTTCAGTTAATACTATACCTGGCTCCAGATGGCCAAATCAGGATCATCCAGGATGGCTGCCTCCTCTTGCTCCAGAGAAGGCTCAGGTTGGCTGCAGGGAAGTCTGGGGGGAAGAGTGGAGAGTGATGGCCTTGTCTCAATGTGGTCATCCAGAAAGGACATCCTGCTGTAGTACCACAAAATCGGGAGATAAACATCATCTGCTGCTGCTCCTGACCTCTGAGAAGCCAGCACCTTAGAGCGTTCAGTCCTGTAGGTACCTCTTAAGCTTCCAATTTTAGTGTCCACTTGTTTTGCTGTGGCTGTGGGCACCTTGGTATGCACAAATGGGAGCAGCTTCTCCAGCGCTGCTTTTCTCACCCCTCTTTTTTTATGGATGGGGTTTTTCGTCTCCCACAGAGCCGGCAGCTCCCTTACACGGTCAATAAATTCCGCCAGGAACTCTTTGTCGCTAATAAAGACATTCATATTGTATCTGCAAGTTAAATAAATTATATTTAACTAATGTGAGGCAAACAGTCTAACCTCCTTAACATCCTAGTCACCATATATATCCTCCAACAATCTCAAGACAGTATAGGCCAACAATTTTTACAAGTCACAAAATCACATACCTTCGTTCGCACGTCCGTCACTTGAACTCCTCTCTCCGCACACCGAACGTACTATAGTCACATGTGTGTTTTCTATATACACACCACGCATGCGTCAAAATTCGAACACGTCGCTCTGCACACGTTGCCCGCCCATGACGTTCTAACTAACATCTTTTCCCCGCCCCTTCTCTTTCGGCGCGCAGACAGATATGGCGGAGTTACAGCAGGTGTCTGATAATTCCGCAACTAACGAGGAGACAAGCCCGGAGACCGAGGAAACGTCACGATCAAGGAGGAGATTCAAGGCATCGAATATGTCTTTGGCCGAGATGGCGGAGATGGTGGACATCTTGCTCAAGGCTGATTATGATGCCAAGCATGGGCCGTATAGCAAACCAAATAGAAGGAAGGCCAAAATCCTCACTAAAGTTGTGAAGAGTCTGAAGGCGAATTTCGGGGTGAAACGCTCAAATGAGCAGCTCAGAAAGAGGTGGTCAGACCTCAAATTGAGGGAGCCAGACCAGTTGAGGAGCATAAAGAGAATGCTCGCTAAAAGTAAGTAAAAAGTAGACTTTTCTGCTATTAATCTTTTTATAAACTGACATGTTTTTTTTTTTTCTCATATTGGACACCCTTCCAAAATGTAATATTTTGAACTTGGTTGGGCACAGTAATCGTTCGTTACGTTACCGACACTTCGTTCGGCCATTATTTTAGAGCCACAAAAGTAATTAGACATCTGCCATTTTTGATCAAATATTGTTGATAATTTTTTAGTCTAGATGATGTGTTTGTAAA
The DNA here is from genome assembly GCA_029206835.1 of Rana muscosa. Classification (NCBI taxonomy): domain Eukaryota; kingdom Metazoa; phylum Chordata; class Amphibia; order Anura; family Ranidae; genus Rana; species Rana muscosa. The sequence goes on along the minus strand of CM055116.1, from coordinate 1,184,630,866 downwards.
GAGAATGAAATGCAAACTTTTATCAGTGTAAAGGAGAGGACACTCAGCAGCTGCTTCCACATCTGTACTTTGGAGCACTATAGTGTGGGCCACCAGACCCGCCTTTTTTGGGTGTCCCACACAGGTACATCAGAGAATTTTTGTGGTGCCTCCATGTCAAATAAATTACATCCAAATGTGAATACTAAACATATTTTGGGTCATAAATAATGCATTCTTCTTTAAATTCCGCACAAACACACACTTGTACCACACTTCCAAGCAATTTAGCCTGTTTTTATTTTAACAATGAGATTTACAGTGTGATAAATAGACCTTTTGTTTTATTCTCATAGGGGAGAGAAGACTGGGAGGAGGACACTCCAGGGAGCACATGCACCCCACAACTTCCAAGCAACCCCAAACTCCCAAAGACCCACAACCGAAGGATGTCGAGGAAGTTGAGGTGGAGGAAGGAGAAGTGCAGGAAGGAGAGGTGGATGACGTTGTGGATCTGGTCACCACAACAGGTCAGTATCTGTCACCACAGCTTCAGGTAAGAGAGGTAGGCCTGCAGAGTTATAATACCTTTTTTTTTGGTTTTTAGGGGATGTAAATGTTGTGAAGGATAGTACACGGTTCTCTGCTGACAGTGCCCTCCGCCTCATCCAGCAAGTGATGGAATGTAGCACGGAACTGGACCTAATTAAACAAAGAATCCATGTGATGGAACAAACATTTAAAGACATTCTCGATGTTTTGGGGAGAATTCAATAAGCCATCCAAACACATTTGTTTTTACATGTTTGTTTTTGTAATTTTTTTAATTTTTTGGACAATCAAACCAGCCAAAAATTAAATATGCACACAGTGTGTCAACATGTGCTATCTGCCATCAGGGGATATCCATGTACGTCTTTTGTGGGTGCAACCCCTTCCTCGTATCTAAAGTCGGTGAACTGAGGAAGGGGATGCACCCCCAAAACACGTCCATTGATCACCCCTGATGGCAGATAGCACATGTTGACAATAGGGATTAGGATTGTAAACTTCCTAGATGAAAAAAATCCCAAATGTGTGCATATTCAATTTTTGGCTGGGCAAGGGGTGGCAGGACCCCATATTAGGACGGGCACATAGAGACATAGTTTGTGTAAGTGAATGTCTCCGATTGCTCAGAGGTATCCAATGTTGTAATTTTTGAAATGCAACTGTTATTTTTGTATTTTCATAAGCAAAAAATTGCCGGGTTGGGGCCAGGCCAACCCAAAAAAATAAATAAAATAAAAAATTATGAAGAGAATGTGCACAGAGTAAAATATTTGACCACAAACAACGTGTAGCTTCTTTTTATAATACCCTCTAAGCTTATTTGGTTCTTTTGTAAGGTTACATAGTGAAATGGTTGTTATTTACTAAAGTAAAATACACTTGCCACTACAAATGCACAAAGACAAACTAGGAGACAGGAAAGAACAAATAATTAAAGGTTTAAACAAGCTTTTTATTGGGATACTTAGACATAGGCTGGCATAGGAATTGCCCCCCTACCCGTGAAATACTCCATGTATTTTTCCCGAACCTCACGGGCATTTTGGGGGGGCAAGCCAGGACGGGCAGATTCCAGGCCCGGCAGGGGATTTGCAGGGGAAAGTCCAGCCTCTGGCAAAACTGAGGCCATATATGAATTCGATTTGCGGCAAAGAAAATTGTGTAGCACACAGCAGCATAACACTACATAGTTTATTTTGTAGTCCGCCAAGTGGATGGAAGTCATAAAAAGGCGGAACCGGCTGGCCATTATGCCAAAGGCATTTTCAACGACTCTTCGGCCCCTGGCCAGCCGGTAATTGAACACCCTCTTCTCTGGGGTCAGGGTCCTCTGAGGAAATGGCCTCATAAGATGCCGTCCGAGCCCGAAGGCTTCATCAGCCAAAAAAACAAAGGGGAGTCCTTCAATATTCCCTGCATCCGGTGGCAATGCAAGGTCGTCACTCTGGAGACGGAGGGCAAACTCCGTCTGGATGAAGGATCCCCCATCGGACATCCGGCCATTTTTCCCTACATCAACATAGAGGAATTCATACCGTGCTGACACCACCGCCATCAGCACAATGCTATGAAACCCCTTGTAGTTGTAGTAGTAGGACCCAGAACGGGGTGGCGGCACGATGCGGACGTGCTTCCCGTCTATGGCACCACCGCAGTTGGGGAAGTCCCACCGCGTTGCAAACTCCGATGCCACAGTCTGCCATTCCTGTGGCGTGGAAGGAAGCTGTGGAGTGAAACAAGATGAAATAATATTAGAAAACAAATTCTACAAAACAAAACAAGATGAAATAAAATTATCAATCAAATTCTACGTTTATTAAGGTGTTTAAAATAAGTATAATGGAAGGCTCATTTATCATATTCATCACCCCCTCTGATGGGCCATTACTAAATTATTTTTTGGGGGGGGGGATGTGTTTGGCCACAGGATAGCATTGCAGTGGCGGTGCGTCCAGAGTGGGCGCTGGAGCACTGCCCCCTCTCTCCTGTGCCCATCACTCAGAACAATACATAGGTTCATGCGTTGCATGAACCTATGTATTGTCTATGCCGCACACTATTCAGGTGGATGGCCTCTTGTAAAGCGGCCGACATATGAATCATTGCGGCATTTAGGGGGTTCAAATTGCATAGCAGAAACAGGTAGTAAAATAGTCTTGCACATTACAACCTGAGGGATGTAATTGGCTTCCTAAAAGTAAAATCGGGGACGCAGGGGGGGGGGCATTCCTTGGGGAAACACTGGCAGGCTGCTCTGCCAATCATGTTCACCAAGTCTGTTTAATGGTAACATGATTGGCTGATGCAACATGAAGGGAAGGAGAAGACATCAAGGACAGAATAAGGATGGCGCTGACCACAAGAAGGTAAGTGCAGGGCTGGGGGGAAACTGGCTGCATTAGAGGGGACTAAATGGCTGCATTGGAGGGAACAAAATGGCTGCATTGGAGGGGACAACTGGGGGCGTTTAATAGGCACCAGAGCAAAAAAGGAGGAAGTATATTTCCTAAATTGGGGTTTGAACCCCCAAACATTTGGAGCAACAGGCGCCCCTGCTGGAAAAGTTAGTGAAGGGAAATATTTATGGAGGAGAAAAAAGGGGCAATCTAAAGCTTCCAACATGCATGGGGACAAAGGGGACATTCTCAGCATATTACAATCATGGTCATTAGGGAAGGATGAAAGAAATACATTACATTAGCATACATGTAATACATAAAATGTGATGTTAAGGGAGCAAACTTACCCTAATATAGTCCTCCTGCAGGACTTGGATGATGGCAGAACAGGTGTCTGGGATTATGAGGCCCAGAGCCTGGGGGGAGATGCCTGTGGTGAACTTCAAGTCCTGAAGACTTCTCCCTGTCGCCAGGTAACGCAACGTGGCGATGAGCCTCTGCTCAGCACTGATGGCTTCCCGCATAACGGTATCCTTCCTGGTAATATAGGGGGACACCAAAGCCAACAGTTCCTGAAAAATGGGGTCAGACATCCGCAGAAAATTCCTGTAGTCCTCAGGATTATTCTCGACGATCTCCCGCAGCAGAGGCATGTGGCAGAATTGGTCCCGCTGGAGCAACCAATTCTTGGTCCATGAACTCCTCCTCACACCATTCATGGACTGGTCTTGGTCCAAAACAAGCAGACCAACACCAAGCGCACGCACAGCACGAACTCGACGACGAGAACGTCCAGGCGACATGGCTAGGAAACGGTCGTCTTATCAGAACGTACAGAACGCACTTTAGAACAGCAAGGCCTATGAATAACGAACTGAAAAACAGAAACGAACAGGCAAGAACGCACTGTAAAACAGATACGACCTGCCTAGACGCCCTGAAAGTCAAGATACGAACCCACAAGCACAAACTGAACGACAGAAAACGATCTGAAAAGTACGAAGACTGAAAAGCGCGAATCGTCTCTTCCCAAACTTTTACTTCACACGCGGTAACACGAGATCAGCAAAAGCAGCCCAAGGGGTGGCACCAAGAAAAAAGATCTTCCCCTTTATAGTGCCGTCGTACGTGCTGGACGTGAGCGCGGAGAACAACGAGGAAATTGGGAAATGACAGTGTGTACGCATAGAAAGCTTGACGAGAAAATCGACAAGCTTAACAAGAATCTCGTCGAAAAAAACGACGTGTTTTTTACGACGAGAAACTCGGTCGTGTGTACGAGGCTTGACTGTGTGATTGCTCACACTGAAGTGTAAGTGATCCCAGAGGGGAGATCCACTGTTGGTGTAGAAAAGGACTTGCCTCACTACAGTGCCCTGTCCAGTAGGAAGGCAAGTGTAAAAACTGAAAATGGTAGTGTGAAACTTATTGAGAAGTATGATCATACTGGTTTTGAGTTGTCTAATGCTGATAATGTGATGCTTAATGAGGTAGGGGTGATCGCTAAGCAGGATATGCGATTTCCCTTGGCAACGGTATATAAGGCTGCAGAGGTGTCCTTAGAAACCTCCAGGGAGCTCTGTGTGTTGGAGCCAGAGGTTGCCTGGGACAACTGTGGTGCCGCTCTGATGGATAAGAGGGTACTTGACATTGGTGATGAGAAAAATAGTAAAACTCAAATGTTTGAAAGTGTTTGTGGTGATAATGGATTACTGCGGTCTGTCACTTCTGACAGTAAAAGTCCTCATGGGTAGGGATGAGCTTCGTGTTCGAGTCGAACATACGTTCGACTCGAACATCGGCTGTTCGATCGTTCGACGAAGATCGAACGATTTGGGCCGTTCGCGCCAAATTCGAGTGACGCGAACGGCCCACAATGCACTACGCCATCGCAGTGTCATCCAGGCGCTGTGATTGGCCAAGCATGCACTGTGACCCCGCATGCTTGGCCAATCACAGCGCCGGCAGCGAGGAGAGCAATGATTGGCCACAGGCAGGATGCCTGTGGCCAATTATTGCTGAGGGTGTTTAGTACACGCCCCACACTATAAAAGGCCGCCAGCACGGCGGCCTAGTGTAGTGTGTTCCGGAGCAGGGATAGAGCAGCATAGGCAGGGACAGTGACTTTTATTTCTTTCTTGCTTAACCTGGATTCCTTTAGTTTAGGGAAAGAGAAGGATAGGTAGGGAGAGTGTCAGTGTGTTTTGTGCTTGTGCTATAGTGTGCTTAAAAAAAACATTTTTTCTAGGGACAGAAAACTGTAGGTAGGGAGAGTGTCAGTTTCTTTCACTGTGCAAGTCCTTGTTTCTAGGGACCTGGAAGGACAGTGAGTGAATTCTCCTTGTGCTATATTGTGCTTAAAAAAAACATTTTTTCTAGGGACAGAAAACTGTAGGTAGGGAGAGTGTCAGTTTCTTTCACTGTGCAAGTCCTTGTTTCCAGGGACCTGGAAGGACAGTGAGTGAATTCTCTTTGTGCTATATTGTGCTTAAAAAAAACATTTTTTCTAGGGACAGAAAACTGTAGGTAGGGAGAGTGTCAGTTTCTTTCACTGTGCAAGTCCTTGTTTCTAGGGACCTGGAAGGACAGTGAGTGAATTCTCCTTGTGCTATATTGTGCTTAAAAAAAACATTTTTTCTAGGGACAGAAAACTGTAGGTAGGGAGAGTGTCAGTTTCTTTCACTGTGCAAGTCCTTGTTTCCAGGGACCTGGAAGGACAGTGAGTGAATTCTCCTTGTGCTATATTGTGCTTAAAAAAAACATTTTTTCTAGGGACAGAAAACTGTAGGTAGGGAGAGTGTCAGTTTCTTTCACTGTGCAAGTCCTTGTTTCCAGGGACCTGGAAGGACAGTGAGTGAATTCTCCTTGTGCTATATTGTGCTTAAAAAAAACATTTTTTCTAGGGACAGAAAACTGTAGGTAGGGAGAGTGTCAGTTTCTTTCACTGTGCAAGTCCTTGTTTCCAGGGACCTGGAAGGACAGTGAGTGAATGCTCCTTGTGCTATAGTGTGCTTAAAAAAAACATTTTTTCTAGGGACAGAAAACTCTAGGTAGGGAGAGTGTCATTTTCTTTCACTGTGCAAGTCCTTGTTTCCAGGGACCTGGAAGGACAGTGAGTGAATTCTCCTTGTGCTATAGTGTGCTTAAAAAAAAAATTTTTTCTAGGGACAGAAAACTGTAGGTAGGGAGAGTGTCAGTTTCTTTCACTGTGCAAGTCCTTGTTTCCAGGGACCTGGAAGGACAGTGAGTGAATTCTCCTTGTGCTATATTGTGCTTAAAAAAAACATTTTTTCTAGGGACAGAAAACTGTAGGTAGGGAGAGTGTCAGTTTCTTTCACTGTGCAAGTCCTTGTTTCTAGGGACTGGGAAGGACAGTGAGTGAATTCTCCTTGTGCTATAGTGTGCTTAAAAAAAACATTTTTTCTAGGGACAGAAAACTGTAGGTAGGGAGAGTGTCAGTTTCTTTCACTGTGCAAGTCCTTGTTTCTAGGGACTGGGAAGGACAGTGAGTGAATTCTCCTTGTGCTATAGTGTGCTTAAAAAAAACATTTTTTCTAGGGACAGAAAACTGTAGGTAGGGAGAGTGTCAGTTTCTTTCACTGTGCAAGTCCTTGTTTCTAGGGACCTGGAAGGACAGTGAGTGAATTCTCCTTGTGCTATATTGTGCTTAAAAAAAACATTTTTTCTAGGGACAGAAAACTGTAGGTAGGGAGAGTGTCAGTTTCTTTCACTGTGCAAGTCCTTGTTTCCAGGGACCTGGAAGGACAGTGAGTGAATTCTCCTTGTGCTATATTGTGCTTAAAAAAAACATTTTTTCTAGGGACAGAAAACTGTAGGTAGGGAGAGTGTCAGTTTCTTTCACTGTGCAAGTCCTTGTTTCTAGGGACCTGGAAGGACAGTGAGTGAATTCTCCTTGTGCTATATTGTGCTTAAAAAAAACATTTTTTCTAGGGACAGAAAACTGTAGGTAGTGTGAGGGGGTTAGCTCGGCAGCGGGTGTGTGTGACCCCCGGGATGGGCTCCCCACACAAAAACAGGCCCAGCAAACGGAGGTTGTGGTTTTCAAAATCAAAAAGGTGTGGTTTATTTTCTATTTACAGTGACAAAACACAGCAAAGCAAAAGAAACATAAATAAAATAAATCCTGGTCAGCTTGACCTCTGACTAAACATACAGGTTTCCTAACTAACAACTGGGATCAGCCTAGTGCTGTCCTAGTCCCTAAGTCCCTGGTTTTAAATGTCCAAGCAAATAGCCACACAGGCTTTGTCTCACCGCACAGGGGTTCACTCTCCCTAGACAGTCCACACAGGTCTGGTTCCAGGCATGAGCTAACACCTAATGAATCTGGGAGTTCTTATAGAGGCCTAAATGAGCTGACAAGCTTCAGCTGGTCTCATCAACTCCCTGTCTGCACGACGCCCCACACTCTCCCTAGAGGTATGAGTCATCCATGAGCCCACTAGCCTCAGCTGGGCTTATACAACTCTCCACCTAGTTGTATAAGTCGGCGTAAAGCCTGAATCTGGGCGAAATATATCTACCCCCCTGAATGCAACCAGGTGACTTTACCTTCCTGCTGTCACATACCCCCCCCCTCTTGTTTTAACCTCGGGGTTGGAACACCAGCAATCAGGCATTCATGTACTCGAGACAAAGCATCCACATTCCCCATTTGAACGCCAGGGCGATGCTTTACTGTGAAGTTGAATTCCTGGAGGGCCAGGAACCACCTATTCACTCTTCTATTTGTTTCCTTGTTTTGAGCCATCCACTTTAACGGAGCGTGATCCGTAACCATGTCAAAGTGCCTACCTAGCAGGTAGTACCGAAGGGAATCTAGAGCCCACTTCACCGCTAAACACTCCTTTTCAACGGTGGCGTAATTTACCTCATGGGACTTCAACTTCCTGCTGAGGTAAATGACTGGGTGCTCTTCCCCGTTCCAGACCTGGGACAATACTGCTCCTAACCCCACATCTGACGCATCACTTTGTACGACAAAGTCTTTAGAGAAGTCGGGTGAGTACAACACTGGCTGGCTACATAAGGCTTGTTTCAAGAATTGGAATGCTGCCTCAGCCTCGGGGGTCCATTTAATCATGACCGACCCTTTCCCCTTCGTCAGGTTGGTTAGGGGCACAGCCTTAGAAGCAAAGTGGGGAATGAATCGCCGATAATACCCAGCGATTCCCAGAAAGGCTCGTACCTGCTTCTTGCTGTTGGGACGTGGCCAACTCTGGATGGCCTCGATTTTGTTGAGTTGGGGTTTTATTACTCCCCTCCCAATGGTGTACCCAAGATATTTGGCCTCCTCCTGCCCAATGGTACACTTCTTGGGGTTAGCCGTAAACCCCGCTTCCCGAACAGAGTCCAGGACTGCTTGCACTTTTGGCAGATGTGAGGCCCAATCTGTGCTATGGACAATTACGTCATCCAGGTAAGCCACAGCATACTTCCGATGGGGCCTCAGCATCTGGTCCATTTTCCACTGGAATGTGGCCGGCGCATTCTGTAACCCGAACGGCATTCTTTTATATTGGAACGCCCCGTCTGGGGTTACAAATGCGGTTTTCTCTTTGGCCGACTTGGCCAGGGGGATTTGCCAATACCCTTTTGTGAGGTCAAGAGTCGTCATGTATCGGGCTGTTCCCAGCCGGTCGATCAACTCATCAATACGTGGCATGGGGTAGGTGTCAAATTTTGTAACTTTGTTCAACTGACGAAAATCGTTACAAAATCACCAGCTCCCATCCGGTTTAGGCACCAACACAATGGGACTAGACCAATCACTTTGGGACTCCTCTATCACCCCTAAGTTCAGCATTTTCTGTACTTCCTCCCGTATTGCCTCCCGTCGGGCCTCTGGGATCCGATAGGGTTTTAACTTCACCCTTTCACCGGGTGGGGTAATGATGTCATGCTCTACCCCAGATGTTTGTCCCGGCAGCTCAGAGAATACCTCCTTGTTGCGAAGCACAAACTCCTTAACCTCCTGTTGTTGGGGTTGTGACAAGGTGGCTGCTATTCCAACCTCAGGAATCACGCAACCAGTTTGAGCTGGTGACCAAGTGTCTGCGACTAGGGACTCTCTATCCCTCCAGGCTTTCAACAGATTAACGTGATAGATCTGTTCGGGCTTTCGCCTTCCTTGTTGTCTGACCTTGTAATTCACTTCGCTCACTTTTTCCATTATCTCATAGGGGCCTTGCCATTTGGCAAGGAATTTACTTTCAACCGTAGGGACAAGTACCAGTATCCTATCCCCCGGGGAAAAGGTACGGGTCTTGGCTCCACGGTTGTACACTCTCTGCTGTGCTAACTGCGCTTGGGCCAAATGTTCCTTCACAATGGGCATTACCTGTGCAATTCGGTCTTGCATCAGGGCGACATGCTCAATCACACTCCTGTGGGGAGAACTCTCACTTTCCCAAGTTTCCTTGGCAATATCCAACAGCCCTCTTGGGTGTCTCCCATACAGTAACTCAAAGGGGGAGAATCCCGTAGAGGATTGGGGCACCTCCCTAATAGCAAACATCAGATAAGGAAGTAGACAGTCCCAATCCTTTCCATCTCTATCCACCACTTTCTTCAACATTTGTTTTAGGGTTTTGTTGAATCTTTCAACCAGCCCATCGGTTTGGGGGTGATACACAGATGTACGTAATTGCGTCACTTTGAACAATTTACACAGCTCCTTCATAACCCGGGACATAAAGGGTGTACCTTGGTCCGTAAGCAGTTCTTTACAAATACCCACCCGGCTAAACACAAGAGATAGCTCTTTGGCTATGGTTTTGGCCGAGGTATTTCGGAGAGGGATCGCTTCTGGATAACGGGTGGCATAGTCCATTATAACTAATATGTACTGGTGCCCCCTAGCAGACTTGATTATAGGACCTACCAAATCCATGGCGATCCTCTCAAACGGGACCTCAATGATGGGTAGAGGGACCAGCGGGCTACGGAAATGTGGCATCGGGGCCAACCTCTGACACACAGGGCAGGAGGAACAATAATTTTCTATGTCCTTCATCACCCCCGGCCAATAGAATCTCTGTAATACCCTCTCTCGGGTTTTCTCTGTCCCCAGATGACCTCCAAGAATGTGCCCATGGGCCAACTCCAACACCAACTTCCTGTAAGGTTTGGGCACCACAAGCTGCTCAACGGTTTCTTCTGCCCTTTTTGCCACCCGATACAGTAGGTCCTTCTCTACGCTGAAGTATGGGTAAGTGCAGGTATTATCTGGGTTCACTAACTCGCCATCTATTTTCACTACGTTTTCCCGTGCCTTTATTAGGGCGGGGTCTCTCAACTGTTCTGTGGCAAAGTTTTCCCTGTGAACCTCAAGATCAGAAAACTCCACAGACGGTAGGTTTTCGTCTGAGGAGGTGGGCTCCTCTCCAGTTTCTTGAGTCTCCCCTGCCAATACTGATAAGGGAAATTCCGGAGAGTCCTCACCACTCTCAGGGGAGTTCTGGCTATCACATTCCTGGTACATAGGGGCACCAGTGGGGGGCTCAGGATCATCCCACAGTTCCCAGAACTTCGGAAAATCCCTTCCCACAATGGCGTCATGCGGTAACTGAGATACTAAGCCCACTGGATGAGAGAGGGTACCTTTGGGGGTCTCGAAACACACTGTAGTCACTGGATACTCTCGGGTGTCCCCATGCACACAAATAACAGCTACCTTGCTATTCCCAGAGACCTCTGTTTTAACTAACTCAGCCTTTATCAGGGTCACAAGGCTACCTGAATCCAGCAATACCACAACATTTCTACCATTAACACACATTTTGCATAAATGTTTCTCAGTTCCTCGAATGGCAGTGCATGCGACTGTCGCACACAGCGACTGACGTCTGCCCGTCAGAAAGTCACACTGCATGGGTTCCTCCACAACCGGGCAATTGGCTGCAATATGTCCCGCTTGCCGGCAGCGGTAGCAAACGATCCTTCTTGCCGCCTCTTGAGCCGCTGATTTCCCAGGCTGTTCTCGCCAAACTTGGGGTAGAGCTCCCACCCTCTCACTCTCTCCACCCTCACCCCTTGGAATCCTCTTATCCGCCCCTGGGGATGGTCTGGTCTTAGGGTGGAAAGTCCGAGAGTCTCTGGAAGAGGCCGTCAGGTTCTCTGTAGCCAAGTATTTCTCCACACGATCCACAAGACCATCGGCCGTCTCTGGGTCTCCATGGCTTACCCACTTTTGGATGGCAGTAGGAAGAGCTCTCAAAAATCGATCCATTACAACACGTTCCACAATCTTTGGTGCGGACAAAGTCTCTGGCTGTAGCCACTTTCTGCTCAGGTGAATGAGATCATACATTTGAGACCTGGGGGGTTTTCCAAGCTGGAAAGTCCAGTTATGCACACGCTGAGCCCGGACAGCCTGGGTGACACCCAGCCTTGCCAATATTTCAGCTTTTAGCATCACATAGTCTTTTGCTTGGTTAGGCTCTATTGATGAGCTTGCTGCTGGGCTGCGAAGTTCTGTTGTTGAGCTGCAAGGCTCTGTTGATGAGCTTGCTGCTGGGCTGCGAAGCTCTGTTGATGAGCTGCAAGGCTCTTTTGTAAACCTGCATTTGTCTGCTGTTGATTGGCATTTGCTAGAGCCAGCTGCTTCAGTATCTCCTCCATGCTGGCTTAAAAAAAAACTGCCTGCATTCTCCACCAACTGTGAGGGGGTTAGCTCGGCAGCGGGTGTGTGTGACCCCCGGGATGGGCTCCCCACACAAAAACAGGCCCAGCAAACGGAGGTTGTGGTTTTCAAAATCAAAAAGGTGTGGTTTATTTTCTATTTACAGTGACAAAACACAGCAAAGCAAAAGAAACATAAATAAAATAAATCCTGGTCAGCTTGACCTCTGACTAAACATACAGGTTTCCTAACTAACAACTGGGATCAGCCTAGTGCTGTCCTAGTCCCTAAGTCCCTGGTTTTAAATGTCCAAGCAAATAGCCACACAGGCTTTGTCTCACCGCACAGGGGTTCACTCTCCCTAGACAGTCCACACAGGTCTGGTTCCAGGCATGAGCTAACACCTAATGAATCTGGGAGTTCTTATAGAGGCCTAAATGAGCTGACAAGCTTCAGCTGGTCTCATCAACTCCCTGTCTGCACGACGCCCCACACTCTCCCTAGAGGTATGAGTCATCCATGAGCCCACTAGCCTCAGCTGGGCTTATACAACTCTCCACCTAGTTGTATAAGTCGGCGTAAAGCCTGAATCTGGGCGAAATATATCTACCCCCCTGGATGCAACCAGGTGACTTTACCTTCCTGCTGTCACAGTAGGGAGAGTGTCAGTTTCTTTCACTGTGCAGGTCCTTGTTTCTAGGGACCTGGAAGGACAGTGAGTGAATTCTCCTTGTGCTATATTGTGCTTAAAAAAAACATTTTTTCTAGGGACAGAAAACTGTAGGTAGGGAGAGTGTCAGTTTCTTTCACTGTGCAAGTCCTTGTTTCCAGGGACCTGGAAGGACAGTGAGTGAATTCTCCTTGTGCTATATTGTGCTTAAAAAAAAACATTTTTTCTAGGGACAGAAAACTGTAGGTAGGGAGAGTGTCAGTTTCTTTCACTGTGCAAGTCCTTGTTTCAAGGGACAGAGAAGGACACCTGAAGGTAGCCCTTATTGCTTTTTTCCCATCTCCCTGCAAGCCATCTATTAGAATGTCTGGAAGGCAAACAAGGAGAGGCAGACAGTCAGGAGGCAATAAAAGAGGACAAGCAGGCTCTGTGTCTGGGGGCAACAGTGCTGGTCGTGGACGCGGTGCATTGTCATCAGCACATGGCCATGGGACACGCTTGTCCTTCTTTTCCGCAGCTGGACATGTTGAGCCACATCATGCCGAAGACTTGGTAGAGTGGATGACCAAGCCCTCCTCCTCCTCCTCATCCTCTCTCACCCAGGCTCAGGGTACTGGCAAAGCAGCTGCCAAAGCGTCCTCTTCCCTGGTATCAATGTCAGACTCATCATCAGTCACTCCTTCCCTAGACCCACCATGTCCTCCTCCTGAGGAGTCCCCCGAACTGTTTGAGCACAGTGTTGGGTACATGCTCCAGGAGGATGCCCAGCGTTTCGAAGGGTCTGATGATGAAACCCAGCTACAGGAAGGCAGTAGGGTGAGAGCAGACAGAGGGGATGCTCAAGAAGGACACCAATCTGGCAGTCATGTTCCAGCAGCTGCAGCATACTGCCAGATTGGCTCCAGTGATGAGGAGGGAGGGGATGATGAGGTCACTGACTCCACGTGGGTGCCTAATAGGAGAGAGGAGGAGGAGGATGAGGAGGAGGCACATCTCCAACGAGACAGGATGCCCTTTGGTGGCCAGCGTAAGGGCAGTACACCGACGGAATCACACCGCAGAGCTCCGCCTGTGCAGGGCGCTGCCTCTGCCCGTCATTCAAAAAGTTCCTTGGTGTGGGCCTTTTTTGAGGCTAGTGCATCAGATCGCACAGCTGCTGTTTGCAACATATGTCTCAAGCGTATATCGCGTGGCCAAAACATCAGCCGCTTGGGTACCACATGCCTGACCAGACATATGTTGACCTGCCATGCAGCTCGTTGGCAAGCCTACCTCAAAGACCCACACCAAAGAACAAAGCGGACCTCTCCTTGCACCGCATTAGCTGGGATCTCCAACCCCACTATAACTTCAGTCCTCTCTGAAACATGCACTGAGAGGAATGAAGGTGTAGAATTAGGTGTGTCACAGCCAAGTACTTGCGGCCACTCTGCTAGCAGTACACCGACGTCCGATTCTAGCAGGCAAATTTCCCTGCCCCAGCTGCTGGACCGTCGAAAGAAGTTCACTCCCAGCCATCCACATGCCCAGCGGTTGAATGCTAGCTTGGCTAAATTGCTAGCGCTTCAACTGCTGCCTTTTCAGTTGGTAGACTCGGCCCCCTTCCGTGAGTTTGCGCAATGTGCGGTTCCTCAGTGGCAGGTTCCCAAACGCCACTTTTTCTCACGGAAGGCTATTCCGGCTCTCTACCGGCATGTGGAAGGCAATGTCTTGGCCTCGCTGGACAGGGCGGTCAGCGGTAAGGTGCATATTACCGCTGACTCATGGTCCAGCAGGCATGGACAGGGACGTTACCTTTCTTTCACGGCCCATTGGGTCACTCTTTTGGCAGCTGGGAAGGATGCAGGACAAGGTGCAGTAGTGTTGGAGGTTGTCCCACCGCCACGCCTCCAAAATGCTACTACTGGTTGTGACACACCTCTCTCCTCCACCCCCTCCTCTTCTTCTTCCTCCATGGCCTCTTCCTGTGGTTTGTCCTATGAACCAGCGGTGCTCCGTAGCCGTTCACGGGGCTACGCAAGTACGCAGGCAAAAAGATGCCATGCCGTGCTTGCGCTGGTGTGTTTGGGGGACAGAAGCCACACTGGGGCAGAGGTCCTGTCTGCTCTGCAGGGCCAGGCCGAGAGGTGGTTGACGCCACGCCAGCTTAAGCCAGGAATGGTGGTTTGCGACAATGGCACCAACCTCCTCTCCGCCCTCCGACAGGGACAACTGACCCATGTGCCCTGTGTGGCTCACGTCCTTAACCTGGTGGTGCAGCGGTTCTTGGGCAGGTACCCGGGCTTACAGGATGTCCTGAGGCAGGCCAGGAAAGTCTGTGTGCATTTCCGCAGATCTTATAATGCCAGTGCTCGCCTGGCTGAGCTGCAAAAGGAGTTGAACCTGCCCAAGAACCGCCTTATATGTGACATGCCCACCAGGTGGAACTCAACGTTGGCCATGCTGCAGCGGCTGCACACGCAGCAGAGGGCCATCAATGAGTACCTGTGCGACTACGGCACCAGGACAGGGTCAGGGGAGCTTGGTTTTTTTTCTCCACGCCAGTGGGGCATGATCAGGGATGCATGCACTGTCCTGGCACCATTTGAGGAGGCCACGAGGATGGTGAGCAGTGACAGTGCATGCATCAGTGACACTGTACCTCTTGTCCACCTGTTGGAGCACACGCTGCGTGGAATAATGGACAGGGCACTTGAGGCAGAACAGAGGCAGGAAGAGGAGGACTTCCTTGCCTCTCAAGGCCCCCTTTACCCAGATAGTGTTCCTTCTGTCCCACCCATCGCACAGGAAGAGGAAGAGGAGGAGGAGGAGGAGGAGGATTGTGTCAGCATGGAGGTGGAGGCTGGCACTCAGCATCATCAGCAGCAGTCTTTTAGGGATGATTTACAGTCCCAAGAAACCAGTGGACTTGTACGTGGCTGGGAGGAGGTGACTGCGGATCATGTCGTCCTTAGTGACCCAGAGGACTCCGGAGCGAATGCCTCAGCAAACCTACGCTGCATGGCCTCCCTGATCCTGCAAAGTCTGCGGAAGGATCCTCGTATTCTTCGGATCAAGGAGAGGGACCATTACTGGCTGGCCACTCTCCTTGATCCACGGTACAAGGGTAAGGTTGCGGACCTTATGTTACCGTCGCAGAGGGAGCAGAGGATGAGACAACTCCGGGAGGCCTTGCAGAAAGGTCTGTGCAACGCGTTCCCAGAGACTGGGAGGTTACAAACTCCTGGTCCAGGACAACGAGTTGCTGAGGCTTCGGCCAGTCAAAGAAGGAGCGGTGGGGAAGGTGGCCGTCTGACCGATGCGTTCAGACAATTGTTTAGTCCGCAGCCCCAAAGTATGATCGGTTCCAGCAACCATCGCCAGCGTCTGATAAACATGGTGCAGGAATATCTAGGGGCAAGGTCAGACTTGGACACCTTCCCCACCGAAAATCCTCTGGCTTACTGGGTCTTGAGGATGGATCACTGGCCAGAGCTTGCACAGTATGCAATTGAGCTACTGGCCTGTCCTGCATCCAGCGTTCTTTCGGAACGCACATTCAGTGCTGCTGGAGGATTTGTCACGGATCACAGGGTGCGCCTGTCCACCGACTCGGTTGATCGACTGACTTTCATCAAGATGAACCAGTCTTGGATCACCACCAGCTACCACACACCTGATGCTGATATAACAGACTAATTGATTTTAACATGTCACGTCCCTTCAAGACTGATGCTGATGCTGAGTGCCTGTGCTGTTATGTTGACTGGCTATCCTCCTCCTCCGAGTCCTCAATGATACGATTGATGATGATAGCTTGGAAGATCATTTTTGTTTATGGGTGCCGCCACCAGTGGCTAAGGCCCAATTTTTCAGCCCCTGTTTTACAGGGGCGTGTACTTACAATTTTTTTAGCAATAATTTGCCATAGGGCTCATTGCTGTGCTCCAAGTACAGTATCTGTGAGGGGTTGTAGTGTTGTGCCACCAGTGCCTAAGGCCCAATTTTTCAGCCCCTGTTTAACAGGGGCGTGTCATTACAATTTTTGAAGCAATACTTTGCAACAGGGCTCATTGCTGTGCTCCAAGTACAGTATCTGTGAGGGGTTGTAGTGTTGTGCCACCAGTGCCTAAGGCCCAATTTTTCAGCCCCTGTTCAACAGGGGCATGCAATTACAATTCTTGATGTAATAATTCACAGCAGGGCCCATTCCTGCACCCACCAAGAGTAAGTCTGAGGGCTTACAGTGTTGTGGCAACGCCACCACCACCACCACCACGAAAGGCCCAATTTTTCAGCCACTGTTCAAAAGGGGCATGTAATTACAATTCTTGATCTAATAATTCACAGCAGGGCCCATTCCTGCACCCACCAAGAGTAACTCTGAGGGCTTACAGTGTTGTGGCAACACCACCACCACCACCACCACCACGAAAAGCCCAATTTTTCAGCCCCTGTTCAACAGGGGCATGCAATTACAATTCTTGATCTAATAATTCACAGCAGGGCCCATTGCTGCACCCACCAAGAGTAACTGTCAGGGCTTACAGTGTTGTGGCACCAGCACCACCATCAAAGCCCCAATTTTTACTACCACTGTTCAACAATTATATGTAATTAAAATTCCTGATATAATAGTTGACAGCAGGGCGTTCCAGCACCAACCAAGAGTAACTGTGAGTGCTTACAGTGTTGTGCCAACACCAACAACTAAGGGGCCTATTTCTGCAGAGTATATACGGCAGGTCCCTACTTTCAAACATCCAACTTACAAACGACTCCTACTTGCAAACGAAAGAAGACAACAGGAAGTGAGAGGAAATCTACCCCTAGGAAGGAAAATTCTCTCCTGTAAGAATAAATATGGGAGAAAGGTGTCTCCTCTGTACTGATGCTTTATCAGCAATCCTTGTTTCAAGAAAAACACCACATTTCAAAAACAGTTGTCATTGGGACGGAAAGTGAGGTGAAATGTTCTGAACAGGGGCACAGACAGCAAAACAAATGTTACAGGGGTGATAACCCTTACCTATGTTTCCCAAAAAGTTTAAAAATAGATTTTTGGGCTGGAGCTACAGTTCAACAATGTACCTGTTCAAAATTACAAACACATTCTACATAAGAACAAACCTACAGTCCCTGTCTTGTATGCACCGCCTGTATACGGCTGTTCAGAGTATATAGGGCCTTTTTTATTTTATGTGCGGGGTTCCCCTTAATATCCATACAAGACCCAAAGGGGCTGGTAATGGGCTGGGGTAGGGGGGGGGTCATGGGGTAGCTATGCCATTTTTCTTAAAGATTTTCATCCATATTACCGGGACCAGACATTACATTAAAGCCGCAAGAAGTTTTAAATGGCTTTTTTTTCCTTTAGAAGTGTCATTTTGTGCAGGGACAGTTCTAAACACGGGAAACACGTGGCACTTCACAGGCATACTTTAGACACCCCCCAGGTACGATATTTAAAGGAATATTTGACTTTTTTTTTTCACTTTATGCATCATTAAAATGACTGCTCCCGAAAAACGACCGTTTTTAAAACTTCTTTTTGCATTGATACATGTCCCCTGGTGCAGAACCCGGGTTCCCAAACCCTTTTTAGGACAATAACATGCATAATAGTTGTTATAATTAGCACTTTAGAATTCGAACGTTCGCATCCATTGTATTTAATAGGGTTCTAATGTTCGTACGAACTTTCGGTCCGTTCGCGGGTTCTGGTGCGAACCGAACCCGGGGGTGTTCGGCTCATCACTACTCATGGGTTTAATGAAGCGCCACCCGAGCAAAGTGGTGAAGTTATGTTATTGCAGCCTGCTGTGTTTAACCATGTTATTGCAGCCTGCTGTGTTTAACCACTACAATGACGGCTACAGCGTGGACCTAGAATGCCGGGAGGACGTCAATAGACGTCCGCCCCTTTCCTCGCTCCCTGCACGCGCTCCCGAGCGCGCATCTGGGAACTTCTGTGCTGGCTGTGTCCCCTGGACACAGCCAATCACAGATGGCTGTAAAAAGCCAATCACAGCGGCTATTTACAGCGCGATCGATGTGCCAATGAGAGATGATCTCAAATGTAAACATATGAGATTATCTCTCATTGCCAGCTTTCAATCCTCACACAGAGACCGCGTATGAGGAGGGAGAGCGAGCTGTGAGTTAAAGTGTGATTACAGTGTCCCATTGGTACCACAGTGCCTGTTGGGGATCTGTGCCCACCTGTGCTGTGCCTATCTACCAATCTGACCACCTGTGCCCACCTGTGCCATCAGTGATCAGTTCCCACCTGTGCCATCATTGCCCACCTGTGCCATCAGTGATCAGTGCCCACCTGTGCCGCCTCATCAGTGCACATCTGTTCCACCAATCAGTGCCCATCTGTTTCACCTCATCAGTGCCCATCTCTGCCACCTCATCAGTGCCCATCTGTGCCATGAATCAGTGCCCATCTGTGCCGCCTCATTAGTGCCCATCTGTGCAATCAGTGCCCATCTGTGCAGATTCATCAGTGCCCATCTGTGCCACCTCATCAGCGCATCACCACCAGCAACCATGTCCAAAAGATGCTATTCTGCCGAGGAGGCGTACCAAATACTTTCCACGCCTGACGAGAACAACGGCGAACCATCTTTTTCGGATTCCCCTTCAAATTCTGAGTCAGACTCAGAATATGAGCCAGTCCTCACTAGTACAACACTGACCGACTCAGAGGAGGAAGATCTGCCCGCCAAACAAAGGCGTTCCACCAGCACCGCAGTGCCATCCACCATCCACGTTGCTGACCAAGTCCCTGCCTGCTGCCTGGATCAGTGCTATCCTGCTGTGTAGAACTGCGCTACTAAAACCACAGGTAATCTTTTGTTTACGCTTTTGCTCTGCATATTGTATTTTGGGGTGTAATTCTTGGTATGTGCATGCTATGTGTCCCTGGAACACCTGACGGAACACCTGACAGTTTGGGGATGGCCCCTTCCTGTTCCAACATGACTGCACACCAGTGCACAAAGCAAGGTCCATGAAGACATGAATGAGCGAGTTTGGGTAGGAGGAACTTGACTGGCCTGCACAGAGTCCTGACCTCAACCCGATAGAACACCTTTGGGATGAATTAGAGCGGAGACTGCGAGCCAGGCCTTCTCGTCCACATCAGTGCCTGACCCCACAAATGTGCTTCTGGAAAAATGGTCAAACATTCCCATAGACACACTCCTAAACCTTGTGGACAGCCTTCCCAAAAGAGTTGAAGCTGTTATAGCTGCAAAGGGTGGGCCAACTCAATATTGAACCCTACGGACTAAGACTGGGATGCCATTAAAGTTCATGTGCGTGTAAAGGCAGGTGTCCCAATACTTTTGGTATTATAGGCTACATAAGTATATTGTTTCCATGTATACATTTTAGTAGGGTGCCTATCACTAGCAGACTTAATTCTGCCACATACTTTATAAAAACCTAAAGTGGCATCCCTAAAGTGACAGTGTCCTACCAGAATCCTTTTTTCCTTCAGTACAGACAGTTGTTTTTTTTACCAGAAGTGATCGTCTGTAGCCGCAGGTAATCGATGGATGTGCGTATACAGATGAACAGCAGCACATAACTAAGGCTCCTGTCATTGCTTTGAAAAGGCTTCACAACCACCTGTAATTCCAGGAAACCTTTGACTGTCTTAATTGCAGGTGTAAATAAGGCCTAATTCTGGATCTGCTCATTTTCTGAGATTTTCACGCACAACATTTTAAGCTTTTACTCAGAATAGCACAAAAAACAAAATACATCCCGAAAGAAACAGTTCTGTGTAGGGATGGGCCCGGTGCTCGATTCGAACCCATGTTCGAATCGAGCACCGGGCGTTCGCTCGCTCGTCGAGCCCAGAACTATTTGGGCCGTTCGCATCACATTCGTGTGATGCGAGCGGCCCCGCAATGCATTGCGGCCGGCGCGGCCGGCGCAGTGCATTGCTGGCTGATGATTGGCCAAGCATGCACTGTGACCCCGCATGCTTGGCCAATCACAGCGCCCGAAACTCGGAGAGCAATAATTGGCTACAGGCAGGACGCCTGTAGCCAATTACAGCTCAGGGGCTTTAGTACATGCCCCACCATTTAAAAGGCCGCCACGCCATCGGCCCCGGTCACATGAGTTCCGGCTTTAGGAGAGATCAGTCTGCTGATTCTGTCTTTGCTTGATACTGAAAGATTTGCTCTTCTTTGCTAAACCATTGGCTATTTCTTTGCTAAACCATTGCTACCTAAGTCATTGATCGTTCATTGCTGCTGATTGCACAGTTAGCGTGTTATTAGCTGCTGCTGGGGATTAGTCTGGTGCGTGCTTACTGTTAGTACAGTATTGCAGTAGTACCAACCGCAGTGCTGTTAGCACAGCATTGCACCCCAACAGCACCCATAGGACTTATAGTGTGTTAGTGGCAGCAAACAGAGCTCCTATATTTTCTTCTCAGCAGCACCCATAGGACTTCTAGTGTGTTAGTGGCAGCAAACAGAGCTCCTATATTTTCTTCTCAGCAGCACCCATAGGACTTCTAGTGTGTTAGTGGCAGCAAACAGAGCTCCTATATTTTCTTCTCAGCAGCACCCATAGGACTTCTAGTGTGTTAGTGGCATCACACAGAGCTCCTATATTTTCTTCTCAGCAGCACCCATAGGACTTCTAGTGTGTTAGTGGCAGCAAACAGAGCTCCTATATTTTCTTCTCAGCAGCACCCATAGGACTTCTAGTGTGTTAGTGGCAGCAAACAGAGCTCCTATATTTTCTTCTCAGCAGCACCCATAGGACTTCTAATGTGTTAGTGGCATCACACAGAGTTCCTATATTTTCTTCTCAGCAGCACCCATAGGACTTCTAATGTGTTAGTGGCATCACACAGAGTTCCTATATTTTCATCTCAGAAGCACCCATAGGACTTCTAGTGTGTTAGTGGCATCACACAGAGCTCCTATATTTTCTTCTCAGAAGCACCCATAGGACTTCTAGTGTGTTAGTGGCAGCAAACAGAGCTCCTATATTTTCTTCTTAGCAGCACCCATAGGACTTCTAATGTGTTAGTGGCATCACACAGAGTTCCTATATTTTCATCTCAGAAGCACCCATAGGACTTCTAGTGTGTTAGTGGCATCACACAGAGCTCCTATATTTTCTTCTCAGCAGCACCCATAGGACTTCTAGTGTGTTAGTGGCATCACACAGAGCTCCTATATTTTCATCTCAGAAGCACCCATAGGACTTCTAGTGTGTTAGTGGCATCACACAGAGCTCCTATATTTTCTTCTCAGCAGCACCCATAGGACTTCTAGTGTGTTAGTGGCATCACACAGAGCTCCTATATTTTCATCTCAGAAGCACCCATAGGACTTCTCGTGTGTTAGTGGCATCACACAGAGCTCCTATATTTTCTTCTCAGCAGCACCCATAGGACTTCTAGTGTGTTAGTGGCAGCAAACAGAGCTCCTATATTTTCTTCTCAGCAGCACCCATAGGACTTCTAGTGTGTTAGTGGCATCACACAGAGCTCCTATATTTTCTTCTCAGCAGCACCCATAGGACTTCTAGTGTGTTAGTGGCAGCAAACAGAGCTCCTATATTTTCTTCTCAGCAGCACCCATAGGACTTCTAGTGTGTTAGTGGCATCACACAGAGCTCCTATATTTTCATCTCAGAAGCACCCATAGGACTTCTAGTGTGTTAGTGGCATCACACAGAGCTCCTATATTTTCTTCTCAGCAGCACCCATAGGACTTCTAGTGTGTTAGTGGCAGCAAACAGAGCTCCTATATTTTCATCTCAGAAGCACCCATAGGACTTCTAGTGTGTTAGTGGCATCACACAGAGCTCCTATATTTTCATCTCAGAAGCACCCATAGGACTTCTAGTGTGTTAGTGGCATCACACATAGCTCCTATATTTTCTTCTCAGCAGCACCCATAGGACTTCTAGTGTGTTAGTGTCATCACACAGAGCTCCTATATTTTCATCTCAGAAGCACCCATAGGACTTCTAGTGTGTTAGTGGCATCACACAGAGCTCCTATATTTTCTTCTCAGCAGCACCCATAGGACTTCTAGTGTGTTAGTGGCATCACACAGAGCTCCTATATTTTCATCTCAGAAGCACCCATAGGACTTCTAGTGTGTTAGTGGCATCACACAGAGCTCCTATATTTTCTTCTCAGCAGCACCCATAGGACTTCTAGTGTGTTAGTGGCAGCAAACAGAGCTCCTATATTTTCTTCTCAGAAGCACCCATAGGACTTCTAGTGTGTTAGTGGTATCACACAGAGTTCCTATATTTTCATCTCAGAAGCACCCATAGGACTTCTAGTGTGTTAGTGGCATCACACAGAGCTCCTATATTTTCTTCTCAGCAGCACCCATAGGACTTCTAGTGTGTTAGTGGCATCACACAGAGCTCCTATATTTTCATCTCAGAAGCACCAATAGGACTTCTAGTGTGTTAGTGGCAGCAAACAGAGCTCCTATATTTTCTTGTCAGCAGCACACATAGTACCTATAGTGTGTTAGTGTCAGCACCCATAGGACCTACAGTGTGTTGTGAGCACACATAGGAGTTCTATTTTTTATACTATATACACTACCGACTACAATGGCTGGAAGACCGCCAAGGAGAGGCAGAGCGTGCCGAGGCAAGAACACAGGGCAGGCAGGCTCTGTTTCTAGAGACAACAGTGCTGGCCGTGGACGTGGTCGTGCATCGTCATCAGCACGTGGCCATGGGACACGCTTGTCTTTGTTTTCGGCAGCTGGACATGTGGAGCCGCATCATGCCGAAGGCTTGGTAGAATGGATGACCAAGCCCTCCTCATCCTCCTCATCCTCTCTCACCCAGGCTCAGGGTACTGGCAGAGCAGCTGCCAACGCGTACTCAATGGCATCATCAGCCACCCCTTCCCTAGACCCACCATGTCCTCCTGAGGAGTCCCCCGAACTGTTTGAGCACAGTGTTGGGTACATGCTCCAGGAGGATGCCCAACGATTCGAAGGCTCGGATGATGATACCCAGCTTGAGGAAGTCAGTAGTGTGCGCGCAGAGAGAGGGGATGCTGAAGGACAGCAATCTGGCAGTAGTGTTCCACCAGCTGCAGCTTACTGCCAGGTTTGCTCTAGTGGTGAAGAGGGAGGGGATGATGAGGTCACTGACTCCACGTGGGTGCCTGAAGGGAGAGAGGAGGAGGAGGAGGAGGATGCAGCGTCACATGTCCAACGAGGCAGGATGCCCCCTGGAGGCCAGCTAGAGGCCAGCACAGCAACTGTACCACACCGCAGAGCTCCGCCTGTGCAGGGCGCTGCCTCTGCACGTTATCACAAAAGTTCTTTGGTGTGGGCCTTTTTTGAGACGAGTGCATCAGATCGCACCACTGCTATTTGCAATATTTGTCTCAAGCGTATCTCGCGTGGCCAAAACATCAGCCGCTTGGGCACCACAAGCATGAGCAGACATATGTCGACCTGCCATGCAGCTCGTTGGCAAGCACACATAAAAGACCCACACCAAAGAAAAAAGCGGACCTCTCCTTGCTCCTCATCAGCTGGGATCTCCATCCCCACTATATCTTCAGTCCTCTCTGAAAGCTGCTCTGAGAGGACTGAAGGTGTAGAATTAGGTGTGTCACAACCAAGTACTTGCAGTACACCGACGTCCGATTGTAGCAGGCAAATTTCCCTGCCCCAGCTGCTGGACCGTCGAAAGAAGTATACTCCCAGCCATCCACATGCCCAGCGGTTGAATGCTAGCTTGGCTAAATTGCTAGCACTTCAACTGCTGCCTTTTCAGTTGATAGACTCGGCCCCTTCCGTGAGTTTGTTCAATGTGCGGTTCCTCAGTGGCAGGTTCCCAAACGCCACTTTTTCTCACGGAAGGCGATTCCGTCTCTCTACTGGCATGTGGAAGGCAATGTCCATGCCTCGCTGGACAGGGCGGTCAGCGGTAAGGTGCATATTACCGCTGACTCATGGTCCAGCAGGCATGGACAGGGACGTTATCTTTCTTTCACGGCCCATTGGGTCACTCTATTGGCAGCTGGGAGGGATGCAGGACAAGGTGCAGTAGTGTTGGAGGTTGTTCCGCCACCACGCCTCCAAAATGCTACTACTGGTTGTGACACACCTCTCTCCTCCACCCCCTCCTCTTCTTCTTCCTCCATGTCCTCTTCGAGTGCTCTGTCCTCGGAACCAGCGGTGCTCCGTAGGCGTACAAGGGGCTACGCGAGTACGCAGGCAAAAAGATGCCATGCCATGCTTGCGCTGGTGTGTTTGGGGGACAGGAGCCACACTGGGCCAGAGGTTCTGGCAGCTCTGCAGGGGCAGGCCGAGAGGTGGTTGACGCCACGCCAGCTTAAGCCAGGAATGGTCGTTTCTGATAATGGCACCAACCTCCTCTCCGCCCTGCGACAGGGGCAGCTCACCCATGTGCCCTGTATGGCTCACATCCTCAACCTGGTGGTGCAGCGGTTCTTGGGCAGGTTCCCAGGCTTACAGGATGTCCTGAGGCAGGCCAGGAAAGTCTGTGTGCATTTCCGCCGATCTTATAATGCCAGTGCTCGGCTGACTGAGCTGCAAAAGGAGCTGAACCTGCCCAAGAACCGCCTAATATGTGACATGCCCACCAGGTGGAACTCAACGTTGGCCATGCTGCAGCGACTGCACACGCAGCAGAGGGCCATCAATGAGTACCTTTGCGACTACGGCACCAGGACAGGGTCAGGGGAGCTTGGCTTTTTTTCCCCACGCCAGTGGAGCATGATCAGGGATGCATGCACTGTCCTCTCACCATTTGAGGAGGCCACGAGGATGGTGAGCAGTGACAGTGCATGCATCAGTGACACTGTACCTCTTGTCCACCTGTTGGAGCATACGCTGCGTGGGATAATGGACAGGGCACTTGAGGCAGAACAGAGGCAGGAAGAGGAGTACTTCCTTGTCTCTCAAGGCCCCCTTTATCCAGACAATGTTCCTTCTGTCCCACCCATCACACAGGAAGAGGAGGAGGAGGAGGAGGAGGAGGAGGATTGTGTGAGCATGGAGGTGGAGCCTGGCACTCAGCAGCAGCAGTCTTTTAGGGATGATGTACAGTCCCAACAAACCAGTGGACTTGTACGTGGCTGGGAGGAGGTGGCTGGCGATCATGTCATCCTCAGTGACCCAGAAGACTCCGGACCGAATGCCTCAGCTAACCTACGCTGCATGGCCTCCCTGATCCTGCAAAGCCTGCGGAAGGATCCTCGTGTTCTTCGGATCAAGGAGAGGGACCATTACTGGCTGGCCACTCTCCTTGATCCACGGTACAAGGGTAAGGTTGCGGACCTTATCTTGCCGTCGCAGAGGGAGCAGAGGATGAGACATCTCAGGGAGGCCTTGCAGAAAGGTCTGTGCAACGCGTTCCCAGAAACTGGGAGGTTACAAACTCCTGGTCCTGGACGACGAGTTGCTGAGGCTTCGGTCAGTAGCAGAAGGAGCGGTGGGGAAGGTGGACGTCTGACCGATGCGTTCAGACAATTTTTTAGTCCGCAGCCCCAAGGTATGATCGGTTCCAGCAACCATCGCCAGCGTCTGATATACATGGTGCAGGAATACCTAGGGGCAAGGTCAGACTTGGACACCTTTCCCACCGAAAATCCTCTGGCTTACTGGGTCCTGAGGATGGATCACTGGCCAGAGCTTGCACAGTATGCAATTGAGCTACTGGCCTGTCCTGCATCCAGCGTTCTTTCCGAACGCACATTCAGTGCTGCTGGAGGATTTGTCACCGATCATAGGGTGCGCCTGTCCACCGACTCGGTTGATCGACTGACCTTCATAAAAATGAATCAGTCTTGGATCACCACCAGCTACCAGACACCTGAAGCGGATATAACGGAATAATTTATAATGTCACATCCCTTCAAGACTGCCTATGCTGATGCTGAGTGACTGTCCTGTTATGTTCACTGACTATCCTCTTCCTCCTCCTCAATGATCCATGCCACCACACCAGTGCCTAAGGCACAATTTTTCAGCCCCTGTATAACAGGGGCGTGTAATTACAATTTTTTAAAAAGATGCTTCGCAACAGGTGTGACTGCTGTGCTCAGAGTACAGTATCTGTGAGGGGTTGCAGTGTTGTGGCACCAGCACCAGTGCCTAAGGCACAATTTTTCAGCCCCTGTTGGGGCGTGTAATTACAATTTTTAGGCAATGCTTTGCAACAGGTCTCATTGCTGTGCTCAGAGTACAGTATCTGTGAGGGGTTGCAGTGTTGTGGCACCAGCACCAGTGCCTAAGGCACAATTTTTCAGCCCCTGTATAACAGGGGCGTGTAATTACAATTTTTTAAAAAGATGCTTCGCAACAGGTGTGACTGCTGTGCTCCAAGTACAGTATCTGTGAGGGGTTGCAGTGTTGTGGCACCAGCACCAATGCCTAAGGCACAATTTTTCAGCCCCTGTTTAACAGGGGCGTGTAATTACAAATCTTGATCTAATAGTTCACAGCAGGGCCCATTCCTGCGCCCACCAAGAGTAACTATGAGGGCCTACAGTCTTGTGGCAACACCGTCCACCACCACCACCACCGCCAAAGGCCCAATTTTTCTGCCCTGTTCAACAGGTGCATGCAATTACAAATCTTGATCTAATAACTCACAGCAGGGCCCATTCCTGCACCCACCAAGAGTAACTGTGAGGGCTTACAGTCTTGTGGCAACACCGTCCACCACCACCACCACCACCACCAAAGGCCCAATTTTTCTGCCCGGTTCAACAGGTGCATGCAAGTACAAATCTTGATCTATTAACTCACAGCAGGGCCCATTCCTGTGCCCACCAGTCTTGTGGCTACACCAACATCTAATAGGGCAAATTTCTGCAGAGTATATACGGCAGGCCCCTACTTTCAAACATCCAACTTACAAACGACTCCTACTTGCAAACGGCAAGAGAAAACAGGAAGTGAGAGGAAATCTACCCCTAGGAAGGAAAATTCTATCCTGTTAGATTTAATTTGGGAAAAAGGTATCTCCTCTCTACTGATGCTTTATCACCAATCCTTGTTTCAATTAAAACCCCACTTTTCCAAAAACATTTGTCATTGGGACGGAAAGTGAGGTGACATGTTCTGAACAGATGTGCAAAGACAGCAAATGTTACAGGGGTGATAACCCCTCCCTATGTTCTCCAAAAAGCTTAAAAATTGATTTTTTTGGGATGTAGCTACACTTCATAATGTACCTGTTCAGATTCTACTTAAGAACAAACCTACAGTCCATGTCTTGTTTGCACCACCTATATACTGCTGTTCAGAGTATATAGGGTTGTAGGTATAGGGTTTTATTTTGGGTGCGGGGTCCCCCTTAGTATCCATACAAGACCCAAAGGGGCTGGGGTGGGGGGGGGGGGGTGATGGGGTAGCCATGCCATTTTTCTCAAGGATTTTCAGCCATATGGCGGCCAGGACAAGACATGACATTAAAGCCGCAAGTGGTTTTAAATGGCTTCTTTTTTTCCTTTACAAATGTCATTTTGTGCAAGGACAGTTCTAAACACGGGAAACACATGCCACTTCACAGGCATACTTTAGACACCCCCCAGGTACCATATTTAAAGGAAAATTTCACTTTTTTTTTTTCACTTTATGCATCATTAAAATGACTGCTCCCGAAAAAACTTTAGTTTTTAAAATTTCTTTTTGCATTGATATATGTCCCCTGGGGCAGGACCCGGGTCCCCAAACCTGTTTTATGACATTAACATGCATATTGGCCGTTGTAATTAGCAATTTTGATTTCGAACGTTCGCGTCCATTATAACGAATAGGGTTCGAAAATTTGCGCGAACTTTCGGTCCGTTCGAAGGTTCTGGTGCGAACCGAACCCGGGGGTGTTCGGCTCATCCCTAGTTCTGTGGATGGAAAGAGGTCAGAAGAATGGCAAGACTGGTTCAAGCTGGTATAAAGGCTGTCATAACTCAGATAGTCACTCTTTACAACTCTGATGGGCAGATATGCATAACAAAATACACAACATGTAAACCGGGGGGCTTACGGGCTTCAAAAGTAGAAGACCACATCAGATTTCACTCCTGCCAGCCAATAATAGAAAGTTGAGACTGCAGCAGGCACAGGGTCACCAAAAATAGACAGCTGAAGGCTGGAAAATATAGCCTGGACTGATGGATCTCGATTTCTGCTGAGGTCCACGGATGTTATGCCCCGTACACACGATCGTTTTTAATGTCATTTTTTAAACCGACGTTTTTCTCCTCGTTTTTTTTCATGTTTCCTCTCAAGCCTGCCTTGCGTACACACCATCATTAAAAAAAACGATCAAGCAAAGCGCAGTGACGTTCAACACGTACGACGGCACTATAAAGGGGAAGTTCCGTTCGAATGGCGCCACCCTTCATGTTAGTAAAGTTTGTTGAGCGACGATTGGCGCTTTTCAGTCCGTTACTGTGTAATGAATGTGCTA
The DNA here is from genome assembly GCA_029206835.1 of Rana muscosa. NCBI lineage: Eukaryota > Metazoa > Chordata > Amphibia > Anura > Ranidae > Rana > Rana muscosa. Next base: position 1,184,602,167 of record CM055116.1, on the reverse strand, counting down.
TCTCCATTACGAACGCTAGTTTTACCAGAACGAGCGCTCCCGTCTCATACTTGATTCTGAGCATGCGCGTTTTTTTTCACGTCGTTAAAGCATACACACTATCGTTTTTCACGTCGTTAAAAAAAACGACATGAAAAACGACGTGAAAAAAGAGAGCATGTCCGGAATTTTTAATGGCCGTTTTTCACGTCGTTAAAAATGCTCTGGAGCATACACACGATCATTTTTCAGGGCCATTTTTTAAAATGGCAGTTTTAACGGCATGAAAAACGATCGTGTGTACGGGGCATTAGAGTTGGCATTCATGGAATCAATAGCTACAGCACTATCACTTTATAACAGTAACATTGTAATAACAGTGCAAACAATAGTTATATCCAATTAAAGCTTATTTAACCTATTCACGCCTGCACTTTAGCGAAAGACGGCCACAGCATGGACTTAAATTGCCGAGAGGGCGTCCATGTACGTCCTCCGGTGCTCCCCTTGCAGGCCGTTAATGGCATGCTCTGTGATCACCGAGTCCATGGGACTTGGCTGATCACAGTTACCACGTGATCAGCTGTCAGCCAATGACAGCTGATCACACAATGTAAACAGAAGACGGTATTCAGCTTTTTATTTCCTCATGCTGACCGGCTTGTGTAAACGGGACATCAGGCCCGCACACGGACAGTCACTTCCAATTTTCTGTGGAAGTGGAAGACATCTGAGGGGTACTTTCTGTCATGCCCCTTGATTCCAGCATTGTGTTCTGCAGCCTCAACTTATTGTCCTCAAACAGGGCTGGGGAATAGGATCTCTTGAAGCCAGACAAAGTGGAGAGGAGCAGAGAAGAGAGAGGAGCTCAGCAATTTAATTCCTGGCACCCCTGTGTGCCAACCCTGGCACTCCAATTTCTCCACCACTGCTAAACCAGGATTGCCCCACCCTCCCGGATAATCTGTTCACCTGATGCACAAATCCAAGGCTCTTGGAAAGGGGAGGCCAGGATTTGTGCAGCATAGAGTCTGGTTATGTTGCTGGTGTGGGCTAAAAGGGAGCTGGGAGTAGGGTTTGCTATGTATGTGAGGAGATACACTGGTATATTTTGATACAAACGTTCCTACAAAAAAATCTTGTCAGTACAATCAATAATGCCATCAGACAGTTGAAAAATGTTCAAAAGTACTTCAAAATTTAATTTGCTTTTAACATTCGATTTTGTAAAGAATTGAATTTCCTGAACGAAAACCACTTTAACTGTTAGAAATTTGTTCAAGAGGTTTTTGAGATTTCCCATCCTGCTCATTTTGATTTTTTTTTATCACTGCCATTAAAATTTATCATTGATTTGACCCCAATGATATTTAGAAAATTGAATTCTCCCCATGTATGGCTAGCTTTAGAGTTGGTGTGAAAAAGCAGCTCCCTCTCCAGGGATTGGTGCCCCCCTGGATGTGCTCCACGCTGCTTAGGAGCGACAGGAAAGTAGATGACCATGGAGGGAAGGCATTCATATTGCAGCAGTGGTGGAGGTCAAAGAGAAGGGAGCTGTACCTCCCTGCAACTGAGTTTTCATGAGAGGAGCTGGGCTATGGGGAGCTGAGCACCCGGGAGAGGAGCTAGGCTGTGCATGTGTTATCACTATTGGCCATCTTGCAAATGTCATGCCATCTTTTTGCTGGGCAGTGTTTGGCCAGCAAACAAACTAAAATTGTATTTCACATTTACAATATGAAATTCTTTTAAGTAGCACCTAACATAACACGTTTAAAGTAAAGTAAAAAACGAAATAGTAACAGTTACAGAAAGGCCTTTTTATAAGCAGTGTTCTCTACTAAACGGGGTCATTTCAAGCAAAGCACCCTCCCATGTTGAGGGCATGAGGCCTGGTATGGTTCAGGCTCACTCGCCCCCCCCCCCCTATTCTGACTTGCCAGGTTGCATGCTCGGATTTTCATTAAAATTCATTTAAAATTAAAATCCATACCAGACCCAAAGGGCCTGGTATGGACTGGGTTGGGACGACGACGCCACACCGTTTTTATTTTCATTGAATTTTCATCTATACTGCTGGGAGCCGGCAATACATTACAGCTGCAAGCAAGTTTAAATTACATTTTTTTCTTTAGAAATGCAATTATTGCTGCGGCACTGTTCTACACATCGCACAGATGCGCCACTTTACATCTAGACTAAGGGGACCCCCAGGCACGATATTCAAAGGAATATTTCATTTTTATTTTTTCACTTTAAGCATCATTAATATCACTGCTCCTGAAAAAAATATAGTTTTAAAAACATTATTTTTTGCATTGATACATATCCCCTGGAGCAGTCCCCATACACTTTTTATGGCAATAACTTGCATATAAGCCTTTAAAATTAGGACTTTTGATTTTTCATGTTCGTGTCCCATACACTTTAATAGGGTTTGCATGTTCGCTAGAACCTTTTTGCCTGTGTAAGGTGTTCTGGTGCGAACCGAACCGATGGGTAGTTGACCCATCCCTAGTATCTTGTGGCCTTTGTTCTGAGCTGGGACTCAATAAAATGCATCTCTCTGAATGAACTAGGTTGCTGCGGGAATAAATCGCTTTTTGGATAGAGGAGTTTTGCATTCCATGCTGGCTAGAAAACTCTTGACTCAACAACAATAATTATAATAATTAGCACTCATCATCCCTTTAGGGCTCTTTCACACGGGCGGATCCTGTGATGATCCGCCCCGTGAACATCCACTTGCTCAGCGGGGATCGCTCCGTTGATCCCCGCTGAGCCGGCGGATGACTTGTCCGTCTCTGCACACTGTGCAGAAACGGACCGGTCAGATCAACGCTTTCCTCTATGGGGGGATCGGATGAAAACGGACCATCTGTCTGTTTTCATCCGATCCAATCCGCAGACGGATGGTAAAGTAGGATTTTCCTCCGTCATGCTAAACGGACCATAGCGGAGACTGATGTCAGCGAATGTTCATCCGCTATCCCATAGGGATACATGTATGTCAGTTTTTCATCCGAAAGAGGATGGATGAAAAACGGACATACGGTCCGCCCGTGTGAAAGGGGCCTTACTATATGACAATGACATATTTTGCCTGCAGAGCCTAGGGAGAATGACATTACACTCCTTACAGCAAGATCCGGAGGAAAACAGAGCAGCCCAAACTAGTGAGAGGATGCTCTTGCTGGTCTGGAGTGTATTCTTGTGAAATGTTGACTGCTCTGAATTTCCTAGAAATCTTGTTGATGGTGATGTCAGCAATGTAGAAGATAGGGTGGGGTGGGGTGGCTGGGGTAAGAAAATCTAACTTTTTTCTTTGAACGTACCATAATTTCTTCTAATGCCGCGTACACACAGCCGTATTTCTCGTCGAGAAAAACAACGTGAAAAACGACCGTGTGTGGGGAACAAGCCGTTCCCTCGTTTTTAATGACATTATTCACGGCGGTTTTTTAACTGCCGTGAATAATGATCGTGTGTACGCAGCATAAGAGGTGATTTTAAGGGAAGGGAGTCCGGACATTATAAGTGGACCCTGCATTGCACTGCTTGAAGCAATGCAGAAGGCAGCAACCACGTAATGGTGGTAAATAGGTAAGTTTTGGGATAGGGTATGTAGGGTACTTTAATTAGGCTGGCGGTTGGAGGGGGGGGGGTACATTTTAAAATTACATTTATCTTTTAATGCAGGGGTTCATAACCTGGGATGCCCGCAATCGCAGGGGGTGCTAGATGGAATTTTACAGGATGCTTGCAAAGAGTGGTTTGTGTGCCTTGGGCAATGTCATTAGGCAGTTGTGTTGTGTAGATAGTAGTCCTGTGGTTTATTTTATCAAAAGTACAGAATAACAGAATTAACATATAAATAAAAGAAGAAAGTAAGTGGTGTGTTACACTATGTGATTATTCTTGCTCTGTGTCTTTAAGATCTGTCCCCTTCTTTCTAGCTGAACTCTCTCTCTCACCGTAGTTCTTTATATATCTCCTCCACTTCCTGATTCTGGTCATTACTCCTGTATATCTTCCATGCTAAACATCTTACATGTGGCTTACAACTGCAACGTTTTTCTACCTATGAATATCCATCATTAAACGGAACACTCAAAAGGATTCATCGTCTGTCGTCCTAACTGTGAGTTTATTCATTGAGTTAAACTGCCTGTATCGATGCAAGGGATAATAGCAAACCAGCTTGTGTAAGGCCTACTTCAACCTGGAGATGAACTTTATCGCTTTGTAGTTGAGACAGAACAGTAGAAAAACTGAGTTTCACAGCCTAATTACAAGATTTCTGCATGTCAGTACTGAAACAGACAAGATTTACTGCCCTCATAGCAAGACAGAAGGGACAGAGCAGCACATGGCAGCCTTATAGCCTGAGACAATCTGCACGGTGTCATATTTCAGCACACAGATCCTGCCTGCTTTCACAGTCAGTCTGCTATCATGAGTGACCAAGCTTCTGCATGTGAACTCACATCTACCTCCCCACACGTTCCTGAAGAAACTGAGTTACCCAAACAGCTCAGTTAAACCCACTTGGAAAGTAATGGAGAATTATGAAGCTTCAAGGACTGAATTGTCAAATAGCTTGGAATTAGTCTGGGAGAAAATCCTTGCTGAAGCCAATACAGTGTCTGTTGAACGTGAACTACTGACACTAGAGGGTGCCATTAAACAACTTTCTGCCTCATATGAGCTTTATCAGCTTACCAGCATCAAATTCACTAATGTCTTACAAAACATGAAGACAGAAAATGCGATGAGGCAGTTAAAGCGTGTCAACATTCTTAATATTGAAAGAGACAGTTTTATCCAGCAAACCAGATTAAAGGCAGAAGCAAAAATAAAGCTGTTACAGGACACTGCATCTCACAGATCTGTTTCCACCAGACGTTCTAAAAACTCGTCAAGATCCCATAGTTCAAGATACTCAACACTCAGTGAGAAACTTATTAATGCCCGCGCTGAAGTGGAAGCCAGCAAAGTGCAGGTGGCATATGCAGAAAAAAGAGCAGAGTTGGACGCTCAAAGGGCAGAGTTGGAAGCGCAGTCAGCACGTCAAAGAGCAACAATGGAAACCTTAAATGAACAGTGTAAACATGACACAGCTATGGCAAAGCTAAGGGTCCTACAGCAAGCTATCAGTGCAGACGAAGGTGCAAGTGAGAAAGACAGCATTAACCTAAACATAGCAGATATGGAAGACCCCCTCAAACGCACTAAAGACTATGTCCTAAGCCACTGCAGTGCACACTCCATTGTCTCCAATGCTCCCGACTACAGAGAGACTCCTTCACAGCTTCAAGTTAAAGAGGTTCCAGCAACTTCCTGCACTCAAAATCACTCCACTGCATTTCCTACCTGCCTACCTTGCCTGCCTTCGTACGTCACAGAGCATCAGCGCAAGCTTCAAGCAAGTCATCAATCTCCAGTCATCGGTACAGCCTTGAATCAAGGTACCATTGGAACAACTGACTTCAAGCAAGCAACTCACCTGGATGCATCTGCTGCACCATATTTCCCTGTGTCCTTTAACAACAATGTCAAAGATAACGCAATCAGCACCATACAGCCAACAGCATCTCACATAAAGGCGGAGACAACTGAAACAGAAGAGTTTGTGAGGTACATGCTTCGCAGGGAGCTCACAAAGACTGGTCTTACAAGTTTTGATGACTAACCTGAGAACTACAGAAGTTGGAAATGTGCCTTCAGAACTACAATCAGCAATATTGGCATTACAGCTGATCAAGAATTGAATCTGCTGATCAAATGGCTTGGTCCTCTATCTGCTGCACGTGTTAAGCCATTAAGATCGGTTTTCATGGACAATCCTACTGCAGGCCTCACAGCTGCATGGAAGCGACTAGAGCAAAGTTATGGCAGTCCAGAAGCTATAGAAAATGCTTTGTTCATGCGTCTGGAAACTTTCTCAAAGATATCCGGTAAGGACAACAAGGAGTTCCAGAGACTGAGTGACCTTCTCCTTGAGCTTCAGCTAGCCAAGACAGACCCAAAACTACCTGGACTCAGTTACCTTGACACTCCAAGAGGGGTAAACCCAATTGTCTCCAAGCTCCCGTATGGTTTGCAAGAGAAATGGACTGCACTAGGGTCATCATACAAAAGAGAGAACAAGGTTTCCTTCCCTCCATTCTCTTTCTTCTGTGAATTCATCAGGGAAATTGCAGAGACCAAGAACGATCCAAGTTTTTCCTACGGTGAGTACAGCCTCTTCTCACCCTTTCCTAAGAGTACCAGTCTTCAGGGCAACTATAGAAACTATAGAGGCCCAGTGTCCGTGAAAAAGACTGACATCCTTCCCACTCCTACCACAGTTCTAGCCACGAACAAACAGAGTAGCAAGATTGAAAACCCTAACAGAGAGTGTCCCATACACAAGAAGCCACACCCCCTCAATAAATGTATCGGCTTTAGGAAAAAGCCTCTGGAAGAGCGCAAGGAGCTTTTAAAGACATTTAGGGTATGTTTCAGGTGCTGTGCTTCTACAGAACATTTTGCAAGGGACTGTAATGTGTCCATCAAGTGCATAGAGTGTGGCTCTGAAGAACATGTGCAAGCCCTCCATCCTCTTGAGCCCAGCTCTGCACAACCTGCCAACGCTCCTCCCAGGTTAACGCACGGCGAGGAGAATACAGACCAAGTGCCTAATTCTACCATCATTTCTTCATCCTGCACAGAAGTTTGTGGAGAAGACTGCTGTGGTAAGTCCTGTGCTAAGATATGCTTGGTGAACATATACCACAAGGATCAACCAGAAAAGTCTCTAAAGGCATATGCTATCTTAGACGATCAGAGCAATCGATCACTTGCAAAATCGGAATTGTTCAATCTATTTGAAATAAAAGGCGAAGCTCATCCTTACACCTTGGGTACCTGTAGTGGAACTATAGAGGTTTCTGGAAGAAGGGCTCATGGACTCATGGTATCTTCTCTCAAAGGTAACTTGCAATTACCCTTACCTTCACTTGTTGAGTGCAATCAGATACCTGCCAACAGGGAAGAAATCCTTACTCCAGCTGCTGCTTTCCATCACCCTCACCTCAAGGTAATAGCAAATGAGATACCGCCGCTCGACAAAGATGCTCAGATCCTTCTTCTGTTAGGAAGAGACATTCTAAGAGTTCACAAGGTACACAGACAAGTCAGTGGACCCCCAGATGCCCCATTTGCCCAGCGCACGGATCTAGGATGGGTCATCATAGGCAATGTCTGCATAGGCAAAATGAAAAGACCTACCAACATTTCGTCATTCAAGACAAATGTTCTGCCAAATGGCCGAAACACTTACTTTGAGCCATGCCCACATCACTACTGGGTGAAAGAGAAGATAGCCAGCCACAAATGGCAACATGGTATCTCAGGTGACACAAGCCCTTTCTCCTGCCATGATGGCGACTTCGGGTCTACAGTGTTTAATGCAACCAGTGAAGATGACATACTGGCTCCTTCAATGGAAGACAAAGAATTCATCAAGGTAATGGACAATGAGTTCTTTCAAGATGACTCCAATAACTGGGTAGCACCCCTACCCTTTCGTCTCCCAAGAGAGAGATTGCCCAACAACTTACAGCAGGCCATCAGTAGATTCTCCTCCTTAAAGCGAAACTTAAGCAGGAAACCAGAGATGCAAAAGCACTTTGTGGACTTTATGCAAAATGTATTTGACAGAGATCATGCAGAGCCTGCTCCCCCACTAAAGGAGGGAGAAGAATGCTGGTACCTTCCATCCTTTGGCGTGTATCACCCACGCAAACCAGACCAAATCAGAGTTGTCTTTGATTCCAGTGCTCAGCACGAAGGTGTTTCTCTTAACAACATGCTCCTTACGGGACCCAACTTGAACAACAGTCTAATAGGAGTCTTGATTCGTTTCAGACAAGAGCCTGTAGCAGTAATGGCCGACATTCAACAGATGTTTCACTGCTTCATCGACAGAGAAGACAACAGAAACTACCTCAGGTTTCTATGGCACAAGGACAATGACCTCAACAAGGAAGTTATAGATTATCGCATGAAGGTACATGTCTTCGGTAACAGTCCTTCCCCAGCAGTGGCAACTTATGGGCTAAGGAGAACAGCTCAAACTGGAGAAGTTGAATATGGATCTGATGCCCGTCAATTTGTTGAAAGAAACTTCTACGTTGACGACGCACTTAAGTCCTTTCCAACTGCTAAAGAAGCAATTGATCTTCTCACCAGAACAAAGGAGATTCTGTCTGTAGCAAACCTTAGACTGCACAAGATTATATCCAACAGCCAGGAACTTATGAATGCCTTTCACTCTGAGGACTATGCCACTAGTCTAAAAAACCTTGACTTAGGTACAGATGTGCCTCCTGTACAGCGAAGTCTGGGTTTGTTGTGGAACATCAAGCAAGACAAATTCACCTTCCAAGTGTCAACTTGTGACAAACCCTTCACTAAGAGAGGAGTCCTGTCCGTGGTGAATAGCATCTATGACCCACTGGGTTTCCTTGCTCCAGTTACCATTCAAGGTAAGATTTTACTAAGACAGTTGTCTACTGAGAACATAGACTGGGATACTCCCTTGCCTAGTGAGAATCAACACAAGTGGGAAAGGTGGAGATATTCTTTGAAGTCACTAGAAAAACTTCAGATTCCCCGTTGCTATGTTCCAGGATCCACTTCAACTGCTAACCGGAGAGAGATTCATATTTTCTCTGATGCATCAGTTGAAGCTATTGCTGCAGTAGCCTATTTGAAGACCTCTGAACTGAATGGAGAATCACACTGTAGTTTTGTCCTAGGCAAGGCAAAACTCAAACCTAAGCCTGCACATACCATACCAAGACTTGAACTTTGTGCAGCCGTGCTAGCAGTAGAAATTGCCGAGGTCATACGAACTGAAATGGACACTAGAATTGATTCTTTCACCTTCTATACAGACAGTAAGGTAGTACTTGGTTACATAAACAACCAAACAAAACAATTTTATGTGTACGTCAGCAACAGGGTTGAACGTATCAAGAGATTCTCTCTACCAAGTCAATGGCATCACGTTTCCACTGAACTCAACCCAGCTGACTGTGGGACCAGAGCCGTGTCACCTGCCGCTCTTCAGGACAGCTTATGGCTGTCACCTCCAAGGTTTCTGCGTGAGGACTCTTACTTACTCCCTATTGACACCACCTATGGGCTAGTAAACCCTGAAGATGATAAGAAAATAAGAACTGTGAACACCTCACTCCACACTTCTGTAAGTACAAAACAGAAGCTGCGGTCACACCATTACAGGCATCAATGGAAGCAGGTGCAGAATCTAGCCAATGTGTTCTGGCATCGCTGGAAGAAAAAGTATCTTCATCACCTTCAAGGTCGTAACAAATGGCAAGCATCTAAGCTGAATCTTAAGGTTGGAGACCTCATCCTTCTAAAAGACAAGGAAGTTTGTCGGAATGAGTGGCCTATGGGTCTTATTACTAAAGTTATGCCCAGCGACGATAACAAAGTCCGGAAGGTAGAAGTCAAGGTAACCAAGGGAGGATCGACACGAACCTTTAGTCGACCAATTACAGAGTTAGTACTCCTTTTGCCAGGTGAGTGACTTGTGCAAGGACTAGCCATGCTGTTGGCACAGCGGGGAGTACATTGCTGCCATCTACAGGTTCTACTCAGAACTTTGGAATTCTTTGAAGACATCATACTGTGACTTTATGTTCTTCATCCTGTTGAACTTACATTTGTTATTTGCTTGTTGCATGTTTTTCATTACAGGTTCCAGGACATTTATCAGTATTGGACTTAAAGAAAATATATATATTAGTTTAAGGTTATGAAATCTAAAGATTTCAGACGGGGAGTGTTGTGTTACACTATGTGATTATTCTTGCTCTGTGTCTTTAAGATCTGTCCCCTTCTTTCTAGCTGAACTCTCTCTCTCACCGTAGTTCTTTATATATCTCCTCCACTTCCTGATTCTGGTCATTACTCCTGTATATCTTCCATGCTAAACATCTTACATGTGGCTTACAACTGCAACGTTTTTCTATCTATGAATATCCATCATTAAACGGAACATTCGAAAGGCTTCATCGTCTGTCGTCCTAACTGTGAGTTTATTCATTGAGTTAAACTGCCTGTATCGATGCAAGGGATAATAGCAAACCAGCTTGTGTAAGGCCTACTTCAACCTGGAGATGAACTTTATCGCTTTGTAGTTGAGACAGAACAGTAAGTGATTGTTAGAGTATTGCGTTTAAAATCTATAATGCAAAATATGACTATCAGGAGCTCCTGCTCCGTCAAAGCTGCTGGTACCAGCATCCTGGTTTTGGCTGTGGCATTATCCTTGTCTGTCTGTCCACCTGCAAGGTGATTGATTGTGGTCAGATTCTGGGTGGAGACCAAACCTAATTTAAGCTAGTCAAACTTGTAGTCTCATGCTTGTGATAGAGTGTGTAAAACCTGATTAAGCTGCCTGTTTGTCTGCCCTGCTCTGCTAGATTGGATTCCCCCGTGTATGACCTCGGATCGGATAACAACTATTCTCTGACTTCTTCCTGCCTTTTACCTGGACTGTCTGTCTGCAAACTGCAAGTACCTGTTTGCTTTGCTCATTTAGCACCTGCCCTAGTGTGGTAGCCAGGCACTATAGCTGTGTATAAGTCCTAGGGGAAACTGAGTATCGGTAGGCCTGCTTGTCTTATGGGAAAGGGGCTGCTATAGGTGAAGAACACAGTAGCCAGCTAGAGTGTCTAACCACCTGCATTAGGGGTAATCATGACACTGACACCATGATTGTATATTGTTTTGTTTCACTCATAAATTCATAAATGTATATTGTTTCACTCATAAAATTTGATGACTTCTTTGCTGCTGGACACCTAAAATTATCAGAGAATGGACCATGAAACCATTATCCTACAATTTGGAGTAAATGTCAGATGATGAAGAGCTGAAGGAAGATCTGATTGCTTTGCAGACAAATCATGCTTTTGAAATGTAAATTGAAAGCAAGACTTTGGAGGAGTTTTGGTGTGCAAAACTGGATATGTTCCCAAAACTTGGTGTAGCGCTACCCCCAGCTAAGAGAGCCGCTGGTTTGATTTTTTCGGGCCCTGCGTACAGCTCCACCAACCTCCGGCAATCTACTCAACCCACTTATGGCACAGTTAGTCTAGGGGATGTTATCTATCACAATCTATACCTGATTGTAGACACACCTCAACTATATTAAGAGGCAAGCACTATGTGCAATGATAACACACTGATAGCGAGTAGTAAAGTATAACTGTTTTACTTTTGGTTAAAAGGCATAGGTTAAAACATAACACATAACTTGCTTACAGAGCCCTGCAGCTTCTGATATAGTATACTCTAATAATGCAGCGCGGTCATACACCACGTGCAGCTATTAGTATCTATGCGCCCTGTGGCGCACCAAACAATATTCTCCCCCCGGTCAGGCCTGACACAGATTTAACTTAGTCCTTAGAATAACACTTTCTTCGCATGCAACTTGAACGGTGGTGCACATACAGGAAACAACACTTGTAATCCACAGAGTAGGCAATCAAAAAGAACAGTTCACTGGAGACCACTCACTCAGTTCCTCTACTAGTCTCCAGTGAAATAGCAAATAAAGGCCGGTGGGCCAAGGCAGTCTCTAGGCCTAGCAACAGTACAGCCTATTGGATTGAGCAGGTGCTCGCTCACCACTCCGGACGCGATCCCAGTCCGGGACTTCCACCAAACGTGTCTCCGCACACAGCGCCTGAACGATCGGGTCTCTGATCCGACGAATGTCAGCAACTTGAAGAAAGTCAGATGCCACCCAGGCTTGCATCAAGGTGGACGGCTCTTTGGAAGTGGTACCAGGCCCCAGGCTTCAGGCCCGATACTCCAGCAGATCCGCACAGGAAGCCTGGTTGATAGCCGCGCGGTGTCCAAAGAGGCCGAGCTTAGCCTCGCCCCCTCATTTTATCTCTCCACCCACAAGTCTCTCCGGTAGCAGCATTGCACCCTGGGTGCCAAACGGGGTTCTGGGAAATGCAGTCCTAGAGTCTTAAAGGAGAACCCGCTACACACTCCCCCCACTTAAACTCTTTGGTCCCCAAAGATAACTCTTAACATACACTACATACAAGCCTAGACAACGTTGTGTAAGATGTCGGCAGAGGGAACTCCCACCAAAACTGAGGGGTTGAATTCCCTTGCCCACAGGTCACATTTTCATGAGTGGCCTGCCTAACTGTGCCAGAGGATGAGTTGGGGTTGCCCTCCACCAAATGAACAGTGGAGGGAACTGGATGCTCTGCACTCCTCCTTGCAGTGACCACAGTTTCTTCTGAGTTTTTTCCCATTTGTGGGTAAGTCAACTTCTTAGGAGGCCTTATAACTCTTCTGACTCTTCGCTCTCTTGGAACTTCTGGCTAAGACACTACAGGCTCTCCTTCTGGAGCCGACTTGAGAGATTCCGCTGGTTCTAAAACACTTGGTTCAGGGGCCGGGAGGTACATAGAGTCTCTCGGGTCCTCCTCTGAGTATGTGTCACAGGCATCTTCCCAGTAATCTGACAAAGGACTGGATGGAATGAACTCAGTAGCTTCTGCATTCAGTGTTCTGTCTATAGTGTCTTCAGTAGGGGAAAGATCTATAGCAGAAGTTCCTGGAGTCGGAGAAGGCCATAACCAATCAAGTTCCTGTCTCTCATCTTCACTTAGTTCAGAGGTCTTTTGAACGGTTCATTTTTTTCCAGAAGGTTTTGGAAAATGTGGAGAAAAAATGAAAATGCATTTTTTTTACACAAAGTTGTCCATTTATAAGATATTTCTAACGCATAGCATATACATAGCAAAAATGACACCCCAAAATGCATTCTGCTACTCCTCCTGAGTATAGCGATACCACATGTGTGAGACTTTTACACAGCCTGGCCATATACAGAGGCCCAACATTGAAGTAGCACTTTCAGGCCTTCTACAAGCATAAATCGCACATATCCTTTCTCAACCACCTATTACACTTTTGAAGGCCCTGGAGCACCAGGACAATGGAATTTTCCACAAAATGACCCCATTTTGGAAAGCACACACCCCAACGTATAATCTATGAAGCATTATGAGTCTTTTGAGCGGTTCATTTTTTTCCAGAAGGTTTTGGAAAATGTGGAGAAAAAATGAAAATGCATTTTTTTTACACAAAGTTGTCCATTTATAAGATATTTCTAACGCATAGCATATACATAGCAAAAATGACACCCCAAAATCCATTCTGCTACTCCTCCTGAGTATAGCGATACCACATGTGTGAGACTTTTACACAGCCTGGCCATATACAGAGGCCCAACATTGAAGTAGCACTTTCAGGCGTTCTACAAGCATAAATCGCACATATCCTTTTTCAACCACCTATTACAATTTTGAAGGCCCTGGAGCACCAGGACAATAGAATTTTCCACAAAATGACCCAATTTTGGAAAGCACACACCCCAACGTATAATCTATGAAGCATTATGAGTCTTTTGAACGGTTCATTTTTTTCCAGAAGGTTTTGGAAAATGTGGAGAAAAAATGAAAATGCATTTTTTTTACACAAAGTTGTCCATTTATAAGATATTTCTAACGCATAGCATATACATAGCAAAAATAACACCCCAAAATGCATTCTTCTACTTCTCCTGAGTATAGCGATACCACATGTGTGAGACTTTTACACAGCCTGGCCATATACAGAGGCCCAACATTGAAGTAGAACTTTCAGGCGTTCTACAAGCATAAATCGCACATATCCTTTCTCAACCACCTATTACAATTTTGAAGGCCCTGGAGCACCAGGACAATAGAATTTTCCACAAAATGACCCCATTTTTGAAAGCACACACCCCAACGTATAATCTATGAGGCATTATGAGTCTTTTGAACGGTTCATTTTTTTCCAGAAGGTTTTGGAAAATGTGGAGAAAAAATTAAAATGCATTTTTTTTACACAAAGTTGTCAATTTATAAGATATTTCTAACACATAATATGTACATAGCAAAAATTACACCCCAAAATGCATTCTGCTACTCCTCCTGAGTATGGCGATACCACATGTTTGAGACTTTTACACAGCCTGGCCACATACAGAGGCCCAACATCCAAGTAGCACCTCCAGGCATTCTAGCAGCATTAATTGCACATATCATTTTCTGACTACCGATCACATTTTTGAAGGCCCTTCATATATCTAACACATAGCAGGTACATACCAAATAACAAAAGATTACCTGTGGTTTTAGAAGTGCAGTGGTCCACAGAGGAGAGCATCGGTCCAGGCAGCAGGCAGGGATGAGGTCAGCGACAGCAAAAGCAATCATCCAGGCAGCAGGCAGGAATACTGTCCATAGTTCGCACAGGCAGAGATACTGTCAGCACAGCCAGAGCACAGCCAAAGCACAGGTCCAGGTAGCAGGCAGAGGTGTCCTATCCTATCCTATCGATGATATCTTCAATATATTGGAGGTAGTGGAGTCTGTGATTTTGAGTTGCTTTTTGGTAGCAGACAAACGAATTAAAAAGGGCCATGTGAAACAGGTGAAACGCAACTTTTTTGTGCCAATAATGGGACTTTCTGGTTGATAAGTAGGGCTGTAGCATCTGGTCGTTTAAATCCACCCCCCCATGTACAAATTGTAGTCGTGGACACATTCAGGCTTTACAATGGAGCCGCGTCTTCTTGGGATCTCCACCATGGTGTCATTGTGGATCGTAGAGAGGATGTGGACATCTTTCTTGTCCCTCCAACTTCATGGCCAACACCTCCTCGTTCCTCATGGATGCCGATTCTCCAGGTCGCAATTTTTTTGTCAATAAATTTTGTGGGAATCCCTTCCGGGTTTTTTTTAAGGTACCGCAGGCCGGGGTTTGTTTACTGTAAAGGTGGCGAAAAAGGGGCAGGCTGGTATAATAATTATCAACATATAAATGGTAACCTTTTCCGAACAGGGGGTATGCCAACTCCCAGACAATTTTCCCACTGGTTCCAATATATGTGGGGCAATCACGGGGCTGGAGCTGGGAGTCTTTGCCTTCGTAGATCCTGAATTTGCAGACGTATCCAGTGGCTCGATCACATAATTTATTTAATTTTAACCCATACCTGGCTCTCTTGCTTGGTATGTACTGCTTGAACTGCAGTCGGCCGGTGAAATGTACGAGGGACTCGTCCACACAAATTTTTTGGTCTGGGATGAAAACTTCTTCAAATCGCTGGGAAAAGGCATTGATTAGGGGGCGTATCTTGTACAATTTGTCGTAGTTGGGATGATCTCGGGGAGGGCACTGTGAATTGTCATTGAAGTGGAGAAAGCGCATAATCATGTCGTATCTTTTCCTGGACATGACAGCGGAATATATGGGCATGTGTTGTATGGGGCGTTTGGACCAATATGAATGGACTTCGTTCTTTTTTGTAAACCCCATATTGAACATAAGGCCCAAAAATAATTTAAATTCCTCCAATGTTAGACGCCGCCACTGGAACATGTGGGCGTAGGAAGAATCGGGGTTGGCAGCAATAAATTGGGATGCATACAGATTCGTTTGATCCACTATATTCTGCAGCAAATCTTGTGGAAAAAATAAACCAAAATAATCAAATTTAAAAAAATTTGTAGTGTCGGGCTGCACACCTGGCTGTGCAGTGAAAGGGGGGATGATAGCGGATCCTGAGTTGGCAGGCAACCATAAGGGGTTTGCCAGGGCATCGGGAAGGTAGGATTGGGGCTGGATTCTTCGGGTTGGGCGTGCATTTCCATTGCTTGTACTGGGCTCCTCTTCCTGGGGTATGGCGCTGCTGGTGGTGGGCAGTTCTCCTGATCTTGGTGCTGATCTTGGTGCTGATCTTGGTGCCGATCGCATTCTTTTGGGAGGGACGGTTTCCTCCGGGGACTCGGACTCTGAGCCACTATCCTCCACTGGCTCGTATTCCGAACCAGAATCGGATAATGGGAGCTCCCCGCTGCTCTCATCATCCGACATGGCAAGAATGGCATATGCCTCCTCAGGTGTGTAAACCCTTTGGGACATTATGGCAGTGCTTATTGGTGGGCCTGTGTAATGGTACTGCTGGTGGTAGTGGTGGCGGTCTGTGTGGTAGTACCGATGGAGGTATTAGTGGTGGGCCTGTGTGGTGGTACCGATGGCGGTATGGGTGGTGGTGGTACCAATGGCGGTACAGGTGGTGGTGGTACCGATGGCGGTACGGGTGGTGGTGGTGGCGGCGGTACCGATGGCGGTACAGGTGGCGGTACGGGTGGTGGTGGTAGCGATGGCGGTATGGGTGGTGGTGGTACCGATGGCGGTACAGGTGGTGGTGGTACCGATGGCGGTACAGGTGGTGGTGGTACGGGTGGTGATGGTACCGATGGGGGTACAGGTGGTGGTGGCACTACCGACGGTGGTACGGGTGGTGGTACTGGTGGTGGTACCGATGGCGGCACTAGTGGTGATACTGGTAGCGGGCCTGTGTGGCAGTATAGATGCTGGGCCTGGTGGCGGTACTGGTGGTGGTACTGGTACCGATGGCGGTACTGGTAGCCTGTGTGGCGGTGCCAATGGCGGTACCGATGGAGGTGGGCCTGTGACAGATGATTGACAGATGGGCTGATTGAATGACAGATGGGCTGATTGATTGATTGACAGATGGGTTGATTGATTGACAGATGGGGTGATTGATTGACAGGTGGGGTGATTGATTGACAGATGGGCTGATTGATTGACAGATGGGCTGATTGATTGACAGATGGGCTGATTGATTGACAGATGGGCTGATTGACAGATGGGCTGATTGACAGATGGGCTGATTGGCTGGGCTGATTGATGTGCTGGGCTGTGTGACAGGTCCTCTTTATGGGGGGGGGGGGGGCGTGTTGTGCACTGTAAACTTATGTAGACAAACTACACTGAGCTAACTTACTGATCTCTTCTCTCTCCTCACAGATCGGTGTGTGAGGAGAGAGCAGGGATCAGGTAGTAACTCCTGTGGAGTTTGTTTACATTTGTGACCGGCTGTGATTGGACACAGCCGGTCACGTGGTAAACAGCCAATTCATTGGCTGTTTACTCTGATCGGGGACGCGCTGTGTCCAAGGGACACTCGCCTTCCCCGATCTCCGCTCTGCAAGCCTGTGGCGGCGCGCACGGAGCGCGCCGCCGAGTTTGTTTTGACAGGTGATCGGCTGTGACTTTGACACAGCCGATCACATGGTAAACAGCCAATGAAATTGGCTGTTTACCGTGATCGGGGAAGCGCTGTGTCCGAGGGACACATGCCGTCCCGATCACCGTGCTGCGCGCCCCCGCGGGCGCGCGCAAGGCAATATCCTGCAGGACGTCATATGACGTCCAGTATCGATATTGCAACCACTTCCCGGACGTCAATTCGCTATTGACTGGGCGGGAAGTGGTTAAGGGAGTTTTTCCGAACAATAAACAAAGGCCCACTTAGCAGATGCCTCACCCCCGCTGAGTGGACATTCTAAAATAATCTAAGGGGGGGGCCTAAGGTGATTGTGGGGGATCCCAAAAAAGGATCTACCACTTTGCTGAGCTTGATTGAGAACTACTATTTTTTTAACATCTTTAGGGGGGGGGAAGGTTGTCAAA
Organism: Rana muscosa; assembly: GCA_029206835.1. Classification (NCBI taxonomy): domain Eukaryota; kingdom Metazoa; phylum Chordata; class Amphibia; order Anura; family Ranidae; genus Rana; species Rana muscosa. Next base: position 1,184,584,545 of record CM055116.1, on the reverse strand, counting down.
CTACGAGGGCAATGACCCCCCAAAAATGAAAAGGAAAATAGAAGGCTAGCTGGGTTTGCGCCCACGATAGCATGCTGGAGAGGTTAGTGGAGGGAAATAGGCATGTAGGGCCCAAAAAGGGATTTACAGGTAAAAAAAGGCATGTGGAAAATGGGGACATTACCAGGAGATTACAAACAGGCATATTTGTGTTAGGAGGATTTAAAAAAAAAAAAAACGAGAATAAAAAAAGATAATGTGAGGTTAAAGGAGCATAATTACCTTCATATAGTCCTTCTGCAGGACCTGAATGATGGCCGAACACGTCTCAGGGATAATGATCCCGAGAGCCTGGGGGGAGATGCCTGTTGAGAACTTGAGGTCCTGCAAGCTTCTCCCAGTCGCCAGGTATCTCAACGTGGCAATAAGCCTCTGCTCGCCAGTGATGGCCTGGCGCATCACAGTGTCCTGCCTCGTGACATAGGGGGACAGCAAATCCAACAGATGGTGAAATACGGGGTCCGTCATCCTGAGATAATTCCTGAAATCATCAGGGTTATTCTCATGGATTTCCCGCAGCAGAGGCATATGAGAGAATTGGTCCCGCTGGAGCAACCAATTCTTAGACCATGAACTCCTCCTCACCCTGTTCACAGACTGAACTCGGGTTACAGTGTTAACTGCAACACCAAGCCCAAAGCCAGCACGAGCCCGAGAACGAGAACTCACTTCAAACATGGTTTTAAACCGGTCGGCTGGTCAGAACGCACTCAAACAGAACGCACCGTGGAACAGCAAGGCCTGAAAAGAACGATCTGAAAAACAGTAAACGAACGGCCAAGTCGGCACTGCAAGGCAGTAACGACCTGACTGCACGCACTGAATCACAAATACAAACCCACAAGCACAAACTGAACACCAGGAAACGATCTGCAGAGCACGGAGACTGAAAAGCGCGAATCGGCTCTCACCAAATTTTTACTAACACGCGGTAACACGAAATCAGCAAAAGCAGCCCAAGGGGTGGCGCCATTAGATTTGTTCGGCCCTTTTATAGCGCGTCGTACGTTTTGTACGTGCTGTCGTTTTGTTGCCGTCGGTTTTTAAACTGATGGTGTGTGGCCAAGACTGATGAAAAACAGTTTCATCGGATTTCCGATGGTCAAATCCATCGGACGAAAATCCATAGGTTATCCGATCGTGTGTACAGGGCTTAAGAGGCAGAGGTGGTGGTGGGAGAGGATGGCACCACCGCTGCCACCCCCCCAAGTACCACCACTGCCACCCCGCCCCAAGTACCACCACTGCCACCCCTCAAGTACCACTGCTGCCACCCTCCCTCAAGTACCACTGCTGCCACCCTCCCTCAAGTACCAACGTTGCCACCCCCCCTCAACATCACTGTTGCCACCCCCTTTAAGTACCACCGTTGCCATTCCCCTCAAGTACCACCGCTGCCACCCCCTCAACATTACCATTACGTAATTGCATTATAGAATATTTAAAAAAAGTCAGTTACTTTGCTGAGTAACTAATTACTTTTCCAATGTAGTAACTGAGTTACTAACGCAATTACTTTTTGGGAGAAGTAATTTGTAACTTAACTAATTACTTTTTTAAAGTAAGATGACCAACACTGCTGGTTTGTGACTACTGGATTGTGGAACACAACAATAACAACTTTGAGCAAGGATAAGAGCATTTCCCAGCCCCCCCCTCCACCAAACCAAAAGTAACCTCCACCCCAGGTGCATACTTACTCCATCCCACAGATGCTGTCGTATTTACATCCTGATGGTAATACCTTCTTTGTATGCCCAAGTAAAAGGTCCCTAGAAAGGTCTATGAAGAAGACCTTGGCAGGTCTTCAGTCAAGCTCACAGGCAAGGAAATTCAGGTTGTAGGAAGGGGCAGGTACTTTAAAAATGCAAACTCTAAAAGGATGGTACAACTCACCTCCAAGCTAATCATTTTTTTTTAGGCCCACTGGAGATGTAAATATAAAAAAAGCTCTTGCTGTAATATCAATTTCCTTTCCAGTGCTGTTCCCTGTAGAAATAGCATTTTGTCACTAGGTGTTCTCAGTCTTATAAGTTGAGTTACGACCAGTGTCATTCAAATTAGAAGATTTTGGGCATCCTGTGAGTGCAAAGTCTTAAGTACCTTCCCCTGAGGGGGCATCACCATGGTGCTGTGCATTCATAAACAATGATGCAAAGAGGGGCACTGATGACTTCACATCAGTGCCCCTCTTTGCATCATCGGGGACCACCAAGAAAAGTTCCAAAGAGGACCCTGCTTGTCATGAGACTTGACATGCGCCAAATTAAACAACTTAGTGTGCCCACGTTAAAAAAAATTTGTGTCATCTATGCCAAAAATTGACAAATCATTTTTTAAGCACTATATTCTAATACAGCCGTTTTTAACGAGGGTGCCCAGAAACCCTTGGGTTCCATAAAGTTTTTTTCAGGGGGGCCTTGGCAAAATGCCTAAAAATTTACCAAAAATGTATATAAGCCAGCAGGTGGAGCAAGCCTGTCTTTTAGTTACACAAAGCCACGGGTATTTATTGTGCACCATTTAAACCTTCCAGCCACCATCATCCTAACAACCAGTGATGTCATCAGTGTTGATAATTAGGGTGTTGATCGCCTGCACAGCATCCTTGTTTGACCCTCTCCTGCCCCTCTCCATCAGCACTGGGTTCACAATAGCTGAGTGATGGAGAGAAACTGAGGGAGAGGAGAAACACTGGAATACTAGTCGGTACTAGTGTGCAAAAGTGTATTTGCTTTGTAAGAATAAATCACCTCTAATGTTGGGTGTCCTACGTGTGCAGTGTTGCCAACCGTACGTCTATTTACGTACAGCCCGCGATTTAACCCCTTTTTCGGGCTGTACGTTAAAGTCCGTTTATGGGCACCGGCGCCCATAAAAAAAGATGGCCGCGGGCCGGCCATACAACGGCGCAAGCGCCGTTCCGAAGCCGGCCGAGCTCAGGGAAACTTGTTCGCGCTCGGCCGGGTGGCGCACACGCACTAACGTGATGGCGCCGCTGGCGCCATTTTTGAAAAGGCCACAGCGGCTGGCGGCAGTGGCAGGACACCTGCAGTGAGTGCATGCCATGCACTCATCATAGGTGGAGGACTCGGAGCACTGACAGGGCCCAGCCAGGGGTGAGGAGGACGGACTCGAGGTCAGTGAAACTGGGGGGATACAAGGGGACAGCGTCATCAGTGTGCTGTGTCCTCCTCTGGTTCCTGTGTCCCTTTCACCTCTCCACAGGTCAGGGCAGCACAGTGCTGCCCTGACCTGTGGAGTGGTGAAAGGGGCACAGGAGGAGGACACAGCACACTGATGATGTGGAGAAGTAATATGGTGGTGGACAGAGGAGTAGGCTACTGTGAGGGGGTGAGAAGGGCACCATCATGTCCACAGCCTGTCTCCACCGGCACCTCCTGTAGTATGTCCGCAGCCTCTGTCCCCCTCCGGTAGTATGTCCGCAGCCTCTGTCCCCCTCCGGTAGTATGTCCGCAGCCTCTGTCCCCCTCCGGTAGTATGTCCGCAGCCTCTGTCCCCCTCCTGTAGTGTGTCCGCAGCCTCTGTCCCCCTCCTGTAGTGTGTCCGCAGCCTCTGTCCCCCTCCTGTAGTGTGTCCGCAGCCTCTGTCCCCCTCCTGTAGTGTGTCCGCAGCCTCTGTCCCCCTCCTGTAGTGTGTCCGCAGCCTCTGTCCCCCTCCTGTAGTGTGTCCGCAGCCTCTGTCCCCCTCCTGTAGTGTGTCCGCAGCCTCTGTCCCCCTCCTGTAGTGTGTCCGCAGCCTCTGTCCCCCTCCTGTAGTGTGTCCGCAGCCTCTGTCCCCCTCCTGTAGTGTGTCCGCAGCCTCTGTCCCCCTCCTGTAGTGTGTCCGCAGCCTCTGTCCCCCTCCTGTAGTGTGTCCGCAGCCTCTGTCCCCCTCCTGTAGTGTGTCCGCAGCCTCTGTCCCCCTCCTGTAGTGTGTCCGCAGCCTCTGTCCCCCTCCTGTAGTGTGTCCGCAGCCTCTGTCCCCCTCCTGTAGTGTGTCCGCAGCCTCTGTCCCCCTCCTGTAGTGTGTCCCCAGCCTCTGTCCCCCTCCTGTAGTGTGTCCGCAGCCTCTGTCCCCCTCCTGTAGTGTGTCCGCAGCCTCTGTCCCCCTCCTGTAGTGTGTCTGCAGTCTCTGTCCACTTCCTGTATCGTGTCCGCAGCCTCTGACCATCTCTTGTCATGTCTACAGTCTCTGAGGGGATCCTCGAAAGGAGTCAAGAGTGGGAGTGCCGCCGGGATGGGGGTTACGGCCCAGGAAGAAACAGACGTGTGGACTGGGAAGAGGAGATCAGAGCCACCAAGCTGGAGCCGTCTGACTGAACCCCACACTGTGCACCTGAGAGGAGGTAAGTGACAGTGCCGCCAGGCCATTCTGAGGGGGGGGGGGGGCGGTCACTGATGTAAGGAGGTGAATGAATACAATAATGTAAGGGGGCACTGATATAAAGGTTTCCCCCTTATATTAGTACCCCCCCCCCTCACCTTAGTGTATTCACTCTGTGGAAGGTGGTCTCTATTCACCAGAGCCCCCCTCCACATCAGAGTTCCCCCTTATATCATGATCTGCAGCGTTCCCCTTTACATAAGAGGGCCCTTGCACTGTACGGGGGCATCCTGCAGACTCTGATGTAAAAGGAAACTCTGTGCTGGCTGGGTTTTAGTAACCTAACCTTCATGTGAATTGAGAAATAAGTTTTTTTACTTTTGTTTAACTTAAACACATTGATATTAGCATTAGCTGTGTGTTTATAGTTGAAATATTGATAAATGCACTGTTTAGCACTAAAAACAGTAATTTTAGGTACTTTTTTTCAGCGCCAGTAATCTTCATTATTTTTGCCAGTAAGAAATTGGTGCCGTACAGAAATTTTGGCATCCTTGCCAGTAAATTTCACTTCAGGGGGTTGGCAACACTCTACGTGTGTGTGTGATGCCGCAGTATGTGAAAATATTAGGTTGGTTTTTACATTTTAGAATGGGGTGCCTTGAGACTGTCCATAATTCTGAGTGAGTGAGTGAGAACTTGTATAGCGCTATAAATGCAAACTAAATTGTCTCAAGGCAATTCTAAAGGGTGCCTTGACTGAAAAAAGGTTGAGAAATAGGGATGAGCCGAACACCCCCCGGTTCGGTTTCCACCAGAACATGCGAACAGGCAAAACATTTGTTTGAACACGCGAACACCGTTAAAGTCTATGGGACACGAACATGAAAAATCAAAAGTGCTCATTTTAATGGTTAATATGCAAGTTATTGTCATAAAAAGTGTTTGGGGACCCGGGTCCTGCCCCAGGGGACATGTATCAATGAATTTTTTTTGGGAGCAGTGATTTTAATAATGCTTAAAGTGAAACAATAAAAGTGAAATATTCCTTTAAATTTCGTACCTGGGGTGTGTGTAGTATGCCTGTAAAGTAGCGCATGTTTCCCGTGTTTAGAACTGTCCCTGCACAAAATGTCATTTCTAAAGGGGAAAAAAAGTAATTTAAAACTACTCGCAGCTATTCATGAATTGTCGGGTCCCGGCAATACAGAGCAAAGTCATTGAAAAAAACAGCAGGGGTCCCCCCAGTCCATTACAGGCCCTTTGTGTCTGGTATGAATATGAAGGGGAACCCCAAACCAAAAAAAAAGTGTGCCCCCCCCCCAAATTCCATATCAGGCCCTTCAGGTCTTGTATGGATATTAAGGGGAACCCTGCACCAAAATTAACTCGTGGAATGGCGTTAAACTTTTACCCTTAAAAATCTCCATAAGCGATGTTTAAAAAATTCTATAGGTTGCATCTTTTGGGTTACAGAAGAGGTCTAGGGCTAGAATTATTGCTCTTGCTCTATCGATTGCGGTGATACCTCACTTGTGTTGTTTGAACACCGTTTTCATATGCGGGCGCTACTCACGTATGCGTTCACTTCTGCGCGCGAGCTCGTCGGGACAGGGCGCTTTAAAAAAAAATCTTGTTTTCTTATTTATTTTACTTGATTTTATTTATTTTTGACACTGTTTAAAAAAAAAAAAAAAATGGGTCACTTTTATTCCTATTACAAGGAATGTAAACATCCCTTGTAATAGAAAAAAGCATGACAGGTCCTCTTAAATATGAGATCTGGGGTCAAAAAGACCTCAGATCTCATATTTAGACTAAAATTCAATAAGAAAAAAAAAATATTTTCATTTGAAGAAATGACAAAAAAAAAAAATGTCCCTTTAAGTCGTATGGGCGGAGCTGACGTTTTGACGTCGCTTCTGCCCTGCTATGGTATGGAGACGGGTGGGGGCCATCTTCCCCTCACTCGTATTCTACCACAGAGGCACAAGGACCCGATCGTCTCCGCCGCTACCGTCAGCTCCGGTAAGCGGTGGAGGGCGCGGGAGAGCGGCGGGAGAGGCCCCCCTCCCGCCACTCTAACGGTGATCTCGCTGCGAATCCGCCGCAGAGACCACCATTATCGTAAACAGAACCGCTCACAGAAAATATGGATATCTCGGTTGTGGCAGCAGCTGCTGCCGTTACCGAGATATCCATCTTTAAAATGCCGACGTATATGTACATGAGCTGGTCGGCAAGTGGTTAAAAAAAAATGGCGTGGGGTCCCCCCCAAAAATACATACCAGACCCTTATCCGAGCACGCAACCTGGCAGGCCGCAGGAAAAGAGGGGGGCGAGAGAGCACCCCCCTCCTGAACCGTATCAGGCCACATGCCCTCAATATGGGGAGGATGTCCCCATGTTGATGGGGAGAAGGGCCTCATGCCCACAACCCTTGCCCGGTGGTTGTGGGGGTCTGCGGGCGGATGGTTTATCGGAATCTGGAAGCCCCCTTTAACAAAGGGGACCCCCAGATTCCACCCCCCTATGTGAATTGGTAATGGGGTACATTGTACCCCTACCATTTCATAAAAGCTGATTGATGTGCTGGGCTGTGTGACAGGTCCTCTTTATGGGGGGGGGGCGTGTTGTGCACTGTAAACTTATGTAGACAAACTACACTGAGCTAACTTACTGATCTCTTCTCTCTCCTCACAGATCGGTGTGTGAGGAGAGAGCAGGGATCAGGTAGTAACTCCTGTGGAGTTTGTTTACATTTGTGACCGGCTGTGATTGGACACAGCCGGTCACGTGGTAAACAGCCAATTCATTGGCTGTTTACTCTGATCGGGGACGCGCTGTGTCCAAGGGACACTCGCCTTCCCCGATCTCCGCTCTGCAAGCCTGTGGCGGCGCGCACGGAGCGCGCCGCCGAGTTTGTTTTGACAGGTGATCGGCTGTGACTTTGACACAGCCGATCACATGGTAAACAGCCAATGAAATTGGCTGTTTACCGTGATCGGGGAAGCGCTGTGTCCGAGGGACACATGCCGTCCCGATCACCGCGCTGCGCGCCCCCGCGGGCGCGCGCAAGGCAATATCCTGCAGGACGTCATATGACGTCCAGTATCGATATTGCAACCACTTCCCGGACGTCAATTCGCTATTGACTGGGCGGGAAGTGGTTAAGGGAGTTTTTCCGAACAATAAACAAAGGCCCACTTAGCAGATGCCTCACCCCCGCTGAGTGGACATTCTAAAATAATCTAAGGGGGGGGCCTAAGGTGATTGTGGGGGATCCCAAAAAAGGATCTACCACTTTGCTGAGCTTGATTGAGAACTACTATTTTTTTAACATCTTTAGGGGGGGGGAAGGTTGTCAAACTACGAGGGCAATGACCCCCCAAAAATGAAAAGGAAAATAGAAGGCTAGCTGGGTTTGCGCCCACGATAGCATGCTGGAGAGGTTAGTGGAGGGAAATAGGCATGTAGGGCCCAAAAAGGGATTTACAGGTAAAAAAAGGCATGTGGAAAATGGGGACATTACCAGGAGATTACAAACAGGCATATTTGTGTTAGGAGGATTTAAAAAAAAAAAAAACGAGAATAAAAAAAGATAATGTGAGGTTAAAGGAGCATAATTACCTTCATATAGTCCTTCTGCAGGACCTGAATGATGGCCGAACACGTCTCAGGGATAATGATCCCGAGAGCCTGGGGGGAGATGCCTGTTGAGAACTTGAGGTCCTGCAAGCTTCTCCCAGTCGCCAGGTATCTCAACGTGGCAATAAGCCTCTGCTCGCCAGTGATGGCCTGGCGCATCACAGTGTCCTGCCTCGTGACATAGGGGGACAGCAAATCCAACAGATGGTGAAATACGGGGTCCGTCATCCTGAGATAATTCCTGAAATCATCAGGGTTATTCTCATGGATTTCCCGCAGCAGAGGCATATGAGAGAATTGGTCCCGCTGGAGCAACCAATTCTTAGACCATGAACTCCTCCTCACCCTGTTCACAGACTGAACTCGGGTTACAGTGTTAACTGCAACACCAAGCCCAAAGCCAGCACGAGCCCGAGAACGAGAACTCACTTCAAACATGGTTTTAAACCGGTCGGCTGGTCAGAACGCACTCAAACAGAACGCACCGTGGAACAGCAAGGCCTGAAAAGAACGATCTGAAAAACAGTAAACGAACGGCCAAGTCGGCACTGCAAGGCAGTAACGACCTGACTGCACGCACTGAATCACAAATACAAACCCACAAGCACAAACTGAACACCAGGAAACGATCTGCAGAGCACGGAGACTGAAAAGCGCGAATCGGCTCTCACCAAATTTTTACTAACACGCGGTAACACGAAATCAGCAAAAGCAGCCCAAGGGGTGGCGCCATTAGATTTGTTCGGCCCTTTTATAGCGCGTCGTACGTTTTGTACGTGCTGTCGTTTTGTTGCCGTCGGTTTTTAAACTGATGGTGTGTGGCCAAGACTGATGAAAAACAGTTTCATCGGATTTCCGATGGTCAAATCCATCGGACGAAAATCCATAGGTTATCCGATCGTGTGTACAGGGCTTAAGAGGCAGAGGTGGTGGTGGGAGAGGATGGCACCACCGCTGCCACCCCCCCAAGTACCACCACTGCCACCCCGCCCCAAGTACCACCACTGCCACCCCTCAAGTACCACTGCTGCCACCCTCCCTCAAGTACCACTGCTGCCACCCTCCCTCAAGTACCAACGTTGCCACCCCCCCTCAACATCACTGTTGCCACCCCCTTTAAGTACCACCGTTGCCATTCCCCTCAAGTACCACCGCTGCCACCCCCTCAACATTACCATTACGTAATTGCATTATAGAATATTTAAAAAAAGTCAGTTACTTTGCTGAGTAACTAATTACTTTTCCAATGTAGTAACTGAGTTACTAACGCAATTACTTTTTGGGAGAAGTAATTTGTAACTTAACTAATTACTTTTTTAAAGTAAGATGACCAACACTGCTGGTTTGTGACTACTGGATTGTGGAACACAACAATAACAACTTTGAGCAAGGATAAGAGCATTTCCCAGCCCCCCCCTCCACCAAACCAAAAGTAACCTCCACCCCAGGTGCATACTTACTCCATCCCACAGATGCTGTCGTATTTACATCCTGATGGTAATACCTTCTTTGTATGCCCAAGTAAAAGGTCCCTAGAAAGGTCTATGAAGAAGACCTTGGCAGGTCTTCAGTCAAGCTCACAGGCAAGGAAATTCAGGTTGTAGGAAGGGGCAGGTACTTTAAAAATGCAAACTCTAAAAGGATGGTACAACTCACCTCCAAGCTAATCATTTTTTTTTAGGCCCACTGGAGATGTAAATATAAAAAAAGCTCTTGCTGTAATATCAATTTCCTTTCCAGTGCTGTTCCCTGTAGAAATAGCATTTTGTCACTAGGTGTTCTCAGTCTTATAAGTTGAGTTACGACCAGTGTCATTCAAATTAGAAGATTTTGGGCATCCTGTGAGTGCAAAGTCTTAAGTACCTTCCCCTGAGGGGGCATCACCATGGTGCTGTGCATTCATAAACAATGATGCAAAGAGGGGCACTGATGACTTCACATCAGTGCCCCTCTTTGCATCATCGGGGACCACCAAGAAAAGTTCCAAAGAGGACCCTGCTTGTCATGAGACTTGACATGCGCCAAATTAAACAACTTAGTGTGCCCACGTTAAAAAAAATTTGCGTCATCTATGCCAAAAATTGACAAATCATTTTTTAAGCACTATATTCTAATACAGCCGTTTTTAACGAGGGTGCCCAGAAACCCTTGGGTTCCATAAAGTTTTTTTCAGGGGGGCCTTGGCAAAATGCCTAAAAATTTACCAAAAATGTATTGTGAGGGGGTTAACTCGGTAGCGGGTGTGTGTGACCCCCTGGTTGGGCTCCCCACACAAAAACAGGGCCAGCAGACGGAGGTTGTGGTTTTCAAAATCAAAAGGTGCGGTTTATTTCTCTATGTACAGTGACAAAACACAGCAAAGCCAAAAAGAAACAAACAAAATAAATCCTGGTCAGTTTGACCTCTGACTAAACATGCAGGTTTCCTAAACTAACAACTGGGATCAGCCTGGTGCTGTCCTAGTCCCTAAGTCCCTGGTTTAGTAAAAGTCCAAACAAATAGCCACACAGGCTTTGCCTCACCGCACAGGGGTTCACTCTCCCTAGACAGTCCACACAGGTCTGGTTCCAGGCATGAGCTAACATCTAATGAATCTGGGAGTTTTTATAGAGGCCTTAAACGAACTGACAGGCTTCAGCTGGTCTCATCAACTCCCTGCCTCACGACGCCCAGCACTCTCCCTAGAGGTATGAGTCATTCATGAGCCCACTAGCCTCAGCTGGGCTTCATCAACTCCCTAGTTGTATAAGTCGGCATAAAGCCTGAATCTGGGAGAAATATATCTACCCCCCTGGATGCAACCAGGTGACTTTACCTTCCTGCTGTCACATACCCCCCCCCTCTTGTTTTAACCTTGGGGTTGGAACACCAGCAATCAGGCATTCATGTACTCGAGACAAAGCATCCACATTCCCCATTTGAACGCCAGGGCGATGCTTTACTGTGAAGTTGAATTCCTGTAGGGCCAGGAACCACCTATTCACTCTTCTATTTGTCTCCTTGTTTTGAGCCATCCACTTTAACGGAGCGTGATCCGTAACCATGTCAAAGTGCCTACCTAGCAGATAGTACCGAAGGGAATCTAGAGCCCACTTCACCGCTAAACACTCCTTTTCAACCGTGGCGTAATTTACCTCATGGGACTTCAACTTCCTGCTGAGGTAAATGACTGGGTGCTCTTCCCCGTTCCAGACCTGGGACAATACTGCTCCTAACCCCACATCTGACGCATCACTTTGTACGACAAAGTCTTTAGAGAAGTCGGGTGAGTACAACACTGGCTGGCTACATAAGGCTTGTTTCAAGAATTGGAATGCTGCCTCAGCCTCGGGGGTCCATTTAATCATGACCGACCCTTTCCCTTTCGTCAGGTTGGTTAGGGGCACAGCCTTAGAAGCAAAGTGGGGAATGAAGCGCCGATAATAACCCGCGATTCCCAGAAAGGCTCGTACCTGCTTCTTGCTGTTGGGACGTGGCCAACTCTGGATGGCCTCGACTTTGTTGAGTTGGGGTTTTATTACTCCCCTGCCAATGGTGTACCCAAGATATTTGGCCTCCTCCTGCCCAATGGTACACTTCTTGGGGTTAGCCGTAAACCCCGCTTCCCGAACAGAGTCCAGGACTGCTTGCACTTTTGGCAGATGTGAGGCCCAATCTGTGCTATGGACAATTACGTCATCCAGGTAAGCCGCAGCATACTTCCGATGGGGCCTCAGCATCTGGTCCATTTTCCGCTGGAATGTGGCCGGCGCATTCTGTAACCCGAACGGCATTCTCTTATATTGGAACGCCCCGTCTGGGGTTACAAATGCGGTTTTCTCTTTGGCCGACTTGGCCAGGGGAATTTGCCAATACCCTTTTGTGAGGTCAAGAGTCGTCATGTATCGGGCTGTTCCCAGCCGGTCGATCAACTCATCTATACGTGGCATGGGGTAGGTGTCAAATTTTGTAACTTTGTTCAACTGACGAAAATCGTTACAAAATCGCCAGCTCCCATCCGGTTTAGGCACCAACACAATGGGACTAGACCAATCACTTTGGGACTCCTCTATCACCCCTAAGTTCAGCATTTTCTGTACTTCCTCCCGTATTGCCTCCCGTCGGGCCTCTGGGATCCGATAGGGTTTTAACTTCACCCTTTCACCGGGCGGGGTAATAATATCATGCTCTACCCCAGATGTTTGTCCCGGCAGCTCAGAGAACACCTCCTTGTTGCGAAGCACAAACTCCTTAACCTCCTGTTGTTGGGGTTGTGACAAGGTGGCTGCTATTCCAACCTCCGGAATCACGCAACCAGTTTGAGCTGGTGACCAAGTTTCTGCGACTAGGGACTCTCTATCCCTCCAGGCTTTCAACAGATTAACGTGATATATCTGTTCGGGCTTTCGCCTTCCTGGTTGTCTGACCTTGTAATTCACTTCGCTCACTTTTTCCATTATCTCGTAGGGGCCTTGCCATTTGGCAAGGAATTTACTTTCAACCGTAGGGACAAGTACCAATATCCTATCCCCCGGGGAAAAGGTACGGGTCTTTGCCCCACGGTTGTACACTCTCTGCTGTGCCAACTGCGCTTGGGCCAAATGTTCCTTCACGATGGGCATTACCTGTGCAATTCGATCTTGCATCAGGGCGACATGCTCAATCACACTCCTGTGGGGAGAACTCTCACTTTCCCAAGTTTCCTTGGCAATATCCAACAGCCCTCTTGGGTGTCTCCCATACAGTAACTCAAAGGGGGAGAATCCCGTAGAGGATTGGGGCACCTCCCTAATAGCAAACATCAAATAAGGAAGTAGACAGTCCCAATCCTTTCCATCTCTATCCACCACTTTCTTCAACATTTGTTTTAGGGTTTTGTTGAATCTTTCAACCAGCCCATCGGTTTGGGGGTGATACACAGATGTACGCAATTGCGTCACTTTGAACAATTTACACAGCTCTTTCATAACCCGGGACATAAAGGGTGTACCTTGGTCCGTAAGCAGTTCTTTACAAATACCCACCCGGCTAAAAACAAGAGATAGCTCTTTGGCTATGGTTTTGGCCGAGGTATTTCTGAGAGGGATCGCTTCTGGATAACGGGTGGCATAGTCCATTATAACCAATATGTACTGGTGCCCCCTAGCGGACTTGATTATAGGACCTACCAAATCCATTGCGATTCTCTCAAACGGGACCTCAATGATGGGTAGAGGGACCAGCGGGCTACGGAAATGTGGCATCGGGGCCGACCTCTGACACACAGGGCAGGAGGAACAATAATTTTCTATGTCCTTCATCACCCCAGGCCAATAGAATCTCTGTAATACCCTCTCTCGGGTTTTCTCTGTCCCCAGATGACCTCCAAGAATGTGCCCATGGGCCAACTCCAACACCAACTTCCTGTAAGGTTTGGGCACCACCAGCTGCTCAACGGTTTCTTCTGCCCTTTTTGCCACCCGATACAGTAGGTCCTTCTCTACGCTGAAGTATGGGTAAGTGCAGGTATTATCTGGGTTCACTAACTCGCCATCTATTTCCACTACGTTTTCCCGTGCCTTTATTAGGGCGGGGTCTTTTAACTGTTCTGTGGCAAAATTTTCCCTGTGAACCTCCAGATCAGAAAACTCCACAGACGGTAGGTTTTCGTCTGAGGAGGTGGGCTCCTCTCCAGTTTCTTGAGTCTCCCCTGCCAATACTGACAAGGGAAATTCTGGAGAGTCCTCACCACTCTCAGAGGAGTTCTGGCTATCACATTCCTGGTACATAGGGGCACCAGTGGGGGGCTCAGGATCATCCCACAGTTCCCAGAACTTCGGAAAATCCCTTCCCACAATGGCATCATGCGGTAATTGAGATACTAACCCCACTGGATGAGAGAGGGTACCTTTGGGGGTCTCGAAACACACTGTAGTCACTGGATACTCTCGGGTGTCCCCATGCACACAAATAACAGCTACCTTGCTATTCCCAGAGACCTCTGTTTTAACTAATTCAGCCTTTATCAGGGTCACAAGGCTACCTGAATCCAGTAATACCACAACATTTCTACCATTAATACACATTTTGCATAAATGTTTCTCAGTTCCCCGAATGGCAGTGCATGCGACTGTCGCACACAGCGACTGACGTCTGTCCATCAGAAAGTCACATTGCATGGGTTCCTCCACAACCGGGCAATTTGCTGCAATATGTCCCGCTTGCCGGCAGCGGTAGCAAACGATCCTTCTTGCGGCCTCTTGAGCCGCTGATTTCCCAGGCTGTTCTCGCCAAACTTGGGGTAGAGCTCCCACCCTCTCACTCTCTCCACCCTCACCCCTTGGAATCCTCTTATCCGCCCCTGGGGATGGTCTGGTCTTAGGGTGGAAAGTCCGAGAGTCTCTGGAAGAGGCCGTCAGGTTCTCTGCAGCCAAGTATCTCTCTACACAATCCACAAGTTTACCGGCCGTTTCTGGGTCTCCATGGCTTACCCACTTTTGAATGGCGGTAGGAAGAGCTCTCAAGAAACGATCCATCACAACACGTTCCACAATCTCCGGTGCGGACAAAGTCTCTGGCTGTAGCCACTTCCTGCTCAGGTGAATGAGATCATACATTTGAGACCTGGGGGGTTTTCCAAGCTGGAAAGTCCAGTTTTGCACACGCTGAGCCCGGACAGCCAGGGTGACACCCAGCCTTGCCAATATTTCAGCTTTTAGCATCACATAGTCTTTTGCTTGGTCAGGCTCTAGGTCATAGTAAGCCTTCTGCGATTCACCAGTTAACAGAGGAGCCACCAGTCCAGCCCACTGCTCCTCAGGCCACTTTTCTCTTTCAGCAGTCCTTTCAAATGTGGTCAAAAATACCTCTGGATCATCCTCTCCAGTCATTTTTGTCAATAAACGACTCACCCCAAAGGACGCGGTATTAGTGGGACGGCTTTCCTCACTGGTCTGCGGACGTTGCTGCATTACTGCTTCCATTTGTTGTAGTCTCTGCTCTTGCTTCTGTAACAGGTCTATGAAGCGGGCCTCAGATTGCTGCTGGGCTTGTTGATGAGCTTGCTGCTGGGCTGCAAGGCTCCTTTGCAAACCTGCATTTGTCTGCTGTTGATTGGCATTTGCTAGAGCCAGCTGTTTCAGTATCTCCTCCATGCTGGCTTAAAAAAAACTGCCACTGGTTCTCCACCAACTGTGAGGGGGTTAACTCGGTAGCGGGTGTGTGTGACCCCCTGGTTGGGCTCCCCACACAAAAACAGGGCCAGCAGACGGAGGTTGTGGTTTTCAAAATCAAAAGGTGCGGTTTATTTCTCTATGTACAGTGACAAAACACAGCAAAGCCAAAAAGAAACAAACAAAATAAATCCTGGTCAGTTTGACCTCTGACTAAACATGCAGGTTTCCTAAACTAACAACTGGGATCAGCCTGGTGCTGTCCTAGTCCCTAAGTCCCTGGTTTAGTAAAAGTCCAAACAAATAGCCACACAGGCTTTGCCTCACCGCACAGGGGTTCACTCTCCCTAGACAGTCCACACAGGTCTGGTTCCAGGCATGAGCTAACATCTAATGAATCTGGGAGTTTTTATAGAGGCCTTAAACGAACTGACAGGCTTCAGCTGGTCTCATCAACTCCCTGCCTCACGACGCCCAGCACTCTCCCTAGAGGTATGAGTCATTCATGAGCCCACTAGCCTCAGCTGGGCTTCATCAACTCCCTAGTTGTATAAGTCGGCATAAAGCCTGAATCTGGGAGAAATATATCTACCCCCCTGGATGCAACCAGGTGACTTTACCTTCCTGCTGTCACAGTATATAAGCCAGCAGGTGGAGCAAGCCTGTCTTTTAGTTACACAAAGCCACGGGTATTTATTGTGCACCATTTAAACCTTCCAGCCACCATCATCCTAACAACCAGTGATGCCATCAGTGTTGATAATTAGGGTGTTGATCGCCTGCACAGCATCCTTGTTTGACCCTCTCCTGCCCCTCTCCATCAGCACTGGGTTCACAATAGCTGAGTGATGGAGAGAAACTGAGGGAGAGGAGAAACACTGGAATACTAGTCGGTACTAGTGTGCAAAAGTGTATTTGCTTTGTAAGAATAAATCACCTCTAATGTTGGGTGTCCTACGTGTGCAGTGTTGCCAACCGTACGTCTATTTACGTACAGCCCGCGATTTAACCCCTTTTTCGGGCTGTACGTTAAAGTCCGTTTATGGGCACCGGCGCCCATAAAAAAAGATGGCCGCGGGCCGGCCATACAACGGCGCAAGCGCCGTTCCGAAGCCGGCCGAGCTCAGGGAAACTTGTTCGCGCTCGGCCGGGTGGCGCACACGCACTAACGTGATGGCGCCGCTGGCGCCATTTTTGAAAAGGCCACAGCGGCTGGCGGCAGTGGCAGGACACCTGCAGTGAGTGCATGCCATGCACTCATCATAGGTGGAGGACTCGGAGCACTGACAGGGCCCAGCCAGGGGTGAGGAGGACGGACTCGAGGTCAGTGAAACTGGGGGGATACAAGGGGACAGCGTCATCAGTGTGCTGTGTCCTCCTCTGGTTCCTGTGTCCCTTTCACCTCTCCACAGGTCAGGGCAGCACAGTGCTGCCCTGACCTGTGGAGTGGTGAAAGGGGCACAGGAGGAGGACACAGCACACTGATGATGTGGAGAAGTAATATGGTGGTGGACAGAGGAGTAGGCTACTGTGAGGGGGTGAGAAGGGCACCATCATGTCCACAGCCTGTCTCCACCGGCACCTCCTGTAGTATGTCCGCAGCCTCTGTCCCCCTCCGGTAGTATGTCCGCAGCCTCTGTCCCCCTCCGGTAGTATGTCCGCAGCCTCTGTCCCCCTCCGGTAGTATGTCCGCAGCCTCTGTCCCCCTCCTGTAGTGTGTCCGCAGCCTCTGTCCCCCTCCTGTAGTGTGTCCGCAGCCTCTGTCCCCCTCCTGTAGTGTGTCCGCAGCCTCTGTCCCCCTCCTGTAGTGTGTCCGCAGCCTCTGTCCCCCTCCTGTAGTGTGTCCGCAGCCTCTGTCCCCCTCCTGTAGTGTGTCCGCAGCCTCTGTCCCCCTCCTGTAGTGTGTCCGCAGCCTCTGTCCCCCTCCTGTAGTGTGTCCGCAGCCTCTGTCCCCCTCCTGTAGTGTGTCCGCAGCCTCTGTCCCCCTCCTGTAGTGTGTCCGCAGCCTCTGTCCCCCTCCTGTAGTGTGTCCGCAGCCTCTGTCCCCCTCCTGTAGTGTGTCCGCAGCCTCTGTCCCCCTCCTGTAGTGTGTCCGCAGCCTCTGTCCCCCTCCTGTAGTGTGTCCGTAGCCTCTGTCCCCCTCCTGTAGTGTGTCCGCAGCCTCTGTCCCCCTCCTGTAGTGTGTCCCCAGCCTCTGTCCCCCTCCTGTAGTGTGTCCGCAGCCTCTGTCCCCCTCCTGTAGTGTGTCCGCAGCCTCTGTCCCCCTCCTGTAGTGTGTCTGCAGTCTCTGTCCACTTCCTGTATCGTGTCCGCAGCCTCTGACCATCTCTTGTCATGTCTACAGTCTCTGAGGGGATCCTCGAAAGGAGTCAAGAGTGGGAGTGCCGCCGGGATGGGGGTTACGGCCCAGGAAGAAACAGACGTGTGGACTGGGAAGAGGAGATCAGAGCCACCAAGCTGGAGCCGTCTGACTGAACCCCACACTGTGCACCTGAGAGGAGGTAAGTGACAGTGCCGCCAGGCCATTCTGAGGGGGGGGGGGGGCGGTCACTGATGTAAGGAGGTGAATGAATACAATAATGTAAGGGGGCACTGATATAAAGGTTTCCCCCTTATATTAGTACCCCCCCCCCTCACCTTAGTGTATTCACTCTGTGGAAGGTGGTCTCTATTCACCAGAGCCCCCCTCCACATCAGAGTTCCCCCTTATATCATGATCTGCAGCGTTCCCCTTTACATAAGAGTGCCCTTGCACTGTACGGGGGCATCCTGCAGACTCTGATGTAAAAGGAAACTCTGTGCTGGCTGGGTTTTAGTAACCTAACCTTCATGTGAATTGAGAAATAAGTTTTTTTACTTTTGTTTAACTTAAACACATTGATATTAGCATTAGCTGTGTGTTTATAGTTGAAATATTGATAAATGCACTGTTTAGCACTAAAAACAGTAATTTTAGGTACTTTTTTTCAGCGCCAGTAATCTTCATTATTTTTGCCAGTAAGAAATTGGTGCCGTACAGAAATTTTGGCATCCTTGCCAGTAAATTTCACTTCAGGGGGTTGGCAACACTCTACGTGTGTGTGTGATGCCGCAGTATGTGAAAATATTAGGTTGGTTTTTACATTTTAGAATGGGGTGCCTTGAGACTGTCCATAATTCTGAGTGAGTGAGTGAGAACTTGTATAGCGCTATAAATGCAAACTAAATTGTCTCAAGGCAATTCTAAAGGGTGCCTTGACTGAAAAAAGGTTGAGAAATAGGGATGAGCCGAACACCCCCCGGTTCGGTTTCCACCAGAACATGCGAACAGGCAAAACATTTGTTTGAACACGCGAACACCGTTAAAGTCTATGGGACACGAACATGAAAAATCAAAAGTGCTCATTTTAATGGTTAATATGCAAGTTATTGTCATAAAAAGTGTTTGGGGACCCGGGTCCTGCCCCAGGGGACATGTATCAATGAAATTTTTTTGGGAGCAGTGATTTTAATAATGCTTAAAGTGAAACAATAAAAGTGAAATATTCCTTTAAATTTCGTACCTGGGGTGTGTGTAGTATGCCTGTAAAGTAGCGCATGTTTCCCGTGTTTAGAACTGTCCCTGCACAAAATGTCATTTCTAAAGGGGAAAAAAAGTAATTTAAAACTACTCGCAGCTATTCATGAATTGTCGGGTCCCGGCAATACAGAGCAGTCATTGAAAAAAACAGCAGGGGTCCCCCCAGTCCATTACAGGCCCTTTGTGTCTGGTATGAATATGAAGGGGAACCCCAAACCAAAAAAAAAGTGTGCCCCCCCCCCCCAAATTCCATATCAGGCCCTTCAGGTCTTGTATGGATATTAAGGGGAACCCTGCACCAAAATTAACTCGTGGAATGGCGTTAAACTTTTACCCTTAAAAATCTCCATAAGCGATGTTTAAAAAATTCTATAGGTTGCATCTTTTGGGTTACAGAAGAGGTCTAGGGCTAGAATTATTGCTCTTGCTCTATCGATTGCGGTGATACCTCACTTGTGTTGTTTGAACACCGTTTTCATATGCGGGCGCTACTCACGTATGCGTTCACTTCTGCGCGCGAGCTCGTCGGGACAGGGCGCTTTAAAAAAAAAACTTGTTTTCTTATTTATTTTACTTGATTTTATTTATTTTTGACACTGTTTAAAAAAAAAAAAAATGGGTCACTTTTATTCCTATTACAAGGAATGTAAACATCCCTTGTAATAGAAAAAAGCATGACAGGTCCTCTTAAATATGAGATCTGGGGTCAAAAAGACCTCAGATCTCATATTTAGACTAAAATTCAATAAGAAAAAAAAAATATTTTCATTTGAAGAAATGACAAAAAAAAAAAATGTCCCTTTAAGTCGTATGGGCGGAGCTGACGTTTTGACGTCGCTTCCGCCCTGCTATGGTATGGAGACGGGTGGGGGCCATCTTCCCCTCACTCGTATTCTACCACAAGGACCCGATCGTCTCCGCCGCTACCGTCTGCTCCGGTAAGCGGTGGAGGGCGCGGGAGAGCGGCGGGAGAGGCCCCACTCCCGCCACTCTAACGGTGATCTCGCTGCGAATCCGCCGCAGAGACCACCATTATCGTAAACAGAACCGCTCACAGAAAATATGGATATCTCGGTTGTGGCAGCAGCTGCTGCCGTTACCGAGATATCCATCTTTAAAATGCCGACGTATATGTACATGAGCTGGTCGGCAAGTGGTTAAAAAAAAATGGCGTGGGGTCCCCCCCAAAAATACATACCAGACCCTTATCCGAGCACGCAACCTGGCAGGCCGCAGGAAAAGAGGGGGGCGAGAGAGCACCCCCCTCCTGAACCGTATCAGGCCACATGCCCTCAATATGGGGAGGATGTCCCCATGTTGATGGGGAGAAGGGCCTCATGCCCACAACCCTTGCCCGGTGGTTGTGGGGGTCTGCGGGCGGATGGTTTATCGGAATCTGGAAGCCCCCTTTAACAAAGGGGACCCCCAGATTCCACCCCCCTATGTGAATTGGTAATGGGGTACATTGTACCCCTACCATTTCATAAAAGAAAGTGTAAAAAAATATAAAAAAAACACAGACACAGTTGGGATAAGTCCTTTATTAAAAAAAAAAAAAAAAAAAAACTTCCAGCGATGTAATCCAGTCTGTCCAGCGTTGTAATCCATTCTCTATGTCCCATGGTGATCCGATGTCCAGCGATGCTCCAGTCTCCACTCCACACCAAACCCCCATGACGCGTAAGAGGGGGCAGGGTCGCCCGTCCACATCATTGGGTAAGCCCCGGCTTTCCCTGGCAGGCAGGGTTACCCAATGACGTGGGTGGGTGAAATAATGAAATGATAGGGGTAAAATGTACCCCGTTACCAATTCACATAGGGGGGGCCGGAATCTGGGGGTCCCCTTTTTAAAGGGGGCATCCAGATTCCGATAAGCTCCCCACCCGCAGACCCACACAACCACCGGGCAAGGGTTGTGGGGATGAGGCCCTTGTCCCCATCAACATGGGGACATCCTCCCCATGTTGAGGACATGTGGCCTGGTACGGTTCGGGAGGGGGGGCGCTCTCTCGTCCCCCCCCCCTCTCTTCCTGCGGCCTGCCAGGTTGCGCGCTCGGATAAGATTCTGGTATGGATTTTTTTTTATTTTGGTGGGGGGTTCCCTTTAATATCCATACCAGACCTGAAGCGTCTGGTATGGATTTTTGGGGGGACCCCACGCCATTTTTTTTTATTTTGGTGGGGGGTTCCCCTTAATATCCATACCAGACCTGAAGGGCCTGATATGGAATTTGGGGGGGACCCCACGCTTTTTTTTTTGCTTTGGGGTTCCCCTTAATATTCATACCAGACCCAAAGGACCTGGTAATGGACTGGGGGGGAACCCCTGCCATTTTTTTCAATGACTTTGATCTGTATTGCCGGGACCCTACAATTCATGAATAGCCGCGAGTAGTTTTAAGTGACTTTTTTTCCTTTAGAAACGACATTTTGTGCAGGGACAGTTCTAAACATGGGAAACATGCGCTACTTTACAGGCATACTCTAGGCGTACGAAATTTAAAGGAATATTTCACTTTTATTGTTTCATTTTAAGCATTATTAAAATCACTGCTCCTGAAAAAACTGACATTTTTAAAACTTTCTTTTGCATTGATACATGTCCCCTGGGCAGTGTTGCCAACCCCCTGAAGTGAAATTTACTGGCAAGGATGCCAAAATTTCTGTACGGCACCAATTTCTTACTGGCAAAAAAAATGAAGATTACTGGCAGAGCCGCATTTTTTACTGACACTGCAAAAAAGTACCTAAAATTACTGTTTTTAGTGCTAAACAGTGCAAATATCAATATTTCAACTATAAACACACAGCTAATGCTAATATCAATGTGTTTCAGTTAAACAAAAGTAAAAAAACATATTTCTCAATTCACATGAAGGTTAGGTTACTATAACCCAGCCAGCACAGAGTTCCCACTTACATCAGAGTCTGCAGGATGCCCCCTTACAGTGCAAGGGAACTCTTATGTAAAGGGGAACGCTGCAGATCATGATGTAAGGGGGAACTCTGATGTTGAGGGGGGCTCTGGTGAATAGAGACCACCTTCCACAGAGTGAATACACTAAGGTAAGGGGGGGGTACTAATATAGGGGGGGGACCTTTTATATCAGTGCCCCCTTACATTATTGTATTTACTCCCCTCCTTAGATCAGTGCCCCCCCCTCAGACTAGCCTGGCGGCGCTGTCACTGACCTGCTCTCAGGTCCATAGTGCGGGGCTCAGTCAGACGGCTCCAGCTTGGCGGCTCTGACCTCTCCACAGTCCACACGTCCGTTTCTTCCCGTAACCCCCATCACGGCGCTCCCACTCTTGACATCTTTCTAGGATCCCCTCAGAGACTGTAGACATAAAAGACAGGAGATGGTCAGAGGCTGTGGACACGATACAGGAGGTGGACAGAGGCTGCAGAGTCATGACACAGGAGGGGGATAGAGGCTGCGGACATGACACAGGAGGGGGACAGAGGCTGCGGACATGACACAGGAGGGGGACAGAGGCTGCGGACATGACACAAGAGGGGGACAGAGGCTGCGGACATGACACAGGAGGGGGACAGAGGCTGCGGACATGACACAGGAGGGGGACAGAGGCTGCGGACATGACGCAGGAGGGGGACAGAGGCTGCGGACATGACACAAGAGGGGGACAGAGGCTGCGGACATGACACAGGAGGGGGACAGAGGCTGCGGACATGACACAAGAGGGGGACAGAGGCTGCGGACATGACACAAGAGGGGGACAGAGGCTGCGGACATGACACAGGAGGGGGACAGAGGCTGCGGACATGACACAGGAGGGGGTCAGAGGCTGCGGACATGACACAGGAGGGGGACAGAGGCTGCAGACATGACACAAGAGGGGGACAGAGGCTGCGGACATGACACAGGAGGGGGACAGAGGCTGCGGACATGACACAGGAGGGGGTCAGAGGCTGCGGACATGACACAGGAGGGGGACAGAGGCTGCGGACATGACACAGGAGGGGGACAGAGGCTGCGGACATGACACAGGAGGGGGACAGAGGCTGCAGACATGACACAGGAGGGGGACAGAGGCTGCGGACATGACACAGGAGGGGGACAGAGGCTGCGGACATGACACAGGAGGGGGACAGAGGCTGCGGACATGACACAGGAGGGGGACAGAGGCTGCGGACATGACACAGGAGGGGGACAGAGGCTGCGGACATGATAGGGTCCTCCTTACCCCCTCACAGTGGCCTCCTCCTCTGTCCACCATCATATAACTTCTCCTCCACATCATCAGTATGCTGTCCTGCTTCTGTGCCCCTTTCACCTCTCCACAGGTCAGGGCAGCTCTGACATGTGGAGAGGTGAAAAGGGCACAGGAGGAGGACACAACATACTGATGATGTGGAGGAGAAGTTATATGATGGTGGACAGAGAGAGCACATCAGTCTCTGTCCCTCCCCTGCATGCCATGGCCGCTTCACCCTCCGGGCTCCCACTCCCAGCGCAGTCCTCCTCTTACTTTATATCCCCCCTCCTCCTCCTCCTCACCCCTGCTTGGCCGAGTCCTCTCCTCCTACGGCGACTGCGAGACACTGTAGCCTGCCCCGCGAGCACTCCCGAGTCCCGTCCTGGCTGAAAGACTATTCATAAATGGCGCCGGGCGGCGCCATTACGTTACTGCGCATGCGCCGCTCGGCCGAACGCATACAAGCTTTCCCGAGTCCGGCCGGCTTCGCAACGGCGCATGCGCAGTTGCATGGTCGGCTCGCGGCCATCTTTTTTATGGGCAGCCGATGCCCACAACGGACTTTACGTACACCAGAAAAAGGGGGTTAAATTTACGTGCTGTACGTAAATTAAAGTACGGTTGGCAACACTGCCCCTGGGGCAGGACCCGGGTCCCCAAACACTTTTTATGACAATAACTTGCATATAAACCTTTAAAATTAGCACTTTAGATTTCTCCCATAGACTTTTAAAGGGTGTTCCGCGGCATTTCGAATTTGCCGCGAACACCCCAAATTGTTCGCTGTTCGCCGAACGGGCGAACAGCCAATGTTCGAGTCGAACTCATGTTCGACTCGAACATAAAGCTCATCCCTACTCACTAGAGAGAAAGCAGGCAGTGGTTAGCTTTGTGCTGCTTTGCTGCCTGCACTTCTCTCTTTCCCCAGTGATCAATACGGAAGAATTGTCAAACATTTCCATAGACACAGGCCTCATACACACGACCGAGTTTCTCGGCAAGAACCAGCAAGAAACTTGCTGGCAGAGATGTCTTGCCGAGAAATTCGTTCGTGTGTATGGTTTCTCGTCAAGAAAACCGACAAGTAATCTCGACGAGAAAATAGAGAACCTGCTCTCTATTTTCTCGTCGAGATTCTCGTCAGCCTGTTTCTCGACGAGAAAAGTGAGTGTGTGTACACTTACCTGTCCTCCGGGAAGCCCGCGCATGTTCGAAATGAATTCGACGCATGCGCGGTAGCTTCCTAGGCATAGGTAGGGTATACCAAGATGGCGGCGACGGCATCGAATGTGACGAGCGCATGCTCGTCGTATTCGATGACGTCACCGCGTTCGCTCCATCGAGCGTGTGTACACTCGGCCGGGACAAGTTTCTTGTCCAAGAATCTCGTCGAAAAAAACGACATGCTTTTTTCGACGAGAATCTCGGCCGTGTGTACGAGGCTTCACTCCTGAACATTGTGGACAGCCTTCCCAGAAGAGTTGAAGCTGTTAGACCCCTTTCACACTGAGGCCGCTTTCAGGTGTTTTAGCGCTAGAAATAGCCTCTGAAAAGTGCTGGAAAACTGCCCCCCATTCATTGCAATGTGTGCTTTTTACACTCAGGTGATGCGCTTACGGGATGTTAGAAAAAGTATCATCTTTGGGGCAGTTTGGGAGTGCTATAAATAGCGCTCCCAAAACCCCCCTGCCCATTGCAATCAGCGCCGTTTGAAGGAATTTGGGGGTACCAAGCAAAATGGACATGGAGGCCCCCCAACCCCCCCCGCGCACTCACGCAAAGCCTACAGGAACCACAGCATAGCGATACAGTTTAAGCTCACCCACACTTTATATAAATAAAAAAGGTTTACAGTGCAAATACTGCTGTTGCATATAATCCAACATACGTAAAACACATACACACTCACATTAACATTAAGATGCTGCTTAGGACTGTTTATGGACAGTGGGATGGACAGGGGGACCGTGGGATGGACAGGGGGACTCCGCACTGTAATATCCACATCATCTCCCCCACTGTAATGTCCACATCATCTCCCCCTGTAATGTCCACATCTCCCCCACTGTAATATCCAGATCTCCCCCCTGTACTGTCCACATCTCCCCCTGTACTGTCCACATCTCCCCCTGTAATGTCCACTGTTAAAATAATAAAAATATTCAAAAATAATTATGGAGCGATAAAGTCTCTAATAGTTCCACAAATAAAATAGTAAATAAGTTTTCTTGAAAAGTAGTAAAGAATCTGTCAGTCTTTCTATGGCTCCACAAGCATGTACTTGCACATGATTTCTGTTCTGTCCAGTAATCCAGGCCAGGATTAGGATCCCTGAATATTCGTGCACTTTTCTCCTGTAAACAACTTCCTGGTCACAGCAGCCTGCTTCTCCATCCCAATCCCCACTATTGGAGAAATGTCCAGTATCAGGGTTTTTAATTTTTTTTATTTAGTAAATAAAAAAAATAAAAAAACCCTGATACTGGACATTTCTCCAATAGTGGGGATTGGGATGGAGAAGCAGGCTGCTGTGACCAGGAAGTTGTTTGCAGCCGCGCACTAATATTCAGGGATCCTGATCTGGCTGAATTACTGGACAGAAGAACAGAAATCATGTACAAGTACATGCTTGTGGAGCCAAAGAAAGACAGATTCTTTACTACTTTTCAAGAAAACTTATTTACTTTTTTATATGTGGAACTATTAGAGACGTTATCACTCCATTAAAAATTCATTCACTGACTTACCCTTTGCAGAGGCACTGTCTGGCGGGCAAAATATGATCCGACCGCAATGGGAATTGTAGCACGCCTGCGCTGCCCTCCTGAGTGACTGTGACTGACACTGACTCCTCCCCCCAGGAGCAGGGAGCATCAGCACGTAGCCGCCGTTGTGGACTACAACTCCCATAAGCAATAGCGGCGGCCTGTCACCGCCGGGTGTACCAAGATGGCCGCCGCTCCGGAGCTAGGCCGAAGCCGCGGCCTTTCCTAAGGCTGCAATCCACGGATCGGCTCCGGGCGAAAATCGAGGACAGTGACAGGCAGCAGGATGGGGCCCCAGGCCAGCTTGGTGCCCCAAGCAATTGCTTGTTTTGCCTGTCCTGTTCCGACGGCCTGATTGCAATGAATGGGCAGCGCTTCCAAACAGCCTTAAAAGCACTTTGAAAGCACCACAAAACGGGTCTGTTCCTTTTTTTAAAGGTCCTTTAAAAAACCACTCCGCTAGCACCCGAAAAGTGCCGCGAAAACAACGGCGCTTTAGCTCTGTTTTAGTGGCGCTTCAGTGTGAAGGGGTCCTATAGCTGCAAAGGCTGGGAAAACACAATATTGAACCCTACGGACTAAGATTGGGATGCCATTAAAGTTCGAGTGCGTGTAAAGGCAGGTGTCCCAATACTTTTGGTAATATAGTATATGTAGAACCCTTACAGGCTGGCCAGTGAAGCAATCTCTGTTAGGTAAACAATATCCCTGACGTAATATGTACCTGAAAAAATAGCTTAATCCCTGTATCAAGTAAGGTGCACGTGAGAGTGAGCCACACACTTGAAAGGCACGCTACTTTCCCTGCAGGACTTAATGGTTTACATAAACAGTAATATAAAAAACAAAAAAGTGTCATATTTTATTAAAATAATGTCAGTTAAAGGCTTTACTACCAAAGATTTTTTTATAAATTTTTTTAGTTTTAAAAGAGAATTACCTTGCAAAACTTGTAAACGCTCTGATTCTGTCCTTTTTACAGATCTTCTTGTTTCACAGGACCGGGCATGAGATTATTGGCAAGATATATTCTCATCTGATGTTACCCCTATATGCAGAGACGATGGAAAATTAAAGAAGTACAGCCAAAGCTTGAGCCGCTGAGAGCGCGTGAGCCGGCTGCTCCCTCCACAGCCCAGCGCTCCAGTGAGTGAGGAGGGGGCAGAGCAGAGAGTGGTGATTGACAGTCACCAGTGCTCTGCTTGGAGAGCTGTGAAAACTGAGTGATCTGCGGTGTTCGATCGCTCGGTTCTCAGTGTCGGACCAATGCTGCATCCACCTAGGTAAGTATAAATTTGCAAAAAACCTAAACCCCATACTTCTCTTTTAAGCCTTTGTGCCAAATAAATGTGTAGCGGTACCCCCGTAGGTCAGTGGTGGCTGGTGCTCAAAATTTTTGGGGGGGCGCAAACAAACAAAAAAAAAAACATAAATTGCAGCCTCACTGTGCCCATCGATTGCCGCCACTGTGCCCATCGATTGCCGCCACTGTGCCCATCGATTGCCGCCACTGTGCCCATCAATTGCCGCCACTGTGCCCATCAATTGTCGCCACTGTGCCCATCAATTGCCATCACTGTGCCCATCAATTGTCGCCACTGTGCCCATCAATTGTCGCCACTGTGCCCATCAATTGTCGCCACTGTGCCATCAAACACAGCCACTGTGCCCAACAATTGTCGCCACTGTGCCCATCAATTGTCGCCACTGTGCCATCAAACGCAGCCACTGTGCCCATCAATTAAGTACAATGATTCTGAGCATGCGTCAAATTGGTTCCGAGCATGCGCAGCACTTTTTTGCGTCGGAAATGGCTACACAGGGTCGGAATTTACGAAAATAACTTTTGCCGCCGGAAAAATAGAGAACCTGCTCTCAAACATTTGTTGTCGGAAATTCCGTCAGAAAATGTCCGATGGAGCCTACACACGGTCGGAATACCTGACCAAAAGCTCACATCGAACATTTGTTGTCGTAAATTCCGATCATGTGTACGCGGCATAAGAGTGACTGAGTAGATATTTCTAAAGCTGGCCATATACTGTTTGAATGGTTCCAGATGAACCAGCTGAAATTTGGTTTAGTAGGCAACACAGTCAGCTCCCTCCTGCCTGACAACCTTTGACTGAAAAAATTGAAAGCGCTGGATGGAAAATTGACGATCAAACAGCAGCTTCATCCAATCAGATGCAGCTTCTAAACGAGTATTTTGACAGCTGGCCATGGTCGTGTATTTTGACAGCAGCCACTGATCGTGTATTTTGACAGCCGCCACTGGCACAGCTGGGGGATTCGTTCATCTGTGCTGTATAGCAATGTTTCCCAACTCCAGTCCTCAAGTATCCCCAACAGAACATGTTTTCAGGCTTTCCATTATTTTGCACAGGTGACTTGATCAGTTTGACTGCCTTGTTAATTATCACATTTTAGATTGCACAAGTACCTGGAAATTTGCCATCTCTGTATAGGGTTGCAAGCCCGCCAGCCCCCACACTTATCCCATCCATGTCCTGGGCGAATTCGGTGGCTTCCCTGGCTTCTCTTCCCAGCCAATCCGGTCCCAGGACCCGCTTCCTGTCTTGATTAGCCTGGAAGGAGAAGCAGGAAGACAATAGTGAATGTTGATTCACTAATGTCACAAGTGGATGTATTCAGGGCCCAGTGCTCTGTGCCTGAGCACACCCTTTTTTAAACCAATTAGAGCCTCTGGCTCCAATCACGTGCTTCACAAAAAAAATCTGTAGAACTCTATGCGTCCGGCACCCAGCATGGAGATTAGGGGCCAGGCGCATAGAGATTTGGGGGGCGGTGCCCCTGCGCCCCTTATGGAAAGGCCACCGCTGTATCCTACGCTTCCTAAGATGGATTACTTTGGCCCCTTCGCCGCTTAAACAAGCTCTTTCCGCTAGGTCACAGGTGTCAAACACAAGGCCTGTGGGCCGAATCCTGCCCTCCAGGCCATTTCATGTGGCCCTCACACCTCTCCTACAGCTGCAGGAGAGCTCCAGCCCTCCTCTGGTCCTCCTCCAGACCCTACCTTTCTGCTTTCAAGCAAAGCTTCCCAGCAGCAGCATAAGGTAAGGGGGGTGCACTGTGATGTAAGGGAGAGTGGGGGACTCAACTTCTGATGGTGGGGTGGCTCTTGACATCTAATGTAAGGGGAGGCGATGCGCTGGACATCTAATCTTACATATACAACCGGCCCTTTTGAGGGAAATCATAATGCTGATGCGGCCCACAATGAAATTGAGTTTGACACCCTTGCGCTAGGTGATTGCAACCATGGAAAGAAAAGCCCGGAGCAAAAAGACAGAATGCCATAGGCGCAGGGCTGGGCATGACTGAGTGAACAGAGTATGTAATAAGAGGGTATTAACTATTGGCTAATGGAAATATAGAGGGGAGGGGTGAAGGCTAGATAAAAGGAAGACCCCGCCCCTCTGAGTTAACACAGCACGGGGGAAAGTTTAGTGGACAGCATCATGTCCTCAATTGAGAAGCTGCTGGCCCAACTGCGGGCAGAGGCTGTGACCCGGGGCGAAGATTGGCTCCAGGAGACCCTGGGGCCGATGCTTTCAAGTCCGGCCGGGTCACAAGGTACCGCGGGGAGAGAGGCTGGGCGAGCTCAGAGGTCTAGACCCCCGGAGCGCTACTCACCGGGCACCTACCCGAGAGCTCAGCGGCAGATTGGGAGTCCCCCTAGGGCCCCTTCGGGCCCCCCGGCTAAGCGCGCCGCATTGCCCAAGGCGGGGGTTCGGGAAGGAATCCCCCTCAAGTGCGGAGCTCGGCGGGGGGCCGCACCGGGAGTTCCGGTGTGCCCGATAGGCCCGTGCGGCGCGTGGAGTCGGACCAGGTGGGCCCGGCCCCCCGGGGGTCCCCGGCGGGTTTGGGGCTCCTGCGAGGGTCATCGGTGGCCGCGGCGTCTGGGCATCCCCCCCCTCGGCCGGACATCGGGTGCAGGAGGCTGCGGGAGGTGGTGTGCCAGTGAGTGATGATGGCAGTGCGGGTGAGCAGAGACAGCGTGGAGGCAAGGCGGTTAAAAAATCGGCGGGCGGGTCAGGTGCGCAGAGGTGGGACCAATCGTGTCCTGACCCCTCGGCTTCCAGGGACAAGTCACCTGGTGAGCTATCGTCCGGTGGTGAGGAGCTGGCTGGTGTGCTGTCAGAGGGTGAAGTGTGCAGCTCAGATGAGGATCGGAGACCCGGGCGGTCGGAGGCAGCGGTGGATTCGAGTGGATCGGCTGGTGTGAGTTCTTCCAGGCAGCCCGATAAGTCCCTTTCAATTGTTTATGCTGGGGGCCATGAGGGGAATGGTGTCCAGGTTGGTATGTCGGCTGCAGGTGTGGGTTTTGCGGTGCAAGTTTGGGGTCAAGATGATGAACAGGCAGGGGGGGTGCGTACCCAGATGGGGGAGGTGCACGGCCGGACGGGCTGCAGGGGTTTCTTGCAGGCATCAAATCCTTAGTCAGCCAATTTGAAAAGGGGGATGGCGGGCGAGTCAGTCCGGCGGCGGCGTGGGTCCCGCTGTCAGGGACGGTTGGGCCCGCTGCCGTGGTGGGGTCACCGGTTACACCTGCGGGGAATATCGGGGTGGGGGATACTGTAGGGTTGGGTTCTGCAGCTGTGGCCACAAAAGAGGGTGGTGCGGTGGAACAGGCGGCAAGGCAGGATGTCATTAGGTTGGATGATGCTGCTAAATGTGAGATGTATGTGTGTTATGAGGCATTGCTGGGATCTCACCTGAAACCCGAAGTGAAGGAAAAGATATGGAAGGGTGAGTATGTGGAGATGTTCTCACTTCTGCCATTAGAGAAGTTTCACCTGGACAGGGTAAAACCGGATGATTCAAAAAAAGAGGATGAGGAGAAGAGGAGATATAGGCTAATCCCACGGACGTTTACAGATTGGTTGCAAGCGTTCTCCATCATGGCTAGTGTTATAGGTCAAAAGAACCCGGAACATTGTTCGGCACTATTTGGTTATCAGGACTCTATAGGGGAAGCATACAGAGTGTATGGGGGCACGGGGTGGCTCAGATATGATGAACAGCTCAGGCAGAGGAGAGCGGTGAGGCCTGGTCTGCGGTGGGATAATAAGGACATCAGCTTATGGATGCGGTTGATGACTGCGCCGAGGGCTTCTAGTCAGTTTTTTCAGGGGGGGTCGGTGGAACCTCTTCCCCAGGACAATCGGCCGGGAAACAAAAGGGGGTGTGCTGGCAATATAATGAGTGCTCCTGCAAGTTTGGGGGGTCCTGTCGTTTCAAGCATGAGTGCTCCGGTTGCGGAGGCTCCCATACACAGGCTAGATGCTTTAAGCGAGGTAAGGGGCAGGCCGGGGACTCTGGGCAGAAAAGGGAGGACTCCGGTGATGGTGGAAAGGATGCGGCTGTTCCTCGGTAGGTATCCGGACAAGGGGGCGGCAAGGTTGTTGGAGCAAGGGTTTTCAGAGGGGTTTCGCATTCCATGTTCTTTGCAGGTTATTCCCCCGATCGCACGCAATCTGCGATCGGCCTTGCAGCAACCTGCGGTGGTCGCGGAAAAGCTGTGCAAGGAGGTTGCTTTGGGCCGGATGGGGGGTCCTTTCCGGTCCCCTCCCCTGGAGAACTTGGTGGTCTCCCCGCTCGGGGTGGTACCTAAGAAGGAGCCCAACAAGTTCCGCCTCATTCACCACCTGTCTTTCCCGAAGGGCAGGTCGGTCAATGACGCTATTGATCCGGAAGCATGTACGGTCAGTTACACTTCCTTTGATGCTGCGGTGGGGTGGGTTCGCCGGTATGGCCAGGGGGCGCTGATGGCAAAAACAGACATAGAGGCGGCGTTTAGATTGTTGCCGGTTCACCCAGATAGTTTTCACCTCCTGGGATGTCAGTGGGACAATGAGTTCTATGTGGATAAGTGCTTGCCTATGGGATGCTCCATATCGTGCGCATTGTTCGAACAGTTCATTCGTTTGTGGAATGGGTGGTCAGGGATGTGTCGGGGGTGAATTCAATCATTTACTACTTGGACGATTTCCTTTGCGTGGGTCCGGCCTCATCCAGAATCTGCGCTGTGCTCCTGGCCACATTGGAGCACGTTGCAGAGCGGTTTGGGATACCATTGGCACCTGACAAAATGGAGGGACCTCGCATGGTTATCACGTTTTTGGGTATTGTCCTGGATTCGGTGGCCATGGAGTGCCGCCTACCATTGGACAAATTGGAGTCGCTCAAGACTGAGCTGAAGGTCATGATGGGGGTAAGGAAAGTGCAGCTTAGGGTTTTGCAGTCGCTACTGGGAAAACTCAATTTTGCGTGCCGCATTCTGCCAATGGGCAGGGTGTTTTGCAGACGGCTGTCGGCTAGCACGGCTGGGGTATGGTCCCCCACACACTTTGTGAGTTTGGGCAGAGAACACAAGGCGGACTTGCGGGTTTGGCATTCATTCTTGGAGTCTTTCAATGGGAGAGCGTTATGGATGTCGGGCCCTATTAGCAGTTTTGATTTAGAACTATACACAGATGCGGCTGGGGGGGCAGGTTTTGGGGCTTACTTTCAGGGCAGGTGGAGTGCGGGCCCATGGCCGCAGTCCTGGATGGACGCTGGTTTCACCAAGAATTTGGTTCTGTTGGAACTGTTCCCGGTGGTGCTGGTGGTGGAGTTGTGGGGGGCGTGTTTCAAGGATCTGAAAGTGCGTTTTCATGGGGACAACCTGTGGTACAAGTCATCAACAAAGTGTCGGCATCTTCCCCCCCGGTGGTGCGTCTTCTGCGCCATCTGGTGTTGAGATGTTTGCAGCTCAATGTGTTTGTGTATGCGGTGCACCTTCCGGGGGTGGACAATGTCATAGCTGATGCGCTGTCTCGCTTTCAGTGGGACAGGTTCCGAGAGTTGGCACCGGAGGCGGAGCAACGTGGGGTCCCTTGTCCAGGCTGGCTGTGGAAGATTCCGTTGGAATAGTGTCAGGTTGGATCAAAAAATCGGTGAGTACGGGCACATGGGGGGCGTATGAGAAGGTGTGGTTGGAATGGAAGGAGATGGTTCGGGAAGCAGGAGCGGATCCTGTGGGCCCCAATGTCAGGTTATTGGTGCTGTATTTCCTGGCTAGAAACATGGAGGCCCGCGTGTCCAGGTCCAGTTTGGGTAAGAAGATGGCAGGCTTGGCCTTTTTGTTCAAATGGCAAGGTTGCCCCAATTTTACAAAAGATTTTTGGGTGCGGCAGGCACTCAAGGGATATGGGCGGGGGGGGGCAGAAGCCGGATGGCAGGCGACCGGTATCGTTTGCTCTATTGGTCAAGATCATGGGGCAGTTGCAGGGCTTATGTTCATCCCCTTACGAAGTTTTGTTGTTCAAGGTGGCATTCTCACTGGCATTCTTTGGAGCATTCCGGATAGGTGAGTTGGTCAGCCCGTCAAAAGCAGTGCACTGGGGGTTGCTTGATAGCGAGGTGGGCTGGACGGAGCAAGGGGTGTCGCTGGTGCTGAAGAGGTCTAAGACGGACCAGATGGGCAGAGGTAAGTTGGTCCGGGTTTTTCCGGTCCCAGGTTCACCGTTGTGCCCGGGAAGGGCAGTAAAAGGGTACTTGGAGGTGCGACCGTCGGGGGTGGGTTCCTTTTTGGTACACGAGGACGGAATCCCACTTTCAAGGTATCAGTTCATTGCAGTGTTCCGGAAGTCCCTTCGGGCTTTGGGACTCAAGGAAAAATAATTTTCATCGCACTCTTTTAGGATCGGGGCAGCTACAGAGGCGGCCAGATGTGGGATGGATGAGGAGGCGGTTAAGAGGATAGGCCGCTGGGAATCCAGGAGGTTCCGGCTATACGTACGCCCGCAGTTATTGGTGGGACTGGAATAATGTGGGGGTACATGTCATAGGGCATTGTTTATGTTTTGGTTTGGGTTTCTGTTCGGATTGCTGGGAATATGTAAGGGTGATGGGAGATTCTCATGGGGATTGTCTTCTTGCAATTACAGGTCAAATGCAGGCGTTGGTCTGGATACTGGGCCATTCGTTTGTATTCTGGGGGGCTAAGAGAGCCGATGTTCGACATGAGGGTCGGCAGCTGGGGTTCCCAAGACCGGAGGCGTGTGTCCGCTGGCTGGGAGTTCCAGGAATGTTGTGGAGTAGGATGGTTCCGGAGGTGCACCGTTTTGCGCGTTTGGACAGGCCACCTGACGTTCTGGTGCTGCACGTAGGTGGCAACGACTTGGGTTTCAGGTCCATGCTTGAAGTGACTCGGGATATGAAGTCTGATTTCCTGAGGCTAAGGATGTCGTTCCCGGACATGATTATCGTCTGGTCAGACATGGTGGCACGGGTAGAGTGGAGGGGGGCTAGGTCTGTGGCTGGAATCAACAGGGCCCGGAGGAAAATTAACCGAGACATGGGCAAGTTTGTGGTACGGAATGGTGGGTTGGTGGTCCAACATTTCGAATTGGAGGTGGATACATGGCGGTATCTACGGAGGGAGGGGTTCCATCTGAACGATGTGGGGACTGATTTATGGTCTTTGGGGTTGCAGGATGGGATCCAACGAGCCCTTAGGGTTTGGAGGGGCACCAAAGGGTAAAGGTGTTTTCCCTTCGGTGTGGTGGCGGGTGTTTGGTCTTTGCAGGAGAAGGAAGTACCTCGAATAAGCAAGTGGTCAGGAACCATCGGTGGTATGGGTTCTGAGGATGGTTTCCAGCTAACAGGAGTTTAGCTGGATGAGTTGGATAATGGGGGCACTGCGGTCAGTGGTCGCCTCTGAGTAGCTGATCGGCTTGAGGCCTATGACCATTGGTAAGGTACCGCAGTGTCACGGGATAATAAGAATTTAATATGATGAGGAATATCGGGTTAATATGATTATGGCGAATTTGAGGTTCCTGCAAAGACCAACACTAGGGGGCAATATTTCTGTTATGTTTCTGGGTTTATGTGTTTTGATAGTTAAAGTTTTTGATAACTGATGGAACAGTTATAAAAAATAAAGGAGGCTGCTATGGCCATGTTTACTCCAAAACAGCAATGTGTGGTCTCTTTGATTAAGATAAGTAAGGTATGGGGTATAATGTGGTGGGCAGTACTGGAATATATCGGTTTTACAATAGTCAAGAAAAGCCCGGAGCAAAAAGACAGAATGCCATAGGCGCAGGGCTGGGCATGACTGAGTGAACAGAGTATGTAATAAGAGGGTATTAACTATTGGCTAATGGAAATATAGAGGGGAGGGGTGAAGGCTAGATAAAAGGAAGACCCCGCCCCTCTGAGTTAACACAGCGCGGGGGAAAGTTTCCCACCCACCCTCCCTTATAAGCAATGTAGGAAGGAGGAATTTTCATGTGGTCACAGTATGGTTTTCTGTTGTAAATTTTTCTTTACAGGTGGACGGATTGTCGTAGCAGTGGCGGGTGTTTGGTCTTTGCGGGAGAAGGAAGTACCTCGAATAAGCAAGTGGTCAGGAACCATCGGTGGTATGGGTTCTGAGGATGGTTTCCAGCTAACAGGAGTTTAGCTGGATGAGTTGGATAATGGGGGCACTGCGGTCAGTGGTCGTCTCTGAGTAGCTGATCGGCTTGAGGCCTATGACCATTGGTAAGGTACCGCAGTGTCACGGGATAATAAGAATTTAATATGATGAGGAATATCGGGTTAATATGATTATGGCGAATTTGAGGTTCCTGCAAAGACCAACACTAGGAGGCAATATTTCTGTTATGTTTCTGGGTTTATGTGTTTTGATGGTTAAAGTCTTTGATAACTGATGGAACAGTTATAAAAAATAATGGAGGCTGCTATGGCCATGTTTACTCCAAAACAGCAATGTGTGGTCTCTTTGATTAAGATAAGTAAGGTATGGGGTATAATGTGGTGGGCAGTACTGGAATACATCGGTTTTACAATAGTCATGCACTCGTTTTGCTACTTCCAGCTTTGGCATTTCTTCATGCACCTTTCTAAAATTGGTTCATTGCCCAGGGATTTAACGCCTTTTGAGTCTCAATTGCTCATGCAATACCTACAATATATGCCATACTTTTATCTCATGGGTTCTCCCACCGCCCATATTACACCAGAGACCGGGAGACAGAATTGTGCCATACAATTACTGCTAAAGACTGGAAAAAATTGTTCTGTCTCACTTTTAAATCAAGTTTTTCTACCCATATACAAGAGAGGAACTGCAAAATATTAACCAGGTGGTATAGATATTCTGCAGGGCTGCACAGGATGTTTCCGATCTATCCGGAAAAGTGTTGGCACTGTGGAAGATATGTAGGCACACTGATCCATATATGGTGGACCAGCCCCTGGATTAAACCGTTTTGGGGGACAGTTTTTTTTTAGCTCTGCTCCTGTTACTGGGACAACTTACCATATAGCCTCGTACACACGACCGATTTTCTCGTCCAAAACCGTCAAGAAAATTGCCGCGAGAGCTTTTTTGTCGAGAAAAACGTTCGTGTGTATGGTTTTACGACGAGAAAATTGCCGAGAATCTCGACGAGAAAATAGAGAACCTGCTCTCTATTTTCTCGTCAGGATTCCAGATTTCCTCGTCGTGTTTCTCGTCGGGCTGTTTTGTGACGAGAAAATGGTTCGTGTGTATGCTTTTACGACTCTTCCAAAAGCGCGCATGCTCACAAGCAACTATGAGACGGGAGCGCATCTTCTGGTAAAACAAGCCTTCGTAATGGAGAGAGCACATTCGTCACGCTCAAAAATATTGCATCGTTTAAATGTTCTGCATTGAAATCTTCGTTAGAATGTTACATTAATCAAAACTAGTGACCTTCTTTTGCTGCTGATATTCACACAGAGTTATGACTTTTTTTTTTAACCTTTTTCATGCTGCTCTTAAGAAGATTTATGTGTATTATATTGTGCAAGTTTTTAGGAATAATTTAAATGGTTATATTTTTCAAAATGATGTTAATTATAATTTCGCAATGTTTTGATAGTGATCTCCCATTTAATTTTGGAATCTATATTAGTTAAATTTCCCACCATGTTTTTTTGCAAATCAGATTTAGTTATTCTTTTGGGGGGTTGATATCTGTCCCTTTTTTTGTCAGTCAAATGTATCTGCTTACTCCAAAGCTAGATTTTTAATTTTTACAAATACACATAGTCAAGTATGAACTTAAACAAAAATCACATTTATTCATGTTTCAAAATAAAATAAAGAGAAGGCAGCGCTGGAGAACCTGCTGCCATTTGTGCATCCCAGGGACCCCAGAGCACACAGCAACCCTGTGTGGACCCTAAAATTGGGAGCTTGAGAAGGCCAACATTTCTGAACACAATCTGATGCTGGCCTCCCAGAGGTCAGGAACAGCAGCAGGTGATATATATGTCCCAAGTGTGTGGTACTACAACAGGCTGCCTTCTGTCCGACCACAATGAAGCAAGACCATCACTTCCTCTTCTTCCTGGCAACCTTCCCTGCAACCTTCCCTGAAGCCTTCCCTGCAGCCTTCCTTCTTCGTTTGGCTGGAGGCTGGGCCACTGGAGGGGTACTCCTGTCAGGAGGAGGAGGAGGAGATGTAGCAGAAGGGGGTGGGGCAGAAGAAGAAGGTGGAGGTGTAGCAGAAGGGGGTGGGGCAGAAGAAGAAGGTGGAGGTGTAGCAGAAGGGGGTGGGGCAGAAGAAGAAGGTGGAGGTGTAGCAGAAGGGGGTGGGGCAGAAGAAGAAAGGGGAGGTGTAGCAGAAGGGGGTGGGGCAGAAGAAGAAGAAGGGGGAGGTGTAGCAGAAGGGGGTGGGGCAGAAGAAGAAGGTGGAGGTGTAGTAGAAGGGGGTGGGGCAGAAGAAGAAGGTGGAGGTGTAGCAGAAGGGGGTGGGGCAGAAGAAGAAGGGGGAGGTGGAGGTTGGGTCAGTTGTGCTACCTCACATATGGCGGTATTGGGGGTAATTTTCTCCATCACCCCCTTGTTGAGCAAGGTGATGAGCAGGGGCTCACATAGGAGGCGTTGCTCCATGCTCATCACCTTGAACTTAGCCTCCACTAGGCCGGCAATGGCCTCTTCAGGGGATGTGGGCTCCTGGAGGGTGGCATGGGCCTCACGAATAAGGGCCATTGCTGCCTCACTCGTGCTCCTGTCCCTCCTGCCTCTTTTGGGAAGCCGGATGGGAGGCACCTGGGATCTGGTGCTTCTCCTTTGCCCTGCCACCTCCTGTCTGCCACTGGGCCCTGCCACCTCCTGTCTGCCACTGGGCCCTGCCACCTCCTGGCTGCCACTGGGCCCTGCCACCTCCTGGCTGCCACTGGGCCCTTCCTCCTCCTGCCTGACAGTTTCCAGACCCTCCTCCTGGCTGATTTCATCCTGTGTATGAAAAAGGGACATAGTTTAATATGTTGGTTTAATCTTTGCATCAAACTTTGTAATCCTGATTGAAGCAATTATAATGTAAATCCATAAATCCTTGCTTTAAATTTACCACTACATCAGATTGACTATTTAGCACCCAATTAAGTGCAGACTAATTTCTACAGATCTTGATTTCACTTGTGGAATCCAAAATATTTTATGTTTGTCATCTTGACATATTTGTCAAACATTAAGTTTATCCCAATACATTTTCAGTTAATACTATACCTGGCTCCAGATGGCCAAATCAGGATCATCCAGGATGGCTGCCTCCTCTTGCTCCAGAGAAGGCTCAGGTTGGCTGCAGGGAAGTCTGGGGGGAAGAGTGGAGAGTGATGGCCTTGTCTCAATGTGGTCATCCAGGAAGGACATCCTGTTGTAGTACCACAAAATCGGGACATAAACATCACCTGCTGCTGCTCCTGACCTCTGAGAAGCCAGCACCTTAGAGCGTTCAGTCCTGTAGGTACCTCTCAAGCTCCCAATTTTAGTGTCCACTTGTTTTGCTGTGGCTGTGGGCACCTAGGTATGCACAAATGGGAGCAGTTTCTCCAGCGCTGCTTTTCTCGCCCCTTTTTTTTTGTGGATGGGGTTTTTCGTCTCCCACAGAGCCGGCAGCTCCCTTACCCGGTCAATAAATTCCGCCAGGAAATCCTTGTCGCTTATAAAGACATTCATATTGTATCTGCAAGTTAAATAAATTATATATAACTAATGTGAGGCAAGCAGTCTAACCTCCTTAACATCCTAGTCACCATATATATATCCTCCAACATTCTCAAGACAGTATAGGCCAACAATTTGTACAAGTCACAAAATCACATACCTTCGTTCGCACGTCCGTCACTTGAACTCCTCTCTCCGCACACCGAATGTACTATAGTCACATGTGTGTTTGCTATATACACACCACGCATGCGTCAAAATACGAACACGTCGCTCCGCACACGTCGCCCGCCCATGACGTTCTAACTAACATCTTTTCCCCGCCCCTTCTCTTTCGGCGCGCAGACAGATATGGCGGAGTTACAGCAGGTGTCTGATAATTCCGCAACTAACGAGGAGGAGACAAGCCCGGAGACCGAGGAAACGTCACGATCAAGGAGGAGATTCAAGGCATCGAATATGTCTTTGGCGGAGATGGCGGAGATGGTGGACATCTTGCTCAAGGCTGATTATGATGCAAAGCATGGGCCGTATAGCAAACCAAATAGAAGGAAGGCCAAAATCCTCACTAAAGTCGTGAAGAGTCTGAAGGCGAATTTCGGGGTGAAACGCTCAAATGAGCAGCTCAGAAAGAGGTGGTCAGACCTCAAACTGAGGGAGCCAGAGCAGTTGAGGAGCATAAAGAGAATGCTCGCTAAAAGTAAGTAAAATGTAGACTTTTATGCTATTAATCCTTTTCTAAACTGACATGTTGCTCTTTATTTTGGTTTCTCATATTGGACTCCCTTCCAAAATGTAATATTTTGAACTTGGTTGGGCACAGTAATCGTTCGTTACGTTACCAACACTTCGTTCGGCCACTATCCGCGGTTTTGGCTTATTGTAGAGCCACAAAAGTAATTAGACATCTGCCATTTTTGCTCAAATATTGTGGCGAAATTTTTAGGCTAGATGATGTGTTTGTAAAGAGAATGAAATGCAAACTTTTATCAGTGTAAAGGAGAGGACACTCAGCAGCTGCTTCCACATCTGTACTTTGGAGCACTATAGTGTGGGCCACCAGACCCGCCTTTTTTGGGTGTCCCACACAGGTGCATCAGTGAATTTTTGTGGTGCCTCCATGTCAAATAAATTACATCCAAAGGTGAATACTAAACATATTCTTGGTCATAAATAATGCATTCTTCTTTAAATTCCGCCCAAACACACACTTGTACCACACTTCCAAGCAATTTAGCCTGTTTTTATTTTAACATTGAGATTTACAGTGTGATAAATAGACCTTTTGTTTGATTCTCATAGGGGAGAGAAGACTGGGAGGAGAACACTCCAGGGAGCACATGCACCCCACAACTTCCAAGCAACCCCAAACTCCCAAAGACCCACAACCGAAAGATGTGCAGGAAGTTGAGGTGGAGGAAGGAGAAGTGCAGGAAGGAGAGGTGGATGACGTTGTGGATCTGGTCACCACAACAGGTCAGTATCTGTCACCACAGCTTCAGGTAAGAGATGTAGGCCTGCAGAGTTACAGTATAATACCTTTTGTTTTTTGTTTTTAGGGGATATAAATGTTGTGAAGGATAGTACACGGTTCTCTGCTGACAGTGCCCTCCGCCTCATCCAGCAAGTGATGGAATGTAGCACGGAACTGGACCTAATTAAACAAAGAATCCATGTGATGGAACAAACATTTAAAGACATTCTCAATGTTTTGGGGAGAATTCAATAAGCCATCCAAACACATTTGTTTTTACATGTTTGTTATTGCACATTTTCGAATATTTTTGACAATCAAACCAGCCAAAAATTGAATCTGCACACAGTGTGTCAACATGTGCTATCTGCCATCAGGGGATATCCATGTACGTCTTTTGGGGGTGCAACCCCTTCCTCGTATCTAAAGTCGGTGAACTGAGGAAGGGGTTGCACCCCCAAAACATGTCCATTGATCACCCCTGATGGCAGATAGCACATGTTGACAATAGGGATCAGGATTGTAAACTTCCTAGATGAAAAAAAATCTCAAATGTGTGCATATTCAATTTTTGGCTGGGCAAGGGGTGGCAGGACCCCATATTAGGACGGGCACATAGAGACATAGTTTGTGTAAGTGAATGTCTCAGATTGCTCAGAGGTATCCAATGTTGTCATTTTTGGAATGCAATTGTTATTTTTGTATTTTCATAAGCAAAAAATTGCCGGGTTGGGGCCAGGCCAACCCAAAAAACAAAAAATGGTGAGAATGTGCACAGAGTAAAATATTTGACCACAAACAACGTGTAGCTTCTTTTTATAATACCCTCTAAGCTTATTTGGTTATTTTGTTAGGTTACATAGTGAAATGGTTGTTAGTTACTAAAGTAAAATACACTTGGCACTACAAATGCACTAAGACAAACTAGGAGACAGGAAAGAACAAATAATTAAAGGTTTAAACAAGCCTTTTATTTGGATCCTTAGACATAGGCTGGCATAGGAATTGCCCCCCTACCCGTGAAATACTCCATGTATTTGTCCCGAACCTCACGGGCATTTTGGGAGGGCAAGCCAGGACGGGCAGATTCCAGGCCCGGCAGGGGATTTGCAGGGGAAGGTCCAGCCTCTGGCAAAACTGAGGCCATATAGGAATTTGATTTTTGGCTCAGAAAGTTGTGTAGCACACAGCAGCATAATACAACATAGTTTATTTTGTAGTCCGCCAAGTGTATTGAAGTCATAAAAAGGCGGAACCGGCTGGCCATTATGCCAAAGGCATTTTCGACAACTCTTCGGCCCCTGGCCAGCCGGTAATTGAACACCCTCTTGTCTGGGGTCAGGGTCCTCTGTGGAAATGGCCTCATAAGATGCCGTCCGAGTCCGAAGGCTTCATCAGCCAAAAAAACAAAGGGGAGTCCTTCAATATTCCCTGCATCCGGTGGCAATGCAAGGTCATCACTCTGGAGACGGAAGGCAAACTCCATCTGGATGAAGGATCCCCCATCGGACATCCGGCCATTCTTCCCAACATAGAGGAATTCATACCGTGCTGACACCACCGCCATCAGCACAATGCTATGAAACCCCTTGTAATTGTAATAGTAGGACCCAGAACGGGGTGGCGGCACGATGCGGACATGCTTCCCGTCTATGGCACCACCGCAGTTGGGGAAGTCCCACCGCGTGGCAAACTCCGATGCCACAGTCTGCCATTCCTGTGGCGTGGAAGGAAGCTGTGGAGTGAAACAAGATGAAATAATATTAGAATACAAAAATCATACATTACAAGGAAATTCTCTGAAAAAACATTAGAGGCCAACATCAATCAAATTCTACGTTTATTAAGGTGTTTAAAATAAGTATAATGGAAGGCTCATTTATCATATTCATCACCCCCTCTGATGGGCCATTACTAAATTATTTTGGGGGGGGGGGATGTGTTTGGCCACAGGATAGCATTGCAGTGGCGGTGCGTCCAGAGTAGGCGCTGGAGCACTGCCCCCTCTCTCCTGTGCCCATCACTCAGAACAATACATAGGTTCATGCGTTGCATTAACCTATGTATTGTCTATGCCGCCCACTATTCAGGTGGATGGCCTCTTGTAAAGCGACCGACATATGAATAATTGCGGCATTTAGGGGGTTCAAATTGCATAGCAGAAACAGGTAGTAAAATAGTCTTGCACATTACAACCTGAGGGATGTAATTGGCTTCCTAAAAGTAAAATAGGGGATGCAGGGGGGGCATTCCTTGGGGAAACACTGGCAGGCTGCTCTGCCAATCATGTTCACCAAGTCTGTTTAATGGTAACATGATTAGCTGATGCAACATCAAGGGAAGGAGAAGACATCAAGGACAGAAGAAGGATGGCGCTGACCACAAGAAGGTAAGTGCAGGGCTGGGGGGAAACTGGCTGCATTAGAGGGGACTAAATGGCTGCATTGGAGGGAACAAAATGGCTGCATTAGAGGGGACAACTGGGGGCGTTTAATAGGCACCAGAGCAAAAAAGGAGGAAGTTTATTTCCTAAATTGGGGTTTGAACCCCCAAACATTTGGAGCAACAGGCGCCCCTGCTGGAAAAGTTAGTGAAGGGAAATATTTATGGAGGAGAAAAAAGGGGAAATCTAAAGCTTCCAGCATGCATGGGGACAAAGGGGACATTCTCAGCATATTACAATCATGGTAATTAGGGAAGGATGAAAGAAATACAATACATTAGCATACATGTAATACATAAAATGTGATGTTAAGGGAGAAAACTTACCCTAATATAGTCCTCCTGCAGGACTTGTATAATGGCAGAACAGGTGTCTGGGATTATGAGGCCCAGAGCCTGGGGGGAGATGCCTGTGGTGAACTTCAAGTCCTGAAGACTTCTCCCTGTCGCCAGGTACCGTAAGGTGGCGATGAGCCTCTGCTCAGCACTGATGGCTTCCCGCATAACGGTGTCCTTCCTGGTAATATAGGGGGACACCAAAGCCAACAGTTCCTGAAAAACGGGGTCAGACATCCGCAGAAAATTCCTGTAGTCCTCAGGATTATTCTCGACGATCTCCCGCAGCAGAGGCATATGGCAGAATTGGTCCCGCTGGAGCAACCAATTCTTGGTCCATGAACTCCTCCTCACACCATTCATGGACTGGTCTTGGTCCAAAACAAGCAGACCAACACCAAGCGCACGCACAGCACAAACTCGACGACGAGAACGTCCAGGCGACATGGCTAAGAAACGGTCGTCTTATCAGAACGTACAGAACAGAACGCACTTTAGAACAGGAAGGCCTATGAATAACGAACTGAAAATCAGAAACGAACAGGCAAGAACGCACTGTAAAACAGAAATGACCTGCCTAGACGCCCTGAAAGTCAAGATACGAACCCACAAGCACAAACTGAACCGCAGAAAACGATCTGAAAAGTACGAAGACTGAAAAGCGCGAATCGTCTCTTCCCAAACTTTTACTTCACACGCGGTAACACGAGATCAGCAAAAGCAGCCCAATATAGTGCCGTCGTACGTGCTGGACGCAGTGGCGTAGCGTGGGTTGTCAGCGCCCAGGGCAAGGCAAGTAATTTGCGCCCCCCTAACCTGCGGACTTTTAGCTCTCCCCGAGTCCTGTACCTTCCCTTCCTACAATAGTATTGACCAGCCTGATTCCTACACTGACCACTACACTACACTGACCTACCTGATTCCCACACTGACCACTACACTGACCACTATACTACACTGACCTACCTGATTC
Organism: Rana muscosa; assembly: GCA_029206835.1. Lineage (NCBI taxonomy): Eukaryota > Metazoa > Chordata > Amphibia > Anura > Ranidae > Rana > Rana muscosa. The sequence goes on along the minus strand of CM055116.1, from coordinate 1,184,540,638 downwards.
CCACACTGACCACTACACTACACTGACCTACCTGATTCCCACCCTGACCAGTATACTACACTGACCTACCCGATTCCCACACTGACCACTACACTACACTGACCTACCTGATTCCTATACTTACCACTACACTACACTGACCTACCTGATTCCCACACTGACCACTACACTACACTGACCTACCTGATTCCTATACTTACCACTACACTACACTGACCTACCTGATTCCCACACTGACCACTACACTGACCACTACACTACACTGACCTACCTGATTCCTACACTGACCACTACACTACACTGACCTACCTGATTCCCACACTGACCACTACACTACACTGACCTACCTGATTCCTATACTTACCACTACACTACACTCACCTACCTGATTCCCACACTGACCACTGCACTGACCACTATACTACACTGACCTACCTGATTCCCACACTGACCACTACACTACACTGACCTACCTGATTCCTATACTTACCACTACACTACACTGACCTACCTGATTCCCACACTGACCACTACACTGACCACTATACTACACTGACCTACCTGATTCCCACACTGACCACTACACTACACTGACCTACCTGATTCCCACACTGACCACTACACTACACTGACTTACCTGATTCCCACACTGACCACTACACTACACTGGCCTACCTGATTCCCACACTGACCACTACACTACACTGACCTACCTGATTCCCACACTGACCACTACACTACACTGACCTACCTGATTCCCACACTGACCACTACACTACACTGACCTACCTGATTCCCACACTGACCACTACACTACACTGACCTACCTGATTCCCACACTGACCACTACACTACACTGACCTACCTGATTCCCACACTGACCACTACACTACACTGACCTACCTGATTCCCACCCTGACCACTACACTACACTGACCTACCTGATTCCCACACTGACCACTACACTGACCACTATACTACACTGACCTACCTGATTCCCACACTGACCACTATACTACACTGACCTACCTGATTCCCACCCTGACCACTACACTACACTGACCTACCTGATTCCTATACTTACCACTACACTACACTCACCTACCTGATTCCCACACTGACCACTGCACTGACCACTACACTACACTGACCTACCTGATTCCCACCCTGACCACTACACTGACCACTATACTACACTGACCTACCCGATTCCCACACTGACCACCACACTGACCTACCTGATTCCCACACTGACCACTATACTACACTGACCTACCTGATTCCCACACTGACCACCACACTGACCACTATACTGACCACTGTACTACACTGACCACTACACTGACCAGGGCCAGTGCAAGGATTTTTGCCACCCTAGTTGAAACCTAATTTTGACACCCCCATTGGCTCCGCCCCTGACTATATGGTGTAGGTGGAGATTTTTGTGGCGCCTTCCAATGACCCCCCCGCCTTATAGTGGAGGTGTGCTGTGCAGTGGAGGTGTGCTGTGCGGTGCAGTGGAGGTGTGCTGTGCGGTGCAGTGGAGGTGTGCTGTGCGGTGCAGTGGAGGTGTGCTGTGCGGTGCAGTGGAGGTGTGCTGTGCGGTGTAGTGGAGGTGTGCTGTGCAGTATAGTGGAGGTGTACTGGGATTGTGATGTCCAGGATGGCATAGCTGTATGACAGGTGGGGGGAGTGGGCTGGTGTGTGGAAGTCCTGCAGATCTCATTGTTCATAGAACACACAGTAAGGGTCCATGCCTCCACCCACTTTCTCTCCTGTCCCTGTGTGTGTTGTACCCCTATTTATGGACCCCTCTCAGCTCCCATCCATGGACCCCTCATCTCATGTGACAGTCCCAGCTCCTGTTAATATCATCTCCCACTGATTCCATGTCGTTCCCCCCATGGCTGTGACAATCCCAGCTCCACTGATTTCCTCCTGTCCCATTCGTGTGTATATAGAAGTGTGTCTTTCCTCTCTTCCCTCCATCTCTCCTCCAGGCTGCTCCCCCTCTCCTCTCCATTCCTCTCTTCTCCTCCATGCTGTGACTTTCCCTCTCCCGCATTCCTCTCTCCTCCACCCCCTGCTGCCTGCACTCTATTCCCAGCTCTGTGCTCTCCTTCCTCCCCAGCATTGGTTCAGCCTGCCTGGAAGAGTGTCAGCGGCTGCCCTCCTCCCGATCCCCGGTACCTTGCTGAAGTAATCCGGCTTGCCATGTTCAGCACCTGCTTTGCAGCCTCTGATCAGCGATATTCCCCGCCACCATGTTCAATCTCAGGCGCCCTGTGATTGGGCGTATGGGGTCATGTGCGGCGGCGGAGCTGGCCTGTCCACGATCGCGGTAGATCCTGGAGTCCCGCCTCCACCCATGTTCAGTCTCCTGCACCCTGTGATTGGGCGAAGGCGGGACTCCAGTATCTACCGCAATCGTGGACAGGCCAGCCCCGCCGCCGCACATGACCTCATATGCCCAATCACAGGGCGCCTGAGACTGAACATGGCGGCGGGCATGGGGACACGGGGACACAGTACATTTAGGAGGCAGCCACTGGGACACAAACTGCCGGGCGCCCCCCTAAATGTTGCGCCCGGTGCGACGGTCCCCCCTGCCCCCCCCCACACTACACCAGTGGCTGGACGTGACCGCGGAGAACAACGACGAAATTGGAAATTGTCAGTGTGTACGCATGGAAAGCTTGACGAGAAAATCGACAAGCTTAACAAGAATCTCGTCGAAAAAAACGACGTGTTTTTTACGACGAGAAAATCGGTCGTGTGTATGAGGCCTATGTCTCCAGAATTGCCCTACTTTCTTTCTTTCCAGGTTCCCTGATGGTGGCTAAAAATTGACTACTTTGCTTCCTCCTCTCTGCAACGCAGACACTTATACCTAGATGTTGGAAAACTCCTGCTGCTCCTACTACTAAAGAATGGGTAGCTGAAATTAACCGTTAAGACCCCTTTCACACTGGGGCCGCGGCCCTGTTTGCGCTAAAGCTCCGCTCGTTTTAGCTGTGCTTTACCGCTGTTTAGGCGACGCTTTTCGGCCACTAGCGGGGCGCTGTTATCCCCAAAGAAGGGGTTAAAAACTCCCGTGTTGCAGCACTTCGAAAGCGCTTTTCAGGTGCTTCGGAAGCACTGCTCATTCATTCCAATGGGCAGGGCGTTTTGGGAATGCTAAATACAGCACTCCCAACCCGCCCCAAAGATGCTGCTGGCAGGACTTTTCGGAACGTCCCGCAAGCGCACCGCCCGAGTGTGAAAAGTCACACTTAAGTCAATGGGAGGCAGGTTTTCAGGCGCTTAGCAGAGGCTATTTCCAGCGCTAAAGCACCTGAAAACCACCCCAGTGTGAAAGGGGTCTTATGGAGAATGGAGGAACTTACGGCGACTTTACAGGAACGTTACTCTAAATTCACAGCAGTGTGATCTACCTGGAGTTTATTCTTGAGCTCTGACACTTTGAGATCCTTACTATGAAACTACCATGGAGTTGGAGTTATCAATTGTAGTATGGCGGCTCTAGGAGCGTGGCCAGGGAAGATCCCCCTATTGTTTCTTTTCTTCCCTTTCATTTTTTTTGTTTAACTATTTTCTCCTCTTATTTTCTCTAGTGTACTTTATTGGACAACCCCTTCCCTTCTCTCTTTAATGGGCTGTCCAATGCTTTTGGGAAACACTTGCATGCACATTGCATATATTTTTGATAGTTATGTGTTTGACATGTGTTCGGCACTGATGTTATTGACCTTATCTATAATGTAGTTTTCAACGATCTTATAAAATGTAGCATTACCCCCACAGGAGCCACTGGTGAATTAGGGATCCCCCACCCTGCACAGCCAGGCACACAAAATTTTCCACAGCACTCTTGAGTCAGGAAACAGTCCTTGCAGCTTTGCTTTTGTATTTTATTAAGGGTATTGAACTTGGATGGAGTTAAGGATATTATGGGATGCCTACTTGACTTTAACAGAACTTTTCCAGGGACAACTTATTCTGTACAGTCTATTTACACACTCAGCTCCTCCAGCACAATACTTGCTTGAAGCACTACAACTCCCAGGACCAGCTGGCACACTGTTAGGTTAGGGCAGCATCAGATTCGTAACAAATGCCCTTTACAGGCAGAGACTGCAGGGCCCTTTAGTAGTGTAGAAAAGTCCCAGTACCAACTGTCCTCCTGTAGCTACTGATCCCAGTACCACCTCTTCAGGCACTGCCAGCCCACCTGGCTGCAGCTGCCCCTTTCTCTAGCCCTCCTGAATAAGCTTCCACAGTCCTCCCAGACTGACTCTGCATCCATCTCCGACTGCTCTCCCCCAGTCCTCTTAGGCTGCCTCTCAGTCCTCCCTGACTGTAGCACTCACCAGCCCACCTGGCTGTCTTTCGGTTGGAGATCTCCCGGACGTGCTCATTGGCTCCTGCTGTCCTTACACCTGCTCCTGTGCCACTGGACAGAATCCCTCCTTGGGATATTAGAGGTACCCTTCTGCACCCAAGCTCCCAGATCCAAGGTAACCCCCCCCTCCCCCAGACTAGGGGGTTACCCTCAAGGGTCCACCAACAGCCTTCTAGCACTCCATCTCCAACTTCCACCCGAAATCCTCTGCCCAACTAGGCTGACCCAGAGTATTTGAGGGGGCCTGCCCCTTGCCAACCCATCTGTTGGGGATTGGTGAGGGCAAGTTCCAGCCAAGCCTAAACATTTTACCTACAGTACTCTACACTACCAATTCTAGCACACTAGAGGGTACTACAAGTAGGATTGTCAAATTTGTGTTTTATTGTTGTAATACTGTTATTGGATGGGATTATGATGTTTTATGGTCCATTCTCTACAAGTGTATACCCTTAAAGTTGTTTAATAAAAGCTATTTAAAGTAAAAAGAAAACATCTGCCCAATTATAGTCCCCCTTACTTGTTGTGTACAGGCAGCCTATTCAAAGGGGCTGCCCACTGCGGCACAGAGGACCAAAAATCAAGCAAGCAGTACCGAATATACTCGAGTATAAGCCAAGTTTTTCAGCACATTTTTTTGTGCTGAAAATGCCCCCTTTGGCTTATACTCGAGTCTGTGTCATCTGCATACCTGATCATGACTGTGTCGTGCTCAGATGGCGGCCATACAGAGTACAAAAGCCACACCTCCTCCTTGTCCTTGTCCGTGATAGGGGAACACTCAGTTTCCCAGCAGTGAGTCAGTGTACAGTGTTCCGCCTATCACGAACGTGATCTCTTCCTCCTCCCACGGACGAGGACGAGAGGATGTCCGTGATAGGCGGAACGCTGGGAAACTGAGTGTTCCCCTATCACGGACGAGGACGAGGAGGAGGCATGGCTTTTGTATTCTGGATGGCCGCCGTCTGAGCATGACACAGGCATGATCAGGTATACAGATGACACTATGCCTTGTCCTGAGTCTTAATATGTTCAGTGCATTGGGAGTCCTGGAGCCATATCCCGTGACTGACATAGCAGAAGGAGAATACCAAGTTGTCAATGCCTAACGGCTCTGTGATCCTCAATATGCTGCATAGGTTTACCGACAGGACGGCTCACTTGTCATTGTAGCTGGATGAAATAAGTAGGATGCATAGTTACATGGTGCCAGCAGGCTGCATAGGGGGTTTTACAAGAGTGCACTCTCTCAAGTGAGACTGCAATGGGCACAGTGAGGCATGCATGCAAATAGGCACAGTGAGGCATGCAAATGGGCACAGTGAGACTGCAAATGGGCACAGTGAGGCTGCAAATGGGCATTGTTGACTCTCTTTTCCACTTACAGAAGCTGCTGCATTTGCCTCGGCTTATATTCGGGCCGGCTTATACTCGAGTATATACAGTATATTGGGCTGTGCAGTGCATGTCAGTGAGGCATGTGCAGTGCACAGGTATGTGCTCGTTCAAAATGATGCATTGTATCAGAGTTGCGGTACTGTGTGCATACTGAGAAATGTATGCAGCAAATGAAAGACTGAATTACATAGCTCTTGTTTTGGGTCAGTGATTCACTAAGCATTGAAGCCAACAGGGCCGGTGTAAACTAGGCAAACTAGGCGCACTACTGCCTAAGGTGCCCTGCCACTGGTGTTCCTACTCCGGTCTGGTCTTCCTGCCGCTCCGTTCGCACATAATGTCAGAGGTGCAGCCGCGACGGAGGACTGTGTCTGTATCCCGACTCCTGAATGAATGGAAGCAAGCAAAAATTCATTGATGGTCGCTGGTAGGCTGCATTGATGGTCGCTGGTAGGCTGCATTGATGGTCGCTGGTAGGCTGCATTTGATGGGTGCTGGTGGGCTGCATTTGATGGGCACTGGTGGGCTGCATTGATGGTCACTGGTGGGCTACATTTGATGGGCGCTGGTGGGCTGCATTTGATGGGCGCTTCCTCAAAAAGGTGGGGTATACATGGGCAGGGCAAAGGGGGTGAAGTCAGGGGTGGAGCCAGGGGGGGGGGCAAAATGAGGTTTCGTCTAGGGTGTCAAAAATCCTTGCACCAGCCCTGAAAGCCAAAGCATTGGTATAACAGCCAGGGGACAAGTATTTTCAGAAGGAGGGGTTAGTGATGGCAGCCCCTACACATTTCTGTCAAGATGTCAAGACAGATATACTTTAAGAACTTCTTGAAATGGCTGTGCCGGGTGGGAGTTGCTTGGAACTCAGGTGTAGCATTTGCCCCAGTGTACCCAAAACTAAAAGATGATTTATGTTCATGCTTGTTGAATGTGCTGCATTATATCCCGTGTTTGCATAATCATATACATAAAAGCAAGCATAAACCTGCGTGTTTTCAATTACCACATACCAACTGCAGCATCCAGCTGTTTCTACTAAGCTTAACATAGGTATCTTCTTAAATTCCCGTTCTTTCATTACATAATACCATCTATTTGGATTTCTGAATATTCGGTGCCCGAACATGGACAAATATAGAGAGAGACAGAAAGTACACAATGAACCCACCCTACATGGAAAGATTCATAATCCATATTTATGGCTTTGTTTTCTTACTCTTGGGCATGACTTATTGCTATATTTGTAGTCATCTATGATAATTGCAGTAAAGTATGAAACTCTTTTTATGAGTCTTCTTGTGTTGTAAGTATCTGTGTGAAGAAAGATTTCAGATGTTTCTAGTTACATTTTTGTGGTTTATAGAAAAACGATATTCTATTTTGTGTGAGTTTAGGTTTTGAGTTGTTGTTGGTATGTTTATGTAGGAATTTTAATCACTATGACTGTTAACAATCTGAATTGCGTGATCATCTCCAGTGACACATATTAAAAAAAGGCAGTGCAATTGAGGTTAAATTGAAATCTGTACTGTTTTTTTTTTTTGTTGTTGATGTCCATGCCTGTAATTTATTGCATCAGGCAGCACTGTATCTTAGTGGTTAGCAGCTCTGAGGTCCTCTGTTCAATTCCTGGTCAAGGCACTTGTATGTTCTCCCTGTACTTGGGTAGTTTCCTCTTATGCTCCAAAGTCATGCTGGTAGGTTAATTGGTAGAACAGAAAAACACCCTCAGTGCTACCCTTGTCTGTGTACGTGTAGCACCCTCTAGCTCAGTGTGCTAGCTGTATATCGTTTTTACTAGTGTAGGTAAATTTGGTTTGGCTGGCAGCCAAGCCTGTGTTAAATCTGGGTCAGGGTGAGTGGCTTATCAAGCAGCACCTCTGGTACCTCCCCCTACTGCTGGAACCTTGGAGAAGCTCCCAGAAGAATGGGTGGGAGGTTAGGAGGAGCTGCTTGGAGCTTTGAGAAGGGCCCCAGCCAATCCCCAGCAAGTGGGCTGGCAGGGAGTAGACACCTCTTAAAAACTACAGCAATACTCCTGCACATGAGTGAATTGACACAATGGTGACTGTTCTGCCTTAGTCAACATGGGTAATCCCTTGGGTGCCTTGCTGCCCTCTAGGACTGGGGCTGTCCTGACTGTACCACAAAAATAAAAGAAAAGAAAAGAGGGCGCACTGACCTAGTGCATTATCCAACATGAATTTTATGTAAAAAATATATATATAAAATGTTTACTCACAAACATAAATGTTAAAATTGTTTATTAAGCAACATAATCTGAGTAGGCTCTGAAGAAAAAGAATTGTCCTTCAAAACGCGCCAATGGGCAGGGACCAGGGCTTGGTCCCTCCCCAGTTTGAAGCTTTGGGCGTCCAGGAAGAATTTAGCCATGCATGTGGCTTGATGAACGGTTTTAACATTTATGTTTGTTAGTAGACATTTTATATATATTTTTTACATTAAATTCATGTTGCAAAATGCACTAGGCCAGTGCGCCCTCTTTTTATTTCTTTACCATTTAAATATTCTAGGGTCAGGCCAGCAGGGGGCAGTCGAGTGGAAGGCGGAGATGGAGTGCTGAGGAGGCCCTTGAGGGTGCCCCCTAGTCTGGGGGGGCGGGACATTGGGCCTGGGGCTCAGGTGCTGGAGGGATCCTCTTACAACACACGGAGGAGTCCTGTCCAGGAGGCATGGGTGCAAGAAGGAGGACAACAGCAGCCAGTTAGCACATACAGAAGGTTTATCCCATCAATAAAACACAAAAAAACAAGCACTGGACTGTTGATTGATTCTGGGATACTGTGGAGAGTAGGTGTGGCTGGCTGTGCAGGATGGGGAATCCCTATTCACCAGTGGCATCTATGTGGGGTACGCTACATACAAATTACCAAAGGGACAACTATCCCAAAGTGTCCAGCTAAAATAATGCTTGGCCCCGCCTCCCCCCACCCCTTAGGTTAATTGGCTCTTGTCTAAATTGACCCTAATATACTGTACATCAATGATCCATAACTTTATGACCACTAACAGGTTAAGTGAATAACATTGATTATCTCATTACAATGGCATCTGAAAGTACGGTAGGTGGGATATAATAGGCAGCAAATAAACATTGTCCCTGTTGTCTCTGAAATAATGATAAATATCTGGACAGCACTATCACCAAAATGGGAAAATCACAATAAATATAAAAATATCTTCATAACTATACCATATAAATTCATTAAAAGATCACAATAAATGTAAAAAAACTCAGGGGGTTCCCAAGGAATTCCTTTAATTTGCAGGGATTTCTGCTCTCTTCCTGTTTGGCTATGGGACAGAAAGTGAAGGGAAATCTCTGCAATGGGACACAAATCTGACATAACCATCTTGCACTCTATCCAAGTGTGTTTGCAGGCTTAATTCTGGTGTCCAGTGACCCTACCTGCCATGTGTTTTAAAATGGAAGAGGTCCAGATCCTAGGAGGCTTGGCGTTAAACAGAGGACGGGACATGTGTGGAGGCTTCCTGGGACCTGTGGTCCACTACAGGACAACGATTCTTTGAGGCATCCCCAAAAACATGGACTTCTCAGTTTCATTCTTCATAAGTGTAGCACGGCCCCCTAGAGGGCTGCTCCGAATTACCTGCTCATCTGCACGGCCATGACCTGGTGAACCTTCCAACCCACCTGACGCTCTGGGTTCAGACATTCTTGTATCACTGTATGGCAATCAAACAACTCGATGTATTCAGGTTCCATGAATATTTTACTCGAACCAATAAAAGGGGAAGTTGTCACAAAGAGGAGGTATCAAATCTGCTGAGTTCTAGGCAACAGCGCCAACTCAGCAAAATAATTCCTCTGATAGACACAAGACAATATTTTAACAACGACAATACTATATACATATATGTACACTTCCTATAGAGATAATGTTACCCTCAAGATGGATGTTTCAGTTAACTGCTTATACTGCCACACTATTAAGATAGAACCTGGCCAGCGTACACGCTATTCTAGGAAGGGAGAGTGGGTCTAGAGAAGAGTAATATAGGGTACTTTCTATAAGTAATGGCAAAAAAGTCCACGTTGCAGATCTGATGTTCTTTATCTGCTAGTCGGAGCTCGTTAATTGTAATCCGTTTGGGTATAGTGAGAACAGTAGATTCCTTGTAGAGAAGAAAGCTAAAGGTGTCTGAGCACAGTGTTGAAATAATGCAGTAAAGTGTTCTTGGAGTAGAGATGTCTGTGCAAAGTATCTTTATGTAACGGTGATATAGACTGGATACAGGTTGAGCAATTTTCCCTCTCACCAACGACCAGATCTCCCCGATGTCTTCCGAACAGGAACTCATGTAGCGACACTCGTGCAGCGGATCCGCTGACTCGATCTCCCGATGTGAAGCTTGCCACACACACTGACAGGCAGGCCACCGGAGTGGTGCTGGAAAGGATGTCCGACAGCGAACAACAGAGCTAGGCCCCTCAGGCCACGGGTTGGAAGTAAGTCTCCGCGTGGTAGGCTGCGACCTCTCTCTCCCTGTTGGACAGAGAGGTCCATCTTGCGTCAGGCCCAGGAGGAAGAGAGCCTCCGCGTTGTCTTGTGCTGCTTTTATAGCTACTCCCAGCAATCTTTAGATGGCAGCAAAGATACCTGGGATATGTAGTCCTGGCACACAATCGTACAAAGCAATTATCTGACGGGGGACTATTTGTCCCACAATCCTTTTATTTGGCACACAGATATGATGTCACTGGATACATTGATCACTAGAGGGACATGCGATACTTTGAAATGCTAGAAGGTATGGTGCTTTATGCTTGTAGTCCAGATTGCTAAATCAGTATGGACTATGCCAAAAACGAATTCACCTGTGGAGATAACCTGCGGCAGACACAATTAGGTGTAGTTAGGATGAAGACATTATTGCATGTTATACATGTTCCACTGAACTTTCAGTAAAAGTTGTTTCAACTGCCTTAAGCCTGGTCTAAATTTTTTCAAAGGGTGCATGTTGGGTTCTGGCATTTCCTAAATAACCTAGGCCTGTAAAAGCACTATGGGGTAGGATTAACTAGGCAAGGCAAGAAAGAGGAGGTAGTTTCCATGGGTAACCTCAAGGAACAACAGCTACAGCAACCAGTCAATTGCCATGGTACCTGATTAGGTGACTTCAGGTACTCCGGTATCTAGGGGGTCGGTGCTCTGACTCCCTCCCTAGCAGTATGTGTCCTCTGGTCACCGGGAGCAGACTAGCATTATGGAGATCTAAGGCCTGATCACTAGGTACGAGAAGAAAAGTGTCAATGAGCACTATGTGCTTAGCGGAATTCCAATCTGTTACTGGGAGTAAGGTAACAGAGGTACGCTGGACTGGTAGAGTGGGCGCAGGAACTACATGTCCCTCTAAATGCAAAGATGTGTAGCCTGGAGCCGGCTAGTGCAGCCTGAATTATCAGGAGACACTGTGCAGCATTACTGCTGTGGAGCTGTTTTCTTCTAGTGTTCAGCTGGACTCTGTGCAGTCATATCCTGAACATGGAGTGACTGAGTTATACAAGAAAAGCAAAGCATCTTGGGACGTGTAGTCCATAGAGTTAAGACCTGAATTCAGTTGGACTGGTTCGAACTACAAATACTAGCTGGCTGGAGAGGAAGAACAGGATGCTGAGAGAGGGGATTAAAAGGCCTGTGAGCAGGCGGGATCTCTCTCTTGAAACCCCGGCCTGGAAACTGCTAGCAAGTGACTGTGTTGGTGTCACGGCCTGTGCAGCAGAGAGAGTCATCGCGTGGGGGTGCCGGAGCATCCGTTGCCAGCTGCCTCTGTTCAACAAGCGGTGACCCGGAGGTCGCTCTCTGCACGTCTATGCCAGATCCAGCTGGGCTGAAGCGCGGTATGTCATCGGACCGCTTTACCCTTGAGCAGGGCTCCATCAAGGCCTATTGCTGAGGCTCACACCACTTCTATTACCAAGAATCATTGAGACTAGTTGAGCGGCACTTGCCCATTCTTCTATCACAGAGACACTGTACATTGCATGCAGACATCACTGTTTGTCCCTTGCCTAAGCCAGTAGGATCTGGTCCTACACTGACATCCTGCAGAGCAATGGCAGTGCTCCTTTTACACAGAAAACCATAAGTACCCTTTGTTACACACTGCCAGTTAAGGTGTCACCAGGCTACTTCACCTTCTCCCAATAACCAGGATATCTCAATATACTTCATTCCAAAGAGCTAGGAAGACCTTCTTTCTTCACTGAGAGACTACAACATATTCTCCGCCCCACTAAGGGATTGCACCTAAAGTGTTTGTGTCTTTGGCCCCTTTCACACAGGGGGACCGTTCAGGTCCGCCTGTCAGTTTTTTAGGCGGACCTGAACGGACGCTCCATGCACCTCTATGGAGCCACGGATGTCAGCGGTGACATGCCCACTGACATCCGATCTGCCAAAGTGTAACGGAAGAAAACCCTACTTTTGCATCCATCTGGCGGATCGGATCGGATGACAACAGCCTCTACGGTCCGTCGTCATCCGATCCCCCATAGGGGAGAACGGCGCTCTGACAGGTCGGTCCCTGCACAGTGTGCAGAGACAGACCTGTCATCTGCCTGCTCAGCGGGGATCGTCAGTGTGAAAGGGCCATTAATCTCTTTGATTATCATTGAGAAATGTCTGAACCCAGGGGGTTTAGGATTCAGCAAGCGGCCCACACGGGGGTAGTGCTACACATGCATCAGTTACAAGTGTGTAGTGTCATGGGACAAGACATCATTTCGGGGAGTTTTGTATATCAGTGCTGCATACAAGTGGCTCATTTCTGAGTCAGGGACTACCGTAATGTTTGGTTCTTCACATGACCGCAGCCTCCGCCTAATCCCGTGCATTGGAGAGCACACCTTTGGGCAAGGTATTACCCCACTTGCATGGACACTGCTACTCTACCATGCCCCTTCTACCAGCCATGATTTGCCTGTGCTGCAAAGAGAAGAACAGAGGCCCATGATGAAGTCCCTTAGTTTAAAATAAGGCAAATAATGAAATGTATATACCCTATTTACTCGAATATAAGCCGACCTGAAAATAAGCCGAGGCACCTAATTTTACCACAAAAAACTGGGAAAACTTATTGACTCGAGTATACGCCTAGGGTGTCCATCTGCATGCCTCACTGTGCCTCACTTTGCCTCATTGTGTCCATGTGCATGCCTCACTGTGTCCATGACTAGACTGACGTTTAACATAAGAGTCTATGGAAGGGATGCCCGGCTTTGAAAAATCGGTGCTCCCCAGCTGTAGGTCCCCCAGACAAAAACCTCTGCACACCTGTAGAGGAGAAATGAGGCTATATGTGTGCCAAGGTTCAGGTCCAGAAAACCTACAACCGGCCAGTATTGGGTCCCCAAAGTCACCGGAGAAATTACCATTTAACATGGGAGTCTATGGAAGGGGTGCCCAGCTTTGAAAAATCGGTTCTCCCCGGCCGTAGGTCCCCCGGACAACAAACTTTGCACACTTGTAGAGGAAGAGTGTCGTTAAATGTGTGCCAAGATTGGGAACCAGGGGGCCTACGGGCGGCTGGTATTGGATCCCCAAAGTCCGGGAAATCAGGCGCAAAAAGGTGACTTGAGTATAAGCCGAGGGGGGCATTTTCAGCACAAAAAAATGTGCTGAAAAACTCGGCTTATACTCGAGAATATACGGTATATAATTAAAAAAAAATGTAGCATGTTCATGAGGGGGGAAGAGGACAAACAGATAAGGCAAAATATAAGCAGATTAAACTTCAGCTTTTAAGGATCAGTTCAGATTTACCTATGGATACTGTAAATACAGGTAATATCCTTATAAATAAACATGAGATCTGGAGTATCTTGCAGTTAAGACACTTTATTTATCAGGGTTATTTAATATTATAGCTGTCTATAGCCCCAGTTGCTAATGTAAAGCAAGTGTTAAGCCATTTCTTAACAGCAGTAATAAAGAATAAAAAACCTACCCTGACAGTATGTGTATTTTAGCCGGGGATTTTAACAAGACTCATTTAAGAATGGTGTTTTTTATTTTGTGAAATGTCCTACTAGAGTGAAATATACAGTTGATAACATCTACAATACGGTTAGGCATAGCTACAAGGCTAACGTCCTTCCCCATCTGGGTGCACTGTCCTTCTTTCTGTTCTCATGACTCCTACTTGTAATCCTCATATTAATCAGTCTGTGGAGGTCGTTAAAACGAACAACTTGGCCAGTGGGAGCTACAGAATTATTGCAGGATTGTTTTAAAAAGGACAAAATATCTTTGCACATAACAAAAACATATGAGTACTGTTTGTGATACTTTTATTTTATACTTACATTTTCAGGACTTTGCACATAATGATATAGAAGAATATACATTCACCAGCCACTTCATTAGCATCACAAATTGCTAATCAGTCAATCACATGGCAGCAACTCAATGCATTTAGGTGTCTATACTTGCTGAAATTCAAATCGAGCATCAGAAGAATGGGGAAGAAAGGGATTTTATGTGATAGACCAACACAAAGTGGCACATGATTGTGAAGTGGAAGGAAAATGATAAATGGTTTTCAATTTTTTTTACAAATAAATATGTGAAAAGTGTGGCATACATTTGTATTCAGCCCCCTTTACTCTGATACCCCCAACTAAAATCTAGTGGAACCAATTGCCTTCAGAAGTCATCTAATTAGTAACTAGAATCCACCTGTGTGTAATTTAATCTCAGTATAAATACAGCTGTTATGTGAAGCCCCCAGAGGTTTGTTACAGAACCTTAGTGAACAAACAGCATCATGAAGGCCAAGGAACATACCAGACAGGTCAGGGATAAAGTTGTGGAGAAGTATAAAGCAGGGTTAGGTTATAAAAACTATACCAAGCTTTGAACGTCTCACAGAGCACTGTTCAATCCATCATCGGAAAATGGAAAGAGTATGGTACAACTGCAAACCTACCAAGACATGACCGTCCACCTAAACTGACAGGCCGGGCAAGGAGAGCAATAATCAGAGAAGCAGCCAAGAGGCCCACGGTAACTCTGGAGAAGCTGCAGAGATCCACAGCTCAGGTGGGAGAATCTATCCACAGGATAACTATCAGGTCTCGTACACACGACCGGTTTTCCCGGCAGGAAAACTGCAAGGAGAGCTTTTGGCCGGGAATCCCGGCCGTGTGTATGCTCCCTAGCAGTTTTCCCGACAGGAAAACTGCCCGGAAAAAATAGAGAACCTGCTCTCTATTTTCCCGTCGGGATTCCCGGCAGAGTGTTTCCTGCAGAGAAAACCGGTCGTGTGTATACTTACCTGCAGGGGAGATAAAACCGCGCATGCTCGATAACACTTTGACGCATGCGCGGTAGAATACAACGTTAGTGTGGGGTGTAGCAAGATGGCGGCGACGGAACGTCACTTCCGGAACAATCTGTGATGGGGAGCTGAATGGCGCCCCCCACCTCTGGCCACATGCGGTATTGCATGCCATAGAAGTCAATGCAGGAACAAATTATCTTAGTTTCCATTGACTTCTATGGGGAAACTTGCTTTGTTATGCGAGTGCTTTGGATTACAAGCATTTTCCTGGAACGGATTATGCTCGTAATCCAAGGTTCCACTGTACTACATAATTAAAAGCAAATTATTTTTTATTAACATATAGACTCATGTGCTGAAAATGCCCCCCTCGGCTTATACTCGAGTCCTCCTCTGCAGCCTAATCCCCCGGAGCTGTGATACATTCAGTCTAATCGGCGGCCATGCAGTGTAACCAAGCGCCGCCTCCTCCTCGTCCTCGTCCGTGATAGGCTGAACACTGACTCACTGCTGGGAAACTGAGTCAGTGTTCCGTCACGGAGGAGGACGAGGAGGAGGCGGTGCTTGGTTACACTGCATGGCTGCTGATTAGACTGAATGTAGCACAGTGATGGGAGATAATAAGACTGCAGATGGGCACAGCGCCAGGAGATGATAACGCCGGCACAACGCAGATCAAGGTACTTGAGGCACTGTGAGGCTGAGGCATGATGATGAGGCATGCAGATGGGCACAGTGAGGCTGAGGCATGAGGCTTAGGCATGCAGATGGGCACAGTGAGGCTGAGACATGAGGCTGAGGCATGCAGATGGGCACAGTAAGGCTGAGGCATGCAGATGGACACAGTGAGGACACAGTGAGGCAGAGGCATGCAAATGGGCACAGTGAAGCTGCAAATGGGCATTGTTGACCCTTTGTTCCACTTACAGTAGTTGCTGCATTCTCACCCTAGGCTTATACTCGGGTCAATAAATTTTCCCATTTTTTTGTGGTAAAAGTAGGTGCCTCGGCTCATATTCGGGTCAGCTTGTACTCGAGTATATACAATAGGTTTATTATTGTGTATAGAGGTTTTAATTATTGTGTTAATTAACTGTGTTAATTATTTAATGCACCATTCAGGGAATGCAAGTGGAAATTGTAGTATGTTAATTTACAATGACAAAGTCTCATTAGTATTATTAGATTTAGCGATATATTTTGCGATATATGATGTGCTGAAAAGAAGCTAATATTAAGATGTTCTTTTTTTAAAGCTGAATTCCAGGTATGGCAATTTTTGCATGTTCAGCTTGGACCAATGTATGTATGTGCCATGTATGTATGTATGTATGTATGTGGAAGCTGGAAATCACTGTCGTAAGCACCACTACTTAGCTACTTGTCCTGTACCTCTGTGACCGTATGTGACTATCTGGATTTTATTTGACTACAATAAAGGTGTTCCATTGGAGTGTGACAGTCCAGCTTTTTCTTGATTCTTTTATGCTATTTGCAGAGCCTGCACCTGTGCCTTGACTATCAGGAGGTGTAAACATGGGATAACTGCCTAGAGCGGTGAGTTCCTATCTCACTACTACAGTGACTTCTGCTAGTTTCCAGGCCTTGTGTCAAGCGGCAGAATAGAGGAGGCTGCCGACAAGTGCCATTCAGAGAACACTTACTTTCTCGTTGAATGCAAAGTGTTCTCTGATTGGACAAGGTGGAAATCGTCCAAATTAGAGAACACTTTGAATTCATTAAGAAAATGCAAAGTGTTCCCCGAATGGCACCTATGCCAAGTGAGCCACCTCCGGTCTTCACAATGCAGCAGGATAGCTACTTGGCATGGGAGCTGAGAACTAATGGAGTTCACTGTAATAGTGGAGCCTAATAAAGTGATTTCCATCATCCAATTAAATTATAGTCTTTTACCAACTATTTCACCTGTATGGGTATGGTGAAATTTTGATATCCTCTGGCTTATCCACTCATCAGCCACTTTATTAGTTACACCTTGCTAGTACCGGGTTGGACGACCTTTTGCCTTCAGAACTGCCTAATTCTTCATGGAATAGATTTAACAAGGTGTTGGAAACATTCCTTGAAGATTTTGGTCCATATTAATGTAGCGATACCTTCAACTAAGAGGGCCGCAGATTTAGTTTGGGCCCTGAATACGGCTCCGCCAACCCCCGGCAATTTACTCGACCCCCTTCTGGCACAGTTAGTTATGGCAGCAATATAATCCTTATGCTATATGATTAAACTCAGACACCAAGGCAATAATGAAAGGGGTATCTAATTCACTTTAGACTTGTGGTAAAAAGGTTAACAGTGGTAACAGTTTACAGGTAATAAGTTGCAGAGCCCTGCAGCAATAAACACACTTATGCATTAAATGAACAATAAAGGTGCGCCGCATGGGCGACCGTTAACTAGGCGCCCTGTGGCGCAGTAACTAAATGAACTAACTAGCTGGCCAGGCCTGGCTCAGATGTCAAAAACTCAGTCTATAGGGGATGATGGTTTCTTCACCGGCAAGTCTTTAAAGGTGGTGCACATAATAGAATAACATTTGTAATCCAGTGAGAAGATTGTAATAGAACAAACACTGTACTGAAGAACCTCTGAGTTCAGCTCTGATATGGACCTCCAGTGAGAGTATCAGATATAAACTTGTGGGCCACGGCAGTCTATAGGCACATCAGCACATAATCAGTATATGGTCTGAGCATACGCTCGCTCACCCCTCCGGACGCGATCCCAGTGCAGGAACTTCCACCGACTGTGTCCTCACACACAGTGTCTCCAGCGATCGGGTCCCCGATCCAACCAAGGCTGTAGATAAGCGAAGTCAGATGCCACCCAGGCTCGCAGTGGGGTGGAAGGCTCTTTGGTGCTGTGCAAGGCCTCAGGCTTCAGGCTTTGCACTCCGGCACATCCACACAGGAGGATCAGTCACTGAAGTCTCGTGTCCTCCTATTATAACCCCTCCCATGAGTCTCTGGGTGGAAACATTGCCGAAAAGGGTTCTGGGTAAGGTAGTCCTGGGAGTCTTAAAAGGGACCCCGCTACACACTCCCCCCACTTAAATTCTTTGGTCCCCAAAGAAAAATTCTAGCATATACTGCGTAGAACCCCAGACAACATTGCATAAGAGGTTGGCATAGGGAATTCCCACCAAAACCGAGGGGTTGGATTCCCTTGCCCACAGGTCACACTATCCTGAGTGGCCTGCCTAACTGTGCCAGAGAGTGAGTGGGGGTTGCCCTCTACCAAATGTACAGTGGAGGGATCCAGATTCTCTACACTCCTCCTAGCAGTGACCACAGAATCTTCTGAGCTCTTCCCCATTTGTGGGTAGGTCAACTTTCTGGGAGGCCTTATGACTCTGCGAGCCCTTTGTTCCCTTGGGGTTTCTGGCTCTGGTGCCACAGGCTCTTCTTCTGCAACAGGCTCAGGCAACACGGCAGGTTCTGGAACATCTGCTTCAGGAGCCGAGGGATACATAGAGTCTCTAGGGTCCTGTTCAGGGTGAACATCACAGGAATCTTCCCAGTAGTCCGATGAAGGACTAGATGGGATGAATTCAGCGGCTTCTGCATTCAGTTGTCCATCTATAGTGTCTTCAGTAGTTGGAAGATCTATAGCAGAAGTTCCTTGAGCTGGGGAAGGCCACAGCCAGTCAAGCTCTCTCTCTTCATCTCCACTGAGTTCAGAAGCTT
The DNA here is from genome assembly GCA_029206835.1 of Rana muscosa. NCBI lineage: Eukaryota > Metazoa > Chordata > Amphibia > Anura > Ranidae > Rana > Rana muscosa. The sequence continues at coordinate 1,184,521,804 of CM055116.1, read as the reverse complement.
CTGTATCTTCAGTCCGAGAGGTCTGGGACCGAGTGTTTGGCCTGGGGGTATCCAGAATAGAGACTGGTTCAGGGGAGTCCCTCACTGGAGGTATCCTGACCGCTTCAGCGAGTGGGAGCAGGTGATTTCGATGCCACGTCTTCAGTGGGCCTACCTTTCCTTTTGGCTTCAACTTGTAGACAGGTAGGCCCGGAAGCTTCCTACAGATGACATAGGGTTCAGATCTCCATCTGTCTGCAAGTTTGTGTTTTCCAGGGACCCCCAGATTGCGTAGCAGTACTCGGTCCCCAGGCTGCAGGTCTTGTACCCGGACCTTCAAGTCGAAGTTTCTTTTGTTTCGAGCTCCCCTTTGATCTGAGGCCGCTTGAGCTTGTTCATAGGCTACTTTCAGGCTGTGTCTGAGCCTGTCCACATATCCTTTGTGGGATGTGGCTGAGGAATGGTCTAAAGAGGTGCCAAAGGCCAAGTCCACAGGTAACCTCGCTTCTCTCCCAAACATGAGTCGATATGGGGAGTAGCCTGTAGCATCACTGGTGGTGCAGTTGTAATCGTGTACTATAGCTGCTATGTGTTTGCTCCAATGTTGTTTCTTCTCACTTTCCAGAGTCCCCAACATGTTGAGCAGGGTTCGGTTAAACCTCTCCGGTTGAGCATCTCCCTGTGGGTGGTAAGGTGTAGTTCGAGTTTTCTTGATTCCTAACGAATCCAGAAGTTTCCGGGTTAGTCGACTCTCAAAGTCCCTTCCTTGATCTGAATGAAGTCACTGGGGCAGCCCATAATGGACAAAATACTTTTCCATAAGTACCTTGGCTACTGTGGAAGCCTTCTGGTCTTTGGTTGGGAAAGCTTGGGCATACGGGGTGAAATGATCGGTTATCACCAGAACATTTCCTAGTCCACTCAGGTCGGGTTAGAGGCAGAGGAAATCAATGCATACCAGATCCATTGGGCCTTGACTTTGTAGATGGCCCATTGGGGAAGCTTGATGGGGTAAAGTCTTCCTCTGGATGCAGTGTGCACATGAATGGCAGTACTCTTCCACTTCTGCCCTCATGCAGGGCGAATAGAACCGACTTCTGACAAGTTGAAAGGTCCTTTCCGCCCCTAGGTGGCCATGATTGTCATGTAGGGCAATCAGAACAGTCTCTCTGTGTTTTTCCGGAAGAAACAATTGCCATTTATCTTCTAGGTCATCAGAGGGGCCCCTTCGGTAGACCACTCCCTGATGCACCTGTAACCTGTCCCACTCTTTCCTCAACAGGCGAGCTTCCTTTGAGGAGTGACTCAGAAGTCTGTTTGGATCCTGATTCTCCAGGGCTTCCAGAACTAATTTCCCCATGGGGTCTTCTAATTGGTCACATCTTAACTCCTTCTTGGACAGCTTTGGCAGATGGTCTTCCTCCAGTTGAGTTACTCCACAGTATTGTTTGGGGACTCCTACCATGGTAACTCCTATCTCTTCCGCCCTTGAGCCCCCTCTTGCTTGTATTTCAGCCCCTTGACAAAGGGCCCGCACTCCGTCTGGTGCAACTTGAGTCCAGTCTTCCATGTCACGGGTGGGACCATGAGATCTTCTGGACAAAGCGTCTGCATCTCGATTCCCAATCCCTGGCCTGTACTTTAGGCTGAAATTGAATCCGGACAATGTGGCCAGCCACCTGTGTCCAGTGGCGTCCAGCTTTGCTGTAGTGAATAGGTAGGTAAGGGGGTTGTTGTCGGTCTTCACAGTGAACTCCGCCCCAAACAGGTAGTCTTTGAGCTTGTCTACTACCGCCCACTTAAGGGCCAGGAACTCCAGCTTGTGAGTGGGGTAGTTTTTCTCAGAGGGGGTCAGGCTCCTGCTCACGCAGGCAACAGGCCGTAGTTGCTCTTCGTATTCTTGATAAAGTACTCCTCCCAGACCGTCATGACTAGCATCTACGTGTAGTTCATAGGGTTTGGTTGGGTCTGCGTAGGCCAAGACTGGAGCAGTGGTTAGGCTCTTCTTCAACGCCTGGAAGGCCTCTTCACACTTCTGGTTCCACTGATCTCTGACTGACTCTCCCGGCTTCCTGGGCCCTGAGTCATCCTCTTCTCCCTCAGTCTTGAGCAGTTCATTCAATGGTCTAGCAATTCGGGCGAATCCTTCCACAAACCTCCTGTAATAGGAGCAGAACCCTAAGAAGGATCTGAGTTCTGTTACTTTGGTGGGTCGTGGCCAGGAGGTAACTGCCTCCAATTTCTCAGGGTCTGTGGCCACCCCTTCTTCAGACACTATGTGCCCCAGATAGTTCACAGAAGACTGGTAGAACCGACACTTCTCAGGCGAAAGCTTGAGTCCCTCCTCACTGAGTCTCCTCAAGACTTTTTCCAGCCTCTCCTCGTGTTCCTCCAGGGTTCTTCCAAAGACAATGACATCGTCCAGGTATACAAGGACTTCAATAAGGTTCATGTCTCCTACAGTCTTCTCCATGAGACGTTGGAAGGTAGCAGGAGCTCCAGACAGTCCCTGAGGCATTCGATCAAGCTCAAAGAACCCCACTGGGGTTATAAAGGCTGTCTTCTCCTTGTCTCCTGGATGCATAGGGATCTGATAGTATCCACTCTTGAGATCCATAACGCTGAACCACTTAGCTCCAGACAAACTCTGTAAAGCGTCCTCTATCCTCGGAGTGGTGTACTGGTCGGGTATGGTCCTCCTGTTGAGAGTCCTGTAGTCTATACAGAGCCTCAATGATCCATTCTTCTTCTGGACCACCACTATCGGGGAGGCATAGAGGCTTCTAGACTCCCGGATCACACCAGTCCTCTTGAGTTCTGCAAGTTGTTCCCTTAGATCCTCCAGATCTGCTAGTGGGACCCGCCTGACCCTCTCTCTGAAGGGCTTATCTTTTTGGAGGCGGATCCGATGGGTGGCACTCCTTGCACACCCCACATCGAACTCATCTTTGGAGAAGATCTTCTCCCATCTGGTCAACTTGGCCTTGGCTCTCTCTTTCCAAGCCCTGGGCAGATTCAGGTTTTCCATGGACAGCTTCTCCCAAGCATCTCCTCCTTCACCCGTCCCCTGGACTTCTGACAGGGTAACAGGGGCAGCAGGGCTCACCTGGCCCAGCAGCATCCTGGCTGGGATTTCCTTGGGGCCATCTGTAGTGTTCCTAACACTCACCGGAACTCTACAATGGGCCTTCTTCAGGGCCTTCAGTGGAATCACTTCTGGTATCACTTCCAGACCTGGGGACTCTTCCCTTGGGTCGGACTCCAATATGACAAAGGGTCCAGGCTGCTCCCAAGTAAGCTTCACAGTGGCTCTGAGACAGTTTACTTCGCCTGGCTGCAACACCACCCCTTCTCTTCCAAGACTCCACACCTTCCCTATCCCCTCTCCAGGGGTCTTCTGCTCTAGGACCAGCCGTTGGTAGGCTGTCTTCAGCATGGGGTGGATCTTGGTGGCCGCTTGCCCCTTCTCTTCCACTAGAGGGGTCAAGAGTCTTCGGACCAGGTCCGTATTTGTCCCTATTATAAGGGAACTCTTGTTGGCTCCTGGCGGTCGGGGGCACACAACTGCCAGGGTGTCAAACACTTCGGCCTTCCCAGCCATGGATGGGTCAAAAGTCATTTTGACGGGCAGATAGCCATCGTAGGGGAAACTCTGGGTTCCAATCCCACATATTTCCAGTTCCTCTATCTTCTGGATGGGCAGATGACTCAAGTGTTTATCGTAGAAATCCCGGTATAATAGGGTCACTTGTGCCCCAGTATCCAAGATTGCTCTGGTGTAGACTCCCTCCACTTGAATGGGCACTATAGGAGATAAGCCTACCAGCTTCTCCGGATATGGCCTGGCAGGGGTCGCCTTCTTCTGGCCCTTTCCTTTCGGACTCTCTCTTGTCCAATTCCCTTTGGACTTTAATCTTTCTTGAGCCTGGTATGCATTATTTCCCTCCTTTCAATGGGTGTACGGACCCGCTGAGGGATACTATTGTTTTTCTTAGGTGTGCACCCCCTCTGAGGAGTGATGTGCCTCTTCTGAGGGGTCTTGCCCCCTTTCTCTGGGGTGTATCTCTGTTGAGGAATGTTTTGTTTCCTCTGAGGTGTTTTATCTCCTCTTTTCTTCTGCTTCGCATTCAGCTTGGAGCTCACTGAAGGTTATGGGCACCCGGTTCACGCAGACTATATCTCCCCATTCTTGTAAAGATGCGGGTGCTGAAGCAATTGGGAATAATTCCTTCCTTGGTACTTCTCTCTTGGGACCCTCTGGGTCTTTTGCTATCAGAGAGGTCAACATCTCTAACACCTTGGACAGTTGAGATTTTAGAGTGTCTACCTCTGAGTCTCTTTCAGGGGTCATCACTGGATTGACTAGCACCTGTGCGGGGACAACATTTGTCTTAATCATTTGCTGGTCCTGTTGTAGCGCCTCCTCATCTCTGATGATTTTTATCAAGTCAGCATAAGTCAATAACGTTCCTCCTCCCGAGGTTTTTAGGTGCAGCCAGACTGGATCCGAGCGTAACGCTCCCTTTAAGACTTGCTTCATTCTTGCCGCATCTGTATCTTGGGGCTTCATTCCCTTCTTCAACACAATCTTGCACAGCAACCTGTTCAGTCTCCTAACATACTCTGAAAGTTTCTCCCTTGGCTGTTGGAAAGTGTGTTCAAATTGGTAGACCATCTCTGTCACCTTTTCCAATTGACCAAACTCTTCCTGTAGCATGGCTAGACAGTAGGGATGAGCTTCGTGTTCGAGTCGAACATACGTTCGACTCGAACATCGGCTGTTCGATCGTTCGACGAAGATCGAACGATTTGGGCCGTTCGCGCCAAATTCGAGTGACGCGAACGGCCCACAATGCACTACACCATCGCAGTGTCATCCAGGCGCTGTGATTGGCCAAGCATGCACTGTGACCCTGCATGCTTGGCCAATCACAGCGCCGGCAGCGAGGAGAGCAATGATTGGCCACAGGCAGTATGCCTGTGGCCAATTATTGCTGAGGGTGTTTAGTACACGCCCCACACTATAAAAGGCCGCCAGCACGGCGGCCTAGTGTAGTGTGTTCCGGAGCAGGGAAAGAGAAGCATAGGCAGGGACAGTGACATTTATTTCTTTCTTGCTTAACCTGGATTCCTTTAGTTTAGGGAAAGAGAAGGATAGGTAGGGAGAGTGTCAGTGTGTTTTACTGTGCGAATCCTTGTTTCTAGGGACAAAGAAGGAAAGTGAGGGGAATTCTCCTTGTGCTATAGTGTGCTTTAAAAAAACATTTTTTCTAGGGACAGAAAACTCTAGGTAGGGAGAGTGTCAGTTTCTTTCACTGTGCGAGTCCTTGTTTCTAGGGACAAAGAAGGAAAGTGAGGGGAATTCTCCTTGTGCTATAGTGTGCTTTAAAAAAACATTTTTTCTAGGGACAGAAAACTCTAGGTAGGGAGAGTGTCAGTTTCTTTCACTGTGCGAGTCCTTGTTTCTAGGGACAAAGAAGGAAAGTGAGGGGAATTCTCCTTGTGCTATAGTGTGCTTTAAAAAAACATTTTTTCTAGGGACAGAAAACTCTAGGTAGGGAGAGTGTCAGTGTCTTTTACTGTGCGAGTCCTTGTTTCTAGGGACAAAGAAGGAAAGTGAGGGGAATTCTCCTTGTGCTATAGTGTGCTTTAAAAAAACATTTTTTCTAGGGACAGAAAACTCTAGGTAGGGAGAGTGTCAGTGTCTTTTACTGTGCGAGTCCTTGTTTCTAGGGACAAAGAAGGAAAGTGAGGGGAATTCTCCTTGTGCTATAGTGTGCTTTAAAAAAACATTTTTTCTAGGGACAGAAAACTCTAGGTAGGGAGAGTGTCAGTTTCTTTCACTGTGCGAGTCCTTGTTTCTAGGGACAAAGAAGGAAAGTGAGGGGAATTCTCCTTGTGCTATAGTGTGCTTTAAAAAAACATTTTTTCTAGGGACAGAAAACTCTAGGTAGGGAGAGTGTCAGTTTCTTTCACTGTGCGAGTCCTTGTTTCTAGGGACAAAGAAGGAAAGTGAGGGGAATTCTCCTTGTGCTATAGTGTGCTTTAAAAAAACATTTTTTCTAGGGACAGAAAACTCTAGGTAGGGAGAGTGTCAGTTTCTTTCACTGTGCGAGTCCTTGTTTCTAGGGACAAAGAAGGAAAGTGAGGGGAATTCTCCTTGTGCTATAGTGTGCTTTAAAAAAACATTTTTTCTAGGGACAGAAAACTCTAGGTAGGGAGAGTGTCAGTTTCTTTCACTGTGCGAGTCCTTGTTTCTAGGGACAAAGAAGGAAAGTGAGGGGAATTCTCCTTGTGCTATAGTGTGCTTTAAAAAAACATTTTTTCTAGGGACAGAAAACTCTAGGTAGGGAGAGTGTCAGTTTCTTTCACTGTGCGAGTCCTTGTTTCTAGGGACAAAGAAGGAAAGTGAGGGGAATTCTCCTTGTGCTATAGTGTGCTTTAAAAAAACATTTTTTCTAGGGACAGAAAACTCTAGGTAGGGAGAGTGTCAGTTTCTTTCACTGTGCGAGTCCTTGTTTCTAGGGACAAAGAAGGAAAGTGAGGGGAATTCTCCTTGTGCTATAGTGTGCTTTAAAAAAACATTTTTTCTAGGGACAGAAAACTCTAGGTAGGGAGAGTGTCAGTTTCTTTCACTGTGCGAGTCCTTGTTTCTAGGGACAAAGAAGGAAAGTGAGGGGAATTCTCCTTGTGCTATAGTGTGCTTTAAAAAAACATTTTTTCTAGGGACAGAAAACTCTAGGTAGGGAGAGTGTCAGTTTCTTTCACTGTGCGAGTCCTTGTTTCTAGGGACAAAGAAGGAAAGTGAGGGGAATTCTCCTTGTGCTATAGTGTGCTTTAAAAAAACATTTTTTCTAGGGACAGAAAACTCTAGGTAGGGAGAGTGTCAGTTTCTTTCACTGTGCGAGTCCTTGTTTCTAGGGACAAAGAAGGAAAGTGAGGGGAATTCTCCTTGTGCTATAGTGTGCTTTAAAAAAACATTTTTTCTAGGGACAGAAAACTCTAGGTAGGGAGAGTGTCAGTGTCTTTTACTGTGCGAGTCCTTGTTTCTAGGGACAAAGAAGGAAAGTGAGGGGAATTCTCCTTGTGCTATAGTGTGCTTTAAAAAAAATGTTTTTTTAAAGCACACTATAGCACAAGGAGAATTCCCCTCACTTTCCTTCTTTGTCCTTAGAAACAAGGACTCGCACAGTGAAAGAAACTGACACTCTCCCTACCTAGAGTTTTCTGTCCCTAGAAAAAATGTTTTTTTAAAGCACACTATAGCACAAGGAGAATTCCCCTCACTTTCCTTCTTTGTCCCTAGAAACAAGGACTCGCACAGTGAAAGAAACTGACACTCTCCCTACCTAGAGTTTTCTGTCCCTAGAAAAAATGTTTTTTTAAAGCACACTATAGCACAAGGAGAATTCCCCTCACTTTCCTTCTTTGTCCCTAGAAACAAGGACTCGCACAGTAAAAGACACTGACACTCTCCCTACCTAGAGTTTTCTGTCCCTAGAAAAAATGTTTTTTTAAAGCACACTATAGCACAAGGAGAATTCCCCTCACTTTCCTTCTTTGTCCCTAGAAACAAGGACTCGCACAGTAAAAGACACTGACACTCTCCCTACCTAGAGTTTTCTGTCCCTAGAAAAAATGTTTTTTTAAAGCACACTATAGCACAAGGAGAATTCCCCTCACTTTCCTTCTTTGTCCCTAGAAACAATGACTCGCACAGTGAAAGAAACTGACACTCTCCCTACCTAGAGTTTTCTGTCCCTAGAAAAAATGTTTTTTTAAAGCACACTATAGCACAAGGAGAATTCCCCTCACTTTCCTTCTTTGTCCTTAGAAACAAGGACTCGCACAGTGAAAGAAACTGACACTCTCCCTACCTAGAGTTTTCTGTCCCTAGAAAAAATGTTTTTTTAAAGCACACTATAGCACAAGGAGAATTCCCCTCACTTTCCTTCTTTGTCCCTAGAAACAAGGACTCGCACAGTGAAAGAAACTGACACTCTCCCTACCTAGAGTTTTCTGTCCCTAGAAAAAATGTTTTTTTAAAGCACACTATAGCACAAGGAGAATTCCCCTCACTTTCCTTCTTTGTCCCTAGAAACAAGGACTCGCACAGTAAAAGACACTGACACTCTCCCTACCTAGAGTTTTCTGTCCCTAGAAAAAAAATTTCTAGGGACAGAAAACTCTAGGTAGGGAGAGTGTCAGTGTCTTTTACTGTGCGAGTCCTTGTTTCTAGGGACAAAGAAGGAAAGTGAGGGGAATTCTCCTTGTTCTATAGTGTGCTTTAAAAAAACATTTTTTCTAGGGACAGAAAACTCTAGGTAGGGAGAGTGTCAGTTTCTTTCACTGTGCGAGTCTTTGTTTCTAGGGACAAAGAAGGAAAGTGAGGGGAATTCTCCTTGTGCTATAGTGTGCTTTAAAAAAACATTTTTTCTAGGGACAGAAAACTCTAGGTAGGGAGAGTGTCAGTTTCTTTCACTGTGCGAGTCCTTGTTTCTAGGGACAAAGAAGGAAAGTGAGGGGAATTCTCCTTGTGCTATAGTGTGCTTTAAAAAAACATTTTTTCTAGGGACAGAAAACTCTAGGTAGGGAGAGTGTCAGTTTCTTTCACTGTGCGAGTCCTTGTTTCTAGGGACAAAGAAGGAAAGTGAGGGGAATTCTCCTTGTGCTATAGTGTGCTTTAAAAAAACATTTTTTCTAGGGACAGAAAACTCTAGGTAGGGAGAGTGTCAGTGTCTTTTACTGTGCGAGTCCTTGTTTCTAGGGACAAAGAAGGAAAGTGAGGGGAATTCTCCTTGTGCTATAGTGTGCTTTAAAAAAACATTTTTTCTAGGGACAGAAAACTCTAGGTAGGGAGAGTGTCAGTGTCTTTTACTGTGCGAGTCCTTGTTTCTAGGGACAAAGAAGGAAAGTGAGGGGAATTCTCCTTGTGCTATAGTGTGCTTTAAAAAAACATTTTTTCTAGGGACAGAAAACTCTAGGTAGGGAGAGTGTCAGTGTCTTTTACTGTGCGAGTCCTTGTTTCTAGGGACAAAGAAGGAAAGTGAGGGGAATTCTCCTTGTGCTATAGTGTGCTTTAAAAAAACATTTTTTCTAGGGACAGAAAACTCTAGGTAGGGAGAGTGTCAGTTTCTTTCACTGTGCGAGTCCTTGTTTCTAGGGACAAAGAAGGAAAGTGAGGGGAATTCTCCTTGTGCTATAGTGTGCTTTAAAAAAACATTTTTTCTAGGGACAGAAAACTCTAGGTAGGGAGAGTGTCAGTTTCTTTCACTGTGCGAGTCCTTGTTTCTAGGGACAAAGAAGGAAAGTGAGGGGAATTCTCCTTGTGCTATAGTGTGCTTTAAAAAAACATTTTTTCTAGGGACAGAAAACTCTAGGTAGGGAGAGTGTCAGTTTCTTTCACTGTGCGAGTCCTTGTTTCTAGGGACAAAGAAGGAAAGTGAGGGGAATTCTCCTTGTGCTATAGTGTGCTTTAAAAAAACATTTTTTCTAGGGACAGAAAACTCTAGGTAGGGAGAGTGTCAGTTTCTTTCACTGTGCGAGTCCTTGTTTCTAGGGACAAAGAAGGAAAGTGAGGGGAATTCTCCTTGTGCTATAGTGTGCTTTAAAAAAACATTTTTTCTAGGGACAGAAAACTCTAGGTAGGGAGAGTGTCAGTTTCTTTCACTGTGCGAGTCATTGTTTCTAGGGACAAAGAAGGAAAGTGAGGGGAATTCTCCTTGTGCTATAGTGTGCTTTAAAAAAACATTTTTTCTAGGGACAGAAAACTCTAGGTAGGGAGAGTGTCAGTTTCTTTCACTGTGCGAGTCCTTGTTTCTAGGGACAAAGAAGGAAAGTGAGGGGAATTCTCCTTGTGCTATAGTGTGCTTTGAAAAAACATTTTTTCTACGGACAGAAAACTCTAGGTAGGGAGAGTGTCAGTTTCTTTCACTGTGCGAGTCCTTGTTTCTAGGGACAAAGAAGGAAAGTGAGGGGAATTCTCCTTGTGCTATAGTGTGCTTTAAAAAAACATTTTTTCTAGGGACAGAAAACTCTAGGTAGGGAGAGTGTCAGTGTCTTTTACTGTGCGAGTCCTTGTTTCTAGGGACAAAGAAGGAAAGTGAGGGGAATTCTCCTTGTGCTATAGTGTGCTTTAAAAAAACATTTTTTCTAGGGATAGAAAACTCTAGGTAGGGAGAGTGTCAGTTTCTTTCACTGTGCGAGTCCTTGTTTCTAGGGACAAAGAAGGAAAGTGAGGGGAATTCTCCTTGTGCTATAGTGTGCTTTAAAAAAACATTTTTTCTAGGGACAGAAAACTCTAGGTAGGGAGAGTGTCATTGTCTTTTACTGTGCGAGTCCTTGTTTCTAGGGACAAAGAAGGAAAGTGAGGGGAATTCTCCTTGTGCTATAGTGTGCTTTAAAAAAACATTTTTTCTAGGGACAGAAAACTCTAGGTAGGGAGAGTGTCAGTGTCTTTTACTGTGCGAGTCCTTGTTTCTAGTGACAAAGAAGGAAAGTGAGGGGAATTCTCCTTGTGCTATAGTGTGCTAAAGCATTCCTCATCAACCATCTTTGAAATCCTTGTTTTTTGGACAGTCAGGGAAATTGTCGTTGTGCTATTCTGTGCAAAAGCAATCATCCTCAACCATATTTAGAAATCCTTAAGTAAAGGGACAGAGAAGGACACCTGAAGGTAGCCCTTATTGCTTTTTTCCCATCTCCCTGCAGGCCATCTATTAGAATGTCTGGAAGGCAAACAAGGAGAGGCAGACAGTCAGGAGGCAATAAAAGAGGGCAAGCAGGCTCTGTGTCTGGGGGCAACAGTGCTGGTCGTGGACGCGGTGCATTGTCATCAGCACATGGCCATGGGACACGCTTGTCCTTCTTTTCGGCAGCTGGACATGTTGAGCCACATCATGCCGAAGACTTGGTAGAGTGGATGACCAAGCCCTCCTCCTCCTCCTCATCCTCTCTCACCCAGGCTCAGGGTACTGGCAAAGCAGCTGCCAAAGCGTCCTCTTCCCTGGTATCAATGTCAGACTCATCATCAGTCACTCCTTCCCTAGACCCACCATGTCCTCCTCCCGAGGAGTCCCCCGAACTGTTTGAGCACAGTGTTGGGTACATGCTCCAGGAGGATGCCCAGCGTTTCGAAGGGTCTGATGATGAAACCCAGCTACAGGAAGGCAGTAGCGTGAGAGCAGACAGAGGGGATGCTCAAGAAGGACACCAATCTGGCAGTCATGTTCCAGCAGCTGCAGCATACTGCCAGATTGGCTCCAGTGATGAGGAGGGAGGGGATGATGAGGTCACTGACTCCACGTGGGTGCCTAATAGGTGAGAGGAGGAGGAGGAGGATGAGGAGGAGGCACATCTCCAACGAGGCAGGATGCCCTTTGGTGGCCAGCGTAAGGGCAGTACACCGACGGAATCACACCGCAGAGCTCCGCCTGTGCAGGGCGCTGCCTCTGCCCGTCATTCAAAAAGTTCCTTGGTGTGGGCCTTTTTTGAGGCTGTGCATCAGATCGCACAGCTGCTGTTTGCAACATATGTCTCAAGCGTATATCGCGTGGCCAAAACATCAGCCGCTTGAGTACCACATGCCTGACCAGACATATGTTGACCTGCCATGCAGCTCGTTGGCAAGCCTACCTCAAAGACCCACACCAAAGAACAAAGCGGACCTCTCCTTGCACCGCATCAGCTGGGATCTCCAACCCCACTATAACTTCAGTCCTCTCTGAAACATGCACTGAGAGGAATGAAGGTGTAGAATTAGGTGTGTCACAGCCAAGTACTTGCGGCCACTCTGCTAGCAGTACACCGACGTCCGATTCTAGCAGGCAAATTTCCCTGCCCCAGCTGCTGGACCATCGAAAGAAGTTCACTCCCAGCCATCCACATGCCCAGCGGTTGAATGCTAGCTTGGCTAAATTGCTAGCGCTTCAACTGCTGCCTTTTCAGTTGGTAGACTCGGCCCCCTTCCGTGAGTTTGTCCAATGTGTGCTTCCTCAGTGGCAGGTTCCCAAACGCCACTTTTTCTCACGGAAGGCTATTCCGGCTCTCTACCGGCATGTGGAAGGCAATGTCTTGGCCTCGCTGGACAGGGCGGTCAGCGGTAAGGTGCATATTACCGCTGACTCATGGTCCAGCAGGCATGGACAGGGACGTTACCTTTCTTTCACGGCCCATTGGGTCACTCTTTTGGCAGCTGGGAAGGATGCAGGACAAGGTGCAGTAGTGTTGGAGGTTGTTCCACCGCCATGCCTCCAAAATGCTACTACTGGTTGTGACACACCTCTCTCCTCCACCCCCTCCTCTTCTTCTTCCTCCATGGCCTCTTCCTGTGGTTTGTCCTATGAACCAGCGGTGCTCCGTAGCTGTTCACGGGGCTACGCAAGTACGCAGGCAAAAAGATGCCATGCCGTGCTTGCGCTGGTGTGTTTGGGGGACAGAAGCCACACTGGGGCAGAGGTCCTGTCTGCTCTGCAGGGCCAGGCCGAGAGGTGGTTGACGCCACGCCAGCTTAAGCCAGGAATGGTGGTTTGCGACAATGGCACCAACCTCCTCTCCGCCCTCCGACAGGGACAACTGACCCATGTGCCCTGTGTGGCTCACGTCCTTAACCTGGTGGTGCAGCGGTTCTTGGGCAGGTACCCGGGCTTACAGGATGTCCTGAGGCAGGCCAGGAAAGTCTGTGTGCATTTCCGCAGATCTTATAATGCCAGTGCTCGCCTGGCTGAGCTGCAAAAGGAGTTGAACCTGCCCAAGAACCGCCTTATATGTGACATGCCCACCAGGTGGAACTCAACGTTGGCCATGCTGCAGCGGCTGCACACGCAGCAGAGGGCCATCAATGAGTACCTGTGCGACTACGGCACCAGGACAGGGTCAGGGGAGCTTGGTTTTTTTTCTCCACGCCAGTGGGGCATGATCAGGGATGCATGCACTGTCCTGGCACCATTTGAGGAGGCCACGAGGATGGTGAGCAGTGACAGTGCATGCATCAGTGACACTGTACCTCTTGTCCACCTGTTGGAGCACACGCTGCGTGGAATAATGGACAGGGCACTTGAGGCAGAACAGAGGCAGGAAGAGGAGGACTTCCTTGCCTCTCAAGGCCCCCTTTACCCAGACAGTGTTCCTTCTGTCCCACCCATCGCACAGGAAGAGGAGGAGGAGGAGGAGGAGGAGGAGGATTGTGTCAGCATGGAGGTGGAGGCTGGCACTCAGCATCATCAGCAGCAGTCTTTTAGGGATGATTTACAGTCCCAAGAAACCAGTGGACTTGTACGTGGCTGGGAGGAGGTGGCTGCGGATCATGTCGTCCTTAGTGACCCAGAGGACTCCGGAGCGAATGCCTCAGCAAACCTACGCTGCATGGCCTCCCTGATCCTGCAAAGTCTGCGGAAGGATCCTCGTATTCTTCGGATCAAGGAGAGGGACCATTACTGGCTGGCCACTCTCCTTGATCCACGGTACAAGGGTAAGGTTGCGGACCTTATGTTACCTTCGCAGAGGGAGCAGAGGATGAGACAACTCCGGGAGGCCTTGCAGAAAGGTCTGTGCAACGCGTTCCCAGAGACTGGGAGGTTACAAACTCCTGGTCCTGGACAACGAGTTGCTGAGGCTTCGGCCAGTCAAAGAAGGAGCGGTGGGGAAGGTGGCCGTCTGACCGATGCGTTCAGACAATTCTTTAGTCCGCAGCCCCAAAGTATGATCGGTTCCAGCAACCATCGCCAGCGTCTGATAAACATGGTGCAGGAATATCTAGGGGCAAGGTCAGACTTGGACACCTTCCCCACCGAAAATCCTCTGGCTTACTGGGTCTTGAGGATGGATCACTGGCCAGAGCTTGCACAGTATGCAATTGAGCTACTGGCCTGTCCTGCATCCAGCGTTCTTTCGGAACGCACATTCAGTGCTGCTGGAGGATTTGTCACGGATCACAGGGTGCGCCTGTCCACCGACTCGGTTGATCGACTGACTTTCATCAAGATGAACCAGTCTTGGATCACCACCAGCTACCACACACCTGATGCTGATATAACAGACTAATTGATTTTAACATGTCACATCCCTTCAAGACTGATCCTGATGCTGAGTGCCTGTGCTGTTATGTTGACTGGCTATCCTCCTCCTCCGAGTCCTCAATGATACGATTGATGATGATAGCTTGGAAGATCATTTTTGTTTATGGGTGCCGCCACCAGTGGCTAAGGCCCAATTTTTCAGCCCCTGTTTTACAGGGGCGTGTAATTACAATTTTTTTAGCAATAATTTGCCATAGGGCTCATTGCTGTGCTCCAAGTACAGTATCTGTGAGGGGTTGGAGTGTTGTGGCACCAGTGCCTAAGGCCCAATTTTTCAGCCCCTGTTTAAAAGGGGCGTGTCATTACAATTTTTGAAGCAATACTTTGCAACAGTGCTCATTGCTGTGCTCCAAGTACAGTATCTGTGAGGGGTTGTAGTGTTGTGCCACCAGTGCCTAAGGCCCAATTTTTCAGCCCCTGTTTAACAGGGGCGTGTCATTACAATTTTTGAAGCAATACTTTGCAACAGGGCTCATTGCTGTGCTCCTAGTACAGTATCTGTGAGGGGTTGTAGTGTTGTGCCACCAGTGCCTAAGGCCCAATTTTTCAGCCCCTGTTTAACAGGGGCGTGTCATTACAATTTTTGAAGCAATACTTTGCAACAGGGCTCATTGCTGTGCTCCAAGTACAGTATCTGTGAGGGGTTGTAGTGTTGTGCCACCAGTGCCTAAGGCCCAATTTTTCAGCCCCTGTTCAACAGGGGCATGCAATTACAATTCTTGATCTAATAATTCACAGCAGGGCCCATTGCTGCACCCACCAAGAGTAACTCTGAGGGCTTACAGTGTTGTGGCAACGCCACCACCACCACCACCATGAAAGGCCCAATTTTTCAGCCCCTGTTCAAAAGGGGCATGTAATTACAATTCTTGATCTAATAATTCACAGCAGGGCCCATTCCTGCACCCACCAAGAGTAACTCTGAGGGCTTACAGTGTTGTGGCAACACCACCACCACCACCACCACCACGAAAGGCCCAATTTTTCAGCCCCTGTTCAACAGGGGCATGCAATTACAATTCTTGATCTAATAATTCACAGCAGGGCCCATTGCTGCACCCACCAAGAGTAACTGTCAGGGCTTACAGTGTTGTGGCACCAGCACCACCATCAAAGGCCCAATTTTTACTACCACTGTTCAACAATTATATGTAATTAAAATTCCTGATATAATAGTTGACAGCAGGGCGTTCCAGCACCAACCAAGAGTAACTGTGAGTGCTTACAGTGTTGTGCCAACACCAACAACTAAGGGGCCTATTTCTGCAGAGTATATACGGCAGGTCCCTACTTTCAAACATCCAACTTACAAACGACTCCTACTTGCAAACGCAAGAAGACAACAGGAAGTGAGAGGAAATCTACCACTAGGAAGGAAAATTCTCTCCTGTAAGAATAAATATGGGAGAAAGGTGTCTCCTCTGTACTGATGCTTTATCAGCAATCCTTGTTTCAAGAAAAACACCACATTTCAAAAACAGTTGTCATTGGGACGGAAAGTGAGGTGAAATGTTCTGAACAGGGGCACAGACAGCAAAACAAATGTTACAGGGGTGATAACCCTTACCTATGTTTTCCAAAAAGTTTAAAAATAGATTTTTGGGCTGGAGCTACACTTCAACAATGTGCCTGTTCAAAATTACAAACACATTCTACATAAGAACAAACCTACAGTCCCTGTCTTGTATGCACCGCCTGTATACGGCTGTTCAGAGTATATAGGGCCTTTTTTATTTTATGTGCGGGGTTCCCCTTAATATCCATACAAGACCCAAAGGGGCTGGTAATGGGCTGGGGTAGGGGGGGGGGGGGATCATGGGGTAGCTATGCCATTTTTCTTAAAGATTTTCATCCATATTACCGGGACCAGACATTACATTAAAGCCGCAAGCAGTTTTAAATGGCTTTTTTTTCCTTTAGAAGTGTCATTTTGTGCAGGGACAGTTCTAAACACGGGAAACACGTGGCACTTCACAGGCATACTTTAGACACCCCCCAGGTACGATATTTAAAGGAATATTTGACTTTTTTTTTTTCACTTTATGCATCATTAAAATGACTGCTCCCGAAAAACGACCGTTTTTAAAACTTCTTTTTGCATTGATACATGTCCCCTGGTGCAGAACCCGGGTTCCCAAACCCTTTTTAGGACAATAACATGCATAATAGTTGTTATAATTAGCACTTTAGAATTCGAACGTTCGCATCCATTGTATTTAATAGGGTTCTAATGTTCGTACGAACTTTCGGTCCGTTCGCGGGTTCTGGTGCGAACCGAACCCGGGGGTGTTCGGCTCATCACTACTAGACAGTCTTGAGCCGTGCAATCTGCATTCCCAAACCGAAAGCTTTTCACTGCTTCTGCTGCTGCGCCTTTGAGGCTCTCTATCACTCGTTGCCTCTTCTGCGCTTCAGGCACCTCCCATGCCTCTACTGCTTGTAAATTAATGCCTGCTCCACCCAGGTATCAAAATCTTCTTCCCCTGCAGGGACAGGGAGCTTCCCTGAGAATGTTTTCAGTCTTCGGTAGCTAGTCTCTACATGCACCGTGTTTGTCTTCTGACATTTGATTAGTAGATCCCCTATTGCCTTTATCAATTCTGGTGATATAGCAGTGGCAGGTGCGGGTGCCACCGGGGGTGTCACCCCCTCTCCTCTTTCTGGTGAGGTACGGGCCGCAGCCTGCGGTGATCCCATCTGTGATGGTTCCTTCTTTATTGTTACTGCGGGCGCCAACCTATAGGTTCTATTGTCTGGCGTCTTTACACACTTGTGCTTGCAAGCCTCTGGTACCCCGTCTCCGTATTCCACCAGTGCATACTGATATGAAGTGTTTGGGTCTGATTTTATATCTATCACCCATGGTGTGTGATCCGGGGACACTAACTTCATTAACTCCTCTACCATGTCAGTCTTCCATTCCTCCCCTGGGAGACTGATGACTATTGAGTTGTTCGGCTCTGCCCTAGAGGTTTTTCACCACTCTTCTATTGCTTGTGGGTCCATGCCAGCACCTCTGGCGTTTAATTGCTGTATCAGGATCATGGACGAGAACCCCCACGTGTAGCGATACCTTCAACTAAGAGGGCCGCAGATTTAGTTTGGGCCCTAAATACGGCTCTGCCAACCACCGGCAATTTACTCGACCCCCTTCTGGCACAGTTAGTTATGGCAGCAATATAATCCTTATGCTATATGATTAAACTCAGACACCAAGGCAATAATGAAAGGGGTATCTAATTTACTTTAGACTTGTGGTAAAAAGGTTAACAGTGGTAACAGTTTACAGGTAATAAGTTGCAGAGCCCTGCAGCAATAAACACACTTATGCATTAAATGAACAATAAAGGTGCGCCGCATGGGCGACCGTTAACTAGGCGCCCTGTGGCGCAGTAACTAAATGAACTAACTAGCTGGCTAGGCCTGGCTCAGATGTCTAAATCTCAGTCTATAGGGGATGATGGTTTCTTCACCGGCAAGTCTTTAAAGGTGGTGCACATAATAGAATAACATTTGTAATCCAGTGAGAAGATTGTAATAGAACAAACACTGTACTGAAGAACCTCTGAGTTCAGCTCTGATATGGACCTCCAGTGAGAGTATCAGATATAAACTTGTGGGCCACGGCAGTCTATAGGCACATCAGCACATAATCAGTATATGGTCTGAGCATACGCTCGCTCACCCCCCTGGACGCGATCCCAGTACGGGAACTTCCACCGACTGTGTCCTCACACACAGTGTCTCCAGCGATCGGGTCCCCGATCCAACCAAGGCTGTAGATAAGCGAAGTCAGATGCCACCCAGGCTCGCAGTGGGGTGGAAGGCTCTTTGGTGCTGCGCAAGGCCTCAGGCTTCAGGCCTTGCACTCCGGCACATCCGCACAGGAGGATCAGTCACTGAAGTCTCGTGTCCCAAAGAGGCCGAGCCCCGCCTCCTCCTTTTATAACCTCTCCCATGAGTCTCTGGGTGGAAACATTGCCAAAAGGGGTTCTGGGTAAGGTAGTCCTGGGAGTCTTAAAGGGGACCCCGCTACATTAACATGATAGCATCACGCAGTTGCTGCAGATTTGTCCGCTGCACACCCATGATGCAAATCTCCCGTTCCATTACACCCCAAGTTGCTCTATTGCAGTGGTTCTCAACCTCAGTCCTCAAGTACCCCCAACAGGCCATGTTTTTATGTTTTCCTTTATCTTGCACAGGTGCTTTAAATCAGAGTCAATGGCTTGGTATTTTGGACAGCTATTTTATCTAAGAGAAATTTCCAAAACATGGCCTGTTTGGGGTACTTGAGGACCGAGGTTGAGAACCACTGCCCTATTGGATTGAGATCTGGTCAATGTGGAGGCCATTGGAGTACAGTGACCTCATTGTCATGTTCAAGAAACCAGTGGTGAGATGATTTTAGCTTTGTGACATGGTGCATTATCCTGCTGGAAGGAGCCATCAGAAGATACACTGTAGTCATAAAGGGATGGACATGGTCAGCAACAATACTCAGGTAGGCTGTGGAGTTTTAGCGATGCTCAGTTGGTACTAAGGGGCCAAAAGTGTGCCAAGAAAATCTCTCCCACACCATTACACCACCAGCCTGAACCATTGATACAAGGCAGGATGGATCCATGCTTTCATGTTGTTTACATCAAATTCTGACCCTACCATCTGAATGTCACAGCTGAAATCGAGACTCATCAGACCAGGCAACAATTTTCCATTCTTCTATTGTCCAATATTGGTGAGACTGTGCCAATTGTAGCCTCAGTTTCTTGTCCTTAGCTGACAGGAGTGGCACCCGGTGTGGTCTTCTGCTGTATCCCATCTGTTTCCAGGTTCGGTGTGTTGTGCATTCAGAGATGGTATTCTGCATACCTTGGTTGTAACGAGTGGTTATTTGAGTTAATGTCTACCCATTCTCCTTTGACCTCTGGTATCAACAAGGCATTTTGCTTCACACAACTACCGCTCACTGGATATTTTTTCTTTTTCAGACAATTCTCTGTAAACCCTAGAGATGGTTGTCCCAGTAGATCAGCAGTTTTTTAAATACTCAAAACCAGACCGTCTGGCACCAACAACCATGCCACGTTCAAAGTCACTTAAAGTGGTTGTAAACCCAATCTAAAAAAACAAAACAAACAAAAAAAAACCTGCAAGACAAAGCATACTACTAGCTCATTATGAATTACTTACCTTAGATCGAAGCCCCCGCAGCGGTCCTCGCCCCCCCTCCGGCGGCGACATCTTCTTCCGGGAGTTACCTCTGGGCATCGCGACTCCGGCGCTGTGATCGGAATTTCCGACAACAAATGTTCGATGTGAGCTTTTGGTCGGATTTTCCGACCGTGTGTAGGCTCCATCGGAAAATTGCTGTCGGGAATTTCCGACAACAAATGATTGAGAGCAGGTTCTCAATTTTTCCGACGGCAAAAGTTCTTGTCGGAAATTCCATTCGTGTAGCCTTTTCCGACGCACAAAAGTGCTGCGTATGCTCGGAACCAATTTGACGCATGCTCGGAATCGATGTACTTAATTTTTTCGGCTCGTAGTGTTGTACGTCTCCGCGTTCTTGACCATCGGAATTTCCAAGCAACATTTGTGCGACCGTGTGTATCCAAGACAAGTTTGAGAGAACATCGGTCGGAAAAAAAAACACGGTTTTGATGTCGGAAATTCCGATCGTGTGTATGCTTCATTTGTTTTATTCAAAGAGCTACAAACATGATAAATTTGGAGTTGAAACACCTAAAGGAGTCTAAAGGATTTGTATTTTTGCTTATCCAGCCTTGACATTTACACAGGCCTACCACGCAGCACCGCCAAGTTGGTAATTAGGGATGGGCCGAACACCCCCCGGTTCGGTTTGCACCAGAACATGCAAACAGGCAAAAAATTTGTTTAAACACCGTTAAAGTCTATGGGACACGAACATGAAAAATCTAAAGTGCTCATTTTAAGGGTTAATATGCAAGTTATTTTCATAAAAAGTGTTTGGGGATCCGGGTCCTGCCCCAGGGGACATCAATGCAAAAAAAAGTTTTAAAAAGGGCCGTTTTTCTGAGAGCAGTGATTTTAATAATGCTTAAAGTGAAACAAGAAAAGTGAAATATTCCTTTAAATTTCATACCTGGGGGGTGTCTAAAGTATGCCTGTAAAGCAGCGCATGTTTCCCGTGTTTAGAATTGTCCCTGCACAAAATGTCATTTCTGAAGGAAAAAAAGTCATTTAAAACTACTATAATAAATCCAGAGAAAAGTCATTGAAAAAAAAACGGCAGGGGTCCCCCCCAGATCATTACCAGGCCCTTTGGGTCTGGTATGAATATTAACCACTTCGTGCCCGGGCCATTTTCAAAAGACGGTCGCATTGCGGCGCTCAATTGCCGGGAGGACGTCCATGGACGTCCTCCTGTTTACTTCTGCGATGCGCGCCGCGCGCATCGGGGAAAAGCTGTGCCCGCTGTCTCACGCGGGTGCCGATGCGCATGCCTGGCGGCCGCGATGTCCGCCAGGTACATGCGATCGGCTGTCACAGAGCAGGGACGTGGATCTCTGTGTGTAAACACAGAGATCCATGTCCTGTCAGGGAGAGAGGAGACCAATGCTGTGTCCCTTGTACATAGGGACACAGATCGGTCTCCTCCTCCAGTCAGTCCCCTCCCCCCACAGTAACAATCACCTAGCAGGGTACACATTTAACCCCTTCCCGCCCCCTAGTGTAACCCCTTCCCTGCCAGTCACATTTATACAGTAATCAGTGCATTCTTATAGTTTGCTGTATAAATGTGAATGGTCCCAAAATAGTGTCCGATGTGTCCGCTATAATGTCGCAGTCACAATAAAAATTGCAGATCGCCGCCATTACTAGTAAAAAAAAAAAATACAAAAAAATTTCATAATTCTATCCCCTATTTTGTAGGCGCTATAACTTTTGCGCAAACCAATCACTATAAGCTTATTGCGATTTTTTTTTTACCTAAAATACGTAGAAGAATACGTATCGGCCTAAACTGTAGAAAAAAAAAAAATTTTTTAATAAAAATTGGGATATTTACAGGTCCTTCTCAAAAAATTAGCATATTGTGATAAAGTTCATTATTTTCTGTAATGTACTGATAAACATTAGACTTTCATATATTTTAGATTCATTACACACAACTGAAGTAGTTCAAGCCTTTTCTTGTTTTAATATTGATGATTTTGGCATACAGCTCATGACAACCCAAAATTCCTATCTCAAAAAATTAGCATATCATGAAAAGGTTCTCTAAACGAGCTATTAACCTAATCATCTTAATCAACTAATTAACTCTAAACACCTGCAAAAATAGGATTTTTATAACAGCTTACCTGTAAAATCCTTTTCTTGGAGTACATCACGGGACACAGAGCGACATAGTCATTACTAATGGGTTATATAGATACCGTCAGGTGCTGGCACTGGCAACTTCCAAAATCGGAAGTACCCTCCCCTATATAAGCCCCTCCCATCCGGGAGCACCTCAGTTTTGTAGCAAAGCAATAAGTGTCCCCAAAGAGGGGCGGGAGCTCTGTGTCCCGTGATGTACTCCAAGAAAAGGATTTTACAGGTAAGCTGTTATAAAAATCCTATTTTCTTTCTCGTACATCACGGGACACAGAGCGACATAGTCATTACTAATGGGATGTCCTAAAGCAATGCCAAATGAGGGGGGGGGATACACCATATATAAGCTGAGCGCTATCAGACATGAGGATCTTTTGCGGCCTGCAACACACTGCGCCCAAAGGCGACATCCTCCTGACTTCTAACGTCCACCTGGTAGAACCTAGTAAACGTGTGAACTGAAGACCATGTTGCGGCCTTACAGATTTGAGCCAGGGAGGCCCGGTGATGCACTGCCCATGAAGTTCCAACTGCTCTCGTGGAGTGCGCTCTAACTTTGAACGGAGGCGGTCTCCTTCTCAAGCCATAGGCTTGTATTATGACCTGTCGAATCCACCTGGCTAAAGTAGATTTTGACGCTGCCTGACCCTTTCTGGGGCCTTCCGGCAGAATAAACAAAGTATCCGTTCTGCGAATCTGAGCAGTGGCTTTTAGATAAGCTTTAACTGCTCTTACTACATCCAAAGAATGCAATAACTTTTCCTCTACCGAAGTAGGTTTGGGGAAAAAAGAAGGAAGAACCACATCTTGGTTCAAATGAAACCTCGATACCACCTTAGGAAGAAAGGCTGGCTGAGGACGTAATACTACTCTGTCCTTATGGATAACCAGATATGGCTCTTTACAGGACATAGCTGCTAATTCCGACACTCTTTTAGCCGAACAAATGGCTACTAGAAAAATTAATTTCCTGGTGAGAAGCACCAAGGAAATATGCTGTAATGGTTCAAATGGTTGTTTCTGTAAAACCGACAGAACCAAGTTTAGATCCCATGGACATATGGGAATATTAACCGGAGGACTAATACGGATCACTCCTTGTATAAAGGCTTTGACTAGTGAATGCGAAGCCAAGGGCCTTTGAAAAAATATTGACAAGGCCGAAATCTGACCCTTGATAGTACTCAAGGCAAGCTTCCTATCTACAGCCCATTGTAGGAAGTCCAGAATCCTACCTATTACGTATTTACGTGGATGCCATTTCTTGGCCTCACACCAGGCGATGTACGCCTTCCAGATTCTATAGTAGATCTGCCTGGATACCGGCTTCCTGGCATTGATCATGGTAGATACCACAGCATTAGAGAGCCCTCTCTTTTTTAGAATGTGGGCTTCAATAGCCAGGCCGTCAAACCTAGGGCTGGTAAGGAAGGGTGGTATATCGGTCCTTGCGAAAGCAGGTCCGGACGATGTGGGAGGGTCCAAGGACTCCCCACAGACATTTTTACAATCTCCGCGTACCATGCTCTTCGGGGCCACGCTGGAGCCACCAGAATCACTGGTTTCTTTTCTACCCTGATTCTGCGGAGTAATCGAGGTAATAATTGTGGCGGTGGGAATGCATATATCAGCTTGAACTGATCCCAAGGGAACACTAGGGCATCCGAGCCGCAAGCTAGGGGATCCCTTGTCCAAGAGACAAACCTGTCCACTTTTGTGTTGAATCTGGATGCTAGCAGATCTACATCCGGTGTTCCCCACCGCTGACATATTGTCCGGAAAACCTCGGGATGAAGGGACCATTCCCCTGGGCATAATTGTTGGCGACTTAGAAAGTCCGCCTTCCAATTCTCCACTCCTGGAATGAATACCGTAGATATGGCTGGGACATATCTTTCTGCCCATCTCAGGATGTAATTTACTTCCCTTTGGGCTGCACGACTCCTGGTGCCCCCCTGACGATTGATATATGCCACTGCTGTGGCATTGTCTGATTGAATTCTGACAGGGGACCCTTGGAGTTTGGATGTCCATGCTACTAGGGCATACCGGGCTGCTCGTATCTCTAAGAGATTGATGGGCAGGGCCTTTTCCGCATCCGACCATCTGCCCTGGAGAGACCATTGCTCCAGTACTGCTCCCCAGCCTATAAGGCTGGCATCTGTAGTGACCACCTTCCAGGAAATCGGACTGAAGGATTTCCCTCTTTCCAGATTCTGGGGAACCAACCACCAGCGGAGGCTCTTGCGAACGGAAGGGGACAAGGACATTGGTAAGTCCAGAGCCTGAACTTCTTTGTTCCAGGCTGACAGTATGGCCCTTTGCAACTTCCTTGAATGGAATTGACCGTAGGGTACTGCTTCGAATGATGCCACCATTTTTCCCAGCAGCCTCATGCACAGGCGTATGGATGGCTGTCTTTTTGAACCCACTAAGTGGATCAAATCTCTCAAAGACGACCCCTTTTCTTGAGGCAAGAAAATTTTTCTCTGGTCTGAATCCAGCCTTAGCCCCAAGTATTCCAGACTTTTGACTGGTTTTAGGGCTGACTTGTCTCGGTTGATAATCCAACCGTGATATTCCAGATACTTGATTGTCTCGTGAACAACCACTTCTAGTTTTTCCACTGAGTGGTCTATCAGCAACAAGTCGTCTAGATATGCCATTATCGTTACACCTCGTGTTCTTAGATTGGCCAATAATGGGGCCAGAATTTTTGTGAACACTCTTGGTGCTGTGGCCAGACCGAAGGGTAAGGCTCTGAACTGAAAATGGCGCCCTTCTACCGCAAAGCGTAGAAATTTTTGGTGGGCTGGAAAGATGGGAATGTGCAAATAAGCATATTTGATGTCGATCGAGGCTAACCATTCCTCCCCTTGTAGGGCAGTGGCTACCGATCGGATCGACTCCATCCGGAAAGTCCTAATATGTAGGAATTTGTTTAGCCCTTTTAGATTTAATATGGGCCTCACGTCCCCGTTTGGCTTCGGGACTGTAAAGAGGTTTGAGTAAAACCCGAACCCCCATTCTTCCAGGGGAACCTCTATAATTACTGCTTGGAGCAATAATTGTTCTAGTGCCAACAGGAGGGATCCTCTCTTCTGGGGATCCCTTGGCACGTTTGACCTTATAAAGCGGGAAGGAGGGGAGTTTTTTAACTCCAATTTGTATCCCAGATTTACTGCGGAGAGCACCCATCTGTCTCGGATCGTGTCCCGCCAGGTCTCTGTGAACAACTGAAGTCTTCCCCCCACCCGATTGGGTGGGGGCAACCCTTCATGCATTTGACTTTGGGGGAGGTTTTGTACCTCTCCTGTTCCAGGGCTTCTTGTTACCCTGCAATTGTCCCTGATTTTTACCTCCGGGATTTGACCGAGGAGGCCGTCGGAACTGTTTCACAGCCGATGTCCTAGGGACTGGAGAAGCAGGCCTCTTAAAAGAGGGACCTCTAACTCTATTTTTAACCGGCAAAAGTGTACTTTTACCGCTGGAAATTCTCTGGATATATTTGTCCAGGTCTTCCCCGAATAAGCGTTCACCATGAAATGGGAAGCTGACCAGCAATTTTTTACAGGGAGCTTCAGCAGACCAGTTTTTGAGCCATAGAAGCCTGCGCATATGTACTACAGACAGCGTAAGGCGGGAGGCCTGATGGATTGAATCCTTTATAGCGTCCACCTCAAAGCATAAGGCTCTAGGTAGATCAGCTAGGGCAAGAGCCTGCTGATCTGGCAAGTCCCTTAAGACCTGTTTCAACTGATCCTTCACTGCTTGGCAGACCCCAATAGCTGCCACTGCTGGTTGTGTCACCAATCCTGCTGTAGAAAAAGCAGATTTTAATAAGGACTCCAATTTTTTATCTATTGGGTCCTTGAACATTTGGACATTATCCACCGGACATGTCAGTGATTTATTCACACAAGAGATGGCTGCGTCCACTGTAGGGACCCTCCATTTTCTGATGAACTTATCCTCCATGGGATAGACCACCGGAAATCTCTTGGGGGGAGTAAATATTTTGTCAGGATGCTCCCAATCCTGGTAAATGAGCCCTTCCAGTAAAGGATGGATCGGAAAGGAACAAACAGTCTGGGGAGCTTTTAGCGACCCCAACGAGGGGACAGAAGTGGATGATGGCTCCGCAAGTGGCATTTTAAATGCTGATCGGACCATATTAGTCAGGGACTGAACCCATAACCTTTCAGCATGTGATGCTGAGAACGGCTCTTCCACTGTTGATTCCTCTACAACCGAATCGACCTCATCCTGATCCCCTTCAGGTAGGTCGATCCCTGTATGGGACTGTTGCTCTGTTAACAGGCACTCTGAGGGAGGAGACGGAGATCGGGCGCTTTTCTCCTGTGACAGGGAAGCCGCGATCAATGCTGACAATCTCTCTTCCAGCCCTCCCAGAGCTGAGGAAAAAACCTCCTCTGTTACATACACAGGAGCAGGTGAACTGAGGACAGCCACAGTACCAGGTACTCCTGAGGGTGCTCTACGGTCACTAACCTCTGATTCTTCAGGGGAGACTGGTGCAGCCAAAGCATGCCCAAGATCCTCAGAGCCCGATGGAGACCCCCTATTCCTCCTGGAATTTCTAGTCCCGGAGTTTTTAGACGGCATATTCCTAAGCCACAAAGCTGAGGTATTCCAGCCGAAATACACCAGTTACTGACAATAGTCTAGCATAAATGCTGCTATAAGAAACAGTTGGTGTCTACTAATGTGCCTTTCTAGGGGATGCCTGTATCAACCGCTTGCTGTATGCCTTCTTTAAATGTTGCCAGCTCTGTCTCTGTACTTCATAGCCAGCTCACCACACAAAATTGTGGTTTTTAACCTGCTGGGACGCCCGCACATGCGCAGTGTCATGGATATGCAGCAGTGTTTGTCTGTCAGCTTACCTTCCTTCCCATGTGTTCATCTTAGAGGCCTGAGCCCTTTCACCTGGCTTCCTTTATAATCTCCTCCCAGCCTGACTCCACCCCAGGCCCTATCACAGAACACTATATTAACCTGTGCACTGCAAGCCTGCTTTGCTGATCAACGTGTTTGTTAGGCATTGTGTGTTTGGGTTCCTGCCTGCCGTGTGCTACGTCTGTCTCTCTGTTACGTTATTGGCTTGTCCCTGACCATCCCTGTCTGCTCGTGACCCTTGACCTTCGGCTCGTTCTTCGTTATCCTTGTCTGCTTGTGGCCCCTGACCTTCGGCTTGTTATTCGGTTCTCTCTATCGTGTGCTGCTGCTTCCCCTTATCCTACGGGGCGTGAGCTAGGAAACTCCAGGGGCCGCGACCTGGTCCCAGCCTGCAGCGTAACATCCTCACCACTAGAGGCCCTGGAGAAGACCAGCTGGGTCTTAGACTCCGCGCCCTGGGGAATCTTGGCTCTCGCTTCCGTTGGGATCCCGGTTGTGCTCCTCTGGTCCCGCTTTCCACAACCACCCAGTTTCCTATCCACAGAAGCCAGCCATAGGGTTCACTACCTCGCGGTGCACTCCTGTCCCCCTACGGTGTGCATCTGTCACCTGGCCACAGGTGACCCTGACAGTTTGATCAGCCATGAACCCGGCTGACATCCCGCTACCCGCGGATGATCCATTGCAGGGCATAGTTTGCAGACTTGAAACCCAGGAATCGAATCAGACTCAGGTGATGCGATTCCTCCAGGATCTGGCTTCTCGCTTCGAGCAGCTTCAGGCCTCCTTGGGAACCCCGAATCCGCAACCTCAAGTACAACCAGCGGTGGTACCTATCGCACCAGTCGCAGCCACACACTCACTAATACTGCCAGCTCCGTTCCGTTTCTCTGGGGACTCCAAGGCCTGCAGAGGGTTTCTTAGCCAATGCACGATTCATTTTGAGCTTCAGCCTCAAAACTTTCTGTCTGATAGGGCAAAGGTAGCCTATATCATTTCCCTCCTCTCCGGTGAAGCTTTAGCCTGGGCAGCCCCTCTGTGGGAACTGAATGATCCAGTGGTTTCTAGCCTGTCTGGCTTCTTGAAACTTTTTCGGAATATCTTTGAAGAACCGGCTCGTGTCTCTTCAGCGGCCAGCGCCCTTCTACGTCTCCGCCAAGAGTCTGCTTCAGTGGGACAGTACGCCCTTAATTTCCGCATACTGTCGGCTGAGTTGAGCTGGAACAATGAGGCCTTAGTCGCAACCTTTTTGCATGGCCTTTCTGATAGAGTGAAGGATGAATTAGCAGGAAGAACCATCCCCACTGATCTGGACGGAGTTATCTCCTTGTGTAACCAGATCGATATTCGCTTTCAGGAAAGGACCCTAGAAAAGCGGCGCCAGCACTCCTTGGTCCTTAGTCAGCCTGAGCTCCCCTCTCCTCGACCCGTGGAGCATCTCCTGCCAGCTGAGGAACCCATGCAGCTGGGCAGGACCAGGCTATCCCCAGAGGAACGTGCTAGGCGCAGAAATCTAGGCCTGTGTCTCTACTGTGGGGGCAAAGGTCATTTTCGTGACACTTGCTCTCTTTGTCCAGAAAAACGTTTGGGTCCACTTCATCTGGAAAGTGGAGTATTGGACCCAGAAATATCACCTTCCCCTTCTCGTCTTCTGCTTTCTGTGTTCCTTCATGTTGGTGCTTCTTCTCATTCGGTCTCAGCATATCTGGATTCCGGAGCCGCTGGTAATTTCATGGACTGGGAAATCGCATCGTCCATGAGACTTACTCTTTTGCCCCTCACCACGCCATTGGTGGTCTTGGCGATTGATGGTACTGTTCTCCCAGGGGGACCTATCCGCTTCCAGACCCTCCCTGTTAAGATGTCGGTAGGGACACTCCACCAGGAGTGGATATCCTTCCTTATCTTACCCAAGGCCTCAACGCCTATAATTTTGGGTCTCCCATGGTTACAGCTCCATTCTCCTCATGTGGACTGGACTACTGGACAGATCCTGGCTTGGGGTCCCTCCTGTTCCTCGTCCTGCCTACCCAAGGTTGCCCCCTGTGAATCTGAGCCGGTCATTCATTCCAGGTTGCATAACCATTTACATTTCTCTGTCCCTAACCACCCTTGGACGCACAGCCAGGCTAGCTTGTCTACAAGTCCTGCAGTCGCTACGTCTTGCGATGCGATTCAGGTAGTCGCTACACCTGACTCAGCTATTCACTCTGCCTCTGTACTAGTTATGCCAGTCCAGCCCATGCCCAGTGAGCCTCCTACTTTTTCTTGTTCGGGACATTCTGCTTGTCCTTCAGCTATTCAGCTTGACTCCTGCGACATGTCACCTTCTAACCAACCTGACTTCAGGGTTCCACTGACATCTGCCCAGTCTGATGGTCCTGTGCAAGATGACCAGTTCCCCTTTAAGGGTCTAGGGGACCCCCCTCAGATTCCTGTTGATCCTCTCATGCCCTTGCTTATTCCTAGAGAGCCTTTGGTCCTCAATAGATCTTCTTGTCATCTCCCTACCTCATTTTCGGTCTCTGAGGATAATCTTAAGTATGAGGTTAGACAAGTTCTGGATTCTCGGCTCTGCAGAGGCATTCTTCAGTACCTTGTGCATTGGAGAGGTTTTGGTCCTGAGGAGGCGTCTTGGATTGCTGCATCTGATGTCGCTGCACCTCATCTGTTGAGAAGGTTTCATCAGAGATTTCCCTTTAAGCCTGGGTCCAGGCGGGGGAGGGCCCATAAGAGGGAGGGTACTGTCATGGATATGCAGCAGTGTTTGTCTGTCAGCTTACCTTCCTTCCCATGTGTTCATCTTAGAGGCCTGAGCCCTTTCACCTGGCTTCCTTTATAATCTCCTCCCAGCCTGACTCCACCCCAGGCCCTATCACAGAACACTATATTAACCTGTGCACTGCAAGCCTGCTTTGCTGATCAACGTGTTTGTTAGGCATTGTGTGTTTGGGTTCCTGCCTGCCGTGTGCTACGTCTGTCTCTCTGTTACGTTATTGGCTTGTCCCTGACCATCCCTGTCTGCTCGTGACCCTTGACCTTCGGCTCGTTCTTCGTTATCCTTGTCTGCTTGTGGCCCCTGACCTTCGGCTTGTTATTCGGTTCTCTCTATCGTGTGCTGCTGCTTCCCCTTATCCTACGGGGCGTGAGCTAGGAAACTCCAGGGGCCGCGACCTGGTCCCAGCCTGCAGCGTAACATCCTCACCACTAGAGGCCCTGGAGAAGACCAGCTGGGTCTTAGACTCCGCGCCCTGGGGAATCTTGGCTCTCGCTTCCGTTGGGATCCCGGTTGTGCTCCTCTGGTCCCGCTTTCCACAACCACCCAGTTTCCTATCCACAGAAGCCAGCCATAGGGTTCACTACCTCGCGGTGCACTCCTGTCCCCCTACGGTGTGCATCTGTCACCTGGCCACAGGTGACCCTGACACGCAGAAGCGCTGCGGCGCGCACAGAGCGTCATCCCCCAGGCTCCGCCCCCTTTCCCGGCTCACCTCTATATATAGAGGCGCGTGCACGCGCACGCGCGCGGCCACGTGCGCCTTCGGCGCTAATTTCGAAAATGGAAACCAGGGACAAGAGCCAGGGCCCCTTTGCCGCAGGCCGGGGGATGGACGAGCATTGCAACATGGCAGAGGAAGCAGTTTCCCATAAGAGAACTCACCATCTGCCTGGACTCGCTCTGATGAGAAGAAACTAGTCCACATGACAAGAAACGTTCCACAGCGGCCTCTAGTGGACAAACACAGGTACTGCATGTCTAATATATTAAATATATATATATATAATTTTTTTTTTTTTTTTTTTTCTTGACCACCATTAAAAATTATTACATTTTTTTAGTAGTTACAGGCATGCACAGAATTTTGCGGGAATACCATTAGGTAACAGACAGAAAGACAAATTAGGCTTGGGGGTCCCCCAATAGAACCAAGTTCCTGGGGGCCCCCACTTACCTTTTCCCCGCCGCAGGACTTTGTTTGGTCCACAAAAGCCCAAACTTCACCTATCACGGCAGGCATTGTAATCAAACCTTCAGGGACCGGGTTCCCAAGGATTCCACTCCCCTGGACCTGTATAGCACCCTGCACAGAAAACATCTTGGTCGTGGGTATGACCAGAGCTCTGGATCCCAGGGTCCAGCTCTCCTAAGAGAAGCATTACAGGCAAAACCTTGCTCTTCTCTGCAAGGCCCGGGTACCGACCGTTTAGCTATGAAGCTTTTTTGGTCGGATCCGGAATAGCTTACTGAGGCCCAAAAGAACCTGTACGCAAGCTCAGTGAAAAACACATGTTTCTTCTTGGCCAACACCTTAGACACTGGCAAAAAACTGAGGTGCTCCCGGATGGGAGGGGCTTATATAGGGGAGGGTACTTCCGGTTTTGGAAGTTGCCAGTGCCAGCACCTGACGGTATCTATATAACCCATTAGTAATGACTATGTCGCTCTGTGTCCCGTGATGTACGAGAAAGAAAGATTCCTGAGGCTTTTAAAAACTCCCAGCCTGGTTCATTACTCCGCAATCATGGGTAAGACTGCCAACCTGACTGCTGTCCAGAAGGCCATCATTGACACCCTCAAGCAAGAGGGTAAGACACAGAAAGAAATTTCTGAACGAATAGGCTGTTCCCAGAGTGCTGTATCAAGGCACCTCAGTGGGAAGTCTGTGGGAAGGAAAAAGTGTGGCAGAAAACGCTGCACAACGAGAAGAGGTGACCGGACCCTGAAGAAGATTGTGGAGAAGGACCGATTCCAGACCTTGGAGGACCTGCGGAAGCAGTGGACTGAGTCTGAAGTAGAAACATCCAGAGCCACCGTGAACAGGCGTGTGCAGGAAATGGGCTACAGGTGCCGCATTCCCCAGGTCAAGCCACTTTTGAACCAGAAACAGCGGCAGAAGCGCCTGACCTGGGCTACAGAGAAGCAGCACTGGACTGTTGCTCAGTGGTCCAAAGTACTTTTTTCGGATGAAAGCAAATTTTGCATGTCATTCGGAAATCAAGGTGCCAGAGTCTGGAGGAAGACTGGGGAGAGGGAAATGCCAAAATGCCTGAAGTCCAGTGTCAAGTACCCACAGTCAGTGATGGTCTGGGGTGCCATGTCAGCTGCTGGTGTTGGTCCACTGTGTTTTATCAAGGGCAGGGTCAATGCAGCTAGCTATCAGGAGATTTTGGAGCACTTCATGCTTCCATCTGCTGAAAAGCTTTATGGAGATGAAGATTTCATTTTTCAGCACGACCTGGCACCTGCTCACAGTGCCAAAACCACTGGTAAATGGTTTACTGACCATGGTATTACTGTGCTCAATTGGCCTGCCAACTCTCCTGACCTGAACCCCATAGAGAATCTGTGGGATATTGGGAAGAGAAAATTGAGAGACGCAAGACCCAACACTCTGGATAAGCTTAAGGCCGCTATCGAAGCATCCTGGACCTCCATAACACCTCAGCAGTGCCACAGGCTGGTTGCCTCCATGCCACGCCGCATTGAAGCAGTCATTTCTGCAAAAGGATTCCCGACCAAGTATTGAGTGCATAACTGAACATAATTATTTGAAGGTTGACTTTTTTTGTATTAAAAACACTTTTCTTTTATTGGTCGGATGAAATATGCTAATTTTTTGAGATAGGAATTTTGGGTTGTCATGAGCTGTATGCCAAAATCATCAATATTAAAACAAGAAAAGGCTTGAACTACTTCAGTTGTGTGTAATGAATCTAAAATATATGAAAGTCTAATGTTTATCAGTACATTACAGAAAATAATGAACTTTATCACAATATGCTAATTTTTTGAGAAGGACCTGTATTATAGCAAAAAGTAAAAAAGATTGTGTTTTTTTCAAAATTGTCGTTCTTTTTTTGTTTATAGCGCAAAAAATAAAAACCGCAGAAATGATCAAATACCACCAAAAGAAAGCTCTATTTGTGGGAAAAAAAGGATGTCAATTTTGTTTGGGAGCCACGTCGCACGACCGCGCAATTGTCATTCAAAGCGTGACAGTGCCGAAAGCTGAAATTTCGCCTGGGCAGGAAGGGGGTCATGTGCCCAGTAAGCAAGTGGTTAAGGGGAACCTCTGCCATTTTTTTTCAATGATTTTTATCTGTATTGCCGGACCCGACAATTCATTAATAGATGCAGTGGCTTTAAATGACTTTTTTTCCTTAAAAAATGAAATTTTGCGCAGGGAACCAAAATAAAAAATAAAAATGTGTCGGGGTCCCCCCAAAATTCCATTACCAAGCCCTTCAGGTCTGGTATGGATTTTAAGTGGAACCCCGCACCAAAATTTTTACAAAAATGGCGTGGGGTCCCCCCAAAAATCCATACCAGACCCTTATCCGAGCACGCAACCTGGCAGGTCACAGGAAAAGAGGGGGGGGGGGGTTTGTGTGGAGTGGAGACTGGAGACTGCAGCAGCCTTCACTCCACACAAAACCCCCATGACGTGGGTCCCGCCTACGTCATTGGCTATTCCCCGGCAAGCCGGGAAAGCCAGGGCTTACCCTATGATGTGACGGGTGACCCCGCCCCCTCGTACGTCATGGGGGTTTCGTGTGGAGAGGAGACTGGAGGAGACTGCAGCATCGCTGGACATCGGATCACCGCGGAACATAGAGAACAACGCTGGACAGACTGAATTACATTGCTGGAATGTTTTTTTTATTTTTTATTTTTTTATTTTTAATAAAGGACTTATCCCAACTGTGTCTGTGTTTTTTTACAATTTTTTATACTTTCTTTGTGAAATGGTAGGGGTACAATGTACCCGTTACCAATTCACATAGGGGGGGCCGGAATCTGGGGGTCCCCTTTGTTAAAGGGGGCTTCCAGATTCCGATAAGCCCCCCTCACCCGCAGACCCCCAAAACCACCGGGCAAGTGTGGTGGGGGATGAGGCCCTTGTCCCCATCAACATGGGGACATCCTCCCCATGTTGAGGGCATGTGGCCTGGTACGGTTCAGGAGGGGGGGCCCTCTCTCGTCCCCCCTCTTTTCCTGTGGCCTGCCAGGTTGTGTGCTCAGATAAGGGTCTGGTATTGATTTTTGGGGGGACCCCACGCCATTTTTTTTTCATTTTGGTGCAGGGTTCCCCTTAAAATCCATACCAGACCTAAAGGGTCTGGTATGGATTTTTGGGGGGGACCCCAAGCCATTTTTTTTCATTTTGGTGCGGGGTTTTCCCTTAATATCCATACCAGACCTGAGGGTCTGATATGGAATTTGGGGGGGACCCCCACGTTTTTTTTGGTTCAGGGTTCCCCTTAATATCCATACCAGACCTGAAGGGCCTGGTAATGGAATTTTGAGGGGATCCCCACACACTTTTTTTTAATATTGGTTCCCTGCGCAAAATGTAATTTTTGAAGGAAAAAAAGTCATTTAAAACTACTGCATCTATTAATGAATTGTCGGTCCGGCAATACAGATAAAAATCTGTGAAAAAAATGACTTTTCTCTGTATTTTGACCGGGATTTATTATAGCCGCGAGTAGTTTTAAATTACTTTTTTTCCTTCAGAAATTACATTTTGTGCAGGGACAATTCTAAACACGGGAAACATGCGCTGCTTTACAGGCATACTATACACCCCCCCCCCCCCCCAAGTATGAAATTTAAAGGAATATTTCACTTTTATTGTTTCACTTTAAGCATTATTAAAATCACTGCTCCCAAAAAAATGTCAGTTTTTAAAACTTTTTTTTGCATTGATACATGTCCCCTGGGGCAGGACCCAGGCCCCCAAACACTTTTTTATGACAATAACTTGCATATTAACCTTTAAAATTAGCACTTTAGATTTCTCTTATAGACTTTTAAAGGGTGTTCCGCGGCTTTTCGAATTTGCCGCGAACACTCAAAATTGTTCGCTGTTCGCCGAACGGGCGAACAGCCAATGTTCGACTCGAACATAAAGCTCATCCCTATTGGTAATATGAGTTCTCTTTACCGCGGTTCTGAAATAGAACCTGGTCAGCTGCCTGGCCCCAGCATGTTACTGAACAATGTGGAAGCCACTGCAAAATGAGAAGCTTGTTTCTTTGTTCTATCCTCCTGTCAGCATGCGCGATGGGCCCGAGTGCTGATCCATCTCTACCAAGCTTGCTGGTGCTGAAAGTGGATTCACAAGAGGCAGAGACCAAGTCAAATTCATGTACAGTTGTGCTCATAAGTTTACATACCCTGGCAGAATTGATGATTTCTTGGCCATTTTTCAGAGAATACGAATGATAACACAAAAACTTTTCTTTCACTCATGGTTAGTGTTTGGCTGAAGCCATTTATTATGAATCACTTGTGTTTATTCTTTTTAAATCATAATGACAACAGAAACTACCCAAATGACCCTGATCAAAAGTTTACATACTCTGGGGATTTTGGCCTGATAACATGCACACAAGTAGACACAAAGGGGTTTGAATTTCTATTAAAGGTAACCATCCTCACCTGTGATCTGTTTGCTTATAATTAGTGTGTGTGTATAAAAAGGTCAATGAGTTTCTGGACTCCTGACAGACCCTTGCATCTTTAATCCAGTGCTGCACTGACGTTTCTGGATTCTGAGTCATGGGGAATACAAAAGAATTGTCAAAGGATCTGCAGGAAAAGTTAGTTGAACTGTATAAAACAGGAAAGGGTTATAAAAAGATATCCAAGGAATTGAGAATGTCAATCAGCAGTGTTCAAACTCTAATCAAGAAGTGGAAAATGAGGGGTTCTGTTGAAACCAAACCACAGTCAGGTAGACCAACTAAAATTTCCGCCACAACTGCCAGGAAAATTGTTCGGGATGCAAAGAAAAACCCACATATAACTTCAGGTGAAATACAGGACTCTGAAAACTTTTGGTGTGGCTGTTTCAAGATGCACAATAAGGAGGCACTTGAAGAAAGATGACAAGCCTCAAACCTTCTGGCACAAAGTAATTTGGAGTGATGAGACCAAAATTGAGCTTTTTGGCCACAACTAGGGATGAGCTTCGTGTTCGAGTCGAACATACGTTCGACTCGAACATCGGCTGTTCGATCGTTCGACGAAGATCGAACGATTTGGGCCGTTCGCGCCAAATTCGAGTGACGCGAACGGCCCACAATGCACTACGCCATCGCAGTGTCATCCAGGCGCTGTGATTGGCCAAGCATGCACTGTGACCCCGCATGCTTGGCCAATCACAGCGCCGGCAGCGAGGAGAGCAATGATTGGCCACAGGCAGGATGCCT
This sequence comes from Rana muscosa, assembly GCA_029206835.1. Taxonomy (NCBI): domain Eukaryota; kingdom Metazoa; phylum Chordata; class Amphibia; order Anura; family Ranidae; genus Rana; species Rana muscosa. The sequence continues at coordinate 1,184,486,246 of CM055116.1, read as the reverse complement.
GTGGCCAATTATTGCTGAGGGTGTTTAGTACACGCCCCACACTATAAAAGGCCGCCAGCACGGCGGCCTAGTGTAGTGTGTTCCGGAGCAGGGATAGAGCAGCATAGGCAGGGACAGTGACTGTTATTTCTTTCTTGCTTAACCTGGATTCCTTTAGTTTAGGGAAAGAGAAGGATAGGTAGGGAGAGTGTCAGTGTGTTTTGTGCTTGTGCTATAGTGTGCTTAAAAAAAACATTTATTCTAGGGACAGAAAACTGTAGGTAGGGACAGTGTCAGTTTCTTTCACTCTGCAAGTCCTTGTTTCCAGGGACCTGGAAGGACAGTGAGTGAATTGTCCTTGTGCTATATTGTGCTTAAAAAAACATTTATTCTAGGGACAGAAAACTGTAGGTAGGGAGAGTGTCAGTTTCTTTCACTCTGCAAGTCCTTGTTTCCAGGGACCTGTAAGGACAGTGAGTGAATTGTCCTTGTGCTATATTGTGATTAAAAAAAACATTTTTTCTAGGGACAGAAAACTGTAGGTAGGGAGAGTGTTTTTTTTCTTTCACTCTGCAAGTCCTTGTTTCCAGGGACCTGGAAGGACAGTGAGTGAATTGTCCTTGTGCTATATTGTGCTTGAAAAAAAACATTTTTTCTAGGGACAGAAAACTGTAGGTAGGGAGAGTGTTTATTTTCTTTCACTCTGCAAGTCCTTGTTTCCAGGGACCTCTAAGGACAGTGAGTGAATTGTCCTTGTGCTATATTGTGCTTAAAAAAAACATTTATTCTAGGGACAGAAAACTGTAGGTAGGGAGAGTGTCAGTTTATTTCACTCTGCAAGTCCTTGTTTCCAGGGACCTGGAAGGACAGTGAGTGAATTGTCCTTGTGCTATATTGTGATTAAAAAAAACATTTTTTCTAGGGACAGAAAACTGTAGGTAGGGAGAGTGTTTTTTTTCTTTCACTCTGCAAGTCCTTGTTTCCAGGGACCTGGAAGGACAGTGAGTGAATTGTCCTTGTGCTATATTGTGCTTAAAAAAAAACATTTTTTCTAGGGACAGAAAACTGTAGGTAGGGAGAGTGTTTATTTTCTTTCACTCTGCAAGTCCTTGTTTCCAGGGACCTCTAAGGACAGTGAGTGAATTGTCCTTGTGCTATATTGTGCTTAAAAAAAACATTTATTCTAGGGACAGAAAACTGTAGGTAGGGAGAGTGTCAGTTTATTTCACTCTGCAAGTCCTTGTTTCCAGGGACCTGGAAGGACAGTGAGTGAATTGTCCTTGTGCTATATTGTGATTAAAAAAAACATTTTTTCTAGGGACAGAAAACTGTAGGTAGGGAGAGTGTTTTTTTTCTTTCACTCTGCAAGTCCTTGTTTCCAGGGACCTGTAAGGACAGTGAGTGAATTGTCCTTGTGCTATATTGTGCTTAAAAAAAACATTTATTCTAGGGACAGAAAACTGTAGGTAGGGAGAGTGTCAGTTTATTTCACTCTGCAAGTCCTTGTTTCCAGGGACCTGGAAGGACAGTGAGTGAATTGTCCTTGTGCTATATTGTGATTAAAAAAAACATTTTTTCTAGGGACAGAAAACTGTAGGTAGGGAGAGTGTTTTTTTTCTTTCACTCTGCAAGTCCTTGTTTCCAGGGACCTGGAAGGACAGTGAGTGAATTCTCCTTGTGCTATATTGTGCTTAAAAAAAACATTTATTCTAGGGACAGAAAACTGTAGGTAGGGAGAGTGTCAGTTTATTTCACTCTGCAAGTCCTTGTTCCCAGGGACCTGTAAGGACAGTGAGTGAATTGTCCTTGTGCTATATTGTGATTAAAAAAAACATTTTTTCTAGGGACAGAAAACTGTAGGTAGGGAGAGTGTTTTTTTTTCTTTCACTCTGCAAGTCCTTGTTTCCAGGGACCTGTAAGGACAGTGAGTGAATTGTCCTTGTGCTATATTGTGCTTAAAAAAAAACATTTATTCTAGGGACAGAAAACTGTAGGTAGGGAGAGTGTCAGTTTATTTCACTCTGCAAGTCCTTGTTTCCAGGGACCTGTAAGGACAGTGAGTGAATTGTCCTTGTGCTATATTGTGATTAAAAAAAACATTTTTTCTAGGGACAGAAAACTGTAGGTAGGGAGAGTGTTTTTTTTCTTTCACTCTGCAAGTCCTTGTTTCCAGGGACCTGTAAGGACAGTGAGTGAATTGTCCTTGTGCTATATTGTGCTTAAAAAAAACATTTATTCTAGGGACAGAAAACTGTAGGTAGGGAGAGTGTCAGTTTATTTCACTCTGCAAGTCCTTGTTTCCAGGGACCTGTAAGGACAGTGAGTGAATTGTCCTTGTGCTATATTGTGATTAAAAAAAACATTTTTTCTAGGGACAGAAAACTGTAGGTAGGGAGAGTGTTTTTTTTCTTTCACTCTGCAAGTCCTTGTTTCCAGGGACCTGTAAGGACAGTGAGTGAATTGTCCTTGTGCTATATTGTGATTAAAAAAAACATTTTTTCTAGGGACAGAAAACTGTAGGTAGGGAGAGTGTTTTTTTTCTTTCACTCTGCAAGTCCTTGTTTCCAGGGACCTGTAAGGACAGTGAGTGAATTGTCCTTGTGCTATAGTGTGCTTAAAAAAAACATTTATTCTAGGGACAGAAAACTGTAGGTAGGGACAGTGTCAGTTTCTTTCACTCTGCAAGTCCTTGTTTCCAGGGACCTGGAAGGACAGTGAGTGAATTGTCCTTGTGCTATATTGTGATTAAAAAAAACATTTTTTCTAGGGACAGAAAACTGTAGGTAGGGAGAGTGTTTTTTTTCTTTCACTCTGCAAGTCCTTGTTTCCAGGGACCTGTAAGGACAGTGAGTGAATTGTCCTTGTGCTATATTGTGATTAAAAAAAACATTTTTTCTAGGGACAGAAAACTGTAGGTAGGGAGAGTGTTTTTTTTCTTTCACTCTGCAAGTCCTTGTTTCCAGGGACCTGTAAGGACAGTGAGTGAATTGTCCTTGTGCTATATTGTGCTTAAAAAAAACATTTATTCTAGGGACAGAAAACTGTAGGTAGGGAGAGTGTCAGTTTATTTCACTCTGCAAGTCCTTGTTTCCAGGGACCTGGAAGGACAGTGAGTGAATTGTCCTTGTGCTATATTGTGCTTAAAAAAAACATTTATTCTAGGGACAGAAAACTGTAGGTAGGGAGAGTGTCAGTTTATTTCACTCTGCAAGTCCTTGTTTCCAGGGACCTGGAAGGACAGTGAGTGAATTCTCCTTGTGCTATATTGTGCTTAAAAAAAACATTTATTCTAGGGACAGAAAACTGTAGGTAGGGAGAGTGTCAGTTTATTTCACTCTGCAAGTCCTTGTTTCCAGGGACCTGGAAGGACAGTGAGTGAATTGTCCTTGTGCTATATTGTGATTAAAAAAAACATTTTTTCTAGGGACAGAAAACTGTAGGTAGGGAGAGTGTTTTTTTTCTTTCACTCTGCAAGTCCTTGTTTCCAGGGACCTGTAAGGACAGTGAGTGAATTGTCCTTGTGCTATATTGTGCTTAAAAAAAACATTTATTCTAGGGACAGAAAACTGTAGGTAGGGAGAGTGTCAGTTTATTTCACTCTGCAAGTCCTTGTTTCCAGGGACCTGGAAGGACAGTGAGTGAATTGTCCTTGTGCTATATTGTGATTAAAAAAAAACATTTTTTCTAGGGACAGAAAACTGTAGGTAGGGAGAGTGTTTTTTTTCTTTCACTCTGCAAGTCCTTGTTTCCAGGGACCTGGAAGGACAGTGAGTGAATTCCCCTTGTGCTATATTGTGCTTAAAAAAAACATTTATTCTAGGGACAGAAAACTGTAGGTAGGGAGAGTGTCAGTTTATTTCACTCTGCAAGTCCTTGTTTCCAGGGACCTGGAAGGACAGTGAGTGAATTCTCCTTGTGCTATATTGTGCTTAAAAAAAACATTTATTCTAGGGACAGAAAACTGTAGGTAGGGAGAGTGTCAGTTTATTTCACTCTGCAAGTCCTTGTTTCCAGGGACCTGGAAGGACAGTGAGTGAATTGTCCTTGTGCTATATTGTGATTAAAAAAAACATTTTTTCTAGGGACAGAAAACTGTAGGTAGGGAGAGTGTTTTTTTTCTTTCACTCTGCAAGTCCTTGTTTCCAGGGACCTGTAAGGACAGTGAGTGAATTGTCCTTGTGCTATATTGTGCTTAAAAAAAATATTTTTTCTAGGGACAGAAAACTGTAGGTAGGGAGAGTGTCAGTTTCTTTCACTGTGAAAGTCCTTGTTTCAAGGGACAGAGAAGGACACCTGAAGGTAGCCCTTATTGCTTTTTTCCCATCTCCCTGCAGGCCATCTATTAGAATGTCTGGAAGGCAAACAAGGAGAGGCAGACAGTCAGGAGGCAATAAAAGAGGGCAAGCAGGCTCTGTGTCTGGGGGCAACAGTGCTGGTCGTGGACGCGGTGCATTGTCATCAGCACATGGCCATGGGACACGCTTGTCCTTCTTTTCGGCAGCTGGACATGTTGAGCCACATCATGCCGAAGACTTGGTAGAGTGGATGACCAAGCCCTCCTCCTCCTCATCCTCTCTCACCCAGGCTCAGGGTACTGGAAAAGCAGCTGCCAAAGCGTCGTCTTCCCTGGTATCAATGTCAGACAAATCATCAGTCACTCCTTCCCTAGACCCACCATGTCCTCCTCCTGAGGAGTCCCCCGAACTGTTTCAGCACAGTGTTGGGTACATGCTCCAGGAGGATGCCCAGCGTTTCGAAGGGTCTGATGATGAAACCCAGCTAGAGGAAGGCAGTAGCGTGAGAGCAGACAGAGGGGATGCTCAAGAAGGACACCAATCTGGCAGTCATGTTCCAGCAGCTGCAGCATACTGCCAGATTGGCTCCAGTGATGAGGAGGGAGGGGATGATGAGGTCACTGACTCCACGTGGGTGCCTAATAGGAGAGAGGAGGAGGATGAGGAGGAGGCACATCTCCAACGAGGCAGGATGCCCTTTGGTGGCCAGCGTAAGGGCAGTACACCGACGGAATCACACCGCAGAGCTCCGCCTGTGCAGGGCGCTGCCTCTGCCCGTCATTCAAAAAGTTCTTTGGTGTGGGCCTTTTTTGAGGCTAGTGCATCAGATCGCACAGCTGCTGTTTGCAACATATGTCTCAAGCGTATATCGCGTGGCCAAAACATCAGCCGCTTGGGTACCACATGCCTGACCAGACATATGTTGACCTGCCATGCAGCTCGTTGGCAAGCCTACCTCAAAGACCCACACCAAAGAACAAAGCGGACCTCTCCTTGCACCGCATCAGCTGGGATCTCCAACCCCACTATAACTTCAGTCCTCTCTGAAACATGCACTGAGAGGAATGAAGGTGTAGAATTAGGTGTGTCACAGCCAAGTACTTGCGGCCACTCTGCTAGCAGTACACCGACGTCCGATTCTAGCAGGCAAATTTCCCTGCCCCAGCTGCTGGACCGTCGAAAGAAGTTCACTCCCAGCCATCCACATGCCCAGCGGTTGAATGCTAGCTTGGCTAAATTGCTAGCGCTTCAACTGCTGCCTTTTCAGTTGGTAGACTCGGCCCCCTTCCGTGAGTTTGTGCAATGTGCGGTTCCTCAGTGGCAGGTTCCCAAACGCCACTTTTTCTCACGGAAGGCTATTCCGGCTCTCTACCGGCATGTGGAAGGCAATGTCTTGGCCTCGCTGGACAGGGCGGTCAGCGGTAAGGTGCATATTACCGCTGACTCATGGTCCAGCAGGCATGGACAGGGACGTTACCTTTCTTTCACGGCCCATTGGGTCACTCTTTTGGCAGCTGGGAAGGATTCAGGACAAGGTGCAGTAGTGTTGGAGGTTGTCCCACCGCCACGCCTCCAAAATGCTACTACTGGTTGTGACACACCTCTCTCCTCCACCCCCTCCTCTTCTTCTTCCTCCATGGCCTCTTCCTGTGGTTTGTCCTATGAACCAGCGGTGCTCCGTAGCCGTTCACGGGGCTACGCAAGTACGCAGGCAAAAAGATGCCATGCCGTGCTTGCGCTGGTGTGTTTGGGGGACAGAAGCCACACTGGGGCAGAGGTCCTGTCTGCTCTGCAGGGCCAGGCCGAGAGGTGGTTGACGCCACGCCAGCTTAAGCCAGGAATGGTGGTTTGCGACAATGGCACCAACCTCCTCTCCGCCCTCCGACAGGGACAACTGACCCATGTGCCCTGTGTGGCTCACGTCCTTAACCTGGTGGTGCAGCGCTTCTTGGGCAGGTACCCGGGCTTACAGGATGTCCTGAGGCAGGCCAGGAAAGTCTGTGTGCATTTCCGCAGATCTTATAATGCCAGTGCTCGCCTGGCTGAGCTGCAAAAGGAGTTGAACCTGCCCAAGAACCGCCTTATATGTGACATGCCCACCAGGTGGAACTCAACGTTGGCCATGCTGCAGCGGCTGCACACGCAGCAGAGGGCCATCAATGAGTACCTGTGCGACTACGGCACCAGGACAGGGTCAGGGGAGCTTGGTTTTTTTTCTCCACGCCAGTGGGGCATGATCAGGGATGCATGCACTGTCCTGGCACCATTTGAGGAGGCCACGAGGATGGTGAGCAGTGACAGTGCATGCATCAGTGACACTGTACCTCTTGTCCACCTGTTGGAGCACACGCTGCGTGGAATAATGGACAGGGCACTTGAGGCAGAACAGAGGCAGGAAGAGGAGGACTTCCTTGCCTCTCAAGGCCCCCTTTACCCAGACAGTGTTCCTTCTGTCCCACCCATCGCACAGGAAGAGGAGGAGGAGGAGGAGGAGGAGGATTGTGTCAGCATGGAGGTGGAGGCTGGCACTCAGCATCATCAGCAGCAGTCTTTTAGGGATGATTTACAGTCCCAAGAAACCAGTGGACTTGTACGTGGCTGGGAGGAGGTGGCTGCGGATCATGTCGTCCTTAGTGACCCAGAGGACTCCGGAGCGAATGCCTCAGCAAACCTACGCTGCATGGCCTCCCTGATCCTGCAAAGTCTGCGGAAGGATCCTCGTATTCTTCGGATCAAGGAGAGGGACCATTACTGGCTGGCCACTCTCCTTGATCCACGGTACAAGGGTAAGGTTGCGGACCTTATGTTACCGTCGCAGAGGGAGCAGAGGATGAGACAACTCCGGGAGGCCTTGCAGAAAGGTCTGTGCAACGCGTTCCCAGAGACTGGGAGGTTGCAAACTCCTGGTCCTGGACAACGAGTTGCTGAGGCTTCGGCCAGTCAAAGAAGGAGCGGTGGGGAAGGTGGCCGTCTGACCGATGCGTTCAGACAATTCTTTAGTCCGCAGCCCCAAAGTATGATCGGTTCCAGCAACCATCGCCAGCGTCTGATAAACATGGTGCAGGAATATCTAGGGGCAAGGTCAGACTTGGACACCTTCCCCACCGAAAATCCTCTGGCTTACTGGGTCTTGAGGATGGATCACTGGCCAGAGCTTGCACAGTATGCAATTGAGCTACTGGCCTGTCCTGCATCCAGCGTTCTTTCGGAACGCACATTCAGTGCTGCTGGAGGATTTGTCACGGATCACAGGGTGCGCCTGTCCACCGACTCGGTTGATCGACTGACTTTCATCAAGATGAACCAGTCTTGGATCACCACCAGCTACCACACACCTGATGCTGATATAACAGACTAATTGATTTTAACATGTCACATCCCTTCAAGACTGATGCTGATGCTGAGTGCCTGTGCTGTTATGTTGACTGGCTATCCTCCTCCTCCGAGTCCTCAATGATACGATTGATGATGATAGCTTGTAAGATCATTTTTGTTTATGGGTGCCGCCACCAGTGCCTAACGCCCAATTTTTCAGCCCCTGTTTAACAGGGGCGTGTAATTACAATTTTTGAAGCAATACTTTGCAACAGGGCTCATTGCTGTGCTCCAAGTACAGTATCTGTGAGGAGTTGCAGTGTTGTGCCACCAGTGCCTAAGGCCCAATTTTTCAGCCCCTGTTTAACAGGGGCGTGTCATTACAATTTTTGAAGCAATACTTTGCAACAGGGCTCATTGCTGTGCTCCAAGTACAGTATCTGTGAGGAGTTGCAGTGTTGTGCCACCAGTGCCTAAGGCCCAATTTTTCAGCCCCTGTTTAACAGGGGCGTGTCATTACAATTTTTGAAGCAATACTTTGCAACAGGGCTCATTGCTGTGCTCCAAGTACAGTATCTGTGAGGGGTTGCAGTGTTGTGCCACCAGTGCCTAAGGCCCAATTTTTCAGCCCCTGTTCAACAGGGGCATGTAATTACAATTCTTGATCTAATAATTCACAGCAGGGCCCATTGCTGCACCCACCAAGAGTAACTGTCAGGGCTTACAGTGTTGTGGCACCAGCACCACCATCAAAGGCCCAATTTTTACTACCACTGTTCAACAATTATATGTAATTAAAATTCCTGATATAATAGTTGACAGCAGGGCGTTCCAGCACCAACCAAGAGTAACTGTGAGTGCTTACAGTGTTGTGCCAACACCAACAACTAAGGGGCCTATTTCTGCAGAGTATATACGGCAGGTCCCTACTTTCAAACATCCAACTTACAAACGACTCCTACTTGCAAACGCAAGAAGACAACAGGAAGTGAGAGGAAATCTACCACTAGGAAGGAAAATTCTCTCCTGTAAGAATAAATATGGGAGAAAGGTGTCTCCTCTGTACTGATGCTTTATCAGCAATCCTTGTTTCAAGAAAAAGACCACATTTCAAAAAGAGTTGTCATTGGGACGGAAAGTGAGGTGAAATGTTCTGAACAGGGGCACAGACAGCAAAACAAATGTTACAGGGGTGATAACCCTTACCTATGTTTTCCAAAAAGTTTAAAAATAGATTTTTGGTCTGGAGCTACACTTCAACAATGTACCTGTTCAAAATTACAAACAGACTCTACATAAGAACAAACCTACAGTCCCTGTCTTGTATGCACCGCCTGTATAGGGCTGTTCAGAGTATATAGGGCCTTTTTTATTTTATGTGCGGGGTTCCCCTTAATATCCATACAAGACCCAAAGGGGCTGGTAATGGGCTGGGGTAGGGGGGGGGGTCATGGGGTAGCTATGCCATTTTTCTTAAAGAATTTCATCCATATTACCGGGACCAGACATTACATTAAAGCCGCAAGCAGTTTTAAATGGCTTTTTTTTCCTTTAGAAGTGTCATTTTGTGCAGGGACAGTTCTAAACACGGGAAACACGTGGCACTTCACAGGCATACTTTAGACACCCCCCAGGTACGATATTTAAAGGAATATTTGACTTTTTTTTTTTCACTTTATGCATCATTAAAATGACTGCTCCCGAAAAACGACCGTTTTTAAAACTTCTTTTTGCATTGATACATGTCCCCTGGTGCAGAACCCGGGTTCCCAAACCCTTTTTAGGACAATAACATGCATAATAGTTGTTATAATTAGCACTTTAGAATTCGAACGTTCGCATCCATTGTATTTAATAGGGTTCTAATGTTCGTTCGAACTTTCGGTCCGTTCGCGGGTTCTGGTGCGAACCGAACCCGGGGGTGTTCGGCTCATCACTAGCCACAACCATAAACGTCAACAAGTCAACAAGGAGGTGGAACATGGAGGTGGATCGCTGATGTTTTGGGGATGTGTGAGCTACAAAGGCACAGGAAATTTGGTCAAAATTGATGGCAAGATGAATGCAGTATGTGATCAAAAAATACTGGAGGAACATTTGCATTCATCAGACAGGAAGCTGCGCATGGGGCGAACTTGGACTTTCCAACATGACAATGATCCTAAACACAAGGCCAAATTGACCTGTCATTGGCTACAGCAGAATAAAGTTAAGGTTCTGGAGTGGCCATCTCAGTCTCCTGACCTCTATATCATTAAGCCACTCTGGGGAGATCTTAAACGTGCAGTTCATGCAAGACAGCCCAAGAATTTACAGGAACTGGAGGCTTTTTGCCAAGAGAAATGGGCAGCTTTACCATCTGAGAAGATAAAGAGCCTCATCAACAAATACCACAAAAGACTTCAAGCTGTTATTGATGTTAAAGGGGGCAATACACAGTATTAAGAACTGGGGTATGTAAACTTTTGATCAGGGTCATTTGGGTAGTTTCTGTTGTCATTATTATTTAAAAATAGTAAACACTGTTGATTGATAATACATGTCTT